>LR738712.1:114708299-114827167 GCA_902687465.1 Secale cereale | reverse complement strand
CTCTAGTACGAATTGGACTAGGGAAGGGGGGTGCCCCCCTTTTCCTTCTCCCTCTCCTCCTTCCTTTCCCCCTCCTAGTAGGAGTAGGAAAGAGGAGTCCTACTCCTACTAGGAGGAGGACTCCTCCTCTCTCCCGCGCGCCCAAGGACCGGCCGACCTCCCCCTTGATCCTTTATATACGGGGGCAAGGGGCACCCTAGAACACACAATAGAACATCAGTTTTAGCCGTGTGCGGAGCCCCCCTCCATAGATACACACCTCGGTCATATCGTTGTAGTGCTTAGGTGAAGCCCTGCGTTGGTAACTTCATCATCACTGTCATCACGCCGTCGTGCTGACGAAACTCTGCCGTGACACTCAACTGGATCAAGAGCTCATGGGACATCATCGAACTGAATGTGTGCTGGACGCGGAGGTGCCGTACGTTCGGTGCTTCGATCGGTTGGATCGCGAAAACGTTTGACTACATCAACCGCGTCACTAGACGCTTCCGCTTTCGGTCTACGAGGGTACGTAGACACACTCTCCCCACTCGTTGCTATGCTTCTAGTAGATAGATCTTGCGTGATCGTAGGATTTTTTTTTTTTTGAAATACTATGTTCCCCAACAACAAGGTGGTCCTCTGGTATTCAGGAGTTGCATAATCCCATAGTCAGAGGAACATGTATAAGTCTTGAAGAAAGCAATAACAGTAAAACTAAATGATCATAGTGCTAAGCTAACGGATGGGTCTTGTCCATCACATAATTCTCATAATGATGTGATCCCGTTGATCAAATGACAACACATGTCTATGGTCAGCAAACATAACCATCTTTGATTAACGAGCTAGTCTAGTAGAGGCATACTAGGGACACTCTGTTTTGTCTATGTATTCACACATGTATCAAGTTTTCGGTTAATACAATTCTAGCATGAATAAAAGACATTTATTATGAGATATAAGGAAATATATATACCAACTTTATTATTGCCTCTAGGTCATATTTCCTTCACGTTTGATAACCGGAATGGGGAATAACGGTGGTGGCGTATGTGATACAGAGATACCACGAGTATGCACATATCTGTACCGGCTTCACCCACAAACATGTAAAGTGGCTTAGAAATCTGAAATAGCTTTGTGCTTAGGCACCGTCGTAGATGCACACTAGTGGGGATTCCAGACCAATGGGAACTATTTTAATCATTTGTCTCAAGTCTAGTTACTTTACTTGTTATTAATTTCAGTTGATTTATTCACCTTTACACTTGGAACCTTATTATTATTCTTACTACTGTTCTGGATCACTGCTAATTTCCAGGCACATTATTTGCACCTTGTAAAGGATCAAAGATTGATTCATGTGCTCCCTGTGGGAACGATACACTTACTTCAAAAATGCTATAACTAAACCATGTGCACTTGCAGGATATCAAGCTTTTTCTAGCACCGTTGCCGGGGAGTTGAGCGCTTTTGGTCTTAGTTCTAAGTTTGGGTTGAATCTTGTGTACTATGTTGTTTGGAGGTCTGGAACAATCATGGCTGAGTATGGACACAATTATCAACTTGCAACCAAGCGTCTTACAGGTCCACCTATTCAAGAAATGTTCACATTGTTGGGTCCTAATCCCACCGATGTATCTTATGAGGTGAACCCAAGTGTCCTCGAATTGTTGCATGGTAAACAGTTTAAAGGTGAGGAAGGTGAAGATCCTTATCAACATTTGCAATTTTTCAAAGATGTATGTGGGACATTTAAGTTGAATGCTTTTAGCTCAGATGATATGAAACTGAAATTATTTCCTCACAATCTTGCTAAAAATACAAAGAATTGGTTAGTGTCTCACCCTGTAGGTACCTTTGATACATGGAGTAAACTAGCAGGAACTTTTCTATCAGATTTTTATCCAGAGAATAAATCATATGAAGCAAGGAGGAGGATTTTAAACTTCCAACATAGGCTTGGATAAAGTCTGGTAAACGCATATCAAAGGTATAAGATTCTACTAAACGGTTGCCTCATCATAAGCTCCCTGAATGGTTAGTATTAAATATATTTTATGGAGGACTGCAATATGATTCAAAGCAAGGAAGAACTAGATGTAGCATCTCTAGGTTCTTTTATTACTAGCGAAGTCCCAGAAGCATTGGAATTATTAGAAGGGAAACTTGCTAACCATGAAACTTGGGGGAGTGACGAAGAAAGAGAGGGTAAAGTAGAAGTGGATTGATTGCATAAAAGCTTATCTAAACTCAGGGAGAGTCGAACAAATAAGTAATGGATTATACCTTGAACCTGATGTTGTTTTAAGATTTGTTCAAATCTATGCAAAACATATGGAGTTCCCAAAGAGGAAATGGGAGAATTATACTGATGAGGACCCCGAGGAAGAGGTCATAGTTGAGACTTTGGAGGTAGAAACATCAATACTCCCCATGGAAGAAGATTATGAACCCGAACCGACATTACCCATATCCGGTGAGAAAAGCGCAAATTGAGTATTTTAGCAGGGAACATTCTGAGGATGAAAATGAGAACAAGAGCAAAGCTAAGGTGAAGCCTCCAAAAACCACAAAACAGGACAAATCCATTGAAACAATGGAAGAGGGGGGGGGGTAACTTGTTTTGTGAAAGGTCGCATTAAAGCTGCAAATACTAGTAAATCGGCGGTGCCTTATTCTTTTAGTAATACTTCTTGTTTTGTTCTTTGTGATATAGGGTCTTCTATTAATGTTATACCTTACACTCTTTACACTAAGCTTCATGATGAAATTTATGCTTGTGACTTGCAGCCAACTGATATAGAAAATAAATTAGCAGATGGTACTCTAAAGCGACCTTATGTGATGGTATCTGATGTTTATGTCATATTGGGAACCTTTAATTATCAAGTAGACTTTGTTGTAATGGAAATCCCTAAAGATGATTCTTGTCCCGTAATATTTGGAAGACCATTCCTTAACACTATAGGTGCAAGCATTGATTGTAAGAGGGGAATTGTATCTCTCAAGTGTGGGGAACAGGTAAGAGAATTTCATTTTTCCAGGTTCAACAATCACCCCAACCAAGAGGGCATGACAATAATGAAGAGAAGACCATAGCTCAACTAGCAGCAATCTACTTCGGAACCCTAGAAGATGATCTGGAAAGGAGTTTTAACTGAATATGAGAAAGAACCAGAAGACCCAGCCAAGGAAGAAATAGATCATAATTTGAATGAAACACCAGTTCAATATTCGGTATCTAGAGAGCAATATGAAGCACATGAGAGGAATTGAGGCGAGGAACCACCGCCACCTGAACTTAAACCTCTACCAAAAGAGTTAAGGTATGAGTTTTTGGATGAAACAAATAGACACCATGTTATTATCAGTGCTAATCTTCCAGATGAAGAAAAAGATTGAGGAAACATAGAAAAACATTTGGGTATTAAATGGATGATTTAAAGGGTGTTAGTCCATCTATATGTACTCATCGTATATTCATGGAGGAAGGAGTTGAAGCAGTTTGTGAGTACCAGAGGAAGTTGGACCCTAAAATGAAGGAAGTGGTAAGTGCTCATTGTATATTCATCAATCCCTCTTTGCATGTTTAAGTTGATAATCTTCTTGACGTTGGGTGAAGTCGACCGTCCAACATATGCCAACTTTAGACAGAAGGTTATTACTGTTGGCTAACTGTGTGGTTGTGGAGTTGGGTGACGTGAGAGACCCCTTCTCCCTTCGTAGCGGATAGCTGCAACAGGGGGTAAAATGGATACCACTTTGGCTGCGTCCACGGGGACCTCTTTACCCTTAATCACCGTTTGATAACCGGAATGGGGAAGAACGGTGGTGGCATATGGGATACGGAGATACCACGAGTATGCACGTATCTATACCGGCTCCGTCCACAGAGAGAAACATGTAAAGTGGCTTAGGAATCCGAAATAGCTTTGTGTTTAGGCACCGACGTAGATGCACATTAGTGGGGATTCCGGACCCCTAGGAACTCTTTTAATCATTTGTCTCAAGTCTAGTTACTTTACTTGTTATATATTTCGGTTGATTTATTCACCTTTACACTTGCAACCTTATTATTATTACTACTATTGTTCTGGATCACTTACAATTTCCAGGGACATTATTTGCACCTTGCAAAGGACCAAAGATTGATTCATGTGCTCCATGTGGGATCGATATTCTTATTTCGAAAAGGCTACAACTAAACCATGTGCACTTGCACGCTATCAATGCTCGAGGAGTGTGGATTAAGCTTGAGAATATTGATGCGTTTCAAGCATGTCAACAAATTTTGAAGCGTTTGTGCCATATTCATGTCATTAATACATGCTTTAGACATTTTTTCATTTGATGGACTAACCTATTAAGAAAGTGCAACCGTGCGAGTTGCTACTTTTTTTTAGTGTTTTTGGTTTAACAGAAAATGTAATTTTTTTATGAAAGAAAGGTTCTTTACGAAGATCTAAAAAAATGGGAAAATATGATGAAGAAATTTCAACCCAGAGCAAACATCGGCCAGAGACCCACCTGGAGGGGGGGCCAGGGCCCGCACGCTTGGTGCACGCACCCTAATCTTGGGCTTTGTGTAGGGGTGTGTGGGGCCCCTGGGCACCACCTATGATACGTGTTCCTTCCAGTGACTTATATATACTTCAAAAACCCACACCAAACTACATCATGGTTTTTCGCTGCCGTTTCAACGTGTTCGTAGACAATCCATTCTAGAGTCTTTTTTCTGTCGTAGCGGAAAACCATCATCCTCATCTTCTTCCTTGCCATTACTACCCCCATGGTGACGCGTGAGTAGTTATTCCTTGGACTATGGGTTCATCTGTCCGTTCTTCATTACAAATATCAGAAGTCTGTCTAACATGATTGTGATCAATTTGATGTAATATGTGGTATCTTTTATGCCGTGTGATGAATTGTTAATGATCGAATGCTATATGAATTTTGCTTTGATTTTTCTGCATGATATATAGATATATACGCTCTTGGGCTCCATGAAGCCCAAAATTTTAAAAAATTCTAAGATTGATGTTTTAAGTATCAAAACAAACAACTACATGGGAGAGCCTATATATCTATATACGGAAGATATGCAAGATGGGATAGTGTACATTAGTTTAGGTTGATCTCTATGACTATGAGTGATGACAATATGCATAAAAACTCGCAGTATATCCTCACCACAAATGATAAAAAAGATAATTGATCCCTGCGTCCATCAATGGATGTAGGCAACTTTGTCAACCTTTTTTTTTCGGAAAGAGGTTGTCAACCTTATATGAAAGTAATTAATACGATAATTCGAAACTGTGCCCAGGTTCATCTACATCCGTTGAATAGTAAGTTAAAGAAAATGGTAAAAAGTAAAATAAAAAGTGATTTTTTTAGGCATCCAAGATGCTCATGTGCGGATTTTCGTGGTGTTTGGACTTCGGAGGAACTCGTCCCAAAAAATAATAATTCAAAATCAGCCCCAAATAGTTTTTTTTTTTAAGTTTCTCACACACCTGAAATTTGTTTGTTTCCACACAATCTCCTCAGACGTGCAAACACCACAAAATATTGCACGAACCTTATAACTACCAAAGCCTCATCTAGCGTTTCTTCAGTGGTTGATGCTGTTGCGTGCTGCGTGCGGTCGTGCCAACCCAATGCTGGGGGCTTGTTGATACGTTTCCACTAAATTCTTGCAAATGTTCTTGAATGGTAAGTTTCTTCTTCAACCTGAATATCCGGATGCTCAATAAGAGACCAGCACAAGTATAAGCAGTAGAAGGCAGGGAGCCTGTAAATTTTCAGTGCATCAAAACAAGTGTGCCCAATCTTGGTGGTCACCGACTGACTACATGCCGACTGTGGAAGAAATCACACCTACATTTGGACTGGCACACAAGCATGACACAAATACGTAACCAGGAATATTATGAAGCAAACAACAACAATATGGAGCATGCATGCATCAATCCATGGCCCAACAGCTTCACTGCATCCAGCAAACACCACTTGCTTCACTGCAAGTTTACTTTCAGTTCAACATGACTGCCAACAGTACTAACTAAATTAGGAGACCCCGAAAGAAACTTAGCATGCATGGTCACATTTAGCCAACATATACTGCGCCCTAGGTTCAGGCACAAAACACAAACACCGTATAGTTATATCCTGAGGTTAATTCTCTTGCTGCCCTCGGTAAAGGCAAGCATCCATTCAAGGGGGTGCTCTTCTATAGAAAATCACCAGGGACAGAAGCTGGGTCGAGCTCGTAGAAGTCCCGGAGCTTGCCGCCTTTCTCCTTTGTGAGACGGAATGATGGAATTCGGTGAGAAAATCTCAGGTTCTCTTTCCTATGTATTTTCAGTACTCCCTTGGTAAGGTCAGGCTTGAACACAGCGACATAGCCATCAACTTTAGTCAGGAAAGAAAATAATGTGCCTCGTTTACTGCACTCGACGATCTCCCCAATAGCATAATCAGTAGTGTGGTTGTTGCTGGAAGGGACCCAATCAGGTGACCAGTTCTTGTAGATGGCCCAGACTTCACCGACCTTCGGATGAATTTTAACCTGCCAGTTCATATCAATTTGGCTATTTTCTACCAAATGAGAGAAGGAATGGCTTCCACCATACTTGGCTTCCCAGCTTCGTATTTTAAATTTGCCACAGCTCACAGGTACATTCTGCCCCAACCAAAGCTTCTCCTGCGCCTGTTGAGGGCAGGCCTGGAGCCAGGTCAAATGCACTTCGAACGGTTGTGTCTCAACTTTGCTCACCCAGCCATACACATTCGGGAATGTATCAGAGTCATTGTAAAGAGCCCAAATTTGGCCACTTTCAAACTTCTCACATGACCGGTCTTCTTCGAAGTTGTGGAATTCAGATTCTGGATATGGATAAGAAATGAGTTCAGAAGACATGTAAGAGTCGAGAGTAATGGAAGGAAATGCTGTTTCCAGGTCACTTGGAAGAGCTGCTGTATCCAGTTCCAGGAGCCCTTCTGCAACGCCCACCCTTTCATTTCCATTTGTTTTATAAAAGGGGATACAGTGAGAAAATCTCAGTAGCTCACTTGATGGTATCGAAAAGAAGCGTTTGTCCTTAGCTTGTGCAAAGAGACTAACAAAGCCTTCAATCCTCATTAGTGGCGAAACAATGACATCACCACTCGTTGAGCCATCAGAGATAACTTCCACAACATCATATCCATAGGATCGACAGTTATCTGCATCGGAGCTCCATTGCATGCTCCATCTTTTATAAAGAGCCCATACCTCACCCTTATTAGGATTTATTTCATAGGAGTCCCCATTTTGGCCTTTTGTCAACGTAACTCTGTGAGACAAGTATGTGGATGGGTCTTGTAGTAGGTCCGTTTCTCCTCCTAAGCAGAAGCTTCCGCAAGATACAGGCAATTCCTTATTATTCCAATTGGTTTCTTGTTCATTTCTTGGATTGTACTCCAGCCACCTCAGCTGAACTCTGAAGTCAGAAGTATCAATGTGCTTTACCTGAGCATAACCTCTTGGCATGCCATCAAGGTCATCATAAAGGGCCCAGATTTGATCAACTGCAATCAGGCTTACATCTCTGATCTTGCCAAAGTCAAAAAAGTCAGTATAATGATAGGTAATCACAGGACTGACAAGCTTCTGAGGAGCACTACCACTTGCTTCCTTGTAACTTTGCTGATTGGCTTCATGACTTGAAATCACTCCATCTTCGTTATCCACCCTACTTAAGGCATGATGCTCAGCAGACTGATTCTCAGCAACAGCAGCATTGTCATTAGACATTTGCTCAGAAGCACTAGATGGTGAGTCATGGTTCCTTTCCCTCTTATAATTAGAGGAGTCTGTGCCGTGGCTGCAGTCTGGGCCATCTTCTTGCTTTCTCTTACCTAATCTCTGAAGGCTGGAGGACCTTGCAATATTTGGCACTAGAGATGCATCTTCACTTCTAAAGTTCTGCGTGGAAATGGAGTTTGGATCAGGATGAGCTGATGTCAAATTGCTAACTGATTCCTTGTCTGCAGCAGGCGCAGAAGATTTAGCTTGGTTCATTGCTGAAAGCTGAACTACATCGCTTCTTGTCTCTGAACGGTTACCTTCCTCATCACCGCTTGCCCTGTCATCCCTTTCGCTATGTTCATCAATTAGAGTAACATTCATGGTAGGTTCCGAGTCAATGTCCCCCCCTGTCTGGGCCAGCTGATTGGTGATGCCATGTTGTTGACATGAAATCTTCCCAGGTGAAACTTCAACATTATTTACTGAATGAGATAAGAAACTGGAGGGCATTGCCTGTTCATGCAGCTTGAATGCAAAGAACAATTTACCACAGTGATCACAGATGACCAAAAAGTTCTTTTTGTAGTACACAAATCGCCTCCGACAATGAGGGCATATGGTCCAGAACACCAGTACAAAAGCAGGTGGTTGTTTGCATACATCCACATGACTTCTATTTCCACCAGTCTTATTTGGTAGCTGTGTAGCTTTGCTTGTCACATGTTTGGAAGCATACTGCCTTCTGATATCATACAAAGACCGCTGCGTACGATCACACAGTATTTTGCGAGCTTCTGAGACCAACTTCAGAGCAGCTTCAGCACCAGACAGTGTGTTTTTATCAGGATGGAGCCACAAGGCAAGTTTGTCATATTGCTTTGTTATGACCGTCTCATCTGATGTTTCCTCCACCTGGAGAATACTATACCAGTCTAAGTCTTCATTAATTTTTGCAACTGCTGCACAATGCACTTCACAGACAGTTAGCAGCTGGTGCATGTTCTCAAACCCTGGAAAAAGCCTTTGAGCTTTAAGTGCAATCCTTCTGGCCCCAAGAAAGTCTTTATTTTCCAGCATTTTTGCAGCTATTTCTCTGGCCCTCAAAGCCTCTTCTCTGTTGCACTCCATCAAATTATCTAGCAAATTGCCACAAAAGCCTTCACATATACTACTAGCAGCCTAGCATTAATATGCTCCAAATAACAGGTTTCTGGTGACGAGCTAGTAAGAGTAGATCTAAACCTTCTGATCTCTTTATGCAACAACAATATGGAAAAAGAATTTGCAGCGCATCACGCTTGCACCCTGTATAGATATTGAAAAGAATAAGCAACTGTTAGTACTCCCTCCGTCCGAAAATACTTGTCATCAAAATGGACAAAAAAGGATGTATCTAGAACTAAAATACATCTAGATACATCCCCTTTTCTTCATTTTGATGACAAGTATTTCCGGACGGAGGGAGTAACAGAAATGTACAACTGACAAAACCATTATTATGATCTGATAAATAAATAGTTGTGTAAATTCCACAACAAGGATTATAGTGCAGATGAAGTAATATACCACCTACATATGGCAGTATGCATGCCAGGATAAATGGAATAAAACTGAAAATTATTTATCATATGTAAGTTTACTCCTAGTAGAATGTAACAAGATACAACAGGCTTAAGCAGCAGTGCACCCTCAGCAACTCGGTAACTTAAAACTACCTTTGTTACTGCCCTAAACTTGTGACCAACATGTATGCCATATTTTGGTTAACAAAGTCCCAGGCCTTCCTGAAGGCAGTGTTAAGCAGGACGAGTTGCATGATGAACACACAAAGGATTGAATAGGTCGATAGGGTAACAAAAAGTAGATGTTAAATAGATCACGGTGTGTGCTGGTCTTAAATCTGGCTACATAAAAGCATTGACAATAATGAGAACCAAATTGCTGGAATCTAACAAGCAAACTTCTTTGCAGACACTTGTTTTATGTGGTTGACCAGCCGCTTTACGACACTCTTTGACAAATTATTGTCGTATGGACTATGGAGTATCCATCCACCTGGTGAAATAATCAAACCTGTTGTCATCACTCTCCACTTACATAAATCATATGAGGCGCTAAGTCCACTATTACTCACCTTGTGAGTGAGAATATGATGTGGACCAAATAGGGAATTTGATGTGTATATGTTTGGTGTTGTCTTTCATGGTACATGAACAGTAGTAATGTTGTCACCTTGTGAGTGAGAATATGATGTGGACCAAATAGGGAATTTGATGTGTATATATTTGGTGTTGTCTTTCACGGTACATGAACAGTAGTAATGTTGTGAATATGATAAGTTCAATTGTCACACCCTGGAGGTTTTTTTTATCTCTTATTCTTTCTCAAAGCTGATGATAAACACCTGAATAGACCATCATGGCTCTCGCCTCTCGGCCATGAAAGAACTTTTATTATGATAAAAAATGTCGTACATGGATTATTATTAATACCTAGGTGGCTAAAATAACATGAATAAAAGAAATCCAGGTCAAAATTATAACCTTTTGATTCTGATGTGGTTGGCATGAGAAAGGAATTAGGACAGCATACTTACAACTATCAAATGTTGCCTAACTCAACTTGCTTGGGACAGTACTACTGTCAAACGTATCGCAATTCACAAATGGCGTGATTCAAACGGATGGAAATGGAACTGCTCCTTTGTCTAGATTAAAGTCAATAAGCACCTTAGTTTCAGGTTTGATACAGATTATGCCACAAGCCTACAACCGCCTCCAACACAATAGTTTACCTTAGATTGAATTAGTAAAATTAGAGTTTCCTAACTAGACATAGTTGAATGTTACTTTCTGTATAAGTCATCTCTTAGAACAATGCATAAATGTAAAATTAAAGTGTTTACACTTCTGCATTCATCAATCTTCAAATTTTTCATGACAGAGATGATTGTGGAAAATATATCTCGCCATGCAACAAGACTGATATTTCCACAAAATCATAGCCCAAGCAACTTAATCAAAGTTAATGAGAACATTTGGTGAGACCGTGTAGTAGTGGTAAACCACTTTGATATGATGGTTGAGGGATTTCAAGCCCCAAGTTCCGTGTTGACTAAAAAATGGTAGCATCCCTGCACATTCTCAGTTTTTACAGATGATATCATCAGAAATACATACAAATTATAGATACACAACATCATCTCTTTTGTGTGTGACACCACTTGAAGAACTCACTCCTGTAACCAACTCCCTTTTTATTTTTATTTTTGCCAGGACTTTAAGCAACTCCAGAGGATATCCAAAAACTGCCTGACCATCAGACCATAAAATTAGTAGTAGCGCATGGGAAAAAAAATTGCGTCGTTGTAGCATGCAAGCCACCCTACTTAAGTACGGACACTAATCCTCTCAAGAAATCCCGATTTAGGGCTAAATTACGAACCCTAGGGCTAAAAAAAGGGAGGCGGAAATACAAATTTGTTCCCTTTTGCATCTCGCGAGGCCACTACCCACCACCTCCGTTCACAATTTGGCACCCCATTTACGATTACGCGCAACCACCGTCCCTCAACCTTGCGGCATGGCGGCGGCGACTGATACGTTAAGGATCTACCCACGCCTACGCGCAAGACGAGAATACCCATGCTGAAGTTAGTGGTGAGCCAAGCGGACTACCAAAGCAGCACCCATCGACCAAAATTAGTCGCAACGAAAAGACGAGAAGAGGGGAAATTGAAATGCTGCACGGGTAAGGTAGGGGAACCAAATCATGGGCAGTAGAAATAACCTGCGCTGAGAGGGGAGCGATCGGCGGTGGCCGGAAGCCGGCGAGCCTAGCGCGGCGGTCAGGGAGCGCGAGCAATCGGTGGGATGGGGTTTTGGGAGAGTGGGAGCTGTGGACTGTGGAGGCGACCCCCTTTTTCTTCTTGACGACGGCTTTGTGGAGGTGAAGTGGTGGCCGCTGAACCCTTACGTTGTGGCCTTGTGTGATTGTGTCAAATACGGCTGATAGGAATAGCATTTTTTAGTGTAATTGGGTCTCAATCGATTAAGACTTAAATAAGTCTAAGGCCTTATTTGTTACGGTTTTAGCTTCATCGTGGAAGTATACTTTAACGTGCTTCATCCAATTGCAATAAATTGATCAGGTTTGCTATTTCACATCTAGATATGAGATATTATCTCACATCTAACTCCCTCACCCTTAGAGACAAAAAGAAAAATCCATGGAAGACTTTAAAAAAAAAATCAAGGATGAGAGAGTCTAAGTGTGAGAGAGTTAGATGTGAGATAATATCTCACATCTAGATGTGACATAGACAGACCCTAAATTGATCTGTATCTAGCTTCAGCTTCATTGGTTAAGCTATTTAAAATAGTTGTTTGTTTTAGATTCTAGATTCGGCTTCGCTATCAAAGCTAATCCACTCCTAGAATCCAAAACAAACGGGACCTAAATCAAGTGATACAACATGTAAGAAAGAAAAAAAAATTGCACGGATCTTCATGTAAGATCCCACGAATATAGTTGTGACTGAGACTTGAGTAAGTCTTAGTCAACCAAGATTTAGCAATATTTTTTTTCAAGAAATGTGTGGAGGTAGTTGTGTTATGTTTTTTTCTCTCTTAAGGGCTCAATTTGATACAAAGAACCTCATAGGATTTTTCCAGGATTTAGACCCTTAGGATTTTTTCATGTGATGGTCAAATGATTTGTACGATTTGAATCTTAGGGTTTTTTTCATAAAATTTATTTGTACTACATTCTGGAGAAAACTTTCCATCCACTCAAACTTCTTTGTAGAATTCCTTTGTTTTTTCCTCTGCTATCAAACGCTTCTTCAAATCTCGTAGGATACAAGACAACACTCTGTCGGTGCAACAAACATTCACGTTTGCTGACTGAACTCATGCACAAGCATGCTGACAATCATACATCCAGCACCAATGCATGACACAAAGTTAAGCCAGAGAAACCGCTCTTCGTGATATCAAGGAGCGCATTAAGAAGACCAAAGCTAGCAGAAGGCTGCCTTGGGAATGCCTCCCTGCCGCGCAGGAGAGCCCGGCCAGGTCGAGGCTGCACCCAAGGGCAAATCAAGATTGCCCCGGTAGAGTTGCCAGGACCACCAAGACCAGCACCCGTCGGGATTCCTTGCCGGGAAACCTTCACCAAGACGCCATCGCTCCACCTCACCGCACCCAAGTCACTAATCAGTGCGATGTCAAGGTACTAAGCGACCAGGTGGATCCTGCCAAGCACGTGGCGGCATAGAGGAGAAGAGATTAGCTTTATTGACACCCGTCCAGGAGGCGTGTCAAGCTGATAAGAAGAGGCAAATAAGCGGCGCGACAGGTTTGCTGGGATTCACCCTCGGCGTGAAACCTAGCAGTGCATTTAATGCAGTTGTTCTAACTGCCAGAGTTAGGTACGATAGCACTGTTAGCTATCTAATCACACTCAAATGACTGTTTTGCCACTGTGGTCGCCCCTTAAGCTATAAAAGGAGCCCGAGGCAACCTAGCAAGGAGTTCGAACATCTGGTCCCCAACACTTGTACGCTCACGCTGCTCTCCCCGAGGCAACCATGCCGGCTAGAGCGCGTCGAGACTTCGTGTTCCTCCAGATCGATCCACCATAGCAGGAGTAGGGTTCTATGCTGCAAAGCGGCCCGAACCTGGGTAAAAGAGAGCTATCCGTCGCTGTGTTGTCCCCTGTTGCTTCTGCTCTTTATGCAACGTGACCGTCCCCTTGCCGAACCACAAAAGGGCATTCCTGCCCCATAGGTGATTGTGCTTCCATGCCAACATCTTTGGCGCGCCAGGTAGGGGGCGTCGCTTATGCGAACCTGAAGCAGTAGCCAGCGCGTCGATCTTCATCATCCATGGCTCCCAAGAAGAAAAGTGGAGGCGGGGCGCATTCTTCCACCTCGAAGGCTTCGTCACACATGGTTGCGGGCGGCTGCGGCGGGCGGAGCCGGCGAGGCGAGCAGTGCCGTTGACACTCCTGTCGTGGCTAGAGCAGGGGTCAGGGCCGCAGGCATGGCCGGGCGTCCTCAACATGTCGCGAAAGTCGACCCCTAAAAATGTATGTCTTCAATTGAAGACTTTGGTTTTCTTGAAGACTTTGAAAATGAGGAAATTGATGTGACCTTGAAGACTTGGATATTAATGCGAGGATTATGAAACGTGAAGACTTTTGTTTTTGTAGTTTCATTTTCTCTTTCTTAAGTCATAGGAAACACCATACTGTTAAAGGGGGTCGAGGTAAAACTAAGGAAACACATTTTCAAGTGATGCTCATCTCAAAGCCTACACTACCCAATCCTTTCGAGTGAAGCCATTGGAAATCTCATACTGTTCAGCCAATTTCTTCAGTAACATAGAAGAAGTTCTTCTATTCTTTGAGGAATTTGTTCTAACTGAGGAGTTAGGAATTCGCCAGTGCAGATTGCCTACAAGTGAGGAATATGATAGCCATGAGGAATTTGAGAGATCAAATTTTCGACCGTTGTTGTGCTATGTGTCAGCTGTCCCAAAATATCCTATCCATCTAACGGTGATATCATTGAAGGGCATTTATGTCTTATCATGTCGGGCTTCTCCCTAGGCTATAAATATCTGCGCCCCTCAACCACTAGTTGGTTGGCTGCTCCGAGAGAAACTAACATTTGCCATTTGAGCAACCCATCCTCCGAGGACTTCGAGCGAAAATCATCAAGTGAGGAAAAACCCAAAACCCCAACACCTAAAACCCAAGGTGATTGAGCATCACTGAAGAGATTGTTCCTGTGTGGAACCGACGCTTGTTACCTTTGAAGACTGTGCATCTTCCAGACGGTTAGGCGTCAATGGTCTAGAGCATCAAAGAGGAATTGTGGATCGTCGGGTGACCGAAGTCTATGAAGGTTTGGAAGTCACCTTGAAGACTTACCATGAGTGATTGAGCGAGGTCTGTGTGACCTTGGCTCAAGAGGAATACGATGAGGACTGTGTGTCCTCAGGTTTGAATACCTAGCCGCCCTAACCAGACGTACAACTATCACAACAGTTGGAACTGGTCTACCAAATCATTGTCTTCACCAAGCCTACTGGTTTTATTTCCTCAACCCTTTCATTTACTCATTCCTGTGTTGATGAACTTTATCTGTACTGTTTGAAGACATTGACTGAAGACTTTCTCAATTTCCTCAATCCAATTTCTTCAGTCATTTTGTCTTCAGCCTGCTTATCCTGTTTACACACTACTTGTGCTCTGTGTATGCTTTCAATTCATCATGATGACTATGCTACTACTTTGTTGTGCATGCACCTAAGTATCTATTCCGCTACTAGTAGTTCGTTGCTTAGGAAATTCCTCACCTAGAATTTCCTTAGTGACAAATTTGTAAAAAACACCTATTCACCCCCCTCTAGTCGATATAACACACTTTCAATTGGTATCAGAGCAAGGTACTCCCTTGTTCTGTGTGATTTTGATTTAACCACCTGGAGTTTTAGTTATGTCGACTGCAGGCATGATCAATGTCTCGGCTGGGTGTCCTACCTTTGATGGGACGGACTACCCCTACTAGAAGAACAAGATGCGCATGCATCTTGAGGCAATTGACAACGATCTCTGTTACATTGTGGAAAATGGCGTTCCGTCCGTCTCACCTGCTATGAACGCTGCTGATGTGAAGAGATTCAAGCAACTCGACTCTCAAGCAAAGAATATCATATGTGGCCATCTGAGCAAAGGGCAGTACGGAAAAGTGAGTTCTTTGGAGACAACAAAGCTTATCTGGGATAGGTTGTCCAAGGTCAATGAGGGAGTCTCAACTCAACGTGACTCTCGAGTTGATGTTCTTCGCAATCTCTTCAACTACTTCAAAAGACTCGACAATGAAAACATTCAGTAAACCTTTGATCGCCTCACTGACATCTCAAATGAGCTTCAAGCACTTGGTTCTACAGACATCACTGACCACGAGGTGGTGAAGAAATTGTTGAGATCACTTGATTCCTCATTCGACACTCCGGCACTGATGATTCAAGAACATGGAGACTACAAGTCACTTGATCCCGCTGATATCCTTGAGAGATTGAACACTCATGAGTTCCAACAAACTGAAAAGAGAGATCTCTATGGGCCAAGCTATGGTAGAACACGTGCACTGAAGGCCAAGGCAGTTTCCTCATCTGAAGGACAAGATTCTGATAGCAGCCTTGGTGATCCTGAAGAACTAAGCTAGGAGCTAGCAATGCTCGTGAGGAAATTTTAGAAGTTCTCAAGACGTGGTCGCTTTGGAAGATCTTCAAGAGGTGATGATGTGAGATCGGATTCCTTGTCTCGCGATTACAAGAAGAGGACTTGCCACAAATGCAAGAAATCTGGTCACTTTATCACATATTGTTCTCAGTGGGCAAAGGAATCAAAGAAGAAGAAATACAAGGATGACAGCTCAGGCGACTCGAAGAAAAAGAAGAAATCTTCAAAGTCCTCATCATCAAAATCTTCAAAGTCTTCCTTCCACAAGAATAACAGTTCCAAAAAGGCTCGGGCATTCATTGGCAAGGAAATGGACTCAGAAGCTGAATCTAAAGAAAATGAGGAAGAGGAGGAATCTGAGCAGTTAGACTCTGGTGTGGCGAGCCTAGCTCTCGCTACCGCATTCGTCAGCAAGTCCATCTTCAACACTGAAGAAAATGACTTCCCCAACACTGCTAACGACGGCAACGATGACTACGCTCCCACCTATTACTTCATGGAAAAGGTGCCAAGGTACTCAAACGTCCTCCTCTGATTCTAGTGAAGATGAATTTGATGAAAACCTCAAACCTAAATATTCCAAACTTGCTAATATTGCCATTAAACAACAAAAGGCCTCGGAAAAGGTTCAAAATCAGCTAGTCAAAAGCGATGGCCTATTGGGTGAAGAAATGGATCGAACTCAATCTTTGACTGATAATCTTCAGCAACTACAGTCTAAGTTTGATAACCTTCAAGGTCTTCATAAGACGCTCCTAACCAATCACGAGAAGCTTTCTTATGAATTTCTTCAAAGAAAGCAATATCTTGAAAAGCTTAGGGTGAGTTATGAAGATCTTTAGAAGGAAAATGATTCATTACTTGCTCAACAGATCAATTCCGCTCAGGAAGAATTCATTCCACCATGTATGAAATGCATCGAATGTGAAACTGCTAATTCTTCACCTGAAAGTTCAACTGCTTCTATTGCTGCAAATTATTCAACTATTTCTGTGGTGACAATTTCCTCAACTGAGGGAAACACCGATGTTACCGACGAAAATGCAGGGTTGAAGGAAATGTATGTGACAGGCATGTACAGAAGCCTCAAAGGTCATCAGACTCTTTGCGATGTGCTCAAAAAGCAGATCTTGAACAAGAACCCTAGAAAAGAGGGTATTGCCTTTGAGAGGAAACTCAATATTGATGGGTCCTAATGGAAACCTGAGTAGTATCCCAAAACCTCATGGGTTGCTGCAAAAGGACCTCCCATAGATCCATCTACCTTATTTGGCTTTACTTGTGAATCTTCATATTCATCTGATGAGTCATTTGACTCCAACTATAAATTGTTCAAAAATCAGAATGGTGAAGTATTTGCTAGATATGTTGGAACTAACTGCAAGAATGACCCCCCTATGAAGAAAGGTTCCCAAAAGGTATCTTGAAAATGTTCAAGTGAATGTCCTCGTGACACCACCTGTGGTCTAGAACAGGACCACAACCTGCCACATGTCTACTCGCAAAAGCTTTAGAAGGATGTCTATGGCATCGACGACTCGGTCATGCTGGCATGAGGAACTTGCACACAATTGTGAAGAAGAAGCACGTCATTGGTATTGAGGGTGTCAAATTCCTCAAAGATCATCTTTGTGGGGCTTGCAAAGCTGGAAAGATGACCAAATCCAAGCATCCCTCGAAGACTATCATGACCACCACCCGTCCTTTTGAATTACTTCACATGGACCTCTTCGATCCCACTCATTACTCTCCATTCACATATGCAGCATCTCTATATGTCTTTGTTATTGTTCATGACTATTCTCGTTATACGTGGGTGCATATCATCACATTTAAACATGAAGTGCAAGAAATCTTCGAGCGATTTTCCTCAAGGGCCTCGACGAATTCCGGTATGAAGATCAAGCATATCTGGAGTGACAATGGGACCGAGTTCAAGAACACTGGTCTTGATGACTATTTTTATGAACTTGGTATTACTCATGAGCTATCAGCCCCTTACACTCAGCAGAATGGCGTTGTGGAGTGCAAGAACATGACTCTTGTTGAGATGGCTCGCACAATGCTTGATGAATACAAGGCGCCTCTCCGTTTCTGGCCTGAGGCTGTCAATACTACTGACCACATCATCAACAGGGTATATCTCCACAAACTCCTCAAGAAAACTTCATACGAACTCCTCACTGACAAAAAATCCAATGTGAGTTATCTCAAAGTCTTCGGTGCTAAATGGATGTGAAAAGTGCATTCCTCAATGGTAAACTTGTGGAAGAAGTATATGTTGCTCAACCCCTAGGTTTTGAAGATCCTAAACATCCTAACAAAGTCATCAAACTCAACAAGGCCCTCTATGGACTCAAGCAGGCTCCTCGGGCGTGGTATGATACTTTCAAGGAATTCCTCATGAAGAAAGGCTTCAAACCCGGTTCTCTTAACCCAACTCTTTTCACTAAATTATATGATGATGAATTATTTGTGTATCAAATCTATGTGGACGATATTATCTTTGGCTGTACTGATGAACATTACAGTGACAAATTTGGCTACATGATGCGTGAAGAATATCAAATGTCTATGATGGGAGAATTGAAATTATTCTTAGGCCTTCAAAATCATCAGCAATGCAATGGCATCTTCATATCTCAAGGATGTTCTGGGGAAATTTGGCATGCAAGATTGCAAAGGCGTTAAAATCCCTATGTCCACGAATGGCCATCTCTGCACCGATGAAAATGGTAAAGATTTCGATCAAATGGTATACCATTCCATGATTGTCTCTTTATTGTCTCTATGTGCATCTAGGCCAGATATTATGCTTAGTGTTTGCAAGTGTGCCCGATTTCAAGCTACACCGAAGGAATCACACCATAAGGCTGTGAAGCATATTCTTCTATATCTAGCTCACACTCCAACACTTGGATTATGGTATCCCAAGGGCTCTGATTTTGATCTCATTGGATATTCTGACTCTGAATATGCTGGTGATCGAGTGGATCACAAGTCTACATCCGGCACATGCCATTTCCTCGGACGATCCTAAGTGTGTTGGTCCTCGAAGAAGCAGAACTGCGTATCGCTCTCCACTGCTGAAGCTGAGTACATTACTGCTGGCTCATGTTATGCTCAATAGCTGTGGATGAAGCAAACCCTCAAGGACTACGGCATCAACATGAAGAATGTGTCACTCTATTGTGACAACGAGAGTGCCATCAAGATTGCTCACAACCCAGTTCAGCACTCGAAGACAAAGCACATCCAGATTCGTTATCATTTTCTTCGTGACCATGTGTTCAAGGGCGACATCTCCATCTACCACGTGAAGACTGAAGAATAGCTGGCAGATATCTTCACTAAGCTCTTGGATGAAAAGAGATTTTGCAAGTTGCGGTGTGAGATAAATATCTTAGAATTTTCTAATGTTCTTTGAAAGGACACACTCCTAATACTTATGCAAAATTGATGACTTAGATGTGCAACACATGCAGTAACGTTTTTCTTCAATCAATGAATACTAACCCTCTAAGTGTGAAGAAATTAATGAAGAAATTGATTCTCAGAGCCCTATGACAATTGTACGTGGTGTCTGAAATCATCATTCTTATACGGTGGGTCACGCCACCAACCAAAGTTGAAATTTGAGTTTTTCTTCATTTTTGCGAATTCTTCAAATTTTCCTATACCTCAAATTTGCAATTTCTTCAAAATTTTCGCTTGAGTTCTTCATTGGCTATATATACATATGTATTGAGTTTTCATGTCCTCTACTACATTCACTTATTGCTAATTCTTCAAGTTGAGTTTTTCTCTAAGTGAATGTGATCGGACCCTCTATGCTTAACTCAATCCAGTCTATTCACAAATTCTTCATGTGCGTTCTATTTGAAACCTGTTCAAAATCTTCACCGTGTCCTTGACAGCCGAAGAATTTGTGAACGAAACGTTAAAATTTTCTTATCCAAATTTTTGGCTTTTGTCGCTCAAACTGTTCTGCATCCCACGATGGATTAAACAACCCACCCACGATCTCCACTATCTCCACTCCTCAGAATGTGGGTGACACATGTCGCTAGGATAGCAAAGGGCAGGGGAACATTCGTACAAATTCCTCGGACGGGCAATTTTTCACCGTGGCTATTGAGAGGATCGAAGAAGAGGTGTCTAGAGGGGGGTGATTAGACACTCAACAAGAAAAGTAGCAGTTTTTAAGTTCCTTCAGTTGAGGTAGAGTTTTTATCACAATTTCAAACATTCACAATACATTTCAAGCAAGCATGCCAAGAGTTTATGAGCAGCGGAAAGTAAAGCATACAATTTGCAAGAAAGTAAAGGGATGGGATTGGAGTGTGCAAACGCAATTGGAGACACAAATGTTTTTGGCATGGTTCCGATAGGTGGTGCTATCGTACATCCACATTGATGGAGACTTCAACCCACGAAGGCTAACGGCCGCACGAGTCCATAGAGGGCTCCACCCACAAAGGGTCCACGAAGAAGCAACCTTGTCTATCCCACCATGGCCATCGCCCATGAAGGACTTGCCTCACTAGGGTAGATCTTCACGAAGTAGGCGATCTCCTTGCCCTTACAAACTCCTTGGTTCAACTCCACAATCTTATCGGAGGCTCCCAAGTGACACCTAACCAATCTAGGAGACACCACTCTCCAAAAGGTAACAAACGGTGTGTTGATAATGAACTCCTTGCTCATATGCTTCAAATGATAGTCTCCCCAACACTCAAATAGCTCCTCACAGATTTGGATATGGTGGAAGAAGAGATTGAGTGGAAAGCAACTTGGGGAAGGCTAGAGAACAAGATTTATGTGGTAGGAATGGAATATCTTGATCTCAACACTTGAGTAAGTGGTTCTCTCTCAGAAAATAAGTAATGGAAGTGTAGGTATGTTCTGATGGCTTTCTCCATGGATGAAGAGTGGGTGGAGGGGTATATATAGCCTCCACACAAAATCTAGCCGTTACACACAAATCACCAAAATCGGTGGGACCGAATCAAGAAACTCGGTCGGACCGATTCAGTTCAAAATGTGATTAGGCTTTTCAGTGGGACCGACTTGGTCAACTCGGCGGCACCGATTTCATTTGGATTAGGGCATAACGTAATCTCGGTGAGACCGATCACATAAAATCGATGAGACCGATTTCTGTAATAGGCACATAGAGGGTTGGTCAGGCAAACTCGGTGGGACCGATTCGCTCATTTCGGTGAGACCAAAATGTTACGTAGAGGAACAGAAAGTTTGCATTGCGAACTCGGTGAGATCAATTCTCACATATCGGTTAGACCGAAATGTTTCAAACAGGAAACATAGAGTTTGCAATCCCATCTCGGTGAGACCGAGATCCCTATCGGTGAGACCAAACTGATTAGGGTTTCGGCAGTGGCTATGTCAGATCAACTCGGTGGCGCCAGATGGTTCAAATCGGTGGGGCCGAGTTTGACTTTAGGTTTAGGACATATGTGGATATGAGAAAGTGGTTGAGGGCTTTGGAGCATATCACTAAGCACTTTGAGCATGCAAGCCATTAAGCAACACCTCATCCCTTTTAATAGTATTGGCTTTCCTATGGACTCAATGTGATCTTGGATCACTGAAATAGAAAATGTAGAGTCTTGAGCTTTGAGATTTTGCCAATCTTCTGTCCTTAGCATCTTGAAGGGGTTCCACATCCTCTTGTCCATGCCACTCTACTGTTGAACTCATCTGAAATATACTAGGTAAAAGTATTAGTCCAACAAGAGATATGTTGACATTAATTACCAAAATCACCCAGGGAGCACTTGTGCCTTCAACTATAAATACCCCCTTCCCTTCTCCTTACCTCATTTACTCCGCTCAACCTCTCCCTCGCTCGAGCTCTCAGACCTAGTGCCACCGCTACTCTCCATATACGCCTGTGAGGAAGAGCTGCACTGCCTCGACCTCCTCCTCGTCGCAGTCACGCCGACCGCGGAAATCTTCACTCCGCCGCCGCCGTAGCTGTCCCCCTCAGCCAAGTTAGGGCATGGGAGATCTGGACTGACGAGCTTCTCCAACTTTAATCCTAGTTCGTCATGTTCTTCATCAAGGGTAATTAAAATCTAATTTTACTGCCCTTCCTTGATTCTCATGATTTCCTCACTTTATTCAAAAGGTGTTTATTCTTCAACTTCCCACTATTTAAACACCTAAGTCAATCTCTCCTTGATTTGCTTCTCTAAGTTGTGTTTTTCTTCATGATTCCTCAATTGTGTGGATTTCTAATCTATACAACTCTGGAACCTATGACAAGAACTTAGTGAAATTCTTCAAGACTCCCATGGTCAAATTCCTCAAACTTGATTCTTTTGAAAAGATTCTAAGAACGCATATGACCTCTCCAAATTCTCTGCACCTATACTCTGTTCACAGGTACAAATGGCTGCTGCTGAATCTCTAGGTTCTCATCAACTTAACTCATTTGCAGCATTCCTCGAAGAAAAGTTATACACTTCCTCAGAAACTTCAATTGTTCAAAATCCTCAAGTGAGTAAAATGGCTAAAGGAAAGAGACCGCGGAAGGGAGGCAAGAGACCTGAGACCAATACTGCCTTTGACATTCCTCAATATATTTATGCTGACTATTGCACAACCGATGAGGAAATTCATGGCAAAGAGAACAAGAATCAGTGCAAACTGCGCAATCAGAGGATTGAGAGGAGATGGGCAAAGGAATGGAGGGAATATCGCTATGTTACTCCCAAGTACATGAAGAAATTCGCTCTTGACCCTCCTTACTCAAGACCTCCTTTGGCTGCAGGCCAAATAGCTGATCCCACAAGCGCCAGGCGCGGTGAGGAATTTCCCAAAGAATGGGCCAAGCGCCAAGCTAAACTTCAAAGGGCAGCTAGAGAAGCAGTGAGGAAATTCAATGATGACACTGATGCTGCTGCTGAAGCCTCTACTAGTAAGCCCAAGAAGGCTATGCTGAAGAAATCTGCTGTGAAACCACCAAGTTCCTCAACAGCAATGCCCTCATGTCCTGGCTCTTCTAAGTCAAAGCTCTCAGGACAAATTCCTTAGGGAACTTCTTCAAGGGCTGTGCCAATCCCCTCTTTTGCAACACAATCCTCTCTTGATGTTGCAAAGTCCTCAACACTTGTGCACCTTGCAACATGTCAACAGACTGCATGGTTCTCAATTTCTTTAGGAGCCTCTGCAAGTTCATCAGCTCCACCACAATCTTCACCTGGTCCAACTCTACTAAAAGTGAAGATCACCACTGGACGAGGAAAGAGGCCAGTCCACAAAAGAAAGTGGCTTTCCAAGTACCGTCTGATGACAATGAAGCTGATGATGAAGAACTTGCTGAAATCAATAGAGATTGTAAGTGCATCTAGTGCCACCCCTAGTTGGTTTTGGAGTATTGACGACAAACCTGGTTGAGGCACTAATGTGTTTGTGAGAATTTCAGGATAACACAGGTAGTAGTCCCTTATTGATTCGGTTAACCTACTGGAGATGACCCCTAAAAATGTATGAAGACATTAATATCAGTGGTGGTATATGAAGATAATCATATTGACGACTATGACATGAGAAGACATTGTGTGAAGACTATGGAGAGCGAAGACATAGATGTTTCGTTGCTTCCTTTTCTTCTTTGTTGAGTCATAGGAACCACCGCACTGTTAAGTGGGGTCCAAGTGAACTAAGTCAGAGTGACTGAAGTGATGCTCAACCAAATCCTATGTCTTCGAGCGAAGACTATGAGAGCAAATCTTATCCAGAGGCGGATGAGTCAGCTTTACTTGGAGCTCAAGTAAAGTTGCCGTGTGTGTTTGAAATCTGACCGTTGGAACACGTGTCAGTTCCTTAGTGACCCAGGGTCACTTCGAACAAATCAGGTCGGGTTGCCCAGTGGCTATAAATAGCCCACCCCTACACCATAAATTGGTGGCTGCTCAGAGTTATTGCACGGCTTTTGTCGTTTGAGAGCAACCCACCTCCGAAGCATTTGAGAGAGAAATCCTTGCGAGGACAAAGCCCAAACACCCAGAGCCAAAGAGTGTTAGGCATCACTGAAGTCTTTCTGTCTGTGTGACCTGAAGACTTATTACACTTGAGGACTGTGTTTCCTCCAGCCGGTTAGGCGTCGCGTTCTGAGCATCCAAGAGTCATTGTGGATTGCCGGTGAACGAAGTCTGTGAAGGTTTGGAAGTCTACCTTGAAGACTTACCAGAGTGATTGGGCGAGGACTAGGTGTCCTTAGCTCAAGGGGAACAAGGTGAAGACGCGGTCTTCTGAGTTAAATCTCAGCCTCCCTAACCAGACGTACAGTTGTCACAGCAACTGGAACTGGTCTAACAAATCACTGTCTTCCCCGAGCTACTGGTTCTATCCCTTCCTTCCTTTTACTTACTGCCATACGTTGTGAAGTCATTGCATGCTTGTCTTATCTGATTGACTTCACTGAGTATCTACTAGTTCTGATTGGCTTCATTCCTTCTTCCATTAAGATCCCTACTGCCTAGCTGCTATTAGTCTTCGTGCTTTCACTTCATTGAATACATGACTATGGCTTATCTAGTGTAGTCCACTTTCCGCTGCATACAAATATGATTGAGTTTATCGTTTGTCTTTGAAACTACCATGTTTTGAAGCATTTCATAAAATCGCCTATTCACCCCCCTCTAGTTGATATACTGCACTTTCAATTGGTATCAGAGCAAGGTACTCCCTTGTTCTGTGTGATTCGGTTTAACCACCTGGTGTTTTAGTTATGTCGACCGCAGGAATGAAGATTGTGTCGTGCCCTATGTTTGACGGTCATGAATATCCCAAGTGGAAGGCCATGATGAAGAAACGTCTCATGGCGATTAGCAGTGAGCTGTGGACCGTCACTGAGATTGGTCTTACCGATCTATGCAAGAGGGCAGAAGCTGATGGCATTCGCAAGTTCTCCCTTCTCAATCTCACAGCGAAGGACGTCATCTGCTCCTGTCTGTCTCAAGATCAGTTCAGGAATATCATGCATCTTGATCATGCGAAGCTTATCTGGGACCGTCTCTCTGAAGTCTATGAAGGTCATCGAACTCATGATGATTCTGGGTTTGAGAAATTCAAGGAATCCCTCAAGACGATGAATTTCGATCCAGAACCATCATCTTATGCACCATGTCTTATGGCAAAAGGTGCCAAGGTAACCGAATGCTATTCATCTGAATCTAGTGATGATGAATCTGGTGATGAATTTGGACCCAGCTATGTCAAGCTTGCTTCCCTTGCCACTAAACAACAAATTGCTCTGGAAAAGGCTCAAAAAATGCTTAATAAGAGCAATGATATGTTGGGTGAAGAAATGGATCAGTCGAAAAACTTAGCTGAAAGTCTTCAGAGGACTCAGGCTAAGTTAACTACACTTCAAAGTCTTCATAACACTCTCTTATCCGATCATGAAAAGCTAAGAGGATGTTATGAAGATCTTCAGAAGGAGCATGATTTTTTACTTGCTCAACATGTCAGTGCTTCTCACGAAGAGTTTGAACCACCGTGTCTAAAATGCATTGAGCGTGATAACGCTGCATCTGTTGCTGAATGCTCTACTGCTGCTACTGTTGCAATGTCTTCAACTACTGATGTGGTAACTAACCCCTCTGCTAAGGAAACCACTACTATTGCCGATGAAAATGCTAGGTTGAAGACTTTGCTTGAAACAGGGATGTACAAAAGCCTCAAAGGGCATCAGACTCTATGTGATGTCCTCAGAAAGCAGATACTGAACCGAAACCCTAGGAAAGAGGGTGTTGGGTTCGACAGGGAAATGAATGTTGATGGTTCATACTGGAAGCCTGAGCAGTATCCCAAAACCACATGGGTTGTTGCAAAGGAACCTTCAGTAGATCCATCTACCTTATCTGGCTTCACTTGTGCTAATCCTATTATCATTGATGAATCTTTTGATGCAAACTATAAACTGTTTAAGAATCAAAATGGTGAAGTGTTTGCCAGGTATATTGGTACTAACTGCAGGAATGGACCTCCTATGAAGAAGATCTGGGTACCCAAAGGTTGTCTTGAGAAGCTTCCAGCAAATACTATCATGACACCTCCTGGGATGAAGACAATCCCCAGACCAAAGGCTTCATATGGTCCCAAGGCTTCATACAGACAAAGGACTCATCTGAATCACCCTAACACGAATGTTTTGCAGGGAAACCATACTCAGACCCATGAATATGAGCGTGTTTCTTCAAACCGCTATATTCATAAATCAAAGAATTTTTGTGCCTATTCTTATGAGTATTATTCTCCTCCTGCAAGATTATTTGCTAGGGCCCCAAAGCCAAAATTCTCAGATGCCGCTCTTAGACTCATTGCTTCTAAGCCACCCCTGAAAATGTGGGTGGTTAAGAAGAACTAACTTTCTCTTACAGGGAAAGGTCTCCAGCCTATAATCAAAGGCTTCTGATGCTATTGCTGGGGACCTAAAACACTTGTAGGGCACAAGATCAAATGCCCAAAACGACTTACTGCTCATACTATTCATAGATCACTTGCTGAACATCTTATCAGTCCTGACTTTCATCTAAAGCTTTCATAATCCACTTATGCATCAAATGTTATGCTTCATAATGGCTTTTGGTGAAGCCTATCCTCCTTACTGCATTGTAGGGAGTGACACCAAAGTCATCAGAATGGATTATGGATAGCGGATGCACAAATCATATGACTGGTGATCGAAACCTTCTCATGAACTCAACTTTACGTTCATCTAACAAGAGTCACATCACATTTGCTGATACTGGTAAAAGCAAAGTGCTGGGTCTAGGTAGAGTTGCAATCTCAAGAGATCAACACATGGATAAAGTCATGCTTGTTGAATCTCTTGGCTTCAACTTAATGTCTGTCTCAATGCTTTGTGACTTAAACATGATTGTGATCTTTGGTAAATTTCGTTGCATTGTACTAATGGAACCTGACAAGTCTTTAGTATTTGAAGGATACATAAAAGGTGATCTGTATATGGTAGATTTCTCAGCTGGACCGCAGATGGCCATATGTCTTCTAGCAAAAGCTTCAGAGTGCTGGCTCTGGCATCGGAGGCTAGGACATGCTGGCATGAGGAACTTGCACACTCTCGCAAGGAAGAAGCATGTCATAGGCATCGAGGAAGTCAAGTTCAAGAAAGATCATCTATGTGGTGCCTGTGAAGCTGGGAAGATGACTAGAGCCAAGCACCCCTCGAAAACAATCATGACGACATCCAAACCCTTCGAGCTGCTTCACATGGACTTATTTGGCCCTACTCACTACTCCACATTCTCTACCACAGCCTATCTCTATGTCTTCATCATTGTTGATGATTATTCAAGATACACATGGGTGCACATAATACTCTACAAGACTGAAGTGCAAGATGTCTTCAGACGCTTCACCAACCGTGCCATGAACAACTATGGCATCAAGATCAAGCATATCAGAAGTGACAATGGCACTGAATTCAAGAACACTGGCCTCGATCTTTATCTGGATGAGATGGGAATCACTCTTGAATTCTCAGCCCCGTATACACCTCGGCAAAATGGGATCGTCGAGCGCAAGAACAGAACTCTAATTGAGATGGCTCGAACGATGCTCGATGAATACAAAACACCAAGAAGGTTCTGGCCCGAAGCTATTGACACTGCATGCCATATCATCAACCGTGTTTATCTTCACAAGCTTCTGAAGAAAACATCCTATGAACTCCTCACTGGAAAGAAGCCTAATGTAAGCTACTTCAGAGTATTTAGAGCTAAGTGCTGGATCAAGGATCCTCATCATAAGTCAAAATTTGCACCCAAAGCTCATGAAGGCTTCATGCTCGGATATGGAAAGGACTCACACTCCTACAGAGTCTTCAACATTTTTCTCTATAAAACTATTGAAACTGTGGATGTGCGGTTTGATGATACAAATGGTTCACAAAGAGAGTCCCTACCAAGTGTGCTAGATGAAGCTTCACCAAATGAATCTATCAAGCTAATGGGAACTGGTGAGATCATGCCTTCTGAAGCACAACCTGACGAGGAACTCATCATCTCTGCTCCAAATCAACCTGACGACAATGCTCAGCCTGAAGACAACACTCCTGATGAAGACAATGTACAGCAAGAGCAAAATCTTCGTCCAGCTCATCCTCGTGTTGCAAATGAAGTACAAGTTGAGAAGATAATTGATAGCATAAATGCTCCTGGTCCACTCACTCGCTCAAGAGCAACACAACTTGCAAATTTCTGTGGGCACTTTGCTTTTGTCTCAATATCTAAACCCAAGAAAGTTGTTGAAGCTTTTATGGAGCCTGAATGGATTCAAGCAATGCAAGAAGAGCTTCAACAGTTTGAGCTAAACAATGTGTGGGAACTTGTCAAGCGTCCTGATCCTCGCAAGCACAACATAAGGCACAAAATTGATCTATCGCAACAAGCAAGATGAGCATGGTCAAGTGGTCAGAAACAAAGCTCGTCTCGTTGCTCAAGGATACACTCAAGTTGAAGGGATTGACTTCGATGAAACATTTGCTCCTGTGGCTAGGCTTGAAGCTATTCGTATACTGCTAGCCTATGCAAATCATCACAACATACTTCTATATCAAATGGATGTAAAGAGTGCCTTTCTCAATGGAAGAATTGAAGAAGAAGTGTATGTTGCACAACCACCTGGCTTTGAAGACCCAAAACGTCCTGATATGGTATACAAGCTCAACAAGGCACTGTATGGCCTCAAACAAGCGCCTCGTGCTTGGTATGACACTCTCAAAGACTTCCTGAAGAGCAAAGGCTTCAAACCTGGATCCCTAGACCCCACACTCTTCACGAAGACATATGATGATGAGCTATTTGTCTGCCAAATCTATGTGGATGACATTATCTTCGGCTGCACGGACAAGAAATACAGTGACGAGTTTGGTCACATGATGCAAGAGCAATATCAAATGTCCATGATGGGCGAGCTGAAATTCTTCCTTGGTCTTCAAATTCGTCAGCAAAGCAACGACATCTTCATATCTTAAGAGAAGTACCTCAAAGATTGCCTGAAAAAGTTTGGAATGCAAGACTGCAAAAGGTACTCGACGCCAATGCCTGCTAAACATCATCTGGGTCCCGACGCCAATGGTAAAGAGTTCGATCAACGGGTATACCGCTCCATGATTGGTTCTTTACTTTATTTATGTGCATCTAGGCCGAATATTATGCTTAGTGTTTGCATGTGTGCTCGATATCAAGCGGCACCAAAGGAGTCGCATCACTTAGCTGTGAAGCGAATACTTCGATATTTGGCTTACACCCCAACACTAAGATTATGGTATCCAAAGGGCTCAAAATTTGATCTAGTAGGATTTTCAGATGCTGATTATGCTGGTGACAAGGTTGATCGCAAGTCCACATCAGGCACATGTCACTTTCTAGGACGATCACTTGTCTGTTGGTCTTCGAAGAAACAGAACTGTGTATCACTCTCCACTGCTGAATCTGAATACATTGCTGCTGGATCTTGCTGCGCTCAGCTTCTCTGGATGAAGCAAACACTCAAGGACTATGGAGTCCATCTGAAGCATGTGCCACTCTACTATGATAATGAAAACGCCATCAAGATTGCCAACAACCCAGTTCAGCACTCGAAGACAAAGCACATTGAAATTCGTCATCACTTTCTCAGAGATCATGTTATGAAGGAAGATATTGATATCATACACGTCAACACTGAAGAGCAACTGGCAGATATCTTCACAAATCCCTTGGATGAGAAAAGGTTTTGCAGGTTGCGGTGTGAGCTAAATATCTTAGAATCCTCTAATGTCCTGTAATCAGGCACACATCCTAACACTTATGCATATTGATGACTTAGATGTGCAACACACGAAGTAATGTATATCTTCAATCAATGAAGACTTAAATTCTAAGTGTGAATATATTAACATGGAATTTTACTTCGGAGCGCCACGATAATTGTGCGCGTGTCTGGGTCTAATACTTCCTATACGGTGGGTAACGCCACCACCAAATTCTTGTTTGAAGTGTTTCTCGTGGTGTTACATTTGCAAAGTCTTCGCACTTGGTTTGTATATATATATATAAAATTGTGTTCTGTCCTCAACAGCATTCACTTATAGCTATGTCTTTGTACTTGAATCTTTTGGACTAAGTGAATGTGATCGGACCCTAACCTATCTATGCTTTCTCATCTCACACTCTGTCTGTCCAAATCATATGCATTCTGTTGAAACTATCGAATATCTTCTCTACGTCCTTGTCAGCAGAAGATACGGAGACAAACTTTAAATCTGATTTTAATGCTCCGTCCGTTATGCCTGAAACCTGGAGAAGCCGGAACGACCACTCCGACAGTCGTGGTGTACATGGGATCATGGGACAACTCCCAATGCATTACATGACCGCCACGTGTCACTCATACGTGAACCGTCAGGGGCACCTGCGTAATTGCGCTGTGCCGTCTCCCATGCCTATAAATGCACGTCCCATCACAGTCAAAAGCTCTTCTACCACCTCTCCATCTCGACCAACCCTAGCGCCTCTGCTAGCTTTCGACGACGCCGGCGACGAAGCGCTTCGCTGCCGCAACTTTGTCGACGCCGTCCTCACGCCGGCCGTGGACATCTTCAACTCCGCCGTCGTCGTAGCTGTCCTCCGTCGCCAAGTTAGGGCACGGAAGACCGAACTGCCGGGCATCCAACTCCTCTCCGTCTAAGCAGTTCATCGTGTGGTAAATAAAACTTGCTTTTTACCATCTTCTAGATCCATAAAGATTCATCTATTTTACCACAAGAGGTTTCTGCCTACTTAGATATATAGATCTATCCTGTCTGCATATCATATCTTGCCTAGTACATTCACATATGCTTCAACCATAGTTAGATTCCTCACTTGTACCTATTCATGGATTCGTACAAATCTGGAACCAACTCTCATGAGTGAATGTCTTTGCGCTATGAGGTCAAAGTCTTCAAAACTATTTTAATCTTCAAAACTTCTGAGAATGCATATGACCTCTTCCCCTTCCCTCGCGTCTCTAATGCTGTCGCAGGTACATGTCCGTGGGAGAATCCCTTGGTTCTCATAGTCTGCATTCGTTTGCAGAGTTTTTGCAGCGTCACATTCACTCCCCTGAAGACAGTTCCTATCTGACCAGCAGACCGAAGCATTTGCCTGTTTTGAAGCCTTTCAGTTTGAAGCCCTTCAGGTTGAAGCAAATGGCAACTGACAAGACAGTAAGAAAGGGTGGCAGACAACACCGTGGCAATACCTCCATTGATTTGCCTCCTGATCTCAGTGAGATATACAAGACTGATCCTGAGGAGGATTATAATCAGAGGAAGACACGAATCCAATGGATTCGAAGATACTGGGCTGAACAGTGGTTTAAGTACAAGTTCGTGACCCAAGAGTATGCTGAGAAGAACGCCATCAAGCATCCATGGGGAGATATCACTTATAAAATTCTTCCCCCCCAAGACTCGTGCTGAAGCCATTGCTCAAGGTTTCTATCCTTGCATGGTCAGAGGACCTCAGCCTGCTGATGCTGATCCTAGCTCTCTGCTCCGGTGTCGCAATGACAATCTGTTCAAGAGAAATCTTCAGTACGCCAAGAACTCGGCCAAAGAGAACAAGAAGCATTGGGGATTAGACTTCAATCCTGGTCCCTCTGCGCCCTGCGCTGATGGCACGCACGAAGCTGAACCAAATCTGGTTGGGCCCTTCTACAACCTAGAAGGCCTCATCAGTCACATAAGGGTTCAAGGGGCAGATTTGGATCAACCTGAAGCAGATGCAGATTCTGAAGAAGCACCTGCATCACCGAAGCCCAAGAAGAAGAAATTAAAGGCTTTGAAGACCACTCCTCCAACTGCTTCTAGAGTGAAGCCTTTGGCCACTGCTCCACCTGCACCAAGTGTGCAATCTGAGGAACACTCTCGTATCTCCAAGAGCAGACAGCTGAAGAGGAAGCCATCACGCAACCCCAGTCCAGCTCTCACTCCCGATGCTGTGCTGAAGACTACCAATGATGCCCTTGATCTCTCAAGTGATGAAGATCTTGGTGATGATGCTCTGGAGCTTTTGATCAAGAGTAAGCAAGATGCTGAAATCTTCAATGATTTGCCGCTCTTTGACGTTGAAGTGCTCAATAACTTAATTGATGAATGGTTTGACACACCCAACCTGAGCTTCGACGATCTTCGACTTCCAGTTGGCCTCAGCGTCTCCTTCCATGGCGCCATTGCTTCTGAGCTGGCTCTGGCTCAGAGAATTGTTGAGCTGAAGCAAAAGATAGACTATGAAAAGGCTCAGTTCAAGAAGCATGTGGACAAGCTCAGCGTGCAAAAAATTCAGAACTTCAAGGTTATGGTGCACGAGCTCAAGGAAGCCTTTCGCCAGCGGCGTGATGAAGCCAAAGGTTCTCGTGAGCGAATCAAGGACTTGGCTGCCAAATGCATTCAAGCGTTGAATGAAGCTGAAAAGCGCAAGGCTCTTGGGCGTCCTGACATTGATCCACGGATGGCTGCCAAGAAGAAGAAGCAACATGTGCCCGAAGCTGAAGAATCTGGGCAGGAAATGCCTCGCATAGTCTTCCCTGCTAGCATGACTGGCACGAAGCCTAAGGCAACCCCAACCGCTTCAAAGCTCAAGAAGACAAAGGTGGCTGAAGCTGAAGCTCGCAAGCGCAAGCAATCTACTGATGAAGCTCCACCCACCAAGAAGCGCAAAACCAAGAAGGATAAGGCTGCTTCGAAAGAGCCTATCTTTGTCGAGCCAATCTCAGTTGCTCGCCCTGCATCTGCCTAGAGAGAACATCGTCTGACTGTTCATGAGCCTGCTCCCTCAGAGGCTGAAGACATTCCAGCTGTTGACCCCACCGTAGCTGAAGACATTGGTCCTCAAGACAATGTTGAAGATGATGAAGTCCTTCCTCAGATCGAATACAACATTGACTCTTCGCCTGTTCTCACGAACAGCGAACGCATCAGCATTGGTCGTCCATTGATGCCAATTGCTCAGGATGACTCCTGGGCTGATCACCCACAGGATACACAAGCCACACCCCAGCAAACTCAAGACACCAGTACGGTGCTTGAAGATGAAGACTTTGAGGCCCAACAACCTCCATCCCCTCAGGCGTCGCCAGCTTTTCGCAGGCTTCGCAAAGGACCAAGGCCTCAAGTCATCGCCCCAAGTGTTCAAGAAGGAGTAGATCAACCATCTGCGCCTGATGCTGCTCCTACTGTGAACCCCTCAGAATCTGAAGCCAAAATGGCTGAAGATAGTCCAACTGCATCAGCCGAAGAAGAACAACCCCAAGTTGAAGAAGAAAGTACTGCCACACCCCCTGTTCTCGAGGAGAACGTGTCCGACCCTCCAGCTCCTGAAGTGGAGGCTACAAATTCAGAGGCTGCCACCACTAACACTGAAGCCAATGACGTGGTCATGGCTGAAGCTAATGTGGCACCTGAAGACACTGTGGCACCTGAAGTGACTGCGCCTGAAGTAACTGCTCCTGAAGCCAGTGCTGTGCCTGAAGCCAGTGCTGCGCCTGATGCCAATGCTGCACCTGAAGCAAATCTGCAGCTTGAAGATAATGCCTCTGCTCCTGTTCTGCCTCCACGGCCACATACCATTGAGCAAGCATACAACAAGGATGATCAACTTGTTACTGTCCGGTGGCTCATTCTAATTCCGCCACCTACCACTGAACCGCGTGCTGCTGGTCCTCAGTTTGATCATCATGTTGCTCATAGGCCCCAAGTTCAGAAGCCTAAGCCAAGACTGCCAAGGTTTCCAGGTATTGCAACCTCTTCAGGGTCATTCAATACCAATAGCTTCACTACGCACAACACCTTCTTTGACAGTGCCAAGAACCCATATTCCAAGCCAACAATATCATCAGATAGGTTCTGGAGCCACCAGTAGCGCAGCTACTACTCAAGAGTACTCTATGATCAAGGGCGCATTTTCCCTCATATGCGTCTTGACACTGAAGCTATTGCTGGTCTGCCTTGCCTGGAGGAAGCTCTTGACTGCTTCCGTGATGCTGGCCTGCTCAATTTTGTAACTGATAAAGAGCATTGGAATGAAGAGCTGCTTCTGCAATTCTATGCAACACTCCACATCCGAGGCTACATCAGGGATCCGAAGACATGGGTCCTTGAGTGGATGACAGGCAATGTGCATCATGAAGCTAAAGCCTTCGATCTCATTGAGCTTTCTGGCCTGCCCACTCCAAGAGATCTGTATGAACCTGGCTGTCAATTGCACACTGAAGCCTTGGAGAGTATCTTTTAGAAGCGCCAGCCCAACATGAGCCAAATGCTAAGTATGATGAAGCCTCTGCCAAGTGATGCTGAATATCCTAAGGAATTCTTTGTTGAAGACCTAGAGTACCTGCCGCGCACCATCTATCACATCATCAGGCGTACTCTATGGCTCATCAAAGGACACTCTTCATCAGCCAAGCTCGAAGGCACTATGAAGACTTTGGTCTTCTATATCTTCAATGGCATCAACTTCAATGCTCAAGATTTCTTCATTAGGCAAATGGCTATGTCTGGAGCTGATCTATTTGGTCTGAAATTTTATGCCCCTTGGATAATGCGCCTCATCAAGTTGCATTCAGCTGTCACCTATCAGCCCTCTGCTCGCAACCATCAGATTTTCTTGCCTGAGGTTGATATGTCAGCTGAAGCCATCTACCAAGAGCCTGCTAAAGAGCCTGTTAGTCTTCACAACGCCGATCACCAAAGCTTCACTCAGCAGATTGAAGGTGTTCCAGCAGTCTCACGCGTTTATCCTCTGGCTGGCCGTACTCGTCTACCTCGACACACTGAAACCGAAGCCACTGAAAGCACCATTGCTCAAAGGCCTCAGAAGTGATCTCGTGTCCTGAATAACTGAGAGCTTCTGGTAGCCCTTCATCATAAACAGGACAAGCATCACCTTTGGTTAAAGTGTCAGATGCAAAGCCTCTTGGTGGATGTCAATCGCATTCGCAATCTTGCCACCAAGAATGCTTTTGTTGCTCATGAAACATGTCGGAGGTCTTGGAAGAGTTTGACCTTGTTGAGAGCTGAAGCGGATCTTCAAGACGATGGCTTCACAGAGAGATTCAAGTTTGACAACACTCCTCCAAGGACTGCTGTTATGCGTCGAACTCCATCTCTTGAAGATTCTGAATACTCCTCCTCCGCTGCAACAATTGACGCAAGGGTGATCAATGATCAAGATGATGCTACTTCACCGCCTCCTACTTCAGCGCGCATCGACAGTGCACCAACCACTTCTGCATCGCCAAATAACAACACCGACCCTGCATCCTCTTCTGCTCCAACTGGGAACGAGTAGAGGCTCTATGTCTTCAAACCTTTTTGGTCCTTGCTGACAAAAGGGGGAGAAGCATATGAGTTGATAGTCTTCAAGCGGGTCCATATGAGCGGGTGCTTTATAATTTGCCTAGTGTTTACAACTCTCGTTTTGCTACATTTGGTTCTTTGAGTTGTAACACTTAAACTGATGGTCGTCTGCTACGTTTTTATGCTACTCTGTAATGCAATGATAAATTCCGCATCTGCTATCTTATATTCCACAATTAGTCATTATTGCAGACGTCCATTTTTCATTATGCATGTCATTATCTTCGACATATCAATTATGCATGATGAATTGTCTTCATAAGTTGAAGAGGATCTCCACAAGTACAACCTACCATGTGCATTTGCATTCAAAGGCAAATCAACTATACGCACATCTTCAGGGGGAGCCTTTTGCTACTTACGAAGACAATACCTTTATCCTTTACAATTTCACATATCTTTATCCCCGTTGAAAACTTCAACCAGTTTGTCATCAATCACCAAAAAGGGGGAGATTGTAAGTGCATCTAGTGCCACCCCTAGTTGGTTTTGGAGTATTGACGACAAACCTGGTTGAGGGACTAATGTGTATGTGAGAATTGCAGGATAACACAGGTAGTAGTCCCTTATTGATTCGGTTAACCTACCGGAGATGACCCCTAAAAATGTATGAAGACATTAATATCAGTGGTGGTATATGAAGATAATCATATTGAAGACTATGACATGAGAAGACATTGTGTGAAGACTATGGAGAGCGAAGACGTAGATGTTTTGTTGCTTCCTTTTCTTCGTTGTTGAGTCATAGGAACCACCGCACTGTTAAGTGGGGTCCAAGTGAACTAAGTCAGAGTGACTGAATTGATGCTCAACCAAATCCTATGTGTTCGAGCGAAGACTATGAGAGCAAATCTTATCCAGAGGCGGATGAGTCAGCTTTACTTGGAGCTCAAGTAAAGTTGCCGTGTGTGTTTGAAATCTGACCGTTGGAACACGTGTCAGTTCCTTAGTGACCCAGGGTCACTTCGGACAAATCAGGTCGGGTTGCCCAGTGGCTATAAATAGCCCACCCCCTACACCATAATTTGGTGGCTGCTCAGAGTTATTGCACGGCTTTTGTCGTTTGAGAGCAACCCACCTCCGAAGCATTTGAGAGAGAAATCCTTGCGAGGACAAAGCCCAAACACCCAGAGCCAAAGAGTGTTAGGCATCACTGAAGTCTTTCTGTCTGTGTGACCTGAAGACTTATTACACTTGAGGACTGTGTTTCCTCCAGCCAGTTAGGCGTCGCGTTCTGAGCATCCAAGAGTCATTGTGGATTGCCGGTGAATGAAGTCTGTGAAGGTTTGGAAGTCTACCTTGTAGACTTACCAGAGTGATTGGGCGAGGATTAGGTGTCCTTAGCTCAAGGGGAGCAAGGTGAAGACGCGGTCTTCTAAGTTAAATCTCAGCCTCCCTAACCAGATGTACAGTTGTCACAACAATTGGAACTGGTCTAACAAATCACTGTCTTCCCTGAGCTACTGGTTCTATCCCTTCCTTCCTCTTACTTACTACCATACGTTGTGAAGTCATTGCATGCTTGTCTTATCTGATTGACTTCACTGAGTATCTACTAGTTCTGATTGGCTTCATTCCTTCTTCCATTAAGATCCCTACTGCCTAGTTGCTATTAGTCTTCGTGCTTTCACTTCATTGAATACATGACTATAGCTTATCTAGTGTAGTCCACTTTCCGCTGCATACAAATAGGATTGAGTTTATCGTTTGTTTTTGAAACTACCATGTTTTGAAGCATTTCATAAAAATCGCATATTCACCCCCCTCTAGTAGATATACTGCACTTTCAGAGATAGGCAAATGAAGGCTGCTAGAGCCAAGGGCAGTTCTGTGCCTCTCAAGCTGGAGCCGGAGAAGATCCTGGACTATATTGATCGTTGGCACAAGGGTCCCAATGCACCTCTCCTTGAGATGAACCTCACTCCTGGACAAAGTCACATGCTCGCTACTTTCATAGGAGGAAAAATGGAAGTTTGAACAAGCCCGACGAACCAAGAAGGATCAATACAGGAAAGAACATTTCCTGAAGAAAAATGTTGTAAACATGTCTCCTGAGGACCTCGTGAATATGCAAACTGAAATCAAAGGCCTGAGTGATGAGTTTGATAGATATCTTGCTGATTGGCTGGGAGCCAAAGTCAGATTCGTCAAGCTCTCCAAGTCCCTCAAGCTCACTGGTGAACTTCTTCGCAAGAAGAATTTCACCTGACTGAGGAAACTGAAAGTGCAGCTGAAAATCAAGCTGCTGAAGAAACTGAGAATGTCAGGGCTACTGAAGAAATTCCAGCTCCTGATGAAATTGCTAGGGCAACCTCAAATGTGTGCCTGGAGAACAACCTAGGCCTGCTGAAGAATCTGCTGCAGCGCCTGAAGAATCTGAGAATGCCAGGGCGACTGCATCAGTTGTGCCTGAAGAAACTAAACCTATTTCATCTTCTCCTCCTACAAAGTCTTCACCATTAAAGAACATCAACCTTCCTTCTGCATCAGAAGTGAAGAAAACCAAAGGTGCTGAGAAGGCAGCTGTGAAGAAAAGGAAAGCATAATCAAATGCAGAGTCCTCAGCTCCCAAGAAAGTGAGGACTTTGTCAAGCACCTTCACCAACCCCATTGATGTTGTTCCGATCACAATAGTGCCATCAAAGGAAATTGTTCCCTTTGGTGAATAATATGTCATACCTGATGACATGGATGAAGAGAATCCTTCTGTTGCTTCTTCAGAGTAGATGGATGATGAAATTGAAGCGTAAGAGATCCCTTCAACACCACTGGTATCATTGCCCATGCCTCAGTTCACAGCTGAAGAGGCAGGCGTTGAGGAATTGGAATAAGAAGATGAAGATGTTGACATTGGCTCTACAACTCATGTGCTCAACGATGATTATTGGGAAAAATACTCATCCCAAATTACCCTTGACCACTCAACTGCATCAAGTTCCTAAGTCTTTTGTGCAAACTGAAGAAATTCATACGGGCTCTAAAGAACGTACAACTTCTCCTCCTTCCATTCCTGAAAAAGCTCCAACTGCAACAACCGAAGAAATGGAGAACCCAACCACTACTGAAGAACCTAAAGTTACAATTCCTCGGGCAGCAGCTCCGGAGCTTTTGAATACAAAAACTGCAAAGTCATCATACATTAATCTTCAGCCCAAGCTGAAAAACCCTTATGCTAACAGGCAGAAATTCAAGGTTGATGATTTCTTCGCTAAGCATAATTTCTTCACTGACTTCAATCCCTATGACTCAGCAAGTCTTCGACGCAAGAGGTTCTCGACAGCAAGCTAGATGAACTTCTATTCTTCACTCTTGTTTGACAAAGACAAGGTATTTGAACATCGTCAAGTTCCTCATATTGACATGGAGTCTATCCCTTGCTTCCAGCATGTACTTAATGCTCTTCACAAAGCTGGGCTTCTAAGTTTCTGCTCTGACATATGCAATTGGAATGAAGAACTCATTCTTGAATTCTGAAAGTGCAAGTTATCGACTAGAGGGGGGTGAATAGGCGATTTTTATGAAAGTCTTCAAAACATGATATCTTTTAAAGACAGACAAATGAAAAGAACATATATGATAAGAAGCGGCAGATAAACGACTCTAGACACACAATAGTCAAGTAAGCATCATAGAGAAAATACGAAGACTATTGATAGCTAGATAACATGGATCAAGATGGAAGACAGAATGAAGCTAAACAGGAAACAGTCTTCACATAGTGAAGTCAAACAGATCAGACAAACAAGCAATGACTTCGCGAAGACAAACTGAAATGTAAATGAGTTTGAAGATAGAACCAGTAGCTTGGAGATGAGGGGAATTTGGTAGACCAGTTCCAGTTGCTGTGACAACTGTACGTCTGGTTAGGGAGGATGAGATTGAACTCTGAAGGCCGTGTCTTCACCTTATTCCCCTTGAGCTAAGGACACCCAGTCCTCGCCCGAAGATAAGATTTGCTCTCATTGTCTTCACTTGAAGACATATGATTTTGGTTGAGCATCACACTAGTCTCTGACTATGTTTGACTTGGACCCCACCATTGTTCAAGAAATCGGTAACTGGTAGCTGCTCGGCCTGCTTAGGAGTAGAGATTAATCGGTGAATCGGCCTATTAACTGAATTAATCGGTCGACCATTAATCGGTAGATTAAATATGAACTTGCCAACATATATCTAGTTTTTTACATATGATATCATACTCTCATGTTCTTAGCTATGTAGTCTACCAAAATATGCTACTGTTTGGTCGAACCCTAGGTATTCAGGAGTGAGAGGGGGATCAGAAGGGTGACGGGCCAAACTTTTGGGCTTTGGTTGCCCAAAAGTTAATGGTCCAACATCAGTTAATCGGCCTAACAATGGATTAATCAGCCTTACATGCCAATTAATCGGCCTGACGAGCCAATTAATCGGCCTGACAAGTTAACGCGACGAATAGGTGTTATTCGACTCGGCCACCCTACGAGTAGCGATTAACTGGCCCGTTAACTGATTAATCGGATGAATTCTTGAACAATGGACCCCACTTAACAGTGCGGTGGTTCCTATGACTCAAGAAAGAAGAAAAAGAACTACGAAAGAAACTATGTCTTCGCATTCCATAGTCTTCCTTGAATGTTTTCAAGGGTCATTATCTTCACGTGAATGTCTTCACGAGCCACCACTGTCTTCAATGTCTTCACACATTTTTAGGAGTCATCTCTGGAAGGCGAACCGAATCAGTGAGGGACTATTACCCGTGTTATCCTGCAATTCTCACAAACACGTTAGTCCCTCAACCACGTTTGTCGTCAATACTCCAAAACCAACTAGGGGGCACTAGATGCACTTACAATCTTCCCCTTTTGGTGATTGATGACAAACAGGTTGAAGTTTTCAACATGGATAAAATATGTGAAACTATAGATAACACGGTCATTGACTTCATGAGATTGAGAGGGCTCCCCCTAAAGATGTGCATATAGGAAATTTTCTTTTGAATGCAAAGGCACATGGCAGGTTTTGATTTGTGGAGATCTCCCTCAACCTTATGAAGACAATCCATCATGCATACATAGATGTAGTGAAGATAATGATATGCATAATGAAAAATGGGTGTCTGCTGACTGAGTTCATGCACATAGGATAGATATTTAACCAAGCAGAAAAACATCAGCAAATGTAGCAGACGACCATCAAGTTTAAGTTTTACAACTCAAGAGCCAAATGTTTAAAAACGAGAGTTGTAAGTACTTAGCAAAAAATAAGGACCCGACCCATATATGGACCTGGTTGAAGACTATCAACTCATAGCTTCTCCCCCTTTTTTTAGTAAGGACCAAAAATGTTTGAATACATAGAGTATCTATGCATTCCTAGGCGGTGAAGATGCTGGTGCAGCCGGGTCGACGTTGGAGTTTGGCGTTGCAGAAGGGCCTGACGCAGAGTCGTGATGCAGTTAAGGGATTGCTGGAGAGGTGGCGTCGTCTTCTTCATCAATGACACAAGCAACAACAATTGCAGCCAAAGATGAATACTCGGAGTCTTCAATTGAGGGAGTCGGACGACAAGTCGCAGATTGTGGAGGCCTGGAGTCAAACTTGAAGCGCTCGGTGAAGCCATCTTCTTGAAGATCATCTTCAGAGCAGAGCAATGTGAGGCTCTTCCAGGACCGCCGATAGGCTTCATGGGAAACGAAGGAGTTCTTATTAGCCAAGTTGCGAATGTGATTCACGTCAGTGAGAAGACTTTGCATCTGCCGCTTCAACCAATCATGGTGCGTATCCTGCTTCTACTGAAGTGAAACTAAAAGCTCTCGGTCATTGAGAACACGAGGACGCTTCTTAGGCATTTGAGCAATTGTGCTACCAGTGGCATCAATGTTGGGACGATGCGGTAGGCGCAGATTTCCAGCCAGAGGATAAGCAGAGACATTTGCCTTTTCCACATGGATACCTTCAACATGTTGCGTGAAGCTTTGATGATCATCATTGAGCAATTGAAGTTTTTGCGTGGCAGGCTCAGGATAGATGGCTTCATAAGATATATCAACCTCATGCAACAATACAACATGATTGCGTGCAGAGGCTTGATAGTTGACAGTGGAGTGAAGCTTAATGAGCCGCATTATCCATGGATCATAGAACACAAAACAATACTAGACACAACTAGTTGACGAATGAAGAAGTCATGTGTGTTGAATCTGATGCCATTGAGAATGTAAAATACCAAAGTCTTCATGGCACCTTTTAGTTTGGCTTCAGAAGAGTGTCCCTTAATTGGCCAGAGAGTACGCCTCAGAATAAGATAGATGGTGCGAGGTAGATACTCGAGGTCCTTGACGAAGAATTCCTTTGGATAATCAGCTTCCAGGGGCAATGGCTTCATCATACTGAGCATTTTACTCATGTTGGGCTCAACTTATTTGAAGATGCTCTCCAACTCCTTTTGATAAAGAGAACAACCTGGCTCGTATAACTCACCAGGCGTGGGCAGGGAAGTGAGCTCAAGAAGAGTCTGAGCTTTGGCTTCATGATGAATATCGCCTGTCATCCACTCACGGACCCATGTCTTCGGATCCATGTTGTAGCCTCTGATGTTAAGAGTAGCATAAAATTGCAGGAGAAGCTCTTCGTTCCAATGTTCTTTGGCAGTGACAAATGGAAGCAATCCAACATCTCGGAAGCAGTGAAGAGCTTCTTCAAGGCATGGCAGCCCAACAATGGCATCACAATCAAGGCGTTGGTGTGGAAAGATCCGATCTTGATTGTACAGAATGCAAGAGTAATAGCTTCGTTGCTGAAAGCTCCAGAACCCATTAGAAGAGATCCTTGGCTTCTTGTGTGGGTTCTTGTCAGAGTCAAAGAAAGTGTTGTTCTCTCTGAAGTTGGGCACACTGAATGAGCCTTGTGTCGTTGTCACATCCCTAGTTAGCACTTGCATTAGGACCTAGCTAGAGTGTGCATCATGTTTACTTTCAAAGAAACTTGAAATGGGATTAACAGAAACCCCAGCACCCCTCTCCTAACAACTAGGGTTTGATAAAATATTTTCCAATGTACCCAAAATGCCCTTCAAAATGTTCATCATTTCTGCCTTGGTCTTAAACCTCTGCCAAAAGTGGTGCACAATTTTCTAGGACAATCTAGGGCTTTGGATTAAATCATATGGTATTTGAATTTGGGCATTTAAATGCTACAAAATATTTTAAATGCTCAAATAATCATAAACTATAATGTTTCCTACTGTTCATAATATATACAGTAGGTATGACAAGTGTTATGAGTTATAAAAATGTTTAGGCATTTTTATTAAATGAACAAAGCTGCAAAAGAAATGAAACAGAAAAGAAAATAGAAAAAAAGGGAGAGAGAAAACTTACCTGGCGCCCCACCCGGCCCACCTGCCGGCCCAGCCCAGCTGCCGCTCCAGCGAGCTGCTTGGCTCGGCCAGGCAGGCAGGCAGGTGCTCGACGGCGACCGCGCCGCGCGCCACGCAGCTGCCCGCCGCCTTGCTTCACCCCCTCGCCGTCCTGGAGGGATGGTTCGGTCGTCCACGTCCTCCTCGACCCCGCAGACACCTCCACCTCCCCCCAGTTCCTCTCCTTCGCTCTCCCCGCGCCATGGCCGACGTCGCCGTGTTCGCACCGTCGTAGAAGCCGCGTCCACCGTCGTCCCTGAGCTCCGCCTTGGTGTCCATCGTCTCCGCCGTCCTCGACTGCCTCGAACAGGCCGAGCCCCGAGCGCTCGCCCGCCCTGGAGACGCCCCCGACCTCTTCTTCCCCAACTCTGGCCGCGGAGATCCCCCTCGCCGTTCTGCTCAGCTCCGACCACCCCCGAGCTCGCTCCGGTGCTTGCTGCAACCCCTGTGAGCCTAGCTACCTCCTCCCCCTCTCCGTTGGCTCTCTTTTGCCCTGTAACGCACTGCACGAAGCTCGCCCGCACGCACCGCCGCCGTGCTCGCCGCCGGTGATGCTCCGGTGACCATTTTGTCACTGGCACCCGTCCAACATACTCACCGCAGCACGTAGATGCGAACGGTGCTACGCACGCATCGCCTAGGCCCCTGCAGCCGTTTCTCCACACACGCCCGACGCCGGTCGCCGCCGTCGAGCTCGTTGCCGTCGTCTCCGGCCACCCCAGGTCCGGCGACCACCACCATCCGACGCGCAACAGCAAGGGCTATCCAACGCACCCAACCGTAGCTCGAGCCGTGCACCGTAGACGTTTTCCGAAGCACGCCGCCGTGTTTGGCCTCGCCGGCGGCTAAACGCCGGCGAGTTGGACCTGTTTTGACCACGGGTTTGACCCCCTGGGTCAATGACATGTGGGCCCTGCCCGCAAGTCAAACCTAGTTTAGGTGTTAATTTAATTTTAATTAGTTAATTAGTTTAGTCACTGACACGTGGGGCCCTGGCCCCACTGACAGCTAAATAGTTTTAGTTTAACTCTAATTAACTCAGTTAATTAGCTGAGACACTGACATGAGGGACCCACTAGTCAGGTTTGACTTGGACTGGCCCTGTTGACTGCCTGACGTCAGCATGATGTCATGCTGACGCAGTAAAGGTTTTCTGGGATTTTTAGTTTTAAAAATAATTCAGGAAATTCCAGAAAATACCCAAAACTTCAAAAAAATCATATAAAATCAACCATAGCTCAGATGGAAAAGATTTATATATGAAAAATGATCAGAAAAATCCAATCTTTCCAATGGCACTTGTTTCATGCATGTTTGAACAAGTTAACTTGCTGTATACATCAAAAACATGATAATACACTTATTTAAATAACAGTTTGAACTTCAATTTGAATCCTTGATTCAAATAGGTTCAAACCCTTCTGGTTTTAGTTGCATTAGCCAACACATATGCATCTTGCCATGTCATAAACATGCATCATATTGTTGCATTTGTTTGTTAATGATTGTATCGCTGGTATTCTCTGTGTTAGGTCCTGCTCCCGAGGATACAACTGCGTATCCAGTTGAAGAGCAGTACCCGACAACTACCTTGTCAGGCAAGCAATCATTGATCATTCCGATACAAACCCAATCTTCTCGCTCCTGCTCTCTTTTACTGCATTAAGGCAACAACGCGTGAACTGCTACTTGCTGCGGTAGTTGAACCCTATTCCCTTGCATGACCTGTCATTGCCACAGTAAATAGTTGAAACCCACTAGCATGTGTAGGAGTTGATTGAGCCATGTGATGTGTGATCCACCATGCTATTTGTTTATGTTTCCTGCTATGCTTAGAGTTGTGTCTGGTCTGATTCATCTGGGTGATGGATCAGAGTGAAATGATCTTACCGATAAAGAGAGGGAAGTGTGGAACACGCTTGGTAAAGGTATCGATGAAAGGCCATGTAGGAGTACATGGTGGGTTGTTTCATTGGAATCGTCCATAGGACCCGAGATCTGTATGTGTGGTTCAAGTTACAGCTACTACCACGCATTGGGATCCTTAATTGACCCTCTCGGCTCATTAATTACCCTTGATCTCTGTCCAGGAGTTGCAACTAGTTTCTGGTGTTTATAGCTTACTGGAGGTCGTGCTCAACGCTGACCCTCGGGGTGGGTTGTGATGCGACAGGTACGTGGCACGGTGTACCGGTTGCCCGTTTGGTGACTCGGGAACCCTGTACACATCGTTTGGGGCCGTGGGCGACACCCCGGCCGGATCTCCCCATGGATGGAACCCAAATAGGCGATAAACCTGGACGAGAGACTTGAGTAGTTAGTCAGGTCGTGGCCGACACCCTCGCTGGGCTTCCGCTTGAAGGTTGCCGAGTACACGCCGAGTAAACGGCGATAAGTGGTGGAAGCGTGTGTGAAGAGGTACACCCCTGCAGGGTTATCAATCTATTCGAATAGCCGTTGTTCGCGGTACGAACTACTTGGTTACTCTTACACTTCATAGACAAGTTGATGGATACTACTAAAAGCCTCAAGATAAGTGTGAGTGCCGTGGATGGCCCTTCCGTAGGATGACGGAAGAGGATCCTCGGTAGTGTATTGATGTGGTGAGTAGAGGACTCGTGTTCGTAATAACATCTTGCAATCTGTTGAGAGTGTAGTATAGGTTAGCCAAGGTCAAAGCTGGCATTCTGCTATAAACTCCACTACCTCCTTTGATAATGTTGCATGTATGATAGGTTCTGTGGTAAGACTTGCTGAGTACCTTTGTACTCATGTTTGCTTAATAACTGTTGCAGAGGAGAACCCTGTCCCTGCTGATGGGTTCTACATAGACGTTGACGTCGACGAGTAGCTTGACACCCAGACGGTGATCTGGAGCTTGTGAAGGGCCTTGTAGATAGTCAGGCTACACCAAGCCTGTTTTATTTTCTAAGTTGTCTGTACTCAGACATGTAGCTTCCACTTGTGCTTGTATGACTGTATGACTTGAGTGTTGGGTCATGTGACCCCTACCTGTATGAATATGTTATGTATGGCTCTTGGAGCCTTTTAATAAAGTACTTTGAGTCATAGAGTTCTGTTGTGATGCAATGTTGTATTTGCACATATTGAGCATATTGCGTGTATGATTGAAATGCTTGGTATGTGTGGGATCCGACACCTAGTTGTTTTCCTTTGGTAGCCTATCTTACAGGGAAATGCCTCCTAGTGATTCCAATGAGCCTTGGTAGCTTGCTACTGCTCGGAACACGTAGGCTGGCCGGCATGTGTCCTTATTCGTTCCTGTGTCTGTCCCTTAGGGAAATGTCACGCGTTGTTCCTTTAAGTCCATGTAGCTTGCTACGACTTGGGTTCATACGTTGATGACCGACACGTTCGTTGCTGGGTCATGGATGCCTGTCTCTGTAATTTAGTGCCACTTTTGGTTTATAACTAGCCATGTCGGCCCGGGTTCTCTGTCATATGGATGCTAGCGACACTGTCGTATACGTGTGCCAAAATGCGCAAACGGTCCCGGGCCAGGTAAGGTGGCACCCGTGGGGTTACCGTGCGTGAGGCCGCAAAGTGATATGACGTGTTATAGCTAGATCGGTGTGACTTAGGATCGGGGTCCTGACAGCCTTGGCATCAGAGCTGGACTGCCTGTAGGTTACTCAAGCCAAACTGGTCGATGTTGAGTCTAGAAAAATTCTTAGTTATATGTAGGGGAATTGATTGTGGAAGGGAACGTAAGGCTCTTTTTACTCCTTTACCTTATGCCCTTCTGATCTGAGTCTGTCTATTCTTTCTACGGGGAATTAGGACTAGGCCTCTTATCCTTACTAGGTTCACGTGTTACTAATCCGTAGACTCTTAGGATTGTTGGTTTCAAGCCTCAGTTCAGTTTCTATCCTTTTAGTATGATGATTGTTGAACCAGAACCTTGGTATGGAATTGTTGAGTGGCTATGCTATCATTTGTATGATGTCTCAAATCTTTGTTTGAGCATTTACAGTTGTTATGCTGCCCGATTTCTTCCAGAAACACTAATGCCTTTGCATTATTCCGTGTTTCAGATGTCTGGCCGCATCCCTCACCAAGTGGTTCGTTTGACTCGATGCATTAATGTGCCTGATCACACGGCCATGCTAGTCCGTGTGATGACTGAGACCGATTATCGCTGGTATCCTGAATACACCGTGGAGGAACAGTACCGGGATTTCAATCAAAGTCAGTATTTCTGCACAGTCTGGATATACCCCTCATATCCCGGAGCTAATGATCCCATCCATTGGTCTTATGGACTCGGGATTACCATCGAGATGGCAGTGCAGGATGCCGCTTATTCGATGATGACCATTCTCCGTGCTAGGCATGCCCTGTTGCTGAACACTGAGTTCTGTTACATGCCAGCCTCACTCCCGGGAGAGGAAGGCTACTACACTGGTTTGTATACTGATGCTGCTCATGAAGAGCCACTGCTTCAGACCACTGTTCAGATGTTGGAGGATAGGGACCGTGAGGTCCGTACCCTCCGAATGGAGCTGTATAACACTCGAGCCGCTCACTGGACTACCTTGACACGGCTTGCACCTGCTGTGCACGCCGGATACCTGGACATGCGGGATTTGTACCCCGTGCGGACTCGTCTGCCTGATCGCATGGATTGGCGTGACGTTGGGGGTATTACACCTCCACGTGGGCGTCAGTTACCACCAGCATCGGGACCGAGACCACACCCATGCCCCTATGGTCCACAGCCTTCGAGTGCTCGCGAGTTCCAAGATCCGTCTGTACCACTTCCAGGCTACGGTGGTAATCTTTACGAGGATTACTACGCGAATGTCTGAGCTAGTCCGTGGTAGTAGTAGTATTGTAGTAGTTGTATTTCCACAGTCCTGCGCGTCTTGTGGAATATGACTTAGTGTGTACTGAGTTCCGGAGGTGTAGTTAAATAATGTATAGGAGCTTGGAATGCCTCTGATGGGATGTATCGTCTTTCACCGCAGTTGTACTTTAGCCTTGGCTTGTACTAAACTTTGTATGGTGTGTATGACCACTGGTGTATATATAGCAGTTCCTATATTACCATGTCGTACGGATGAACATCTCTGCATTCTGTGTCATCCATTACATTCTGCACTTCTATGTCAAATTTTTGCCATCCTTGTTTAAACCGTTGTTTTGTTTTTCTAGGATGGTCAACACTCGCAACACTCCTGCTGCTCAGGAGCAGGGTGAGGCTAGTGGGGCTAGAGATGGAAATCTGCCCCAGCCACCCTCTTTGGCGGAAGTTATGCTTGAAGCAGAACGGAACAAGAGAGAGACCAACCGTCTGCTGGAACGCATAGAGCAGAACACTGGGTTCCGTCAGAGGAATGACGTGGTGTCAATCCACGATTTTATCAAGATGTGTCCACCAAAGTTCCATCACTCCACTGAACCTCTGGATGCTGATGACTGGCTACGTAGTATCACCCACAAGCTACACTCTGCCCGTGTGGCCGAAGCTGACAAGGTTATCTACGCCGCCTACCATCTTGAGGGCCCTGCCAGTCTTTGGTGGGAAAACTTTGAAGCTATGCGTCCTGCTGGCCAAGTCACTACCTGGGTTGAGTTCAGTGAGGCATTCCGTGAACACCACATTCCGGAAGGTCTCATGGATCGCAAGCGGGAGGAATTCTGCAATTTCACCCAGGGCCGTTTAACTGTGGATGGCTATAGTCGTGAGTTTGGTAATCTGGCACGCTATGCACCTGAGGAAGTATCCACCGATGCCAAGAAACATGCGAGGTTCCGCAAGGGACTCAGCCCTGAACTTCGTCGAGATCTACGTCTGCACGAGTGCACTTCCTTCCAGAAGTTGGTTAACAAGGCTATCAGTGCTGAGACAGGCCAGACCGACTTAGAGGCCACCCGCAAGCATACTCGAGACTTTGGTTCCTCATCCGGCTCTGGCTCTCACAAGCGTCGTGTGTGGGTTCCTAACACTGCTCTACCACCCAAGTACACACCGAGGCCGTCCTATGAGGCGCCTCGCCCAACTCAACAGTTTGCACCTGCTAAGACCTATGGAGGTCCACCCTCCAACTTTGCTCCACGCACCACCACTGTGACATGTTTCAAGTGTGGAGAACCAGGACACTACATGCGTGATTGTCCCCAGAATCAGCCAGGAAAACCCGTTGGCCGTGGTAAGCCAACCGGCAAGGTGAACTATGTCAAGCCAATTCCCACTGCACGTGGTCATGTCAACTATGTTTCTGCCGAAGAAGCTTATGAGGATCCTAACGTCGTCCTTGGTACGCTTCTCGTAAACTGCCATCCGGCATCTGTTCTTTTCGATACTGGAGCATCCCATTCGTTCATATCTGAGAGCTATGCTCGATTGCACAACATGACTTTTTGTGACATGCCTACTTCCATGGTTATTCAAACTCCTGGTTCAAAGTGGCAAACCTCTAGGGTAAGCCATGGAAATGAAATCCTTGTCGATAGACTTGTTTTCCTTGCATCTCTAATCGCTCTCAAGTCCTCGGACATAAACATCATCTTGGGTATGGATTGGATGACAACTCATTATGCCAAGATTGATTGCTTTACTAGGACCGTTCAACTTACACATCCATCCGGCAAGATAGTCAATGTCTTGGCCCGAGGCTGAACGTCAGCTCTACTCTCTTAATGCCAGCCCTCTACTAGAACTCGAAGATATTCCGGTAGTCCGTGACTTCCCGGATGTTTTTCCAGAAGAACTGCCAGGAGTTCCACCTGACAGAGATGTCGAGTTCGTGATAGATCTTATCCCTGGAACTGTCCCAATCTCTAGGAGACCTTATAAGATGGCACCACTAGAATTAGCTGAGCTAAAGAAACAACTCGATGAGTCTTTGCAAAAAGGTTTCATCCGTCCTAGTTCTTCCCCTTGGGCTTGCCCCGTCCTTTTCGTCAAGAAGAAGGATGGAACGGAGCGGATGGTTGTAGATTACCGACCTGTCAATCTGGTCACCATAAAGAATAAGTATCCGCTTCCCAGGATCAACGACCTGTATGATCAGCTCGCTGGATCCTCAGTCTTCTCTAAGATGGATTTGAGGTTGGGCTACCATCAAATCAAAATCAAGAACGGGGACATTCCTAAAACGGCTTTCGTTACTCGTTATGGCCAATATGAGTACACCGTCATGTCCTTCCGATTAACCAATGCCCCAGCTACCTTTTCTCGGTTAATGAATTCTATATTCATGGAGTATTTGGATAAATTCGTCGTGGTATACCTCGATGATATACTCATTTTCTCCAAGAACAAAGAAGATCATGCCGAGCATTTAAGGCTGGTATTGACGAAACTTCGAGAGCATCGCCTTTATGCCAAATTCTCTAAATGTGAATTTTGGTTGCCAGAAGTAACCTATCTAGGTCATGTGATCTCTGGCAAGGGTATTGCTGTCAATCCCGAGCGACTTCAAGCCGTACTTGATTGGACTCCCCCTGAATCGGTCAAGCAAGTTAGGAGTTTTCTTGGCTTAGCGAGCTATTGCCGACGTTTCGTCGAGAACTTCTCCAAGGTTGCTAAACCTCTAACCGAACTCCTCAAGAAAGATAAAAAGTTTGAGTGGACCCCACAGTGCGAGTCCAGTTTTCAGGAACTGAAAAGACGCCTGACATCTGCACCTGTACTGGTACCACCAGACTTTTCCAAGGATTTTATAATCTATTGCGACGCCTCGCGACAAGGACTAGGTTGCATTCTCATGCAAGATCGTCAAGTGATTGCATACGCATCCCGACAGTTGCGTCCACATGAGGATAACTATCCTACTCATGATCTAGAGCTTGCAGCTGTAGTCCATGCACTTAAAACATGGCGACATTACCTCCTTGGTAATCGCTGTGAAATCTTCACTGATCACCAAAGTTTGAAGTATATCTTCACTCAACCGGATCTAAATCTCAGGCAAAGACGTTGGGTTGAGTTGCTCACCGACTACGACTTAGGAATCACTTACACTCCTGGAAAGGCCAATGTCATGGCTGATGCACTAAGTCGTAAGTCATATTGTAACAATTTAATGTTACAACAAAGTCAACCACTTCTCCACGAGGAATTTCGTAAGCTTAACCTTCACATTGTTCCTCGAGGATTCCTTTCCACCTTGGTGGCGAAACCTACCCTTATGGATCAAATCATAGTTGCCCAGCGGTATGATAAAGGCATATCTGAGATCAAGGAGAACATTGGTAGCGGAGTTGCTAGGAGTTTCTCTATGGATGATCGAGGTGTAGTGTACTTCGAGAACCGCTTGGTGGTGCCCAAGAAACCACAACTACGATAGATGATTCTTAAGGAGGCTCATGAATCTCCTCTCACGATTCATCCCGGTAGTACCAAAATGTATCAAGACCTACGTCAAAGATTCTGGTGGACTAGGATGAAGAGAGAAATCGCTCAGTTCATTGCTAACTGCGACGTTTGTCGTCGAGTCAAAGCAGAGCATCAACGGCCTGCTGGCACCCTTCAGCCTTTAGCTATTCCTGAATGGAAATGGGATAAAGTCGGTATGGACTTCATTACCGGGTTTCCCAGGTCCGGGAAAGGGAATAATGCTATCTTCGTCGTTATCGACCGCCTCTCTAAAGTAGCTCATTTCCTGCCTGTTCGGGAGAGTATTACCGCTAGCCAGCTAGCAGACTTATATATCTCTCGAATAGTATCACTTCATGGTGTACCGTTGGAGATTAACTCAGACCGTGGAAGTCTTTTCACTTCACGATTTTGGGAAAGTTTCCAGAATGCTATGGGAACTCATCTCTCTTTCAGTACGGCCTTCCATCCGCAGTCAAGTGGTCAAGTGGAACGAGTCAATCAAATTCTGGAAGACATGCTTCGAGCCTCTGTCATTTCTTTCGGTATGGAATGGGAAAAATGTCTTCCATTTGCCGAATTCGCTTATAACAATAGTTATCAAGCCAGCTTGGGCAAAGCTCCCTTCGAAGTTCTATATGGACGAAGGTGTCGAACACCTCTTAACTGGTCAGAGACCGGGGAAAGACAATTCTTTGGCCCGGATATGATCCAGGAAGCAGAGGAACAGGTTCGCATCGTTCGTGAGAGATTGAAAACAGCCCAGTCTCGCCAAAAGAGCCAATATGATAGTCATCATAAGGCTGTGACTTTTGAAATCGGCGATAAGGCTTACCTTCGGGTTACTCCTCTTAAAGGAACCCATCGCTTCGGTATCAAAGGAAAATTGGTCCCTCGTTACATCGGTCCTTTTCGCATTCTTGCCAAATGAGGAGAAGTTGCCTACCAATTGGAACTACCTCCGCACCTCTCCAGAGTTCATGATGTTTTCCACGTTTCTCAACTTAGGCGATGCTTCTCGGATCCTATCCGCGGAGTGGACCACGAAACGCTTGATCTCCAAGACAATCTCACATATCGAGAATACCCCGTTCGTATTCTTGATCAAACTGAGCGCACCACTCGACGCCACAATATCAAGTTTCTCAAGGTTCAATGGTCACATCATTCTGAGAGTGAAGCTACTTGGGAAAGGGAGGATCGTCTTCAACTTGAGTACCCCACCCTCTTTCCGGAGGAACCCGAATCTCGGGACGCGATTCTTTTAAGTGGGGGTGAGTTGTCACATCCCTAGTTAGCACTTGCATTAGGACCTAGCTAGAGTGTGCATCATGTTTACTTTCAAAGAAACTTGAAATGGGATTAACAGAAACCCCAGCACCCCTCTCCTAACAACTAGGGTTTGATAAAATATTTTCCAATGTACCCAAAATGCCCTTCAAAATGTTCATCATTTCTGCCTTGGTCTTAAACCTCTGCCAAAAGTGGTGCACAATTTTCTAGGACAATCTAGGGCTTTGGATTAAATCATATGGTATTTGAATTTGGGCATTTAAATGCTACAAAATATTTTAAATGCTCAAATAATCATAAACTATAATGTTTCCTACTGTTCATAATATATACAGTAGGTATGACAAGTGTTATGAGTTATAAAAATGTTTAGGCATTTTTATTAAATGAACAAAGCTGCAAAAGAAATGAAACAGAAAAGAAAATAGAAAAAAAGGGAGAGAGAAAACTTACCTGGCGCCCCACCCGGCCCACCTGCCGGCCCAGCCCAGCTGCCGCTCCAGCGAGCTGCTTGGCTCGGCCAGGCAGGCAGGCAGGTGCTCGACGGCGACCGCGCCGCGCGCCACGCAGCTGCCCGCCGCCTTGCTTCACCCCCTCGCCGTCCTGGAGGGATGGTTCGGTCGTCCACGTCCTCCTCGACCCCGCAGACACCTCCACCTCCCCCCAGTTCCTCTCCTTCGCTCTCCCCGCGCCATGGCCGACGCCGCCGTGTTCGCACCGTCGTAGAAGCCGCGTCCACTGTCGTCCCTGAGCTCCGCCTTGGTGTCCATCGTCTCCGCCGTCCTCGACTGCCTCGAACAGGCCGAGCCCCGAGCGCTCGCCTGCCCTGGAGACGCCCCCGACCTCTTCTTCCCCAACTCCGGCCGCGGAGATCCCCCTCGCCGTTCTGCTCAGCTCCGACCACCCCCGAGCTCGCTCCGGTGCTTGCTGCAACCCCTGTGAGCCTAGCTACCTCCTCCCCCTCTCCGTTGGCTCTCTTTTGACCTGTAACGCACTGCACGAAGCTCGCCCGCACGCACCGCCGCCGTGCTCGCCGCCGGTGATGCTCCAGTGACCATTTGGTCACTAGCACCCGTCCAACATACTCACCGCAGCACGTAGATGCGAACGGTGCTACGCACGCATCGCCTAGGCCCCTGCAGCCGTTTCTCCACACACGCCAGACGCCGGTCGCCGCCGTCGAGCTCGTTGCCGTCGTCTCCGGCCACCCCACGTCCGGCGACCACCACCATCCGACGCGCAACAACAAGGGCTATCCAACGCACCCAACCGCAGCTCGAGCCGTGCACCGTAGGCGTTTTCCGAAGCACGCCGCCGTGTTTGGCCTCGCCGGCGGCTAAACGCCGGCGAGTTGGACCTGTTTTGACCACGGGTTTGACCCCCTGGGTCAATGACATGTGGGCCCTGCCCGCAAGTCAAACCTAGTTTAGGTGTTAATTTAATTTTAATTAGTTAATTAGTTTAGTCACTGACACGTGGGCCCTGGCCCCACTGACAGCTAAATAGTTTTAGTTTAACTCTAATTAACTCAGTTAATTAGCTGAGACACTGACATGAGGGACCCACTGGTCAGGTTTGACTTGGACTGGCCCTGTTGACTGCCTGACGTCAGCATGATGTCATGCTGACGCAGTAAAGGTTTTCTGGGATTTTTAGTTTTAAAAATAATTCAGGAAATTCCAGAAAATACCCAAAACTTCAAAAAATCATATAAAATCAACCATAGCTCAGATGGAAAAGATTTATATATGAAAAATGATCAGAAAAATCCAATCTTTCCAATGGCACTGGTTTCATGCATGTTTGACCAAGTTAACTTGCTGTATACATCAAAAACATGATAATACACTTATTTAAATAACAGTTTGAACTTCAATTTGAATCCTTGATTCAAATAGGTTCAAACCCTTCTGGTTTTAGTTGCATTAGCCAACACACATGCATCTTGCCATGTCATAAACATGCATCATATTGTTGCATTTGTTTGTTAATGATTGTATCGCCGGTATTCTCTGTGTTAGGTCCTGCTCCCGAGGATACAGCTGCTTATCCAGTTGAAGAGCAGTACCCGACAACTACCTTGTCAGGCAAGCAATCATTGATCATTCCGATACAAACCCAATCTTCTCGCTCCTGCTCTCTTTTACTGCATTAAGGCAACAGCGCGTGAACTGCTACTTGCTGCGGTAGTTGAACCCTATTCCCTTGCATGACCTGTCATTGCCACAGTAAATAGTTGAAACCCACTAGCATGTGTAGGAGTTGATTGAGCCATGTGATGTGTGATACACCATGCTATTTATTTATGTTGCCTGCTATGCTTAGAGTTGTGTCTGGTCTGATTCATCTGGGTGATGGATCAGAGTGAAATGATCTTACCGATAAAGAGAGGGAAGTGTGGAACACGCTTGGTAAAGGTATCGATGAAAGGCCATGTAGGAGTACATGGTGGGTTGTTTCATTTGAATCGTCCATAGGACCCGAGATCTGTATGTGTGGTTCAAGTTACAGCTATTACCACGCATTGGGATCCTTAATTGACCCTCTCGGCTTATTAATTACCCTTGATCTCTGTCCAGGAGTTGCAACTAGTTTCTGGTGTTTATAGCTTACTGGAGGCCGTGCTCAACGCTGACCCTCGGTGTGGGTTGTGATGCGACAGGTACGTGGCACGGTGTACCGGTTGCCCGTTTGGTGACTCGGGAACCCTGTACACATCGTTTGGGGCCGTGGGCGACACCCCGGCCGGATCTCCCCACGGATGGAACCCAAATAGGCGATAAACCTGGACGAGAGACTTGAGTAGTTAGTCAGGTCGTGGCCGACACCCTCGCTGGGCTTCCGCTTGAAGGTTGCCGAGTACACGCCGAGTAAACGGCGATAAGTGGTGGAAGCGTGTGTGAAGAGGTACACCCCTGCAGGGTTATCAATCTATTCGAATAGCCGTTGTTCGCGGTACGAACTACTTGGTTACTCTTACACTTCATAGACAAGTTGATGGATACTACTAAAAGCCTCAAGATAAGTGTGAGTGCCGTGGATGGCCCTTCCGTAGGATGACGGAAGAGGATCCTCGGTAGTGTATTGATGTGGTGAGTAGAGGACTCGTGTTCGTAATAACATCTTGCAATCTGTTGAGAGTGTAGTATAGGTTAGCCAAGGTCAAAGCTGGCATTCTGCTATAAACTCCACTACCTCCTTTGATAATGTTGCATGTATGATAGGTTATGTGGTAAGACTTGCTGAGTACCTTTGTACTCATGTTTGCTTAATAACTGTTGCAGAGGAGAACCCTGTCCCCGCTGATGGGTTCTACATAGACGTTGACGTCGACGAGTAGCTTGACACCCAGACGGTGATCTGGAGCTTGTGAAGGGCCTTGTAGATAGTCAGGCTACACCAAGCCTGTTTTATTTTCTAAGTTGTCTGTACTCAGACATGTAGCTTCCACTTGTGCTTGTATGACTGTATGACTTGAGTGTTGGGTCATGTGACCCCTACCTGTATGAATATGTTATGTATGGCTCTTGGAGCCTTTTAATAAAGTACTTTGAGTCATAGAGTTCTGTTGTGATGCAATGTTGTATTTGCACATATTGAGCATATTGCGTGTATGATTGAAATGCTTGGTATGTGTGGGATCCGACACCTAGTTGTTTTCCTTTGGTAGCCTATCTTACAGGGAAATGCCTCCTAGTGATTCCAATGAGCCTTGGTAGCTTGCTACTGCTCGGAACACGTAGGCTGGCCGGCATGTGTCCTTATTCGTTCCTGTGTCTGTCCCTTAGGGAAATGTCACGCGTTGTTCCTTTAAGTCCATGTAGCTTGCTACGACTTGGGTTCATACGTTGATGACCGACACGTTCGTTGCTGGGTCATGGATGCCTGTCTCTGTAATTTAGTGCCACTTTTGGTTTATAACTAGCCATGTCGGCCCGGGTTCTCTGTCATATGGATGCTAGCGACACTGTCGTATACGTGTGCCAAAATGCGCAAACGGTCCCGGGCCAGGTAAGGTGGCACCCGTGGGGTTACCGTGCGTGAGGCCGCAAAGTGATATGACGTGTTACAACTAGATCGGTGTGACTTAGGATTGGGGTCCTGACAGTCGTCCCAGTGCTTGGAAGCCTAGGCAATCTAGGCTTTGGCTTCTGCGTTTGAGGCCTCCGCTCCACATGATATTCATATTGTGGTACGGGAGCAGGAGGCGTCAGTGTTGGCCACCTGATAGCGACGAGATCTCCGTCCCGATTGTCGGCTTGGGCCATGGTGTGAGGCACAGGGGAAGGAACAATCACTTTAGGGGCAGCAATGACTTCAAGCTGCACATTGTCTTCAGCCACGACAATGTCATTTGCTTCAGTAGTCATTGGAGTGACAACCACATTTGCTTCACCCTTAGTGGCTTCGGGATGAGACTCATGCACAACAGATTCTTGGGGAGTGGGTTCTTGCATGATGGGCACCTCCTCTTGTGTTTCTTGGGGAGGGGGAGTGACTCCACGGGTTTCTTCTTTTTCTTCATCGGATGATGCAGCCGGAATATCTTTAGCCGCCTTGGCTTCAGATTCTGGAGCAGACACTGAAGGAATGGCATCAGGAAACATTTGACGTGCTACTGAGCTTGAGTTTTGCACTTCGTCTTCAGGAATGCTGGACATGGAGGCTTGAGGCCTGAGACCTTTGCGAAGCCTTCGAAACTTGGGCGACGCCATTGGTGAAGCATTGGTCTACTCCATGTCTTCTTCAGTTGTTTCTTTTGGAGTCTCAAGTACCAGAGTGGTAACAAGAGATGACGGAGTACGAGGAATGACTTCATGTAGGGGGGTGTTTGGGTGTTGCTCTTCCCAAAATTCATCTTGAGCAATTGGTGTCGTGGGACCACTAATGCTTATGAGTTCACTGCTCATGTGAGCAGGTGATTGAACCGGGTGGGGTTCAAGTTGAGGAAGGACTTCATCATCATTAACATTGTCGTCATGACCAATGTCTTCAGCTGCGGGAGAGTTAGCAGCTGGAATCTCTTCAGACTGATGAACCTCTGTGGTAGCAGGCTCATGCACAACAAGACGACGCTCACGGTTGGAGGAGGCAGGCAGGGCAACTGAGATGGGTTCAACAACCAGAGGTTCTGTGGAGGAGGCGCGAGACTTATGTGAAGCCTTTGAAGCTTTTGTCTTCTGCTTCTTCTTGGAAGGAGCAACATCAAGAGCATCAAGATGCTTTCTTTTCTTGGCTTCAGCTTCAGCCTGCCTAGTCTTCTTTTGTTCAGAAGAAACTGATGGGACCTTTGGCTTCGAGCTAGTCATACTGGAAGGGAAGACAATGCTTGGTCTCTCCTGCCGTGGAGCATCAACGTCTTGAGCGACAAGCTTCTTCTTCTTCTTTAGCTTCTTGGCGGCCAGCTTGGGGTCAATGCCTGGATGGCCAAGAGCTTTCCTCTTTATAGCTTCATTGTGGGCTTGGACACATTTCTCAGCATAGCGCTTGAGATGTTCCCTGGAGCCTCTTGCAACATCACGACGCTTGGCAAATTCAGCCTTGAGATCTGCCATCATAGTTTTGAAGTTTTGAACTTCTTGAGCACTAAGGCTTGCCATATGCTTCTTGAACAGAGCCTTTTCATGATCAATCTTGTTCTTCTGCTCAATAACCTTCTGTGCAACAGTTAGTTCATGAGCAATATATCCCTAAAAGGTCACACTGATATCAATGGGAAGCTGGAGTTCATCAAGGGAAAGAGATGTATCCACAAACCACTCATCAATGAAGTTATTAATGATATTAGCGTCAAAGAGAGGCAAATCATTGAAGATTTCTGCTTGTTGCTTGCTCTTGATTAGCATCTCAAGGGCATCATCAGCAAGATCTTCAACATTGGACAGATCTATTATGTCATCATCATTGCACAGAATGCTGCCTGGAGTGAGTCCTTAACCAGATGGCTTCACGAGCTACTTGGACCTCTATGAGATGCGAGAGTGATCCTCAGACTGCACACTTGATTTAGGAGGTACAGCTTTCAAGGGCTTCACACTTGAAGCCTTTGGAGCAGCAGTAGGTTTATAAGCCTTTATCTTCTTCTTTGGCTTCACAGACTCAGGAGCATCTACAGGTTCCACGTCTTCAGCAACATCCTCCACAGTCGCCCTTTGAGCAGTGATGTGGGATAGCAGTTCATCAAGGCCATTGAACGGGCCAACTCGATTGTCATTAGCTTCACGAGTTCCATTAGAACGAGGCCGAGATGGACCAGGATTGAAGTTGATGTCAAATTCCTTCTTGTTCTGGGTTGCATAGTTCTTGGCAAACTTGTAGTTTTCTTCAAATAATTCATCATCACGACACCATCGAAGACTAGATGGGTCAGCATTTGAAGGCATCGGTCCTCTGACCATGCAAGCATAGAAGTTCTTGGCAATGGCTTCAGACATATTTATAGGCTGGAGCTTCTTGTAAACGACATCACCCCATGGAGGCTGGATAGCATTTTTGGTTGCATATTCAGGAGTCACGAAGCGGTATAGAAACCATTGTTCTGCCCAATATCTTCGAATCCATTGGATTCGGGATTTGCATTCTCCATATGTTTCTTTTGGATCAGACTTGTACATGGTGAATAGATCCGGAGGAAGATCTTTGGTAGTGTCAGTACGTCTCTGCATGCCACCTTTCTTGGACTATTTCTCAGAAGCCATTGGACTCAGACAGAAGGGCTTCACAAAGCTATTTGTCTTCCGATGACTGGTCAGACAGGAACTGGATTCAGGAGATTCAATGTGACGCTGTAAGAATTTGGCAAATGAATGCAAACTATGAGAACCAAGGGATTCTCCCACAAACATGTACCTGTGACAGCATTAGAGATGCAAGGGAAGGGGAAGAGGTCATATGCATTCTCAGATGATTTTGAAGATAAAACAGTTTGAAGACATTGACCTCATAGTGCAAAGACATTCACTTATAATATGGAGTGAGTTGGTTCCAGATTTGTACGAATCCAAGAATAGGTACAAGTGAGGAATCTAACTAGTAATGAGGCATAAGTGAATATACTTTCATGATATGAGAGAAGGATACAGAAAGAAACAAATTTCAGATGGACATAAACCACTTGTGGTGAAGTTACATGGTTTCAATGGATCAAAAACGATGGTAAAAAGAGAGATTTATTTACCGCACTGATGAACTGCTAGACGGGACGAGATGGATGCCGATCAGATCATCTTCCGTTCCCTAACTTGGCGGCGGAAGACACCTATGGCGGCGGCGGAGAGGCGAGGTCTGCGGCCGGCGGGAAGACGGCATCGAAGAAGTCACGACAGCTAAGCGCTTCATCTCCAGCGTCGACTGGAGATAGCGGAGGCGCTATGGTTCAGCTAGATGGCGAGAGGTGGGAGAAGAAATTATGACCGCGTGGGTGGAGTATTTATAAGGAGAGAGGGCGGCCCAACACAATTATGCAGGTGCCCCTGGTGGTTCACATCTGAACGACACGTGGTGAGCATGCAACTTATGGAGAGTTGAGCCGCGACCCCACGCACGCCTGGTTTGTCGGATGGACGTTTTGGTTTCTCCGGGTTTTTGGGCAAAAAGGATAATGCGTTGAAAATAGTTTTCATTTTGTGTCTCTATATCTTCAGTTGACAAGGACACAGTGCAGACATTCGACACGTGTCAACAAAATGCATATGAGGAGATAAAGAGAGATGGAGAGATAAGCATAGAGTGGGTTAGGGTCCAATCACATTCGCTTAGATCCGAAAGGGTTTGAAGACATAGCTATAAGTGAATGATGTAGAGGACAAAACACTTATATATATTTATCAGAGAAGCCAAACAAATCAACATTGAGAAGATAAATCTTGAAGACAAACGACGTTGAAGACAAACCAAGTAAGAAAATAATGCAGTCATGACGCCAAATGAAAAAAGTCCAGGAAAGTTTGGTGGTGGCGTTACCCACCGTATAGGAAGTATTAGACCAGGACACGCCACACAATTATCGTGGCGCTCCAGAGTCAAATTCCACATTAATGTATTGACACTCAGAGTGTATGTCTTCATGAATTGAAGACATACATTACTTCGTGTGTTGCACATCTAAGTCATCAAAATGCATAAGCGTTAGGATGTGTGTCCAATCACATGACATCCGAGGATTCTAAGATATTTAGCTCACACCGCAACTTGCAAAACCTTTTCTCATCCAAGGGCTTAGTGAAGATATCTGCCAATTGCTCTTCGGTGTTGACATGTATAATTTCAATGTCCTTCTTGATCACATGATCCCTGAGAAAGTGCTGACGAATCTCAATGTGCTTTGTCTTTGAATGTTGAACGGGATTGCGAGCAATCTTGATGGCACTCTCATTATCGCAGAAGAGAGGCACCTTCACCATGTTGATGCCATAGTCCTTAAGAGTTTGCTTCATCCAGAGAAGCTGAGCGCAACAAGATCCAGCAGCAATGTATTTAGCTTCAGCGGTCGAGAGAGACACTGAGTTCTGGTTCTTTGAAGACCAACAGACAAGGGATCGTCCAAGAAAGTGACATGTGCCTGATGTGGACTTGCGATCAACCTTGTCACCAGCATAGTCAGCATCTGAGAATCCAACAAGATCAAATATACAACCCTTGGGATACCATAATCCTAGCGTTGGGGTGTGAGCCAAGTATCGAAGAATTCTCTTCACAGCGAGGTGATGCGATTCCTTTGGTGCCGCTTGGAATCGGGCACACATGCAAACACCAAGCATTATATCAGGCCTAGATGCACATAAGTAGAGTAAAGAACCAATCATGGAGCGGTATACTTTTTGATCGAACTCTTTACCATTGTCGTGGGAGCCCAATTGACCTTTGGTTGGCATTGGCGTCAAGTACCTTTGCAATCTTGCATTCCAAACTTCTTCAGGCAATCTTTGAGGTATTTATCTTGAGATATGAAGATGCCATTCTTCTGTTGACGAATTTGGAGTCCAAGGAAGAATTTCAGCTCACCCATCATGGACATCTGATATTGCTCTTGCATAATGTATCCAAACTCATCATTGTATCTTTTGTCAGTGCATCCGAAGATAATGTCATCCACATAGATCTGGCATACAAACTATTCACCATCATATGTCTTCGTGAAGAGTGTGGGATCTAGTGAACCTAGTTTGAAGCCTTTGCTTTTCAAGAAGTCTTTGAGTGTGTATACCACGCACGAGGTGCTTGTTTGAGGCCATATATTGCATTGTTGAGCGTGTAAACCATGCCAGGACACTTTGGGTCTTCAAAGCCAGGAGGTTGTGCAAGATACACTTCTTCTTCAATTTTCCCATTCAGAAAGGCACTCTTTACATCCATTTGGTGCAGAAATGTGTTATGGTGGTTGGCATATGCTAGCAGTATGCGAGTGGCTTCAAGCCTAGCCATAGGAGCAAATGTTTCATTGAAGTCAATCCCTTCCACATGAGTATAACCTTGAGCAACTAGACGAGCCTTGTTTCTGACAACTTGACCATGCTCATCTTGTTTGTTGTGGTAGATCCATTTGGTGCCAATGATGTTATGCTTCCGTGGATCAGGACACTTAACAAGCTCCCATACTTATTCAGATCAAACTGTTGAAGCTCTTCTTGCATTGCTTGAATCCATTCAGATTCCATAAAGGCTTCATCAACTTTCTTGGGTTCAGATATTGAAATGAATGCAGAGTGTCCACAAAAGTTGGCGAGCTGAGTTGCTTTTGAACGAGTAAGTGGACCAGTTGCATTGAGGCTATCAAGAATCTTTTCAACTTGGAGTTCATTGGCTACCCGAGGATGAACTGGGCGAAGACTTTGCTCATGCTGTTGATCATTTTCTTGTTTGGGATTAGCTTCAGGCTGAGCATTGTCTTCAGGTTGATTGGGTGGAGAGATGATAATTTCTTCTTCATTTGGTTCCTCGGTGGGTATGATTTCTCCTGTACCCATTTGTTTGATAGATTCACTGGGAGAAGCTTCATCTAGCACATTTGACAGGTGCTCTCTTTGCGAGCCGTTAGATTCATCGAACCGCACATCTATGCTTTCAACCACTTTATAGTGAAGGAGGTTGAAGACCCGATAGGTGTGCGAGTCCTTTCCATAACCAAGCATAAAACCTTCATGTGCTTTTGGTGCAAATTTGGAAGTGTGATGTGGATCTTCGATCCAGCACCTAGCGCCGAAGACTTTGAAATAGCTGACATTTGGCTTCTTACCAGTCATAAGTTCATATGAAGTTTTCTTGAAAACTTGTGAAGATAAACTCTGTTGATGATATGACATGCAGTATCAATGGCTTCGGGCCAGAACTTCCTTGGTGTCTTGTATTCATCGAGCATAGTACGTGCCATCTCAATGAGAGTCCTGTTCTTGCGCTCAATGATGCCATTCTGCTGAGGTGTGCATGGAGTGGAGAACTCATGCGTGATGGACAATGTATCAAGACAAGTATCAAGCCCAGTATTCTTGAACTCAATTCCATTATCACTTCTGATGTGCTTGATCTTGATGCCATAGTTGTTCATGACTCGATTGGCAAATCGTCTGAAGACATCCTGCACTTCAGTCTTATAGAGGATTATATGCACCCAAGTATATCTAGAGTAGTCATCAATGATCATGAAGCCATATAAACAAGAAGTAGTAGTGAGAGTAGAGTAGCGAGTAGGGCCAAATAAGTCCATGTGAAGCAGCTCGAAGGGGCGAGATGTAGTCATGATTGTCTTTGAGGGATGTTTAGCCCTAGTCATCTTCCCAGCTTCACAAGCGCCACACAAATGATTTTTCTTGAACTTGACGCCCTCGATGCCTATGACGTGCTTCTTCTTGGTGAGAGTATGTAGGTTCCTCATGCCTGCATGACCTAGTCTTCGATGCCAAAGCCAACACTCTGATGCTTTTGCGAGAAGACAAATGGTGAGCTGTGGCCGTGTAGAGACATCTACCATATAGAGATCACCTTTTCGATGTCCTTCGAAGACTAGAGACCTGTCAGATTCCATAAGCACACGGCAACGATATTTTCCAAATATCATAATCACGTTTAGATCACATAGCATAGAGACTGACATTAAGTTGTATCCAAGGGATTCAACAAGCATCACTTTGTCCATGTGTTGATCCTTGGAGAGAGCAACCCTACCAAGACCCAATACCTTGCTTTTACCAGTATCTGCGAATGTGATGTGGCTTTTGGGAGAAGGACATAGAGTTGAGTCCATGAGAAGATGTCGATCACCAGTCATGTGGTTGATGGATCCACTGTCAATTATCCATTCAGTGGCTTCTGAGGCAGTACCCTACAGATCAGTTAGGGGCATAGTCTTCACAAAGAGAAGTGTGAAGCATAAACATTTGACGAACAAACATGCTATGAAAGTTAAGGTCCTTGTTAGGCATGATAGGAAGCTTGTCAAGAAACCATGGGACGAAATACATGGTTAAACCATTTGGACATTTAATCTTGCATCCCACAAGATGCTTTAGGTCCCCAGCACTGGCGTCCGAAGTTGATTTTTGGCTGGAGACCTTTCCCTACAAAAGAAGTTAATTCTTCTTAACGACCCACATCTTTAGGGGTGGCTTAGAAGCAATAAGTCTAAGTGCAGCATCTGAGAATTTTGGCTTGGGATCCCTAGCAAATAGCTTTGCAGGAGGTGAATAGTACTCATATGAATATGCAGAGAAGTTCTTTGTCTTGTGAACAAAATGGTTAGATGAAACATGCTCATATTCATGAGTCTGATGACAATCTCCCTGCAAAACATTTGCGTTAGAGTGACCTGGTGTGGTCCTTTGTCTGTATGAAGTCTTTGGACCATATGAAGCCTTTGGTCTGGGGTTGATCTTCTTTCCGGGTGGTGTCATGATGACATTCACTGGAAGCTTTTCGATAAGACTTCTCGGAACCCAGATCTTCTTCATAGGTGACCCATTCCTACGGTTAGTTCCAATGAACCTGGCAAACACTTTACCATTCTGATCCTTGAACCATTTATACTTTGAGTCAAATGATTCGTCAATTACAATATGGTTAGCACAAGTGAATCCAGATAAGGTAGATGGATCTACTGGTGGACCCTTTGCAGCAGCCCATGTGATTTTCGGATACTGCTCAGGCTTCCAGTAAGAACCATCAACATTCATTTTCCTTTCGAACCCAACACCCTCTTTCCTAAGGTTTCGGTTCAGAATCTGTTTCTTGAGAACATTGCACAGTGTCTGGTGCCCTTTGATGCTTTTGTACACACCTGTTTCAAGCAATGTCTTCAACCTAGCATTCTCATCAGAAATATAAGTGGTTTCCTCAGCAGAGGGGTTAGTTACCACATCAACAGTTGAAGATATTGCAATTTCAGAAGCAGTAGAGCATTCAGCAACAGAAACAACATTGTCACGCTCAAGACATTTTAGACAAGGTGGCACAAAGTCTTCCTGAGCGGAACTAATCTGTTGGGCGAGTAGTGAATCATTTTCCTTTTGAAGATCATCATGAGACGCTCTAAGTTTCTCAAGTTCTTGCTCCCTTTGAAGATAATCATAGGAAAGCTTCTCATGAGTAGCTAAGAGGGTTTCATAACGACTTTCAAGTTCAGTGTACCTAACGTGAAGATTTTCCATGTCTTCAATTAAGGACTGAGTTCGATTCATTTCCGCGTCCAACAGATCGTCACTTTTGTCTAGCAACTTTTCAATATGTTCCATAGCATTTTGTTGTTCAATTGCATTCAGAGTCATCTTCACTGGAGGTTTGAAAGTAGGCATCGCGTGAGTTTACGTTTGCACCACGTGCCATGAAGCAATAGGTTGGAGAAGAGCCGTCCTCATCATTTGCTTCGGCGTCGGCGGAGTGACCATTATCGTTAGTGTTGAATATGGGCTTGGCGACAAATACCGAGGCTAGATCTAGGCTAGACACGTGTGACGCCCCGAGACCGACGCTCCAGAAGACTTCCAGCTATTCCGGGTTTCGCCGTGTGTTTTATTTGCTTGCTCTGTTTTTAATTTGTGCATTGCATCATGTCATCATTCCTTCATGTCATTAATCTTCTGCATCTCAACTAAATAAATTGTATGGATCTTCGGTCCATTTAAACCGAGGGAATTCACTGGCGACTTCTCTTTATATCATATCCTCCCGATAGTAGGGAGCTATTATAAAATATTCCATTTTTCGGAATCACCCATAAACACACTTGCAAAATAATTCCGTGCCTTTCCGCTTCAAGTTTGGTCCCCAAACTTTGTCCATAAATTCTTTTTTCTTTTCCTCGAGCTCCACCAAAATTCTCAACATTTATGGGCACTTCGAAATCCGAGTCTTTGTTCAAACCTTTTGTATTTATTTTTTCAATCATGATCACTTTATTTTTCTTGGGTCACCCTCATTTTTGCGAGTCCAAGAAAATTGCCCTCATCCCAAACTCTAATCCTAACCCCCTCTTTCTTTTCTTTTAATTCTCTGTTTTTTTTCTTTTCACTCTTAATATTAGGAGAGGACCCAGCCCAGCTGGCCCTTCTGGCCCAAGCCGCACCACAACAGGCAGGCCAACCGCCGGCCTGCTGCTCCCCTCGGCCCACTGGCCCATTAGGCCAGACGCCGTTAACCCTAGACCGTGCGAGCCCCTCCCCTTGATCTCACCTCTCCCTCCCGAGCGCCGCTAGCCGCCCCTTTTCCCCTCGTCTCCCTCCTCTCATCCCTCTCCCTCTCTCTCTCGCCACACCACGTGCCCCCCTCGCTCGCTGGACCTCGCGTTCGGCCAGAGCCGCATCGCGTCCTCCGCCTCGCCTTCCTCCAGGACCGCGCCTGCGCCTCGTCTTCGCCCCGCGCTCCGTGTCGGAGCAAGCTGCCGTCGCTGTCCAAGCTCGTCCTCGCCACCAGGAGGCCCGCGCCGCGCCCGATCTCGTGGTCGCCAGCACCGTGATGGCCTCGACCTCACCTCCTCCTCATCTCCTTCGCGCCGCCGCCTCATCATGGCCGCGCCTCCCATGGTGCTCCACTCATCACCGCGGCCAGGTGGATGCTCACCAAGTCCACCACGAGCACGTCGGAGCCCCGTCGCCCCTCCTCGAGCTCGCAATGGGAGCTGCCGCCCTGGATCCAACGCCCCTCCTGCTCGGCCTACAGCCACGCCGGCGACGCCCACCGCCTCCCTCGGCTTCGCTCGTCTCCTTGCTGCTACCCACCAGAGGGCCCAACTCCGATGGCCTCGACGCCCCGCCTCTGCTTCCTCCCACGTCCCCTGCCGTGTTGCAAGATGAACCGAAGACCTTGCTGCCCCCTTTGTCGTTTCCAAGTTCAAAAAAATGAGGGACCCAAGTCTGCCAAGTTCCTCTTCCAGATACTTCAAGTGCACGAGGACCTCAAGTAGGATTCGCCAAGTCTGACGACGCTCTTGTACAACTACATCGCGGAGTCCTATGTTGCGCAAAGTACCTCGACGCCCGATGCCTAGAATGACTACCGTCGCCGTGGATCTGTCAAGACCAAGTGTATAACTACCGCCGATGAGTTCGACTACCGTGGCGTGAACCACTACTTCCACGACGAGTACAACTACCGCCGATGTGTACGGCTACGTAATGTGTACCACTACCGGCACGAGCACCACTACTACTGTCGCGAGAACGACTACTTCCCTCGACGACTTGAACCCCTCCGAAAATGCACGCTTCGAAGGTATAACCGCGAGCCGATGACCTCGTGGAAGATTGTTGTGTGATGTATGAGATGCACCTTATGTTTGTCTCGTGACTGACTTGTCGTTGCTTGTTCCTCCTCGTATGCCCTGCCGTTGTCACATGGGAACCGGGTAACCGGGAGCACCCCATCGTCTTTGCATGACACGCTCATGTTCTCGTCGTCCTTCTTTTGTACCGATAAATCAACGAGTGTCGGATCGTCGGAACGTTGCCGTGGCACCGTATCCGTTTTCGCCGCCACGACCCCCTTTTCTTTCCGTCGTGGCGACAAATGCTTCATATCATCTTCATGTCAGCTTTTAACTAATTTTTTTGCATAAAACTTGCATATGTCATCCGCATCATGTTAACAACATTTAAATGCTTAAAATTGTTGTTTGCTTTAATAATTGCTAAGTATGCACAAGGGGAGTTTCTGGGATCTGTTGTTGTTATTTCCGGCCTCATTTAAAATGACTAGATAGTGTAGTTTACACTTGCTTCACCTCTTGCCATGCTAACAAACATTTAATCTTGTCTTGTAAATAAATCAGAGTCAACTAAATAAATATGTGAATGTGGTGTTTCGTCAAATATGCAAGTCGATGCATATTGACCCCACTTAACTTGTAGTATTGCTTGTGCACCTTACCATGCCATGTATATTTAAACCGGACATGCTTCATACTTGGATGTGCATCGTATGCCGTGTTTATGCTTGTGTGTTTACCGTGTTGTTTGCTTCTTTCCGGTTTGCTCCTCTCGTTAGCTTCGTCCTTGTTCCGGAGTTGTGAGGTTTTGTTCGACTACTTCATGGACTCGTTCTTCTTCCCTGCGGGATCCCAGGCAAGATGACCATTCCCCGATATCACCTCTATCTTTGCCTATGCTAGTTGTCTCGCTCTTTAGATATGCCTTGATGCCTATTCCTGTTTGTCAGCCTCCTATTGTTGCCATGAAACCTCTAATCTTTGACACCTTCCCAGCAAACCGTTGTTTGGCTATGTTACCCGCTTGCTCAGCCCCTCTTATAGCGTTCTTAGTTGCAGGTGAAGATGAAGATTGCTCCATGTTGAAACTTGTTGTTGGAACAACACAATATCTCTTAAATATATTAACACACCTATATACTTGGCAATGGGTGGAAGGCTTGGCATTTTGCTCGGTGTTTTGTTCCACTCATGCCACCTTAGGAACCGATAAACCGGTGTTATGTTCCTTGATTTTGCGTTCCTAACACGGTTGGGGTTTATGCCCCCCCTCGATAATTTGCAATGCTTAAAGCTTTTCCAGCAAGGCCCAACTTTGGTTTTAATTTGCCTCATAATAAAAGAAACTTAATTAATTAATTGCATAGGGGGTCATGTCCCCGGGGTTCTGAATTTACATAACAGGGGGGGCAGTGCTGATGGTGTTGGTCCCAAACGGGCAGACCGCGGGGCCGCCACGGGGAAACTTGAGGTATCTGGCTCCCGTAGGTTGTCCCATCCGGTTGTGGCCTGAGATGAGATACGCGCGGCTACTATCAGGGTGTCGGCACGCCGGGAGGTCTTGCTAGATTAGTTTTACCTTTGTCGAAATATCTTGAGCACGGGATTCCGAGAATACTCGGGTCTTCCCAATTTGGAGTTGTGACTCCGCAGATCGTGAGCTTGTGATGGGCTAAGTTGGGACACCCCTGCAGGGTTATGAAATTTTGAAAGTCGTGCCCGCGGTTATGTGGCAGATGGGAATTTGTTAATATCCGGTTGTAGATAACTTGACACAATATCTGTAAGAATACACTACCTGTGTGAGTAACCGTGACGGTCTCTTTCAGAAGGGTTTCGGGAAGTGAACACGGTGGGGTTATGTTTGATCGTGAGTAGCTAGGATCACTTCTTGATCAACTTGGCGACCGTTGGCACTTGTTCTCTTCTCGCTCTAAACTCGTAAGCTAGATGCTTAGTGCTTGCTGCAGACACTTTTATAGCCTTTCCTCACCTAAGGCTTTGGTAGTTTTGATACACGGGAACGGGATTGCCGAGTCCTTTGTGGCTCACAGATTCAACACACACCAGATGCAGGTATCGTTGAGATCTATACAGGAGATGGTTCAGAGCTGTACTGGGAGTTCGATGAAGAGCGTGGATGTTACTATGTATCGTAATCCGACAATCAGTAGTGGTTCCTACTAGGGGCGATCAGGCCTTGTGTTTATGGTATCTTTTCGTTTGGATTTCGTCCGTAGCCAGACTCTGATATTATTTGGATGATGTATGTTAATGTATTTCATTGTGTGACATGGCGAGTGTAAGCCAACTATCTTTTTACACTTTCATCCATGAATTTTTACATGAGTTGTGCAAAGATACCATACTTGAGATCATTCTAGTATGCGTTTATGTCCTTAAGTCGTGCCTCGACATGTGGGGGACACAGCCGCATACTAGGCATTACAAGTTGGTATTCAGAGCCTTCTCCGACCTAGGAGCCCCCTGATTGATCGAATCGTTGACGGTTGAGTTTAGACACACACACGAAAAATGTTTTGAGTCCTATTTATATATCGTAGAGTAGGATTTCTTTTTACTCCTCATCCCCTTTATCGCTCTGGTGAGGACTCCTGACGTTGTTCTATCTCCTCTACTCTCAAAATTCATTAATTTTTTTAGGATCACGCGAGTATTGTTTGGATTGTTCCGGTATCTTTGTGACGAGAACATTGTTTTCGATGCCTCCTATCATTTAGGGGTTGCGGCAGTGTCCCGGGGAGTTGAGCTCTGAGGTGTTGTTGTCACAAATGTATCGTAGCGGTTCTAGAATACTTAAGACAACCGACATCGAAAACTCTTCTATGCGGTTAGTGGTGAGATAAGCCCAACGTCACCCGGTACTGGCGGGATAGTTCGGGAGTATTGCCACAGCTAGTATAGCGGATGCGTTTCGAAGGTCCGAGGTAATCAGTTTCCAAAGATGACTGGTTATGTGTTGACGGATGGATACAGCTGGATGTAGGTTTAGAGTTGAGTGCGCGGTGCTTTCCCTGTATCCCCAACACCACATTGCATAACCGGAAACATGTGGAAATTAATAGGTGGGTTTTTCAAGTAGCTTGTAGGCATTCTTCCAACGAGTGCATGGTTTGAGGTTTGGGGTTCAACATCGAGTGAAGAGGTTTCATGGGCGCTGTTCCAATTGGGAGTTGCATCTTAAAGGATCCTTGGCTATGCTGATCCAGGGATTGCAAGGCCCTTTGTAACACGTGCCATGGGGCATTCAACACGAACATGTGGGACGAAACCTCTATTATGTATTTGTTCCATCTGTTACCTTGTTGTTTTATTCTATCATTTTCTTCTCCCAAGTGGCTTCTCGACAAGTTGATGTACCATTAAGATATGGAATTCATTCATTCAATTCTCTATTCGAATGATATTGTCAAGATAATGTTGCAACATATCTATCCTTTGTTTTTGTTTTGGTTCTGGTATTCGAGTTGCTTCGATGTCAAATGTTGATTCCATACCTTTCCTAATCGGTGTTCTCATATTTCTATGGGAGTGCTAATCCTTCTTGATCATTGAGATTGTTATGTTAAATTCCTTTCAACCGGCGTGCTTCACTTCAAGTTAATCCGTTCTCTTCATCTTTTGCAAGATTAACTCTCAATCTCTTCTCAACGGTGTCTGTTTCATTTATTACAAATTGCCTTTGTTTTTCCCGCCCTCCCTCCCTTCTTATTCTCGGAGTCAGAAATTCTAAAATGAAATATCCATTTTATTAATGTGATGTTTCTTCATTCTTTTCGTTCAATTTCATTATCCGGTGATTTCTCAAGAAGATGCTTAGGAAACTTCAAGTTCATCATTCTTTTGTTCTCAAATTCTGCCGGTGGATGTAATTCAAGCTTGGTGTTGATCATATCTGTTCCTCTGGTTTCACATGTTTTCCGTGTTGGAATTTCTTATCCAAGGCTCTCCTATTTCTTCATATCTCTTTATTCATATCCGGAGTGTTCAAGATATCTCAGAAGATTCGCGTTTCCATTCTTAATCTGTTCAAGCTATTTCGAGGTTGTTACCTCGTTCAAGCCATTTAATTCAACCGGTGCAATATCTCTTAAGCAATATTTTCCAACGATGTTTCTTTTGAGTGGGCCCTAACCCACAGGTCTTTTCCCAGGATCTTACCTAACTCTTCTAATTTTCCAGAGTTATTCTCAAATTCTTTCCAAAGTGTGACGTAGGAATGATTTCCATGAGTCACATGTCTTCTCCAAGACCGCTTTCAAATTCCTCTCAACTTCAGGTCAACCTTTCTCTTTTTATTCTTCCAGAGTATTTCATGAATTCTTTTTCTTTGTGTTCCTCCGAAGGCCATCATTTCAGAAGATTTCCTCGTTCTCAGTTTTCAACTTCGTCCTCCAAATGTTTTTCATTGATGCCTCTTCGTCCGTCTCCATATTATACCGGTGCTTTGTTCAAGTATTCTTTAATCGGTTCGCGATCTCTTCATTCTCTTGTATCTAAATTTCCTCAAGTGCTTATTCTTCCCGGTGGATTATTCTTTTTCATCACCCAGTTTCAATTCTTATGGTGGTTCATTCAAGATTACTCTTCCGTTGTGATCGTATCAATTCATTCGTTCTTTCTGAAATCCTACCAGTGATTTGTTGAATACTTTCTCAAGTTTGTGCGAGATCTCTCTTTAATTCTTTGCAACGAGAATGAGTAGTATGCCAAATCCATTGGTTGTCATCAATTTAAATTGATGAAGGATAAGCATATAGTAAATCTTATTCTTATTTCCTTGAAGTGATTAATCTCTTTTTCGGAGCGTGTTCATCATATCATATTCTCGGTTCCAAGTTGTTCATCTTGTTTCCGGAGCTCCAGGTTATTTCAATTATATCATTTCAAAGATCCTTCTAAAGCATTGCAAGGCTTCAATCTTATTCTTTTCATCTTTCACTTCTCATCCTTTTGTTACCGGAGTTCTTCATGGTGGTTCATCATGATTTAATTCATCCTCGAAGTTTTCATCAAGATTCTTGTTGGAGCTCAAGTATTCTTCTTCTTGCATTCCGAAGTGCAATTCTTTCTACCTTTTTTCTTTTGAGGTGGTGTTATGTCATTCTTGACAATTCGTTCATGATTTATGATTCACGAGTTATCAAGAATGAAATATTTAAAACCATCATTTTCCTTGTTCAGGAGATCTTTTCAACCCTTCAATATATTCGTTGGAGTTATGTTGGGTTATAATTCACCTAAAAGCTTTCCCTAAGGATTGTTGCTATCGTGGTGCTTATAAATGACCCAAATTCTTCATTTATCCTCTCGGTGAAAGAAGTTTTCATCTCTTCGTTGATCTCTAGCAACAATTGTTTCCCGTTAGTGGCTGGTTGTCACCTCATAATTTTGAGATGTTTTCCATAAGCCCACATCAAGCTTATTCTTTTCGTTGTTGAATTTCCAACAACCCTGTTCAACCCATCTTTTTAAGGATGCTCTTTCAAATTCAATTGTGGGAGAAGTTGTCATTTTCTTCTCCGTTCATTTCATTCATTGATCTATATTCTATTCTTTCATTCCGGAGGCATTGTGATATTGCTCTCTTTGACCATCTTCTCATTTTGTCAAGATCATGTTCTTTTCTTCTCTAGTCCAGTTAACAGGAGTGTTGTGTCCTCCATTCAAATTCTCTCATCTTATCAAGTTTTGCCTCTCTTTTCAACCAGAGTGCTATCTGAAATCTTTCTTAACCTTGTGTCATTCTTTTAATTGTTTCGGAGGCAGTGTGCTGTTGATTTCATCAAGTATCATCCCAACTTGGCAAGTTCATGTTCAATTCCTTACATTTTCAGACGGAGTGCTGTCCAAATTCTGTCATTCTTTTTCCTTGGCTATACTGTTGCGGTTATATATTCTTTTGACTCATGAGCTCTTGTTCATCCCTTTCAACCTACAAGGTTCTCATAATGTTCCTTGTTCCTCTTTTCAAACGGGGTATTTGCAAGCTCGTTCATCTCCGTTGTATTCTTCTTTCAATTTGGTCAACCTCTCAAGTTCGCGGTTTCACTCGTTTGTCAAAGAAGCAACTTTGTTTTACCTCTTCCTTTATCCTCTTCTATCCGGTGCCATCTCGAGGATCTTGGGACGAGATCCTCTATTAATGTGGGAGAGTTGTGACGCTCCGAGACCGACGCTCCAGAAGACTTCCAGCTATTCCGGGTTTCGCCGTGTGTTTTATTTGCTTGCTCTGTTTTTAATTTGTGCATTGCATCATGTCATTATTCCTTCATGTCATTAATCTTCTGCATCTCAACTAAATAAATTGTATGTATCTTCTCCATTTAAACCGTGGGAATTCACTGGCGACTTCTGTTTATAATATATCCTCCCGATAGTAGGGAGCTATTATAAAATATTCCATTTTTCAGAATCACCCATAAACACACTTGCAAAATAATTCAGTGCCTTTCCGCTTCAAGTTTGGTCCTCAAACTTTGTCCATAAATTCTTTCGTCTTTTCCTCGAGCTCCACCAAAATTCTCAACATTTATGGGCACTTTGATATCCGAGTCTTTGTTCAAACGTTTTGAATGAAATTCAAAGGATTTTGAATTTAATTTTTCAATCATGATCACTTTATTTTTCTTGGGTCACCCTCATTTTTGCGAGTCCAAGAAAATTGCCCTCATGCCCAAACTCTACTCCTAACCCCCCCCCCTCTTTCTTTGCTTTTAATTCTCTGTTTTTTTCTTTTCACTCTTAATATTAGGAGAGGACCCAGCCCAGCTGGCCCAAGCCGCACCACAAAAGCCAGGCCAGCCGCCGGCCTGCAGCGCCCCTCCGCCCACTGGCCCATTAGGCCAGGCGCCGTTAACCCTAACCCGTGCGAGCCCCTCCCCTCGATCTCACCTCTGCCTCTCGAGCGCCGCCAGCCGCCCCTTTTCCCCTCGTCTCCCTCTCTCTCGCCACACCACGTGCCCCCCTCGCTCGCTGGACCTCGTGCCCGGCCAGAGCCGCATCACGTCCTCCGCCTCGCCTTCCTCCAGGACCGTGCCTGCACCTCGTCTCCGCCCCGCGCTCCGTGTCGGAGCAAGCTGCCGTGGCCGTCCAAGCTCGTCCTCACCGCCAGGAGGCCCGCGTCGTGCATGATCACGTGGTCGCCAGCACCGTGATGGCCTCGACCTCACCTCCTCCTTATCTCCTTCGCGCCGCCGCCTCACCATGGCCGCGCCTCCCATGGTGCTCCACGCATCACCGCGGCTAGGTGGATGCTCGCCAAGTCCACCACGAGCACGTCGGAGCCCCGTCGCCACTCCTCGAGCTCGCGATGGGAGCTGCCGCCCTGGATCCAACGCCCCTCCTGCTTGGCCTACAACCACGCCGGCGACCTCCACCGCCTTCCTCGGCTTCGCTCGTCTCCTTGCTGCTACCCACCAGAGGCCCCAACTCCGATGGCCTCGAGGCCCCGCCTCTGCTTCCTCCCACGTCGCTCTACCGTGTTGCAAGATGAACCGAAGACCTTGCTGCCCCCTTTGTCATTTCCAAGTTCAAAAAAACGAGGGACCCAAGTCGGCCAAGTTCCTCTTCCAGATACGTCAAGTGCACGAGGACCTCAAGTAGGATTCGCCAAGTCCGATGACGCTCTTGTACAACTACGTCGCGGAGACTTATGTTGCGCCAAGTACCTCGACCCCCGATGCCTAGAACGACTACCATCGCCGTGGATCAGTCAAGACCAAGTGTACAACTACCGCCAACGAGTTCGACTACCGTGGCATGAACCATTACTTCCACGATGAGTACAACTACCGCCGATGTGTACGGCTACGTAACATGTACCACTACCACCGCGAGTACCACTACTACCGTCGCGAGAACGACTACTTCCCTCGACGACTTGAACCCCTTCGAAAATGCATGCTTTGAAGGTATAACCGCGAGCCGATGACCCCGTGGATGATTGTTGTGTGCTGTATAAGATGCAACTTATGTTTGTCTCGTGACCGACTTGTCGTTGCTTGTTCCTCCTCGTATGCCCTGCCGTTGTCACGTGGGAACCGCGTAACCGGGAGCACCCCACCGTCTTTGCATGACACGCTCATGTTCTCGTCGTCCTTCTTTTGTACCAATATCTCAATGAGTGTTGGATCATCGGAACGTTGCCGTGGCACCGTATCCGTTTTCGCCGCCACGACCCCCTTTTCTTCATGTCAACTTTTAACTAAAAAAATTGCATAAAGCTTGAATATGTCATCCGCATCATGTTAACAACATTTAAATGCTTAAAATTGTTGTTTGCTTTAATAATTGCTAAGTATGCACATGGGGAGTTTCCAGGATTTGTTGTTTTTATTTCCGGCCTCATTTAAAATGACTAGATAGTGTAGTTTACACTTGCTTCACCTCTTGCCATGTTAACAAACATTTAATCTTGTCTTGTAAATAAACGAGAGTCAACTAAATAAATATGTGAATGTGGTGTTTCGTCAAATATGCAAGTCGATGCATATTGACCCCACTTAACTTGTAGTATTGCTTGTGCACCTTGCCATGCCATGCATATTTAAACCGGACATGCATCATACTTGGATGTGCATCGTATGTCGTGTTTATGCTTGTGTGTTTACCGTGTTGTTTGCTTCTTTCTGGTTTGCTCCTCTCGTTAGCTTCGTCCTTGTTCCGGAGTTGTGAGGTTTTGTTCGACTACTTCATGGACTCGTTCTTCTTCCTTGCGGGATCCCAGTCAAGATGACCCTTCCCCGATATCACCTCTATCTTTGCCTATGCTAGTTGTCTCGCTCTTTAGATATGCCTCGATGCCTATTCCTGTTTGTCAGCCTCCTATTGTTGCCATGAAACCTCTAATCTTTGACACCTTCCCAGCAAACCGTTGTTTGGCTATGTTACCCGCTTGCTCAGCCCCTCTTGTAGAGTTGTTAGTTGCAGGTGAAGATGAAGATTGCTCCATGTTGGAACTTGTTGTTGGAATATCACAATATCTCTTAATGTCACACCCTGCATTTTGTAACATGTTGTTTGTAACTTTGAAGCATGAAAATTTGGACCAGCAAATTTTTTTAGCATCATTTGGCTTTTATTTGGAATTGAGTTTTCTTCATTAAAGCCAACTATGACCTCTTGTAGATTTCATCTCCACACCCAAAACTTCTGCCCAATGAGCATGCCAAGTGTTATATAACAGTATAGTATTTTCTTACAAAATTAATTTGGCCAAAAAGTATTTTATAAATTTAGTTTTCCAAAAACCCCTGAATTGAGAATTGCATTGCAAGTACTTGATTTAAGGTGTGAAAATTATTTCAAAAGGTTTATTTGAGACCTAGTAGTCATAGGACTCCCAGAAACCACAAAGGTATAATTTTAAAAGTTATTTTCCTATTTTATTTAAAAGCTTTTTCTTAAGGCCAGAAATGGTCTTTAATAGGGGAAAATTATTTAACTATTTCAAAAATATTTGCCAAAATTCAGAGAGACTCATAGGACATATATTGTCCATATATAAGAGTTTCAACACTTGGTCATGTTCAAAATAATGGGCTAAACCCTCAAAAACCCTTTCTGGATATTTCAAGTTTTTGAAATATTCACAAAGGAAATTTTCTCCAAAAATTCCAGGGAAATTCTATCATGTCATATATGACATATTTGATGATCTTGCCAAGTCCCATGCCTTGGGAAGCAAGAAAACATCCTCAAACCCCTTCATAACCATTCTGTCCATATTTGAAGTTTGAGCAACTTTACATTGCCAAACTTGTCCAAATGCTCTCAAACTTGGTGCACATGCTAGAATGGCCTAATAAGGCACCTAGACCAAATGGAACAAGAATTTGAATAGAGCAACTTGATCAGATCACCTCAAAACCCTTTCTGTTCAAATGCAAATTTGAACAACTTTACATTACCAACTTTTTATCTGGAGCTTCAAACTTTGTGAGCATGATCAATACCCCAAATGATGATGCTACACCAAGTGGTGCATCAAGGGGAGATGATTAGCTTGACTCAATCAAGATGAAACTGTTTCTGTGGATTTTTAGGGTTCACCAAAGTTACATTGGCTAGTTTCTTCAAATGAGCCCAAATTTGGTGAAGCACCCTATTTTCTCATGCCTTTCAACCCTGTCAAGTGCCATGTCAAGTGGACTCCATTTACTTGATCAAACACAGATCAAACACCTTCTGCAGAAATTCTAAAACCTCCATTTTGACCCCTTTCACTTTTCTCCATGGCCTCAACTTCTTACCACAGGCTCATTGAGTTACCAGCCACCTCCAGTAACTCCCCCAGCACCTCAGCTCCATGATTGGAGGGTGAAACCCTTGTTTTACCCTGCTGTTCAGCCAGCTTCTACCATGTTACCAGCCCTCTCCCTCTCTCTCTGCATCCCCAGGGCATCCAAGGCCTCAGGGCATTTCTTTACTTCTCCTACAACGCACCAGACACTGTTGGGCATGCTGGAACGGACCAAGCCGGCGAGAGCACGCTGATGCCGGTCAAACGCACGCTCTGGAGCGCGTGAACAGTGCTCCCGCACGCTGGCTCCAGCCAATCGCCGCTCCCCGACAGCCTCGGGCCTCCCCCTCGCGCCAGTCGAGGCCCCTCGACGTCCGCGACCTCCCCGGCGCTGTCCCCCCTCCTCCTGCGCCCTCCAGTAGCCGCCGTCGCACGCGCGCTGGCCGCCCGCGGCGGCCACTCCTCTGCCTCGCACGCGCGCACCCCTCTGACGCTCCCCCGCTCCTCCTCTTACCTCAGCTGGACGTAGAGCACGTCCAGGAACTCCCCAGACTCACTCCCCTGGCCTCCCGTGCGCTGTAGCATCGAGCCGAAGCTCGCCGGCGCACTGGACCACGGGTCCTCGTCGAGCCCCTATATATAGGCCTTCCCGAGCTTCTCCAGCACCACCACAAGCCTCACACCTCTCCACTGATCACTCCAGCACCCTCAGATCGACCCCAGGACGCCTCAGTGCTCGGGATCGACCGGAGCTCCGCCGCGTCGGGCCGCCGGCGATCTCGAGGTACAGGCCTCCCCTGCCTCTCCTTCCACCTGTTTTGGAACCGCCGCACCCCACTGAACCTTTCCCCTCTATTTCCCCCTCCGTTTGCAGTCGGAAACGACCTCGACCACCACCCTCCGACGAGCCTCCGCCGTCGCACCTCGTCGCCGGCGAACCAGACTTCCCCTCCGTGCCGCACTACCACCACTACAACCGCGACACGACGCTGAGCTCAACCCTGCCCTCCGTTGCCGTCGCCGTGGCCGGAATCGTCGCCGGTGAGCTCGCCGCCGCCGTGACCGCGGGGTTAGAAATGACAGGCGGGCCCCGCCTGTCATCCCCCCATCTTTCTCCCCCTCCTCTGTGCCGCTGACCCACGGGCCCCGCCCGTCAGGTTTGAAAACCTGACGTGCGCGCGCGCTGGCTCCGTGCGGCTGGGCCAGTTCGTCTGGGCCGTGCACTGTGGCCTCTTCTGGCCCAGTGCACAGGACCCCTTTTTCCTTTTTCTTTTCTGTTGATATTTTAAACATTTATACAGAAAAGAATATTGATCCAAATTAAATATTTCCAACTCCAAAAATCTTGTAATATTCCAACCTATTTAATGGTACAACTTTCATTCAAATCCATGGAACTTTTCTGTACTGTTCAAATTTAAATTCAAATTTGGGCAGTATAACTCCTGTTCAAAAATCAATATGTCCTGTTCTGTAACTCCAAAACTCCAACTAAGATTTTTCCCCATCTTAGAAATCCCTCTAGTATTTTACAAAAATGAGTTGACATTTTTCTGAGCACTTTGATTTTTCTGTTTTATTTGTATTCTTATTTTCCCGTGGTTATTATGCGACGTATAGATCCCGTATTTGACGAAGTTGCTGTGGAAGAAGAAGGAGAAGGACTTGAAGACTTTGAAGACCAAGCCAATCCAGGCAAGCAACCCTTTGACCATGATACACTTGTTCCTCGGAACCCGTTTGATTCCGATGCATGATATTAGGGTTACGATGGTAACCTAGTTGATTCCACCACATGATGCATGCTTGATCTTGATCTTGCTAAGTGCTAGATGACATGCAAATAGATGGTCATGATGCTTACATGATGCATGTGTGATATGAACCCTCGTAGATGAAATCTTTGCATGAGCCCGTCGGGTGCCCCTAATGCCCGAGGGTGATGAAGTGATAGGTCATCACTTGAGAAAGAAGTGATGTGCCGGTAGATCATGTGCATAGTGGAATGATGGATTAGATTTATGTGTGACTACCGTCCCAACCAATCATGTGCAACCACACTACCCCTTATGGGACGGGGCTTTATTGATTACTTAGGTCGATACTAGCATGGTGCCCGCATTACTAGTGACGGGAAGACTTGAGGTCTTTCCCGGGACGGGGTCGTGCTTGGATAGACGGCCATGACTGTTTTTACAGGGCACCGGACACACCGTTGGTCCCTTCGGGTACGCGTGAACATTGAGATTAGGGCAAGTCCCGTGATCTATTGTTTGTACCCGAGGGCCGTGTGCCAACGAGTGGACTCTATGTTAGTGTCGTCTAAGGAAAGGTAATGACCGGGTGCTTACCCCGGGTACTTGAGGTACCGCGGGTCGTGGATGACATGGAAGTTCCCCGGATCTTGTGGGTAAAGTGCGCAACCTCTGCAGAGTGTAAAACTATTCGAATAGCCGTGTCCACGGTCATGGACAGTTGGGTGGTGCTACTTAAACTATGTCCAGAATTTTACTTCATCGGTGTTGGTATGTGTGTGATGAGTCAAGGTGGTGACTTGACTCGATGAGTTGAATCATATTCATGTTGATGTCGGTAACCTGTTCCCGAGGTTACGCGAGGTTATTGATGCATAAACTTGATGATAGCATATTGTTCTAGCTATCTGCTAGATTGTTCATTATTGTTCCATTGCATTGTTACCACATCATGGGTTGCTTGCGAGTACATTCAAAGTACTCATTGGCTTGCCACTGGTTATTTAATTGGCCAGGCATGGAAGAGCAGGAATATGAGGAAGAGTTCTTTGGAGACGAACATGCGAACTAGGACGCTATCCCAGTCAGAATGCCTGTAGGGTTAAGGCAGATGGCATGGGTTCTACCCGTTTATCGAAGACTTCCGCTACTTGAGTTATTTGCTATTCAGCCCGTGAGGCTCTATCTATGTAAGACTTGGCCATAATGGCCTTAATTCGTGTAAGACTATTTGTATGGATGTAAGACTCTTGTTATTTCAGCTTCTGTGTGTTCAGTGAGCATTGATCTCTGGGATCACTGTACACGTGCATTCGGTGATCTCGACTTCCAAGTCGGGGTCCCCACACTTAAGAATATTAATACACCTATATACTTGGCAATGGGTGGAAGGCTTGGCCTTTTGCTCGGTGTTTTTTTTCCACTCATGCCACCTTAGGAACCGATAAACCGGTGTTATGTTCCTTGATTTTGCGTTCCTAACACGGTTGGGGTTTATGGGCCCCCCTCGATAATTCACACTGCTTGAAGCTTTTCCAGCAAGGCCCAACTTTGGTTTTAATTTGCCTCATAATAAAAAAACTTAATTAATTAATTGCATAGGGGGTCATGTCCCTGGGGTTCTTAATTCTACATAAAAGGGGGGCCAGTGCTGATGGTTTTGGTCCCAAACGGGCAGACTGCAGGGCCGCCACGGGGAAACTCGAGGTATCTGGCTCCCGTAGGTTGTCCCATCCGGTCGTGGCCTGAGACGAGATATGCACGGCTACTATCAAGGTGTCGGTACGCCGGGAGGTCTTGCTGGATTAGTTTTACCTTTGTCGAAATATCTTGAGCACGGGATTCCAAGAATACTCGGGTCTTACCAATTTGGAGTTGCGACTCCGCAGATCGTGAGCTTGTGATGGGCTAAGTTGGGACACCCCTGCAGGGTTATAACTTTCGAAAGCCGTGCTCGCGGTTATGTGGCAGATGGGAATTTGTTAATATCCGGTTGTAGATAACTTGACACAATATCCGTAAGAATACACTACCTGTGTGAGTAACCGTGACGGTCTCTTTCCGAAGGGCTTCGGGAAGTGAACACGGTGGGGTTATGTTGGATCGTGAGTAGCTAGGATCACTTCTTGATCAACTTGGCGACCGTTGGCACTTGTTCTCTTCTCGCTCTAAACTCATAAGCTAGATGCTTAGTGCTTGCGGCAGACACTTTTATAGCATTTCCTCACCTAAGGCTTTGGTAGTTTTGATACCCGGGAACGGGTTTGCCGAGTCCTCTGTGGCTCACAGATTCAACACACACCAGATGCAGGTACCGTTGAGATCTATACAGGAGATGGTTCAGAGTTGTACTGGGAGTTCAATGAAGAGCGTGGACGTTACTATGTATCGTATTCCGAGGATCAGTAGTGGTTCCTACTAGGGGCGATCATGCCTTGTGTTTATGGTATCTTTTCGTTTGGATTTCGTCCATAGCCGGACTCTGATATTATTTGGATGATGTATGTTAATGTATTTCATTGTGTGACATGGCGAGTGTAAGCCAACTATCTTTTTACACTTCATCCCTGAATTTTACATGAGTTGTGCAAAGATACCATACTTGAGATCATTCTAGTATGTGTTTATGTCCTTAAGTCGTGCCTCGACACGTGGGGGACATAGCTGCATACTAGGCATTACACCACGCCTAAATCAGATTCCTCCTCACATTCAACCTCTGCCTCCTCAGAAGCAGACTCCTCCTTTGAATCCATTTCCTCGCCAATGAACGCACAAGCCTTGCTAGATGAACTCTTCTTGTAAGATGAACACTTTGATGAAGACCTAGAAGAAGACTTTGAAGATTTCTTCTTCTTCTTGTCGCCAGAATCATATTCCTTGCTCTTCTTATTTTTCTTGGATTCATTGTCCCACTGGGGACAATCATATATGTAGTTGCCAAGCTTTTTGCACTTGTGGCATGTTCTCTTCTTGTAGTCATGAGAGGAAGCCTCGTGGTTTCTTGAGCTAGATCTTGAAGACTTTCCGAAGTTTTTCTTCCTTGAGAACCTTTGAAACTTTTTCACAAGCATAGCTAGTTCTCTGCCAATGTCTTCAGGATCGTCAAAGTAGTTGTCAGAGTCTTCTTCAGACGAGGACACATCTTTAGCCTTCAAGGCTCTGGATCGACCATAGTTGGGGCCATAGATATCTCTCTTCTTAGATAGCTGGATCTCATGTGTGTTGAGCCTCTCAAGTATGTCAGACGAATCAAGACTTTTGAAGTCGGGTCATTCTTGAATCATCAATGCCAAGGTGTCAAACGGACTGTCAAGAGACCTCAATAGCTTCTTCACAACTTCATGCTTGGTGATTTCAGTGGCGCCAAGAGAATGAAGCTCATTTGTGATATCAGTGAGGCGATCAAATGTGAGCTGGATATTTTCATTGTCATTTCACTTGAATCGATTGAAGAGATTGCGAAGAACGTCAATCCTCGAGTCTCTGTGTGTTGAGACGCCTTCATTGACCTTAGACAGCTAGCCCATACCAGCTTGGCTGATTCAAGTGCACTAACACGTTCGTACTGTCCTTTGGTCAGATGACCACATATGATGTTCTTGGCGGTTGAGTCCAGTTGAGCGAACTTCTTGACATCAGCAGGGGTAACACCTTCACCATCCTTGGGAACACCAGTCTTGACGACATACCAGAGATCATTGTCGATAGCTTCAAGATGCACGTGCATCTTATTCTTCCAGTAGGGGTAATCAGTCCCATCGAAGACAGGGCACGCAACGGAGACTTTGATATCCCTGCAGTCGACATAACTAAAACTCCAGGTGGTGAAACCGAATCACACAGAACAAGGGAGCACTTTGCTTCGATACCAACTGAAAGTGCAAGTTATCGACTAGAGGGGGGTGAATAGGCGATTTTTTACGTAAGTCTTCAAAACACGATATCTTTTAAAGACAGACAGATGAAAAGAACCTATATGATAAGCATCGAAAGATAAACAACTCTATACACACAATAGTCAAGTAAGCATCATAGAGAAAATACGAAGACTATTGATAGCTAGACAACATGGATCAAGATGGAAGACATAATGAAGCTAAATAGGAAACATTCTTCACACAGTGAAGTCAAACAGATCGGACAAACAAGCAATGACTTTGCGAAGACAAACTGGAATGTAAATAAGTTGGAAGATAGAACCAGTAGCTTGGAGACGAGAGGAATTTGGTAGACCAGTTCCAGTTGTTGTGTCAACTGTACGTCTGGTTAGGGAGGCTGAGATTGAACTCTGAAGACCGTGTCTTCACCTTATTCTCCTTGAGCTAAGGACACCCAGTTCTCGCCCAATCACTCTGGTAAGTCTTCAAGGCAGACTTCCAAACCTTCACAGGCTTTGTTCACCGGTGATCCACAATGACTCTTGGATGCTCAGAACGCGACGCCTAACCGGCTGGAGGATACACAGTCCTCAAGTGCAATAAGTCTCCAGATCACACAGACAGAAAGACTTCAGTGATGCCTAACACTCTTTGGCTCTGGGTGTTTTGGGCTTTTTCCTCGCAAGGATCTTTTCTCTCAAAGGCTTCGAAGGTGGGTTGCTCTCAAACGACCAAAGCCGTGGACTAATCCTGAGCAGCCACCAATTTATGGTGTAGGGGGTGGGCTATTTATAGCTAGGAGGCAACCCGACATGATATGTCCAAAATGACCCTTGGTCACTAAGGAACTGACACGTGTCCAACGGTCAGATCTTGAACACACACGGCAACTTTGCTTGAGCTCCAAGCAAAGCTGAGTTATCCGATTCTGGATAAGATTTGCTCTCATTGTCTTCGATTGAAGACATAGGATTTTGATTGAGCATCACATCAGTCTCTGACTATGTTTCACTTGGACCCCACTTAACAGTGCGGTGGTTCCTACGACTCAAGAAAGAGGAAAAAGAACTACGAAAGAAACTATGTCTTCGCATTCCATAGTCTTCGTTGAATGTCTTCAAGGGTCATTATCTTCACGTGAATGTCTTCACAAGCCACCACTGTCTTCAATGTCTTCACACATTTTTAGGGGTCATCTGTGGAAGGTAAACCAAATCAGTGAGGGACTATTACCTATGTTATCATGCAATTCTCACAAACACTATAGTCCCTCAGCCACGTTTGTCGTCAATTCTCCAAAACCAACTAGGGGGCACTAGATACACTTACAAATTCTATGCCACTTTGCACCTCACTGGTGATGCTGCTGATATCAATTCATGGGTGCTTGATTGGATGACCTACAACACTCACTACAAAGCCCCAGTATCTGAATTGCTTCATGCCATCCAGTTAACCCTCCTTCTGAAGATGCAAGACTGATGTATGATGAACCTGAACTTCCAAATCATCTGATGCAAGTCATGATGAAGCCTTTGAAGGATGGCCAACCTCCAACAACCACTTTTCTTGTGAAGGAATTGCTGTATTTTCCAAGGACAATCTATCGCATTCTGACCAAAACCCCCAGTCCAATCAAGGGCCACAACTCTGAAGAAGAAGATGTTGTTTGCATCATGAAGAATCTGCTATTCAATATCATGCATGGGATTCCCATAAACTATCACGATTTCTTCATGAGGACTTTGGCGAATGTTGCACTATCACCGTTTGAGTTGAAGCCTTATGCCCCATGGATTTTGAAATTCATCAGAATAAGGTCTTCAATCAACTACAAGGCAGATAGTCAGAATCACCTCAGCTATTTGCCTCCTATTGAAGTCCTCGAATGGACTATTTCCTCGGTTGATGGAAAAGGCAAAGCTGCTACTATTAGTGAAGGTACTCGTCCATTGGATGGTCAGATTCGCAAAGTTGCATACTATTCCACCAATGATGACTCTGCAACCCAAGATTCTGCTGCAAAAGCTTCAAAGCATATTCCTCAAGCCATTGTTCCACGAGTGATGACTGATGGTGAGTTTCTCTTAAGTCCTCATCAGAAGGTCGATCACAATCACAAGTGGGTCAAATGTCAATTTGCTTCAATTCTTCAGAACATGACTGTCACGCAAAACTCTGTGAAGAATAATCACTACTATGCGCATGAAATCTTCGATCGCACTTGGGCTATTCTTTCACATCTCTATAGTGCTGAAGAACTCAAGGAGCTGGACTTTCAACAGGACTTTGACTGGTCTCAGCCACCTTTGAAGAAATTAAAGAAGGTAAAAGTTCCTCAGGTGGTCACAAGTTCATTTTCTTCATCACGCAAAACCGATGAAGCTGAAGATTTGGACGACACTGCGGCAGGCCCTACCTCAATGGATGACCCCAACAATGCTGGTGCTCCTCCATCGACATCATGATGATATTCTTCAGGGGCGTTAGTCCTCATTTTTCATCCCTTTTGGTCATTTGATGATAAAGGGGAGAAATTTGAGTTAGTCTTCAAGTGGATCTTATATATGGGCTATATTTTCGTTAAGTTACAACTCTTGCTCATCTGAGGTGTTTGCTCTGTTGAGTTGTAAACTTAAGTCCGATGGTGGTCTGACACTTTTTGAACTGCTTTTTGCATGCTTATTTCCTCAAGTACCTTAATGCACGCATGATGAATTTCGTCAAACACCATATTTCATCATGCATTTCAAATTCTTCAAATCATATGTTAAATGCGTGTATGAATTACAAGATATAGGGGGAGATCTCCATGATACTACTTGTAAGTGCATCTAGTGCCCCTTAGTGTTTTTGGTGTATTGAAGACATATAGGTTATGGGACTAATGTGTTTGTGAGTGTACACAAGTACTATAAGTTGATGAGGAGTTTGATATTTACGAAGAAAGTCGACCCTAAAAATGCATGTCTTCAGTTGAAGACTTTGGTCTTCTTGAAGACTTTGAAAGTGAGGAAATTGGCGTGACCTTGAAGACTTGGATATTCATGCGAGGATTATGAAGCGTGAAGACTTTTGTTTTCGTAGTTTCATTTTATCTTTCTTGAGTCATACGAAACACCATATTGTTAAAGGGCGTCGAGGTAAAACTAAGGAAACACATTTCCTAGTGATGCTCATTATTGACACCTGATTTTGGCAAGATACATATTGCAATGATATGGCGCGAGGTACCAGATGCATGTCTGATGGGTCGCGCGAGTCATTCGGCCTTTGCCGGCTGAATGAAGCTTGCCGGGATAGAGACTTTGCCGGCGTGGAAAGCTTGCCGACACAGAAAGCTCACCGGCGTGGGAGCTTGCCGGGGTAGAAAACTTGCTGGGGTGGAAACCTTGCCGGGGTGAAACCTTACCGGTGTGAAAGCTTGCCGGGTTGAAACCTTGCCGGTGTGAAAAGCTTGCCGGGATGGAAAGCTTGCAGGGGTGGAGGCTGTCAGAGTCAATCGACCAGAAGTTGGAGATGAGCTCGAAAGGTTATTAAGATGGCCTCAAATGGAAAATTTCTCAAAGTTAGAAAGTTTCGTATCATCAAAAGGACAAACTTTGTTATTTGGGCCATCGCTATCCGGTCTCATCTCTAAGGCCGAAATTGTGTTTGCAGTACTGAGATTTACTATCTAGAACACTATTCGGCTTATTACACTCCCAAGGTGGCCTCTAATCGAAAAATGTTCAACACGAAAGTTGTACGTCTCGTCGAAACAAGTCAATATGCTTTTGGGCGCATTTTCATCTGAGATCGTTTACTGCCACAAAAAAGACCCGCAAGATGCAGCCAGTTTAAACCGAACAGTTTTGGAAAGTTCGGACAAAACCAATCCGAATTTGACTAGGGTTTTGGGCGTGAATCCAAGCCTTTTCCTTGCATGGAAAGTCCAGCCGCCTCTTATATACCTAAGGGGTGATGGCCAATTGAACAACACACAATCGATCAAATCATCTACCACTTTTTATCTTTTATCTTTTCTCCTTAACCCTAGTTCCTCTTCTTCTTCTTCTCATTCTTCGTTCATTCTTCTTGTTGCAGGGCGGAGAACCTTGAGGCTCTAGGGACAATCATGTCGACCTAGGGCAGCCCATAGCCGCCGCATGCCCTGACGGGGTCTCTTCCGGGCATGTGGGGCTTCGAGTTTGCAAAAGCACCCGCCGGACTGCTTGCGTACCGCGCTTCCGACCGGGTCTCCATCGACGTGAGCTGCGGTGCATCACCCTCAGCGTTGGAGGTACATGGTGACGTGTTCGTGTACAAACACACTTTTTGGTGACTCCGCTGGGGAAGAAGCTTCGAACAGTCTCCGGCCTGTTCTTGCTACAAAGAGATCGTCATCTAGGGTTTGCAATCTACAAAGGTAATATGAATACCCAATTCCCTACTGTAGATGCAAATAATTCATATAGTGTTACTAGATCGTTCAATGAGTATACTCTATCGGTCATCCCTAGTTTTTTCAATCAAGCATCTAACTACGTGCAAGGGCCGATTCAAAGTAATTTACATGCTTCAACTTCTTATGGTACTAGTAACATGCACCATATGTATCCCAACTCTCATGCATCGGCAACCCCACATATTGTTATGCCGATGAACAACATGGTGAGTTCGGTTAATCAATTTGGAACACTCCATGTTAAAATTTCCAATAACATGCAAGAAAGCATTTCACCCTTTTATTCATCGGCAACTAATTTGCAATATGTGAATCCAACCTTGCCAATGGATGGGAGAATAGGCCATGCCACTACTAGCTATTTGGCCAGTTACTCTCAACCATCATATGCTACACCTCATGTTAATGATTTTTCTACACCGTACGCAGCTGTAGATGTTCATAATTTGGCCCCGCACCTTCATGGTCATAGCCTAATAAGTGAAAATTTTACAGGAGTGCACATGCCATCATCTAATATAGTAGCATATAATGCGTCCTCCACGCAATTGCATAATTTCAGCAACACCTCATTGCCAAAAGAATCTATAAATATTGTGGAGCAATCCCTTACAGAATGGGAAGTGGCTATGTTAAAAAGGGATATAGCCCGACATAACAAGATTAGTGCTCTTTGCCTTGAAGAACATGATAAGGGGCTAGTTCCTGATTATAATGCAATAAAAGCTAGAGTTTTGCAAGAAGATGAATCTTTGCCAATTGATAAAATTGGTGAGCAAAAATATGGTTTGACAACAATGCATATGCCTTCACCTAGTACCACATCATATTATACACCCCTACACAATTGTAGAGTTTCGGCAACACCCATGTGTCATTACCGAAAGAATCTAAACGCATTGCGGGGCAATCATATCTGGAGTGGGCTGAAATTCAGAAAAAGCTTAAAGCCAATTTTGCCACTCGCTGCTAGAAACAAACAGAAAAAGAATTGGCTCAAATAAAAGAAGCGTTGCCAATTGGTGGAACCGGTGAAAAGGATGATGATTCGGAAACTAAAAGTGCTTCGATTGAAAAAGCCGAATCAAGTAGTATATATTTTGAATCCATCAAATCCAGCGAGGCAAGCATCATTGAGAAAGATGGATCAAGATATCTACAAAGTACCTGCTCATTATTGCATAATGACCCGGCACTTGGGGGCTATATGTTGCTATTCAAGTTTACATGATCATATTTTGGCAATCATAAACCGGCAAGTTCTACATCTTCAAGCCGGCTGGATATCAGTTGAATATTTCAAAGACCAATATCTTTGTCAAGTCAGAGCATTAAAGGCCGATTCAAATGGATTATTTATTTACAATATTTCTTATGCAAGCAAGTTGAATATGAAGTTGGTCTGTTGACCCGGATTTTCTAGAAGAAGGAAGGACAAGGACTTAAAGATGATCACGTGCCGGTTTACAAGAATTCTTAACTCGGAGCACAACCTATCAAATTTGTTCTTGTGTTTGTTTTGGAGCATAAGTTTACCATGGACACATCCAAGCTAAACTTGGGGGCTAATGTCGGGGATATACCCCGCGGTATGAACCGGCCGGAAATATGACCCGACCGGACTTGGTATTTTACTTAAGACGGTTTACATTTGGCAAGTTACTGGTAACCCGGCAGGCGGATCATGGATGACAAGGCCCAAGGCCCAGAAGGCCGGTTCTTATTAATAGTGGGCCGGTTTATGAAGAAAGCATAAGGAATATTTTCGTACAAAGGAAACAAGACTAGGACTCCTTGTAATATATCAATCCTAGTCCTACTAGGACTAGTCATGTAACCCGCCCCTTCAACATATATAAGGAGGGGCAGGGCTCCCCAAAGAGGACAAGTTTTCACAAGTTAGAAGTTAGACAAGTTTTAGAGGACAAGTTCTAGACAAGTTTCTAGGGTTAGACACAAAAGAGCCGGTTTACCGGCGACACCACGAGGATCATAATGAGACCTAGCCTCAAACAACACGTAGGGTTATTACCGGATGATGTTTCCCGGGGCCCGAAGCTGTCTAAATCCATGTCTTGCATCGCGTCTCTCGATTCCGCTCAACCCCTCTCAAGCTACTACATAGATGCGCGGCCTCACCACTAAGTCCGTGATCCGGACATCTGACGTGTTAATTCCACGACAGGCATGGCAAGCATTGTAAAACAACGGTGCTTGATTTTTCTGAAGTTAATGGAACCTACTTCCTGCCCTATGAGTTCCGTGCCGTAGAAATGACAAGCCTCAAGAACAAGAGCAAGTAGCCGAACAAAGTTTGCCTGACAAAGATCTTCAAAGTAATGATTCACAGAATCAAGAAAAAGATGATTATAAGGCATTGGGGAGCCATCCAAAGATGGATCAAGATATCGTTCAAGTCACACCACCATCATGCTCTCCCAACATATTTGAAGAGGTATGCCTAGCAAGTAATTTTCCTATTTTCAGATTTGGTCGCAACTTCATAGTTGATGCATATATTAGAAAAATCATCATAAGTAATTTTGGAAGACCAATGAAGAAGGGTAATTTACTTGTTAGTAATAAAGTTGTTATTGAGCATATCGGTAAACCCATTGCGCCATTTATAAAGACCATTAGTGACTTATTGTTGCAACCAAGGCTTTCCCTATTGCTTTATCTAAAGTTTATATCTAATTGGGTAGCTTTGCTTATTTATTACTTGGCTTGCATTTGGTCTCCATGGAGACATGTATGCTCTAACTATTTTCATTTCAGAAATTTAAAGCCAGGGTTAAGTTCTTTTCAGAAAACCGATGCTATTATCATACCTTATCGAAAGACATCAGATATAGAGTGCAAAACACATTGCATAGCCGAATGGGGAGATTCCAAATCTGAACCATTCGTTTGCTTAGCTCCAAAGCTGTTCTCACTTCAAGATCAGCTAGAGAATAAAAAGTATACCTTCAATTCAAGCACGTGTGATCAAATATTTGATTTGTTGCTGAAAAATAATTACATAAAAATTCTTGATCACCATGTCAACCCATCGATTCAAGGACGAATTTATTGTAGGTTGCATCATTTGTTCAAACATAATTTTGAGGATTGCAATATGTTTCACCACATAGTCATCAGCTTTTGATAAGGGGCGATTGAAATTTGTTGAAATACCAAGAGATGACCACTCTATTCCGATTGGTCCAGGTGGCAAAAAGTTTTTGCATCGGCTGCTTCAAGCCGATCCATTTAAAGAGAATGTAAAAACTGTAGGTGATGGGATCAAGCTTTCAAGCAAAGAAGTTGTTGAAGAGCATAATGAATATAATCTTGAGGGCAAGAATTCCATCGAAGCTACAATGGAGACGCCAAGGACTGGGGGGCAGCAAGCAAATCCAATGATCGATGAAAGCAAACCAAAAGAAAATAAAGGCCAAAAGAAGTGCAAGTGTAAGAGATCAAAAATCACCTTCGATGAACTATTGGATAAATATCAGAAGATAAGTGAGGAGAACATTGCTTATCGGCCAAGTAATTTAAGAGCATCAAGACCATCCCTGAGGCGCAAATATGAGGATCGGTATTGGCAAAGTGAGAATCTTCATGCAACATATTCATATCCTTATTTTGGGCTGCCAATGCCAATGCCATGGATGCCTCCCTATGCTCATGTAGATCCATGTCCATCATGGGACATGTGTGATACAAGGGCACATTCTCCATCTTATTTTAGACCATCTCACCAATGTTATGCAGCTCTGAGAAGATCAACATTTGAACAATCACATGTTAAAGAATGTTTCAATCATAAGGAATCGGTCCAAAACTCAAGGAAGAAGAAAGAGGCGGCGAAGCAAGTTTACCGTGTTAAAAGAGATGGTCGTGAGAGTGCAACTTCAGATTTGATCTCAAATGAAAAAGAGCCAATTAAAGTGTTGACATTGGCTACTAAAGGCAACGAAACGAAGCAACTAATTATTGATAGTCAAAGTGCCAAATATGAAGAAAAGAAGTTGAGAGTGCACAAGGTAAAACAAGAATTGCCATTGCTTCAGACAAAATCGCAGCCGGGGTGCCCACTCGGCTTATCACATTAGCAAAAGAAGAAATTACAAAAACTTACTGCACAAGAACTTGAACAAAGGAACATGGCATGGGTTCCCAAAGGAAGTGCTCAAAATAAGAATTATGTGCAAGCTTCCATTACAAGAATTGCGGCAAAGGTGAAGAAGGAAAAGAGTGAAAACTATGAAGGACCAAGCGGAAGGTTTCAGCATCTTCGGTCTACACATTATCCATATTCTTCAACTATGCCATTAACGCCATGGAATTCGTCATCAGGTATGATTGGTAACCCTCAATGGGCTTATTTTAATCCATGGATGCCATATAACTTCTTACATCATGAAAGGGTATTACCAAGTCACTATACATTTGATTAGGTACAAGTTTATTGCTGATCCAAAGGGCCGAAATACTTGATTTGTCATTTCATTTGTTTATTTCAGCTATAGGTGTTTTGAATGATGATTACATGGTAATGGATGATATTTATCTATCGTCTTAAGAGTATGTCAATGCATGGCCGATGTAGTATTCTAGCAATGTCCATCGTTCGATTGGAGAGCGAGACAAGGCATGTGCTCATGGAAAATCATATGTATGCATATATTATGATTGAATGGAGTTGAGACATCATTGAATATACGTTGCATAGGCCAATTCATAGTTGCATAATTGGCTAGTGGGTTTATACTTTGTTTGGATATGATTTGGCTTATGCATCCTTGAGGTCTATAAGAGGTCAAATCATAGCTGATTTTATTACTGAACATCGGATTAACGATATGCATAATAGTGATGTTAGCCTTGTATCTCTAGTACTATGAAGATTATGTTTTGATGGTTCAATTCGTAGGAATTGCCAAAGTGTTGGTGTTGTTTATATATCTCCTTGTGGTACTATTTTTGGAAGCCTCATGCCGCTTAGAATATTTTTATGCACAATTAATCAAAGCCGAATATGCATTGTTATTCGGATTGACTCTTCTACTTGTTATAGGTGCTATACATATCGAGGCTTTCGGTGAATCGTTATGAGTAGTGCAACAAATATCCAAGGGTTATCAATGTTTTGACGAATCACTTACAGTTTATCTTGGGGTATGTCTAGATGCAAAATTTACCTTGGGTTGCATTAAAATTGTTCATATATTTATTCATGACAATTCGAAATAGTTGGCACAACAAGCATTCGGCTACTATGTTAATCATGGTGTATTGTATTTCTCTCAATAGCCGATGCTTCATCTTGTCAACATAGGTAAGGCTGAACCGAAGTCCATAGCTTCGGCCACTAATGAAACTTTTATGCAGGCAAATTAAGGATTGGGGGAAGTTCATTCTTGATTATTTGTGAAATCCTGGCGAAAGGGTGAACAGTATGGTTCGGAGGATGGTTTTTGATCTATGTAACCTTATCACCGGATTATTATAGAAGTTGAGAAGTTTTCACCCAAGTTTGCATCAAGAGGTTCAAACAAGCAATGGTCGATATATACTTATCGTCCTAAAAACAGGCAAAATGGCCGATGGAGTGTTGACATCGTCCTTAGAAAAACCTATGTGCAAATTATTTTTCGGCATCCAAGTTTTTCCGAAAAACATGGGGGGATGTGTTGACACCTGATTTTGGCAAGATACAAATTGTAATGATATGGTGCGAGGTACCAGACGCATGTCTGATGGGTCGCGCGAGTCATTCGGCCTTTGCCAGCTGAATGAAGCTTGCCGGGATAGAGACTTTGCCGGCGTGGAAAGCTTGCCGATGCAGAAAGCTCGCCGGCGTGAGCTTGCCGGGGTAGAAACCTTGCTGGGATGGATACCTTGACAGGGTGCAACCTTGCCGGTGTGAAAGCTTGCCGGATAGAAACCTTGCCGGTGTGAAAAGCTTGTCGGGATGGAAAGCTTGCCGGGGTGGAGGCTGCCAGAGTCAATCGACCAGAAGTTGGAGATGAGCTCGAAAGGTTATTAAGATAGCCTCAAATGAAAAAGTTCTCAAAATGAGAATGTTTCGTATCATCAAAAGGCCAAACTTTGATATTTGGGCCATCGCCATCCGGTCTCATCTCTAAGGCCGAAGTTGTGTTTGAAGTACTGAGATTTACTATCCAAAACACTATTAGGCTTATGACGCTCCCAAGATGGCCTCGAATCGAAAATCGTTTAACATCAAAGTTGTTCGCCTCGTCGAAACGAGTAAATATGCTTTTGGGCGCATTTTCATCCTAGATCGTTTACTACAAGAAAAAAGACCCGCAAGGTGCAGCCATTTTAAACCGAACATTTTTGGAAAGTTCGGACAAAACCAATCCGAATTTGACTAGGGTTTTAGGCGTGAATCCAAGCCTTTTCCATCCACGGGAAGTCCAGCCACCTCTTATATATAGCTAAAGGGTGACGGCCGATTGAACAACATATAATCGATCAAATCATCTACCATTTTTTTATCTTTTATCTTTTCTCCTTAACCCTAGTTCTTCTTCTTCTCGTTCTTCGTTCGTTCTTTTTGTCGTAGGGCGGTGAACCTCGAGGCTCTAGGGACGATGAGGTTGACCTAGGGCAGCCCATAGCTGTCACATGCCCTGACGGGATCTCTCCCGGGCGTGTGGGGTTTCGGGTCTGCAAAAGCACCCGCTGGACTGCTTGCGTACCGGGCTTCTGGCCGGGTCTCCTTCGACGTGAGCTGCGGTGCATCACCCTCGGCGTTGGAGGTACACGGTGATGCGTTCGTGTGCGAACACTCATCTCAAAGCCTACACTACCCAATCCTTTCGAGTGAAGCCATTGGAAATCTCATACAACTCAGTCAATTTCTTCAATGAGAGAGACAAACTTCTTCTGTTCTTTAAGGAATTTGTTCTGACTGAGGAGTTAGGAATTCACCAGTGCGGATTGCCTACAAGTGAGGAACATGATATCCCTGAGGAATTTGAGAGCCCAAATTTCCTACCACTGCTATGCTATGCACCAACTGTCCCAAAATATCCTATCCAGCTAATGGTCATATCATTGAAGGGCATTTATGTCTTATCATGTTGGGCTGCTCCCTAGGCTATAAATAGCTGCCCCCCTCAACCACTAGCTGGTTGGCTACTCCGAGAGAAATGACACTTGTCATTAGAGCAACCCATCCTCCGAGGACTTTGAGCGAAAATCATCAAGTGAGGAAAAAACCCAAAGCTCAACACCTAAAACCGAAAGTGATTGAGCATCACTGAAGAGAGTGTTCCTGTGTGGAACCGACGCTTGTTACCTTTGAAGACTGTGCATCTTCTAAACAGTTAGGCATCAAGTGTTCTAGAGCACCCAAGAGGAATTGCGGATCGCCGGGTGACCAAGTCTGTGAAGGTTTGGAAGTCACCGAGGGAGTCCTGTATTCAGGCGTCCTCAGGCATCAGGGTCGTTGAAGCTGGGCCGTATTGATGGGTCGTATAGAGAAGAAGTAGAAGACATTCCCCCGTATTTGGTCAGGACTCTTATGTACATAGAAAGGCAAGTGTAGAGTCCAGATGTATCAATTACTTCCGCCCCAAGTCATCCTTGTAACCCTAGGTCCCCTCCGGCGTGTATATAAGCCGCGGGGTTTAGTCTGTAGAGGGGATCATCATCATAACAATACCCCCATAGGCTAGACTTTAGGGTTTAGCCATTACGATCTCGAGGTAGATCAACTCTTGTACTCATATTCATCTATATTAATCTAGCAGGAAGTAGGGTATTACCTCGATCGAGAGAGCCTGAACCTGGGTAAACATCGTGTCCCCAGCCTCCTGTTACTATTGATTCTCTAAACGCATAGCTTGGCCCCCCTACCCAAGATCTGCCTGTTTTGACACCGACAATGGTGCTTTCATTGAGAGCTCCACTGTGCGCTCGCGATGAGCGATCGACCGCTCGTCTCGTCATCAACGATGGGATCACCCTCGGAAACAGCCTGGCTGTCAGCCAGGTTCTCAAGCTCGGCGGGTTCGCTGTATGCGCCCGCATGGCCTGTGGGCCGGCCGCTCTCCCTGCAGCCATCAAGCACCACCTTTATGCCAATTCCGGCCACTCCGATGACGTGACCTTGGCAGAACTCTCGCCCATAAACGAGCTACTTGATAGCATCGCCGCCCTGGGGCTTTCATCCCCAGGAGATCAGATCGGACTTAAATCCGGCCATGATGAGATCGATCTTTCTCCGATCACTCATCTGGTAGCAGCAGTTGAGGATGGAGCCACAACGACTTCTCCTCTCCAGAAGGAGACCGTAACAGTTCGGATCTCCGAACCCATCAACACGAACACGTCCCAGTCGGGAGACACTTTATGTTCTTTGAGCTCTGGGACTGACACCGGACCCGAAAGGCGATTAGATCCCGTCGAATGCGGATTGTCACCATCGGAGGTTGTCAAAACCCCGAATATAACTTTGGGTCAGGATTCAAAAGTTCCAACACCCACCCACCCTGGGAAAAACTCTCCAAGTAAATCCGGACTCCCGGACATAGATGATCTCGCGAATATACATCAGCAGCCCGAGGAAACGGTCAACTACTTCTGGGCCAGATTCCTACTTGTTAAAAACACGATCAGGGAATGTTGCGATGACAAAGCGGTCTCCCTATTTCACCGCAATTGCACGGACGAGGGAGTCTTGAACGCCTTCAACAGACGTCGTGTTCTGAGTTTCACAGAATTATCGCAGTTAGTACGGAAGTACTGTGCAATGGAAAATACTTGGAAAGCCCAGAATACACCTCTAGAACAGTCCATATCTGGATAGTACATTATCAAGGCTAAACGGACATACCCTAGTAGGTCATCCAATAACATGGCAATTGCTACATCTCGAGCTTGCGTTGTATTCCCTTGAAGAGGAAAGGGTGATGCAGCGCAGTAGCGTAAGTATTTCCCTCAGTTTTTGAGAACCAAGGTATCAATCCAGTAGGATACCACACGTGAGTCCCTCGCACATGCACAAACAAATAAGAACTTCGCAGCCAACGTGATAAGGGGTTGTCAATCCCTTTACGGTCACTTACGAAAGTGAGATCTAATAGATAGGATAGTATAATATTTTTGGTATTTTTGGTATAACAACAGAAAAGTAAATAAAGCAAAGTAAAGTAGATGGAAGATTAATATGTTGAGAATAGACCCGGGGGCCATAGGTTTCACTAGTGGCTTCTCTCATGATAGTAGAATTCTACGGTGGGTGAACAAATTACATTCGAGCAATTGATAGAAAAGCGCATAGTTATGAGAATATCTAGGCATGATCATTATATATAGGCATCACGTCCGTGACAAGTAGACCGAAACGATTCTGCATCTACTACTATTACTCCACACATCGACCGCTATCCAACATGCATCTAGAGTATTAAGTTCATAAGAACATAGTAATGCTTTAAGCAAGATGACATGATGTAGAGGGATAAACTCCAGCAATATGATATAAACCCCATCTTTTATCCTCAATGGCAACAATACAATACGTGCCTTGCTACCCCCGCTGTCACTGGGAAAGGACACCACAAGATTGAACCCAAAGCCAAGCACTTCTCCCATTGCAAGAACTATAGATCTAGTAGGCCAAACCAAACCAATAATTCAAATAGACTTGCAAGGAAATTACAATCATACATAAAAGATTTCGGAAAAGAATCAAATATTGTTTGTAGATAATCTTGATCATAAACCCACAATTCATCGGATCTCGACAAACACACCGCAAAAAGATTACATCGAATAGATCTCCTCGTAGATCGAGGAGAACTTTGTATTGAGATCCAAAAAGAGAGAAGAAGCCATCTAGCTAAAAACTATGGACCCGAAGGTCTGTGGTAAACTACTCACAACTCATTGGTGAGGCTATGGTGTTGATGTAGAAGCACTCTGTGGTAGATCCCCTCTCCGGCAGAGCTCCGGAACCGGCCCCAAGATGGGATCTCACTGGAACAGAAGGTTGCGGCGGTGTAATTAGAGTTTTCTCTGTTGCCTCGATGTTTTCAGGGTACATGGATATATATAGGAGGAAGGAGGGCATCGGGGGAGCCAGAGGGGGCCCACACGGGTGGGGGGCGCGCCTGCCCCCCTGGGCACGCCCTGGACCCTCGTGCCACCTCTCTCGTTCCCTCGCATGTACTCCAAGTCTTCTGGGTAGACACGGTTCCAAAAATAACTCTCCCGAAGGTTTCATTCTGTTTGGACTCCGTTTGATATTCCTTTTCTGTGAAACACTGAAATAAGCAAAAAACAGCAATTTGCACTGGGCCTTGGGTTAGTAGGTTAGTCCCAAAAATAATATAAAAGTGTATAATAAAGCCCATTAAACATCCAAAACAGAATATATAATAGCATGGAACAATAAAAAATTATAGATACGTTGGAGACGTATCAAGCATCCCCAAGCTTAATTCCTGCTCGTCCTCGAGTAGGTAAATGATAAAAACATAATTTTTGATGTGTAATGCTAACTAACATAATTCTCAATGTAATTTATCTTTATTGTGGCATGAATGTTCAGATCCGAAAGATTCAAGACAAAAGTTTATGTTGACATAAGAATAATAATACTTCAAGCGTACTAACAAAGCAATCATGTCTTCTCAAAATAACATGGCCAAAGAAAGTTCATCCCTACAAAATCATATAGTTAGGCTATGCTCCATCTTCGTCACACAAAATATTCCAATCATGCACTACCCCGACTTCAGCCAAGCAATTGTTTTATACTCAATTTTGTTCAAACTCTTTCAACTTTCACGCAATATGTGAGCGTGAGCCATGGACATAACACTATGTGGAATAGAGTGGTGGTTGTGGAGAAGACAAAAGGGGAAGATTGTCTCACATTAACTAGGCGTATCAATGGGCTACGGAGATGCCCATCAATAGATATCAATGTGAGTGAGTAGGGATTGCCATGCAACGGATGCACTAGAGCTATAAATCTATGAAAGCTCAACAAAAGAAACTAAGTGGGTGTGTGCTACCTCTTGAGCTTGCGTTGTATTCCTTCGAAGAGGAAAGGGAGATGCATCACAGTAGCGCAAGTATTTCCCTCAGTTTTTGAGAACCAAGGTATCAATCTAGTAGGAGACCACACGCCAGTCCCTCGCACCTGCACAAACAAATAAGAACTTTGCAGCCAACGCGATAAGGGGTTGTCAATCCCTTTACGGTCACTTACGATAGTGACATCTGATAGGGATGGTAATTATATTTTTGGTATTTTTGATATAGAAACATAAAGTAAAGAAAGCAAATAAAGAACAGCAACAGAAATTGATGGGAAAGTAATATGATAAAGATAGACCCGGGGGCCATAGTTTTCTCTAGTGGCTTCTCTCATGATAGCGGTATTCTACGGCGGGTAAACAAATTACTGTCGAGCAACTGATAGAAAAGCGAATAATTATGAGATTATCTAGGCATGATCATTGTATATAGGCATCACGTCCGAGACAAGTAGACCGAAACGATTCTGCATCTACAACTATTACTCCACACATCGACCGCTATCCAGCATGCATCTAGTGTATTGAGTTCATACGAACAGAGTAACTCCTTAAGCAAGATGACATGATGTAGAGGGATAAACTCAAGCAATATGATGAAAACCCCGTCTTTTTATCCTCGATGGCAACAACACAATATGTGCCTTGCTGCCTATACTGTCACTGGGAAAGGACACCGCAAGATTGAACCCAAAGCCAAGCACGTCTCCCATTGCAAGAACTATAGATCTAGTAGGCCAAACCAAACCGATAATTCGAAGAGACTTGCAAGGATATTATGAGCACACATAAAAAGTTCAGAGAACAACCAAATGTCTTTCATAGATAACCTTGATCATAAACTCACAATTCATCAGATCTCGACAAACACACCGCAAAAAGAGATTACAACGAATAGATCTCCTCGAATACCGAGGAGAACTTTGTATTGAGACCCAGAGAGAGAGAGAGAAGAAGCCATCTAGATACTAGCTATGGACCCGAAGGTCTGAGGTAAACTACTCACAACTCATGGTGAGGGCGATGATGATGATGATGAAGGCCTCCGTGATGGATCCCCCTCCCGGAACATGCTCCAATACGGGATCTCCACGGGAACAGCAGCTACGGCGGTGGAATTAGGGTTTTCTCTCTGCGTATGGAGTTTCTGGGGTACGTAGGTATATATAGGAAGAAGGGGGGCACCGGGGGCCACAGGGGCTGTCGTCGAGGCAGGGGGCGCGCCTTGGGAAGGGGGGCGCGCCCCCCGCCGTCGAGGGTGGCCCTTTTGTCTCATGGCTCGGCCCCGAAGTCTATCGTGCGTGATTTCCTCCAAAAATATCTCCAGCGAAGGTTTCATTCCGTTTGGACTCCGTTTGATATTCCTTTTCTGCAAAACCCTGAAATAGGCAAAAAACAACAATCTGGACTGGGCCTTTGGGTTAGTAGGTTAGTCCCAAAAATGATATAAAAGTGAATGACAAGGCCCATTAAACATCCAAGACTTCATAAATAATAGCATGGAACAATCAAAAATTATAGATACGTTGGAGACGTATCAAGCATCCCCAAGCTTAATTCCTGCTCGTCCTCGAGTAGGTAAATGATAAAGAAAGAATTTTTGATGTGGAATGCTAACTAATATAGTTTTTCAATGTAATTCTCTTAATTGTGGCATGAATGTTCAGATCTGAAAGATTCTAGACAAAAGTCTATATTAACATAAGAAATAACAATACTTCAAGCAATACTAACAAAGCAATCATGTCTTCTCAAAATACTATGGCTAAAGAAAGTTATCCCTACAAAATAATATAGTGTTGGCTATGCTCCCTTATTATCACACTAAATATTCATATCATGCACAACCCCGGCCAAGCATTTGTTTTCATGCTCTATCTTTTCAAACCTTTCAACTTTCACGCAATACATGAGCGTGAGCCATGGACATAACACTATGGGTGGAATAGGGTTGGTTGTGGAGAAGACAAAAAGAGGGAGATAGTCTCACATCGACTAGGCGTATCAACGGTCTATGGAGATGCCCATCAATAGATATCAATGTGAGTGAGTAGGGATTGCCATGCAATGGATGCACTAGAGCTAAATATGAATGAAAGCTCAACAAAGAAACTAGTGGGTGTGCATCCAACTTGCTTGCTCACGAAGACCTAGGGCATTTGAGGAAGCCCATCGTTGGAATATACAAGCCAAGTTCTATAACGAAAATTCCCACTAGTATATGAAAGTGACTAAGCATGAGACTCTCTACAATGAAGAACATGGTGCTACTTTGAAGCACAAGTGTGGAAAAAGATAGTAGCAATTGTCCCTTTTTCTCTTTCTTTTTTTTCTTTTTTCTTTTCTTTTTTGGGCCTTTCTTTTTTTTTCTTTGGCCTTTTTTTTGCGGAGGGGCTTTATAGATTTAGCCTTTCCTCCCATGGGACAATGCTCTAAAAATGATGATCATCACACTTTCATTACAACACGATATTACAACTCGATACTACAACAACAAAGTATGACTCTATATGAATGCCTCCGGTGGTGTACCGGTATGTGCAATGAAACAAGAGTGACATGTATGATAAATTATACATGGTGACCTTGCCACAAATACAATGTCAACTACATGATCATGCAATGGCAATATGACAATATGATGCGTGTCATATAAACGGAACTGTGGAAAGTTGCATCGCAATATATCTCGGAATGGATATGGAAATGCCATGATAGGTAGCTATGGTTGCAGTTTTGAGGAAAAATATGGTGGCTGTTTTGAGGAAGGATATATAGTGGGTTTATGGCACCGGCGAAAGTTGCGGGGTACAAGAGAGGCTAGCAATGGTGGAAGGGTGAGAGTGCGTATAATCCATGGACTCAACATTAGTCATAAGAACTCATATACTTATTGCAAAAATCTACGAGTCATCGAAACAAAGCAATCAACGCATGCCCCTAGGGGGGAGGTTGGTAGGAGTTAACCATCGCGCGCCCCCGACCTCCACACAAAGGTTGACACTCTAGAAATACCTCATGCTTTAACTTAGTCACATAACGGTTCACCATACGTGCATGCTACGAGAATCACTAACCTTAACACAAGTATTTCTCAATTTCATAATCACTCCACTAGCATGACTCTAATATCACTATCCTCATGTCTCAAAACAATTATCAAGCATCCAACATCTCTTTCTATTCAATGCACTTGGTGTGAATTTTTTACTACATTGACATTGGATGTTTATCATGTCAAGACTAGTTTCTTTAGCCTAAACACTTTACCATGCTGTTTTAATAGACTCTCAAATAGATCTAAGTTAAGCATGATAGTTCAACAATTTCTACAAAATATTACCACCACCATGCTCTAAAAGATATAAGTGAAGCACTAGAGCAAAAACTAGTCAACTCAAAAGATATAAGTGAAGCACATAGAGTGTTCAAACTATTTCTAGTCCATATTTAAATCTCTCAAATAGGTGTGTCCAGCAAGGATGATTGTGGCAAACTAACAAGCAAATACTCAAATTATACAAGACGCTCCAAGCAAAACACATAGCATGTTGCGAATAAAAATATAGCTCCAAGTATAGTTACCGATGGATGAAGACGGAAGAGGGAATGCCTTCCCGGGGCATCCCCAAGCTTAGGCTTTTGGATTATCTTTAATTTACTTGGGGTGCCATGGGCATCCCCAAGCTTAGGCCTTTGCTACTCCTTGTTCCATAGTCCATCAAAGCAATACTCAAAACTTGAAAACTTCACAACACAAAACTTAGACAAAAATTCTCGTGAGTTCCGTTAGTAAGAGAAAGCAAACCACCACTCAAAGGTACAGCAAGGAATTCATTATTTGCTTATATTGGTGTTAAACCTACTGTACTCCAAGTTCTCTATGGTTCATATCCTCCAATATTACTCATAGATGCATCGGAATAAGCAAACAACACGCGAAAAACAGAATCTGTCAAAAACAAAATAGTCTGTAGTAATCTGCTGGGTTAGCCTACTTCTGGAATTCCAAAAAATTCATACTAAATTGGTAAATTTGCGAAATTTATCTACCAATCAGCAGCAAAAAGAATCAACTAAAAAGGACGCTCCAGTAAAATCTGAAGACTATTTAGCGAGCGCAAACGATTCTGTTTTTCACAGCAAGATCAAATAAACTTCACACAAGTCTTACCAAAGGTTCTACTTGGCACAAACACTAAAAAAACATGAAACCACATCTAATCAGACGCTAGATGCAATATTTATTCCCTAAAAACAACAAAAACAAAAAACATAAAATTGGGTTGCCTCCCGACAAGTGCTATCATTTTACGCCCCTAGCTAGGCACGATACAAGATAAATCTAGGTATTGCCATCCTTGGAAGGCAATCCATAAGTGGCTCTCATGATAGATTCATATGGTAATTTGATTTTTTTTCTAGGAAAGTGTTCCATGCCTTTCCTTAACGGAAATTGGAATCTAATATTTCCTTCCTTCATATCAATGATTGCACCAATCGTTCTAAGGAAAGGTCTACCAAGAATAATAGGACATGAATGATTGCAATCTATATCAAGAACAATGAAATCTACGGGCACATAATTCCTATTGGCAACAATAAGAACATCATTAATTCTTCCCATAGGTTTCTTAATAGTGGAATCCGCAAGATGCAAATTTAAAGAACAATCATCAACCTCATGGAACCCTAGCAAATCACACAAAGTTTTCGGGATAGTGGAGACACTAGCACCCAAATCACACAAAGCATAGCATTCATGATCTTTTATTTTTATTTTGATAGTAGGTTCCCATTCATCATAAAGCTTTCTATGTATAGAAACTTCCAACTCAAGTTTTTCTTCATAGGATTACATCAAAGCATCAACTATATGTTTAGTGAAAGCTTTATTTTGACTATAAGCATGCGGAGAATTTAGCACGGATTGCAACAAGGAAATACAATCAACCAAAGAGCAATTGTCATAATTGAATCCCTTGAAACCCAAAGTAGTGGGTTCATCACTATGCAAAGTTGTAATCTCTTCACTCCCACTTTTAGTAATTTTAGCATCAAGATTTAAAAACTCTGAATCATTGGGACACCTTAAAGCAGAATCATCTCCAACCCTATTCTCCTCAAGATCAATACTAGAAAACAAGGATCTAATAGGAGGCACATCAATAACTTTCATATCTTCATCTTTATTTTCATGCTCTTCCGGTTTGGCAGCCATCTTATTGATCAAGGTGGACTGTTTATCGGAAATTTGGGCAATTAAGTTCTCAAGATGAGCAAAATGAGATTTCAAACCATAAAATTCCTTAGACATATCATCAAGCTCTTTATTCATATATTCCATAAACTTTTTCTGTTCCTTAAGCTCACTTCTGAAAAAGTCATTATGCTCAAATTGTAGTCATAAAATGTCTAAATTGTTTTCAATCTCCTCCAGCCTCTTGAGGTGAGGATCTACACTAACAAGGAGAGCCATAACAGCAAGCAAGCAAGCGAACTCACACAAGCAAACAAGAAGCAAGCGAACGAGAAACACACGGCGGAAGAAGGGCGAATAAAACGACAAAGGGGAAGTGGGGGAGAGGAAAACGAGAGGCAATGCGAAGGATAAGGGTTTGTGATAGGTACTTGGTATATGACTTTTGCGTAAGCCTCCCCGGCAACGGCGCCAGAAATTCTTCTTGCTACCTCTTGAGCTTGCATTGTATTCCCTCGAAGAGGAAAGGGAGATGTAGCACAGTAGCGTAAGTATTTCCCTTAGTTTTTGAGAACCAAGGTATCAATCCAGTAGGCGACCACGCGCCAGTCCCTCGCACCTGCACAAACAAATAAGAACTTCGCAGCCAACGCGATAAGGGGTTGTCAATCCCTTTACGGTCACTTACGATAGTGAGATCTGATAGAGATGATAATTATATTTTTGGTATTTTTGATATAGAAACAGAAAGTAAAGAAAGCAAATAAACAACAACAACAGAAATTGACGGGAAAGTAATATGATAAAGATAGACCCGGGGGCCATAGTTTTCTCTAGTGGCTTCTCTCATGATAGCGGTATTCTACGACGGGTAAACAAATTACTGTCGAGCAATTGATAGAAAAGCGAATAATTATGAGACTATCTAGGCATGATCATTGTATAAAGGTATCACGTCCGAGACAAGTAGACCGAAACGATTCTGCATCTACTACTATTACTCCACACATCGACCGCTATCCAGCATGCATCTAGTGTATTGAGTCCATACGAACAGAGTAACGCCTTAACCAAGATGACATGATGTAGAGGGATAAACTCAAGCAATATGATGAAAACTCCATCTTTTTATCCTCGATGGCAACAATACAATACGTGCCTTGCTGCCCCTACTGTCACTGGGAAAGAACACCGCAAGATTGAACCCAAAGGCAAGCACTTCTCCCATTGCAAGAACTATAGATCTAGTAGGCCAAACCAAACCGATAATTCGAAGAGACTTGCAAGGATATTATGAGCACACATAAAAAGTTCAGAGAAGAACCAAATCTCTTTCATAGATAACCTTGATCATAAACTCACAATTCATTGGATCTCGACAAACACACCGCAAAAAGAGATTACATGGAATAGATCTCCTCGAAGACCGAGGAGAACTTTGTATTGAGACCCAGAGAGAGAGAAGAAGCCATCTAGATACTAGCTATGGACCCGAAGGTCAGAGGTAAACTACTCACAACTCATGGTGAGGGCGATGATGATGATGATGAAGGCCTCCGTGATGGATTCCCCTCCCGGAACAGGCTCCAAGATGGGATCTCCACCGGAAAAGCAGCTACGGCGGTGGAATTAGGGTTTTCTCTCTGCGTATTGAGTTTCTGGGGTACATAGGTATATATAGGAAGAAGGGGGGCACCGGGGGCCACAGGGGCTGCCCTCGAGGCAGGGGGGCGCGCCCCCACCCTCGAGGGTGACCCTTCTGTCTCCTGCTTGGCCCCGAAGTCTATCGTGCGTGATTTCCTCCAAACATATCTCCTGCGAAGGTTTCATTCCGTTTGGACTCCGTTTGATATTCCTTTTCTGCAAAACCCTGAAATAGGCAAAAAATGCAATCTGGACTGGGCCTTTGGGTTAGTAGGTTAGCCCCAAAAATGATATAAAAGTGAATGATAAGGCCCATTAAACATCCAAGACTTCATAAATAATAGCATGGAACAATAAAAAATTATAGATACGTTGGAGACGTATCAGTGTGCATCCAACTTGCTTGCTCACGAAGACCTAGGGCATTTGAAGAAGCCCATCGTTGAAATATACAAGCCAAGTTCTATAATGAAAATTCCCACTAGTATATGAAAGTGACTAAACAAGAGACTCTCTATCATGAAGATCATGGTGCTACTTTGAAGCACAAGTGTGGAAAAAGATAGTAGCATTGTCCCTTTTTTTCTTTCCCTTTTTTTATTTTTATTTTCTCTTTTTTTGGGCCTTACTTTTTTATTTTCTTTGGCCTTTCCTTTTTTTCTTTTTCTTTTCTTTCTTTGGGACAAATGCTCTAATAATGATGATCATCACACTTATATTGATTTACAACTCGATATTACAACTCGATACTAGAACAAAGTATGACTCAATATGAATGCCTCCGGCGGTGTACCAGGATGTGCAATGAATCAAGAGTGACATGTATGAAAAATTATGCATGGTGGCCTAGCCACAAATACGATGTCAACTACATGATCATGCATGGCAATGTGACAATGATGAAGTGTGTCATAACAAACGGAACGGTGGAAAGTTGCATGGCAATATATCTTGGAATGACTATGGAAATGCCATGATATGTAGGTATGGTGGCTGTTTTGAGGAAGGTATATGGTGGGTGTATGGTACCGGCGAAATTTGCGCGGTACAAGAGAGGCTAGCAATGGTGGAAGGGTGAGAGTGCGTATAATCCATGGACTCAACATTAGTCATAAAGAACTCACATACTTATTACAAAAATCTACAAGTCATCAAAACAAAGTACTACATGCATGCTCCTAGGGGAAGGGTTGGTAGGAGTTAACCATCGCGCAATCCCGACCTCCACACAAATGATGACACTCAATGAAATACCTCATGCTTCAAATTTGTCACACAACGGTTACCATACGTGCATGCTACGGGACTTGCAAACGTTAACACAAGTATTTCTCAAATTCACAACTACTCTACTATCATGACTCTAATATCACCATCCTCATATCTCAAAACAATCATCAAGTATCAAACTTCTCATAATATTCAATGCACTTGTATGAAAGTTTTTACTATACTCAACCTGGATGCCTATCATATTAGGACTAGTTTCATAACCCAAGCACATTACCATGCTGTTCTAAAAGACTCTCAAATAGATATAAGTGAAGCATGAGAGATCAGCAATTTCTACAAAATAAAACCACCACCGTGCTCTAAAAGATATAAGTGAAGCACTAGAGCAAAACTATCTAGCTCAAAAGATATAAGTTAAGCACATAGAGTATTCTAATAAATTCTAAACCATATGTATATCTCTCAAAAGGTGTGTCCAGAAAGGATGATTGTGGCAAACTAAAAAGCAAAGACTCAAATTATACATGACGCTCCAAGCAAAACACATATCATGTGGTGAATAAAAATATAGTCCCGAGTATAGTTACCGATAGATGAAGACGAAAGAGGGGATGCCTTCCCGGGGCATCCCCAAGCTTAGGATTTTGGTTGTCCTTGAATTTTACCTTGGGGTGCCTTGGGCATCCCCAAGCTTAGGCTTTTTCCACTCTTTGTTCCATAGTACATCAAAGCCATACTCAAAACTTGAAAACTTCACAACACAAAACTTAGCCAAAAATCTCATGAGCTCCGTTAGTATAAGAAAACAAACCACCGCTCAAAGGTACTGTAATGAACTCATTCATTGTTTATATTGGTGTTAAACTTACTTTATTCCAACTTCTCCATAATTCGTACCCCTCGATACTAGTCATAGATTTATCAAAATAAGCAAACAACACATGAAAAACCGAATCTGTCAAATACAGAACAGTCTGTAGTAATTTGTAACTTTTGAATACTTCTGTAACTCGAAAAAATGAAATAAATTGGTAAACGTGAGGAATTTTCCTATTAATCATATACAAAAAGTATCAACTAAAAAGCACTCTCTAGTAAAAAAATACAGCCAATCTCGTGAGCGCTAAAGTTTCTGTTTTTTACAGCATGATCACATAAACTTCACACAAGTCTTCCCAAAGGTTCTACTTGGCACAAACACTAAACTAAACACAAAACCACATCTAAACAGAATCTATATGCAATATTTTTTCCTATACAGAAGCAAAAACAAAGAAAATAAAATTGGGTTGCCTCCCAACAAGCGCTATCATTTAATGCCCCTAGCTAGGCATTTGATAATTCAATGATGCTCACATGAAAGATAAGAATTGAAGCACAAAAAGAGCATCATATAGCATGTGAAAAATACATCTAAGTCTAACATACTTCCTATGAATAATCATTTTATAGGAAAACAAATTAGCAAGACAAGCAAGATCTAGAATATGCAAGGAAGAAGAAAGAAACAAGATCAATCTCAACATGAAGAGAGGTAATTTAGTAACATGAAGATTTCTACAACCATATTTTCCTCTCTCATAATAATTGCATGTAGGATCATAAGCAAATTAAACAATATAGCTATTACGAAACATATTCTCAACACGATCCACATGCATACGAAGTTGACACTCTTCCAAAATAGTGGGATCAGCATTAACTAAAGTCATGACCTCTCCAAACCCACTTCTATCAAAAAATTCATAAGATTGAACATTCTCCAAATATGTGGGATCTAAAGTTGACAATCTTCCAAACCCACTTTCAATATTATTGCAAACATTATTATCAATCACATATATATCATGGGGCATAAATAATTTTTCAAGATCGTAAGAAGCATCACCCCGATCATGATCATTACAACAAGTAGTAGACATGGAAAAATTAGCATCCCCAAGCTTTGGGTTTTGCTTATCATTAACACAATTGACATTAACAGAATATATAATAACATCATTGCAATCATGCTTTTTATTCAAGGACTATCGTGAATCACTTTATAATTTTCTTTATATACTTCATCACAATTTTCGGACTCACAAATTTCAAGCAAAACCTCATAAATATAATCTAGTGCACGCAGCTCAGTGGCAATTGGTTCATCATAATTGGATCTTTTAAAAAGATAAGCAAGTGGACGAGGATCCATAATATAGCAAGCGAAGATGCAAGCTAGTAGAGGGCACATGGCAACACAAGCAAACAAGAGACAAGCGAACGGTAAAACACACGAAAAAAGAAGGGCGAATAAAACGACAAAGGTGAGTGGGGGAGAGGAAAACGAGAGGAAAATAATGTAATGCAAGGGATAAGGGTTTGTGATAGGTACTTGGTTTATGAATTTTGCGTAGATCTCCCCGACAACAGTGCCAAAAATTCTTCTTGCTACTTCTCGAGCTTGTGTTGTATTCCCTCGAAGAGGAAAGGGTGATGCAGCACAGTAGCGTAAGTATTTCCCTCAGTTTTTGAGAACCAAGGTATAAATCCAGTAGGATACCACGTGCGAGTCCCTCGCACCTGCACAAACAAATAAGAACTTCGCAGCCAACGCGATAAGGGGTTGTCAATCCCTTTACGGTCACTTACGAAAGTGAGATCTGATAGATAGTATAGTATAATATTTTTGGTATTTTTGGTGTAAGAACAGAAAGTAAATAAAGCAATGTAAATTAGATGGAAGATTAATATGTTGAGAATAGACCCGAGGGCCATAGGTTTCACTAGTGGCTTCTCTCATGATAGCTGAAATCTACGATGGGTGAACAAACTACTGTCGAGCAATTGATAGAAAAGTGCATAGTTATGAGAATATCTAGGCATGATCATTATATATAGGCATCATGTCCGTGACAAGTAGACCAAAACGATTCTGCATCTACTACTATTACTCAACACATCGACCGCTATCCAGCATGCATCTAGAGTATTAAGTTCATAAGAACAGAGTAATGCTTTAAGCAAGATGATATGATGTAGAGGGATAAACTCAAGCAATATGATATAAACCCCATCTTTTTGTCCTCGAGGGCAACAATACAATACGTGCCTTGCTGCCCCTGCTGTCACTGGGAAAGGACACTGCAAGATTGAACCCGAAGCTAAGCACTTCTCCCATTGCAAGAACTATAGATCTAGTAGGCCAAACCAAACCAATAATTCGAAGAGTCTTGCAAGGATATTATAATCATACATAAAAGATTTTAGAAAAGAATCAAATATTGTTCATAGATAATCTTGATCATAAACCCATAATTCATCGGATCTCGACAAACACACCGCAAAAAGATTACATCGAATAGATCTCCTCGAAGATCGAGGAGAACTTTGTATTGAGATCCAAAAAGAGAGAAGAAGCCATCTAGCTAATAACTATGGACCCGAAGGTCTATAGTAAACTACTCACAATTCATTGGCGAGGCTATGGTGTTGATGTAGAAGCACTCCGTGGTAGATCCCCCCTCCGGCGGAGCTCCGAAACAGGCCCCAAGATGGTATCTCACGGGAACAGAAGGTTGCGGCGATGCAATTAGGGTTTCTCAGTTGCCTCGATGTTTTCAGGGTACATGGATATATATAGGAGGAATGAGGGCATCGGGGGAGCCAGAGAGGGCCCACGAGGGTGGGGGCGCGCCGGCCCCCCTGGGCGCGCCCTGGACCCTCGTGGCCACCTCTCTCGTTCCCTCGTGTGTACTCCAAGTCTTCTGGGTAGATACGGTTTCAAAAATAACTCTCCCGAAGGTTTCATTCCGTTTGGACTCCGCTTGATATTCCTTTTCTGCGAAACACTGAAATAGGAAAAAAATAGCAATTTGCACTAGGCCTTGGGTTAGCAGGTTAGTCCCAAAAGTAATATAAAAGTGTGTAATAAAGCCCATTATACATCCAAAACAGAATATATAATAGCATGGAACAATCAAAAATTATAGATACGTTGGAGACGTATCACCAATTGGCAAGAAAAATAAACCTTTTTTAAGGCACATGTCCGTACTGGATGAACTACTCGACACACCTTGCCAAATACAGGCAGCCCCGGACAATGCACCTAACCATTGCCTTAGAGCATGCTGGGTACTCCGGCAGGTAGCAAAGAGCGGTGTGGCAATTCTCGCCACCACCGTATCAAGGGAGAAGGACGTCGATATCTTCACTGTCTTCGAAACGTTCTCCTCAAATAACCGCCGCAAGAGAGCAAATCGCGAACTTGCCGAGGTTTACCATACTAGCTCTGCAAGCCCTTGGAGCGACACGCCAATTAGTTTTTCTACCGAAGACGCACCTCGAGTCCGGCTGATCCGAGCAACAACAACTCTTGTACTTGACCCAGTAGTGGACGGCTCCCGCCTCACTAAAGTACTCATGGACGGAGGAATCGGCCTAAACCTCATATACGAGGAAACACTTGCAAAAATGCAGGTCGAGAAATCCCGCATTGAGCACACCAACACAACCTTTAGAGGAATTATACAAAGCCGCGAGGCCCGGTGTTCGGGAAGCATTAAGCTCGACGTAGTATTCGGCACGCCCGATACCTACAGATCGAAGGAACTACTCTTCCATATTGTGCCCTTTTATAGCGGATACCATGCCCTTCTAGGATGGGACGCTTTCTCACGCTTTCAAGCTATACCACATTACAGGTACATGAAGCTTAAAATGCCAGGGCCCAATGGAGTGATCACATTAACAAGTGATCCAGATAGAGCACTCTGCACTGAAAACAAGACGTCATCCTTAGACTTAGAGGCACTATCCGAAGCCCTCGCAGCCGAAGAATTAACTACCCTACGATCAAAGGTAGATAAGGATGACGTGATCCTCGCCAAAAGATCGAAGTCCACCTCCTTCAAGCCAACAGATGAAATCATCAAATTTCAAGTGCACCCAACGAACCCTAATAAGAGAGCGTCCATCGGGGCACAACTGGATGCGGCAGTGGACAACGCGTTACGCGCCTTCCTTCGGGAAAATTGGGATATATTTGCCTGACACCCTTCAGATATGCCAGGAATCCCACGCAGGCTGGCCGAACACAGCCATAACATTATCAAAGGATTCAAACCGGTCAAGCAGTCATTGCGACGGTTTTTCGAACCCAAAAGACAAGCAATGGGAGAAGACGTAGCCAAGCTATTGGAAGCCGGATTCATCAGAGAAATTAAACATCCGGATTGGCTAGCCAACCTAGTCATGGTACCAAAGAAGGATAAATCCTGGTGCCTCTGCGTCAACTTCACAGACCTGAATAAGGCCTGTCCAAAGGATCCCTTTCCTTTGCCCCGCATTGATCAAATCATCGATGCAACTGCTGGACATGACTTGTTGTGCTTCCTTGATGCTTATCCTGGATACCATCAGATAAAGATGAAGGAATCCGATCAAGCCGCAACGGCATTTATTACCCCGTACGACCCTTTTTGTTTCAGCACTATGCCCTTTGGACTTAAAAACACTGGCGCCACATATCAACGCATGATTCAAACATGCTTAGAAAAGCAAATTGGCAAAACAGTGGAGGCATATGTTGACTACGTAGTCATAAAGACCAAACACGTCGAGACTCTGGTGGAGGATCTCCGCCTTACGTTTGCGAACTTACGAGAATATGACATAAGGCTCAATCGGGAAAAATGTGTCTTCGGCGTTCCAGCCGGAAAGCTATTAGGGTTCATCGTATCCCATAGAGGAATCGAAGCTAACCCAGCCAAAATCCGGGCCTTGTCAGAACTCAAAATACCAACCGATCTCAAGCAAGCGCAAAAACTAGCAGGCTGCGTAGAGGCCTTGAGCCGCTTCATCTGCAGATTAGGAGAAAAAACATTGCCACCTTACAGATTGCTACGATGTACTGACAAGTTCGAATGGACGAATGCGGCCACAACTGGATTGTAAGAAATAAAGCTCTACTAGCGAGCAACCCAATCCTAGCCGCCCCCGGTGTTGGCGAACCAATGCTACTGTATATATCAACTACTCACCAGGTAGTGAGTGCCGTGCTCGTTGTCGAACGAGCCGAAGCGGGACATAAATTCCCTGTCCAAAAGCCCGTATACTATGTAACCGAGGTTCTAACGCCGTGCAAATCACGGTACCCCCACTATCAGAAAATTGCCTATGCGGTCTTCATGTCATCTCGAAAACTACGACACTACTTTCAAGAGTGTTCGATCACAGTGGCATCCGAGGTACCACTCAACGATATTATCAACAATAAAGACACCACGAGACACATAGCCAAATGGGCCATCGAGCTCCTACCGTTCAAAATATCCTATAAACCACACCGGACTATCAAATCCCAGGTGTTGGCCGATTTTGTCACAAAATTAAAGGAAGTCGAACTCCCTGAAGAGTACAACTCATATTCCCACTGGACAATGTACTTCGACGGTTCGAAAATGCTAGCCGGATTGGGGGCCGGCGTAATATTGATATCCCCAACTGGGGATACAGTCCGGTATGTCCTACAGATTATGTATACGTACTCGAATAATGCGGCCGAATATGAGTCCCTATTACATGGTCTCCGCCTAGATGTATCCATGGGTATACAACACCTCGAGGTACACGGAGACTCAAACCTTGCTATCTCTCAAATTAATGGAGATTTTGATGCGAAGTATTCCAAAATGGCAGCTTATCGCAATGCCATATTAAAAATGTCGGCTCGTTTTGAGGGGTTGGAATTCCATCACGTAGCCCAGGATAATAACTAGGCCGCTGACGTACTCGCTTGCATGGGAGCTAAACGTGACCCCGTCCCACCTAACACATTTGTGGAAAAGCTGTTTAAGCCATCAGTAATATGGCAGGACGCGAGCAGCGATACGAATTTGGATCCGAACACACCCATGGTCGAACTCAATCAAGATGTCATTGGAGACTCAAACATGGAGAAAACTCCCTCGGCTCATGAAATCATGGCTGTCATAGCCCTCTGGACAGAGCCCTTCCTTGCTTACCTTAAAAGACAGGAACTCCCCAATGAACAAAATGAGGCCCGCCGCATAGTACGGCGTTCTAAAGCCTACAACGTTCACGAAGGTGAACTATATAAGAAAAGCACAACTGGTATTCTCCAAAGGTGCATCTCCGAAGAGGAGGGAAGGCAAATTATCACTGAAATACACGCTGGAATGGGCGGCCACCATGCCGCAGCACGGGCGCTCGTAGGCAAAGCTTTTCGTGCTAGCTTTTACTGGCCTACTGCCCGAGCAGATGCCCAAACCTTAGTCCAACACTCACTGCGTTGGCTGCCAGCTCTTTGCAAATCAAAGTCACATGCATCCCACTACTCTGAGAACAATCTCCATTACCTGGCCTTTTGCGGTCTGGGGGCTGGATATGGTCGGACCTCTTAAAGGGGGAAGTCATAAAAAGAAATACTTACTGGTGATGGCAGATAAATTCACTAAATGGATTGAAGCCAAACCAGTGAAAACAGCTGAGGCAGGTCCTATGATAGATTTTATATCCAGCGTAGTACACCATTATCGTGTCCCACACAGTATTATCATGGATAACGGCTCCAACTTCATAGCTGACGAGGTAAAAAATTGGTGCACAAAGTTAGGTATTAAACTTGACTACGCTTCTGTATACCATCCTAAAACAAACGGTCAAGTCGAAAGAGCCAATGGTCTGATAATGAGCGGCATTAAACCCCGACTAGTGCGCTCCTTACAGGAGTCTGATAAACATTGGGTCAAAGAGCTTGACTCCGTGCTCTGGGGGCTGCGGACCACACCCAATCGTACGACCGTATATACACCTTTCTTCATGGTGTACGGCGCAGAGGCTGTTCTACCCTGCGACATTATTCATGACTCACCTCGAGTGCGCATGTACGAGGAAAGAGAAGCCGAGCTAGATCGGTATGACGACCTAGATGGACTTGAAGAGGAGCGCGATTCAACGCAAGCCTGTTCTGCATTTTATCAACAACAGGCCAGGCGATACCAGAGCAAAGAAGTGTGGGCCAAGACATATAATGTCGGCGAACTCGTTTTACGCCCCCCGGAGAAGAAAAAGGATAAGATCAAATTAAAATGGGAGGGCCCCTTCATTATCGACGAAGTACTCACCGGTGGAGCCATTCACCTTCGCAATGCAAAGGACAACCGCCTTGAGCCGAACCCGTGGAACGCTGCCAGGCTCTGATGATTTTATGGGTAGTTCGGTAGAATTTTTTTCCTCCTTATAAGTTAGGTCTTGTCTTTTACTTTTTATCTTTTCTCCTTTCCTTTTTTACACTTTTTTCATTGACAAGTATCCGGCTAGCCCGAACTGCCACAGGATAAATACATCTTTGAATGTATCTACCTCAAATATACCTGGGGGCTTCTTTAATGAAGCCCATTATAAAGAAAGCTTATTGCTTAAAAGTCATCTGTTTTTACAGTTCTTCCTTGCCATTATATGCACCGATATGACTTAAGTTCTGGCCAAGCTGGGTTGCCTGGCTCCTATGCTTACCCCTACGTTCCCGATTGTTCGGCTAGGGTGTAAAGGGAGCACCTCTGCGGTTGTTACAACCGGGTAACCCAGATATGTACCTCAGACTGGGTTAAGCCTCTCTGGAAGATGTTTCTTACGTTAAACAGTAATATAACATAACTCCCCGAACACAGTTTGTCTGTTCCAGCAATTATGACCGGATAGCCTGGTTTTCGAACATATCATGTGTTCACCACAGATATAGTATTCAGAAGCACTCCAGCCTTCGGGTTTATGGAGGTTAAAGCAGATGGTCGGCCATGACAACCTTTTTTATAGACTCGGCCGGAGATAAGTTTGATGGTTAAATTACATTAATACATAGAATCAAATGACTACTCATTTTCTATTCCCTCTATCAGGCTGTCTAGCTTACAGTCCTGTTGGGAAAGCTTGGCACCTATCTCTACTTGGTCATAAACCAAATGCGGAGGAATTTCTTGTCCATCGGACCCTCGAGGTCCCACGCGGGCCATATGATTTGTATCAAGACGAGTGTAGCGCGTCTTCACCATGGCCGAGGCTTCTCGAGCACCCATGCGGCATGCTGATGCTTTCCATAGTTCGAAGCGGCATCGAGCCCTTTGAACAGGTCCGCCAAATCCTCCGTAGTTTGTAGAGGTGAGTTACTAGGCCATAAAGCTCTGGCCATACTCTTCATGGCCTTCCAAGCCCATTCATGAACCCTGGAAAGCTCTTGCAGCACGTCACCCTCAAAACCGGACACTCCGCCTTCAGGCTGCCCAGTCAACAAACACGCAAGAAATTTTTTATAAGAAACTTTCAAAATAAGAGACTATAAGGAGAGCTAGGTATAAGAGACATACTAAACATGCCACTTTTTAGCCTCTGGTTCTCTTCCAAGGCGCTTGAGAGTTGGGCCTTTACGCCCTTTAGTTCCTGTTCGAGCCTAATATTTCTATCCTGCATTTGGTTCCTTTTCTCCATAGCTTGCGTCAGTGCACGCTCGCCAGCGGCTGTTTCCCCTTCTGCAAAAATTTTGTTCGCTAAAGCAGCTCTTAGCTCCCTCTCCAGTTGGTCGGTCGATCATGTTGCTGTATTACAAATTAGGACATACATAATAGTAATCAGCAGAACTATCATAGCTTCCAGACACAATTATTCTTACCACCAGCATCCTTTCCGGATTCCTTTGAATTTTTCAATTCGGCGAGCTGGGTCCGGCATTCTTCAAGTTCCTTAAATAAATAGTTATTCTTTTCCCGAAGCACCTATAAAAACACAACGATCCTCAAATCAGTTGTACCAACTGCTTTAAGTCTCGGGGGCTACTGGCATGGGAACACTCAAAATAAACACTTACCCGCATATCTTTTCAATGCTAATGAGTAGCTCCGACAAAACCGTCTTGAGCGGCTCGGATATAGGCATCTGCAGAGTTGAGGGCGTTACACGCCTCCTCAGAAAAAGCGGAGTCATGCATGGCTGCTTTCCGCCGTCGGTGAATCATCGCAACCTCCACTTTGGAATTGGTAGCCGACACTTCATCAGAATCCTCCCGGAGAGGACAATCCGGCACCGAATTAGCATTTACCCTTGACGGGCCTGATGCCAGATTGACTGGAGCTTGGCTTGTGTTGCCTCCGGAGACAGTCCGGTGTGTATTCCTCCAAAAAGGAAGAAACAAAGCAGAAAGTTATAATACCGATTTCACCACCCAGCACATGTTAAAACAAACATACCTCTTTGAAGGTCCGCTGGTGTTCGCGTCTTTTTTCGCTTCAAGGCCTCACCCGACGAGGGCGCCACCCTCTGGGTTGGCGATCTACGCGCATTTTGGCATGAGGAGCGCCGTCTCTGTTCAAGTATGATAGAATACAATGGGTAAGCCGCATTGGGAATCTCCTGTTTTGAAGAGATATGCCCTGAAAATATCATAACAAAGAAAAAAAATGGGCGGTCATGAGAGAAACTCACCCAGTCGGGAGGATTGTACATAGAAAAACCCTCCCGGCACGTCAGACGAAGGAAGTCTTGTTTATCTCCCTTATAAAGGCCTTCCAGAACAGCGGCTAGAGCGGCAGGGTCATCTAGACCTAGGTGTAAGCAGCGCGAGGTATCATCTTGGCCATTATAGTGCCACATTGAAAATCCTCTGGCTTGAAGCGGCTGCATGCATCACTTTATTGAAATAGCCATCACTTCGATTATAGATAACCCTAAACTGGCAAGCAATTTGATCTTGCCAGCCAGTCTGATAACATCTGCTCTCTCTTCTTCCGAGGGATTGCGAGGACACTAGTTATAAAGCTTCTTTGGTGGGGCACTGGAGTATTCAGGGAGTCCGCGCCGAACTGGATCCGGCAGAGCGACGTCCTCAATGTAAAACCACTCTGAAGGCCACTCTTCGGATGCTTTCCTCGGAGTACCGGGCAATAGCATGTCCTGGCTATGCGCCAAACTTCAGTGCCCCAACTTCAAATATGGATCCTTCTTCCGATCGAGGGACAAGGCAGAAGTACTTCCTCGATAGCTTGAAGTGAGGCTCGCAGCCCAAAAACAGTTCGCATAAAGCGACCAAACCCACGATATGGAGGATGGACCCCGGCGTAAGATCGTGCAGTTGAAAACCGTAGAACTCCAGGAGTTCCCTAAGAAAGGGGTGGATGAGAAAACCTACGCCTCTTAAAAGGAAGGGGACGAAACATACCCGCTCTCCATCAGAGTGGTTGGGAAAGCTCTTTGCCAGGGCTTGGTTGTCAATAGACGTTAGTCCGGCCCATACGAGGACTAGATCCTCTGGGGGGAGGTATCCCTGCGCTTGAAGTGTCCTCAGATGCGCATGGGACACATAACAACTTTTCCAATCTCCTGCACGAGGGCCGTGAGGGCGCAAGGACGAGGTTGGGGCGCTAGCCATGTTTGAAGATTTTTTTACAGGCACTAGGGTTTCTTCCGCGTGGAATGGGATGGAGAGGCAGTTGGGATCTATTCTCCTATATAGGTACCTTCTCTGCAGAGTCAAGGGGGTATTCGCAAAAATACCCAGACGGTTCGCATTCGTTGGACACGTGGAAGCCAAGGCGGCGACGGCGAGGAATCGGCATACTACAATATTTAAAGAAGCCGAACTTTCACTACAAAAAAAAGACACATCCGTGACATTTTGGGCCGAACGAAACTTTTTTCTGTCATACTTATGACACTTCTATGATGATAATTGTGACAAAACCCGGTATCATCATAGATGTGGTGGGGTCCTACTTCTATGACAAAAAATCATGACAGAAAATGGGCTTTTCATCCTGGGCGGGAAGGACACGCAGCTGCATGACATTATTTGGGTCGTCCATGATGGAAAAAACCGTGGTAGAAACGAGGGCGAGGAAAATATCGGGGTGTTCCCGGTTACGGTGGGTGGTCGGGGCCGAGCGATGCACGTTTCTCTCGTACACGCACGCACGTGGGTGCGAGGCATTGGGCTCTAACTGAACTCGAGCGAGGCGTTGGGCTCTAACTGAACCCGAGAGATTGCACTATAGGCTACACGTTACTGAACCCGAGCGATCGATCGATGGCTGTTAACTGAACCCGATCGAGCGATTCCTTCGATACTGCTGCTAACTGAAGCCGATCGATGCTGCCTCTGCATGAATAGTGAGCGTTGCTGGGGGGGGGG
>LR738712.1:114695256-114708200 GCA_902687465.1 Secale cereale | reverse complement strand
GTTGCCTCTGCATGAACAAGACCCCGTTCGATCGAGCCGGTTGGGGCTGCATGAACAGGACCCCGTGGAGGGCTGCATGAATAGGACCACCCCGTGGAGGGCTGCATGAACAGTATACGGTGGAGGGCTGGTTGAACAGTAGCCCGTGCAGTGGTCGTTGAACAGGAGCCCGTGGAGAGGGCTGGTTGAACAGTAGCCGGTGGAGTAGCGCGCGGTGGAGGCTGAACAGTCGTAGGTGGAGGCTGGAGGACGTCGACGGTGGATGAGCAGTAGCCTGTGGAGGCTGGAGGGGGTCGACGGTGGTGATGAACAATATCCGGTGGAGTCCCATTTTGCGGTACACCACACCCCTCCCGATGAATAGGACCCCCGTTTCGACCGTAGCGCTCCAACGCAAGTCCTTTTCCTCCGGTTTGCGGTACGCCACACCCCTCCCAATGAACAGGACCCCGTTTCGACCGTAGCGCTCCAACACAAGTCCATTTCCTCCGTTTTGCGGTACGCCACACCCCTCCCGATCAACAGGACCCCCGTTTCGACCGTAGGAGGTCCATTTCCTCCATTTTGCGATACGCCAAACCCCTCCTGATGAACAGGATCCCGTTTCGACCATGGCCGGTCGAACACAAGGCCGTTTCCTCCGTTCTGCAGTACGCCAGGCCTCGTTTGCATCGGCTGTTCCGTCCAAGCCCTCCCGATGAACACGACGACACATTCTGTTCCGACCCAGCCGGCTGGCTCCCCATGAACACGACGACGACGCTATTTCTCCGTTCCGACCCAGCCATGTACACGAGCCCTAGCCGTACGTACGTGAGAGTAGGCGTTCGAGACCCCGCCCGTATGTACGTACGTGGCCGTATTTACTTTCTTGCACCCTGGCCGCTGTACGTATGTGTACATGCTACGTGCGCGCCTCTACATGACCAGTATGTACGTACACATTCGCGACCAGAATGACAACGCTACATACGCTTTGACCAGGTGGGTCCCGACTATTAGGTACTTCCTTGCGTGCGAAGATGTATCCCAGCAGTCAGGGGGCGAATCATTCTTTTTGCCCGGACGCACTTCCTTGCATGCGAAGACGTAGCTGGTGGGTCCCAGCAGTCAAGGGGAACATTTTTTTCATGAAATATGGTGGCCCGTCCGGTGGGTCCCCGATGTCAGGTGGAGGAATAATTATTTTCCGCGTAATAAGGAGGCACTTCCTTGCTGCGGCCGTGGACCCAGCTGTCAGCCTCTCCACGTACAGTACTTTTTTGATGGAAGTCGTTCCTTGACCACGTTGACCATGCCGCGCCGAGAGCACCAGGGCGACGGACGACAGCGAGGCCTAGGAAGGGGACGACGCGGAGCCAGGGAAGCTGCGGCAGTGGATGCCCATGCAGAGTACGAGGGTTCACTGGTTCGGCTGTGGTGTGAGGCTGCCGTCGCCGCAGAATAACAGGGGGTGTGGGTGAGTAGAGGGATGGCCTGTCCAGCGGTGGGAGTAGTAGGGGTGGTGAGGCCTCCGCGGTATCGTAGCCGGCCACGGGAGGCAGGAGCACGAGGCACGACCGGCGCTAGTTTGGGCGGCTGGAGTAAGACGACCAGAGGTTGAAGAAGCACTACGGCCGTTGGATGGACATCGTACGGTCAATGGAGCTATAATCGTGCATATTGACTAAGTTGACAAAGCCCTCCGTCCCCATCAACTTAGTAGGCCCACAAGTCAGCCTCCCACTATACTGGGTCCCAGCTAGCAGGGGGAGTATTCATTTTTTTGTGCGTAATAAGGAGGCACTTCCTTGCGTGCGCAGATATAGCTGGTGGGTCCGAGTTGTCAGCCGCGGTAACGTTTTTTTCGCAAAATACAGAGGCCATTTCGGTGGGTCCCAGATGTCAGGTGGAGGAATCATTATTTTGCACGTAATAAGGATGCATTTCCTTGCGTGCGACTGTGGACCCAGCTGTCAGCCTCTCCATGTACAGTCCAGTTCAGATGCATGTCGGTCGTTGACCACGTTGACTAGGCCGCGCCGAGAGCACCTGTGCGGTGGACGACGGCGAGGCCTAGGAAGGGAACCACACGGAGCCAGGGAAGACTCGGCAGTTGTTTCCCATGCGGAGGGGAGTACGACTGTACGAGGGTTTACTGGTTCGTCTGCCGTCGCTGGAGAATAACAACAGGTGTGGGTGAGTAGAGGGATGGCTAGGCCAGCGATGGGAGTACGGTGGGGCGGTGAGGCCTGCGCGGCAGCATAGCCAGCCGCAGGGAGGAGAGAGCAGGCAGTCCCGCCGGCGCTTGTTTGAGCGGCTGGAGCAGGAAGAGCAGAGATTGAAGAAGCACGAGGGCCGTTGGATGGATATCCAACAATAACTGCTTGTACGTCAACCTTTTTTTAGGAAAGCCTCAAATCTGTGGAAAACATCATACAACCCATCTGCCATTATTTCTAATAATTTACAGCCCATTTGCTAATTCTTAAGGTTTTTTTTGGAGCCCATATTCTTTTTGTTAGCATTACAGACCATATTGTGGCCATGGTTAAAAAATTATACGAAATTTTGCATATTTCGGTGCGGTCCGAACTGTTTTTAATCCCGAAATTTCGAGTCACGTTCAAACTGATCTCAAGAAATTTGAAACTAATTGCCGGTTTGATGTGTTTTAAAAATGTACAACCCATTTCTCATTACTGATAGGCCATTTTCTCCGCCAGCCGAATGAAAGCTCTCCTCGTCTTGAAAGATTTGCAGCCCAACAGGCCTGACAAAGCGACTTACTTGGCAAATCACAAAAAAACTGGGTTGTGACCGTGGACCCAGCTATCAGCCTCTCCATGTACAGAACTCTTCCAATGGAAGTCGGTCGTTGACCACATTGACTACGCCGCGCCGAGAGCACCAAGGCGATGGACGACGATGAGGCCTAGGAAGGGCATGACGCGGAGCCGGGGAAGACGCGGTAGTGGATGCCCACGCGGAGATGAGTACGAGGGTTCACTGGTTCTGCTGCGGTGTGAGGCTGCCGTCGCCGCAGGGCCAGGCTAGCAGTGGGAGTAGTAGGGGGTGATGAGGCCTCAACGGAAGCACAACCAGCCAATGGAGGCAGGAGTAGGCGATCTCGCCGGCGCTGGTTTGGGCGGCTAGTGCAAGAAGAGCAGCGATTGAAGAAGCAACAAGACCGTTCGATTCAAATCCAATGGTTACTGCTGCTAGAATCGTTTGTTGACTAAGTTGACAAGCCATGCGTACGCGCCAACTTAGTAGGCCCACAGGCCAGCCTCCCAACTGGTGAGCCCCAGATGTCAGTGGGAGGAATCATTTTTATCGCGTAATAAGGAGGCAGTTGATTGCGTGCGGCCAGGCCAGCGGAGGGAGTAGGGTGGGCCGGGGAAGCAGGCGCGGCATCACTGCGGGCCACAAGAGGGGGGAGCAGGCAGTCCTGCCGGTGCTAGTTTAGATGACTGGAGCAAGAAGATCAGAGATTGAAGAAGCATGTCGGCCGTTGGATGGACATCCAATAGTCACTGCTGCTAGAATCGTGTGTTGACTGACAAAGCCTTGCGTAAACAAGTCAGCCTCGAAATCTGTGGCGTGTACAAACCATTTGCTATTAATTTTATAATGTTTACTCATTTTCTAATTTATATGGAATTTATTGCAGCCCGTTTTCCATTTTTAGAATTGCTGCCCATTTTCTGCTTAGTGCCAGGGTTAAAAAATTAACTAAATATGTGGGAAATTTTGAAAATTCGCAAATTTTTGCTGGGGAACAAAATATTCTTAATCCAAAAATTAGTAGGCATACTAAAACAAATTTAAAAATAAATTAGTACTATGTCATGTTAAATCCAATGAAATGCGTATAAGATATCAGTGAAGAACAAAAACAAAAAAAGAAACTAATATCCCATTTGCTATTTTTTTTGGAATTTTCAACCCCTTTTGATATTAATTTTAACAGACACTGACCATACTCTTTGGCCAGGCCGGAATGCATCCCTCCTCGTCTTTAAAGATTTGCAGCCCAGTAAGTCGGAGAAAACAAATAGGCCTAGCTTGGGTATTCTTCAAAAAGAAATACTGGGCTACCTATTTTCCCAAAGAAAAAACTGCTGGACAGGTCATGTTGTTAGACGGGCCACAGAGACCGCACCACCCAGTTTATAGCTTGCTCCTCCGAATTACTTATTTTTGTTTAGGGGACCATGAGCATGTACCTGGGCCGGATTCATGTGAGAGCCTCCCTTCCAGTTAATTATGGGCTTCTCTATTGGGCCTTCATCAGTGGGCTGCATGTTATCAACAAGTGGAAAATTTGTTCCGTATGAAAATTAGTATGCGCTACGTACGGTACGGGGCACTAATGGATTGAACCGTGCAACGACTTCCAAAACATTGTGTTTGTCATTCTAACAACACATTTATTCAACCAACATACGAAATATACTACTGATTGTACATTGAAAACAACAGCAGCAACAACCAGGGCTGGGGGTGCAACAAAAGCAGTAAGCAGGTCAGAAGAGTGAAGACACATCTCTCTCTTCCAAACCAAACATCAGCTACCATTACAAAAGGGCTACCAAAACAGAACAAGTGTATGCATCAAACTAAATAAAGATCCTACTACACAAATGTACACATCTAGCTAACTAGCTCAGTTAGACATTACTATTTATTAAGTTGTGGAGATTGGCTGACGACTTGAACCAGATGGGTGCCTGAAGGGGGAAACTCCAGCCAGCAGGTCGAAGTCTGATACTTGCGACCCTCTCTCCTACTTTGGGCTGCAGAGCGTGGCGGCACATATCAGGGTATGGTGCATGCAGAGACGCATGGTACGCTGTGTACACACAGTTTTGCCTGATGAACGAAACTGCGCTGCCATCATGATCCTTGCCGTCGGTTATCTCCTAGTTAATTGGATAATTCAGTCCGACAAACAAAGAGCGTCTACCAAGGCTACTTACCAACCTCCAGTCAAAAATTTCTGAAGGCCCAGAGAAGCTGGGATTCTGCTCAAAGACCTTGAAGTGACTGTGATTGTATTCCGTGAAACAACACGTCCGGTACGTGCGAACGATCATCAATCGTTCGCCGTCGTATGATCGAGCCAGTAACCACCTGCAGCTGCCATGCCGCTTTTCTTTGAAAGGTTCTGGGATTAGGAATGGTAGGGACACCAGGCGGCCTACAACATCATATGAAGTTGGAGTCAAATAACCCTAAAAAGATGGAGTCAAATAAAAAAGGGCTCTTGATGTAGTCAATCTTAAGAACAACATGTTATGAGCATGAATATTTTTTCAGTAAATGTTGACAGTAATATAAGCAAGCCATCATGATATCATAGGAAAGTAACATACTGTTGTAACAGCCGTTTGTAGCGATGACTGGAGTAGGCCAGCAATACGTCCAGCCATAGGAGGAGTCGACAGCGTAAATGAAGCCCTTGTGTTCAATGGCATCAGAGGACCATGGAGGATGTATGATCCTGCGATGGACGTGTAGATTTATCCACTTACCGCAGTGACCTGTCAGATAGGCAAGACCGCGGTTGAAGAATGCAATTAGCCTGAAGTCTTTATAATTCGCAGATCACTACTGGCCCTTGGCGAAGAACATCAAGTACGAGATGTGCTACCCTTTCACCGTGCCGGAGTCGCTGGAGGATCAGCGCCGCCTGCTAGTCTCGGAGGAGGACGACAGCGTCTTCCTCTTGATCGTGGGCACCGACGAGGCCTACGCAGGCCGCTGCCACATCTCTATAGTGTGCGTCAGGGGCGACGCCGCTGACACTGACACTGACACGAGGCTGATGTACGGGTGCGTGCTCACTATTACTACCCCTCGGAGGTACGTGGGCGGCGACACTGGCTACGTTAAGCAGACTTGGACTCTGCCGAGCTGGGACCTTCCCGCCGATGTGGACATGGAAGACACACAATATTATTTGACCCCCAACAATGTGCATGGGGACTCCAAGGAGGTTCACCTGGACATCTGCATTATCAAGTTAAATGTTGATCATTAGTCTTCGCTCAATGTAATCCGCTGTCTAAGCATGTGGATGCATGATCTTGCTCTATTGGAGTATCGCGCATGAATAAAAGTGTATCCATTTATGGTTTAGTCTAGAATCTTCCATTTATGAATTTTTACTACAGTACCGGTGAAAGACTTATGATCAACCATTTCTTACATATCCTCTGTCCCCTTCAAGTCATCCTGATTTAATCCCTCCGTCTAGGTGTATAAGGGCATGGCTAATACTTAAATAGTATAGCCAACTGTTGACTATAAGTAAGTGCCATGTCATCTGTAGCCAACATGTAAACAATGGATACTCAACAACTAATTCTTGAAGATCATTTCCTGCAAAGCACAATAAGAGTTATTTCTTCACAAGTTTTGGATGCAGGTTGAACAGTTGAACGCTTTTGTTTGCAAAAGATACTTTTTTTATCTATTTCACCCGGATGTTTGTGAGCTCTAGAGATGAAATAATATCCGAACAAACCTATCGATACCCGTTACACATGAGATGACCCCCACATCCTTTGTCAAAATAAACAACTCCCTGATCAATGCATTTCACTCTTCCGTGCAACGCACGGGCACCTTAGTATAGATTAGTACGACCAAAAATTGAAGTAACATTATATATAGTACGATAAATGATGATGCATGTCACCTAAAATTATATCATTGAAAACTATGTTCAAATACGAATCCAACGATATTGTTTTTGTTGACATGCACTAACATTTTGTTAGTTAAATCTTCAATCAAATTCAATGGGGGATAAACCACGACCGATGTAGTTGTACTAGTGTAGAGGGCGGCGCTGCAAAGGGAGTCTCACCCCGCTCGTGGCGCGACAGTAAAGCCGTCATATCACAAAACCCAACCACTCCCAGTAATAAGTGGCTTTGTAAAATAAACGGACAAGCAACCATCACATCCCTCCGTCTTTTTTGCATTCCATCTCTCTGCATTTACTTTCTCTGGTTCATCTCGCACACTCGATCCCTAGCTACTACTCCTAGTATCCCTAGCTACTACTCCTAGGGCTAGTTCTTTTGGCGACTTCCCCAGCTTTTCCCATTAGACTAGTCAAAGTGGAGAGTAACATTAAGGAGCCTCACTCATTTATTTGGGCTTCTAAACTAGTACTACTAGTAGTACCTCCGTCCTGGTTTATTCCTCACCATTGTAATTTGTGCTAAATTTTGACCAAAGATTTAACTGATAAAATGTTAGTGCATGTGGCATGCACTAACATTTCATTAGTTAAATTTATGATCAAAATTTGACACAGATTACAATGGGGACCAATAAACCAGGACGGAGGTATTTAGTAGTTATGGGATTACTAATCTAGAAGCCTAAAAGAACCGGCCCCTGGTACTCCTACTAGTAGTACTCCCTCCGTCTAGGTGTGTAAGTCACCTAAGGTGGAGCAGCGCGACCTAGGTGGCCACGGATTGGAAGAGGCCAAAGAATCAGACCTAAAATTCGTCCTATCACTGCACCACTTTTTTCCTCCTAAACCAAACGGAGATTGGCAATGAATCCCTATTTAATAGGGCTGCCGTTTCAGCCAACCCATGCAGGCCCATTGACGTGCATGAAAACTGGGGTCAATCCCTCCCCTAATCAACATGTTCCTTCTCTACATGCATAGGTCGCTCATTCTCTTCCGCATTAACTTCCTCCCCCGAGTGGTTCAGCCAAAAAAATTGCTCGCTGATGAATGAGGCAGTGAGGGGAATGAGAACGGAATTTAATACATTGTGCCTAAGTGTTTTGGGAATATCTGATTTCGTAAGGTGACTTACACACCTAGACGGAGGGAGTAGTACTCAAGTTGGAATTCCAATTGCACGGCACAACTTGTTAGGCAAAAAATTCAATACATGGTGTAGGAAGCGGTTTGGGAATTTGCATGCCTTTCCGACCAGTGAGATACTCCGTACAAAGTACGACAGAGAAATAGCCACAGAGAAGGAAGCCAAAAGTAAACAATCAAACGATCATTTTTGCATTTGTTTTGCATTGAATCGTTTCACAAGCTTGACTAGTGTTGTTTTTCTACTTTTACAAAAACCGCATCGTAGTGTTAAAATGTGCATTTGCACGTACATAAGTAATAGTAGTACTCCCTCCTTCTAGGTGTATAAGTCTTCCCTCTTTCTTGGTCACGGTGCACAACCAAAGATGACTTATTGACCTGGACCGAGGGAGTAGCACAGTCTGCAAGCATATATAGAGAGAGACGTGTAGTGCGATAGTATATAGTAAAGTTTGTGCTATATGCACATACTTAGAAAATGCGTACGAATACACAAGGTTTCCAAACTTTCCCTTTTACATACTTAATTAAGGACGCTAATAATTCCTGAACGTTCAGGATTTATCATTTGCTTCCCAAAACTAATGAGATCGCCTTGCGAACAAAAATTATACTCCTACTAAAAGCCACAGCGCTCACAGGAGCGCTTGCGGCGCGCCACGAGTGCCCTGGTGCGCGGTCATTTCCTAGCGCGCCGACACAACACCTCTTCCTCAGCCTCGCAACTCGCGAGGTGCTGATTGGCGGCTTGCCGGCGAGCGAGCGCGACCTCACAGGTGTGGTGATCCAGCGACAACAGGTACTCCTCTTGGCTGGAAGCGTGCACCCGGTCCACGTACCGCCAAGCGTAGATGAGGCGCTTGGGCCCGACTGCACTCATGGCTTTGGTACGGGCGTCCTCCGCCACCCTCATGGCCCTCGCACGAGCCTTCTGCCAAAGAGCCAATTGCCTGACTCTCTCGGATGCGACATAGGCCTGCCAGGCAGCTTGTCCCGCGACGCGCTTCTCTTCCTCGGCCTTTTTCTCCGCCTCTATTTTGGCGCGTTCTGCTGGAGGCAAAGCCTCCCACAAGGCGACATCCATTTCTTTCCAAAGCTCCTCAAGGCTGGGGGGCTCGACGGGCGGCGTGGCGTTCTCCTTGTAGCGGGGAGCCGACGCGTCCTCCGACGCGCGTGCTGGCGAGATTGGGAACGCCGACGCATCGCGGCGAGGAGCGGAACGCCGACGCGTCCTCCTCGACTAGTGGCGGCGAGGAGCGGAACACCGACGCGTCCACCTCGACGCATCGCAGCGAAGAGCGGAACGCCGACGCATCCTCCTTGACTAGTGACGGCGAGGAACGGAATGGCGACGCGTGACTGTACATGCGGTGCAGCGAGGGGTGCCTAGGGCTTGGGAGGGGCGATGCCATGGTGGTCGACGTGGGAGGGAGGGGGGAGATAGCGATGAACGTGAGCGTTCTTCCGAATGTCGTGGGATGCGTAGTATTTATAGCGAGCAATGGCACGCCTACGTAAGATATGGACTGAGCTGCACTAACTTAACTGCAGGTCCAGTTGCGTCACTAACATGTGGGCTAGACCCCTGTTGGGCCCATATGTCAGTGACCCAATGCACCTGAAGTTAAGTAACTAAAGCAGCGTCCCGGGTGGAGTGGTGGGATCGCCGGAGGGAGAAGGAGAGTCTGGCAGGCATATTGTTTCCACACATGGAGAGGAAAAGATTTGGAGACGAACGGGCTTCCTGCAGGTATGGGGAACGATGCATAAAGTCTCATCTTGCATTCCGGGCTAGGTATAGTCTCAAGTCATTAAGAACATACACGCCTCACACATGTTCATATTTCAAGGTGCACTAAATTATTGCATGCGATGGTTAAGGCTGGCCATAATGGTGGTATCTTAGCTGGTACTCCCTCCGATCCTTTATACTCTGCGCATAACTTTTATCTTTTTTTTTTCAAGTGCTCTGCGCGATCCCCTTGAGTAGCGCACCTTTCCCAGCCTGCCCCTGCCTTTCCGCTTCGCTAGTAATTAATCTCCTCAATTGGCGCAACTTCCTACTTTGCATGCAGAGACATAAGAGGAGTAGAGAGAGATTACGTGTGACATGCATGGAGGGATTCAAGGCGACTAGTACTCCAATCCATGCAAAAGCAGGGGCAAACTTGTCCAGAAAATTTCGAACGAGCCTCTCCTTGGTATGCGAGCTGAAACGGAGGGAGTATCATGCACACGGTAATAGCAAACAAGCCGGCATGGCGTGCGAACAGGCCCAAGGTCGTGGGAGGCGCGACGGTTGATGGAATTAATTGAAGTTACACACAAGTCGGCATGGCGTGCGAACAAGCAGAAGCTATACCGTCAGGCCTACGTTATGGGTCTAGTAGACATGACATCTAGTGGATCCCGCATAGTTCTCGAGAACTCTTTGGGGGCTTGCAGCCGTTTATCCACCGGGCAAGCCATCAACCCAACGTCGTTCGCACGCCCTACTCATCCCCATCTTCTACTAGTACAGTACCTTACAACAGTTCGCTCCCAGTCATCCCGTCAATCCTAACCCTCCTCCCAACTCCATGGCGTCCCAAATCTCCATGATCCACGGTGAGTACAAGGTTAGAACCATCACCAGCGATGAGTTCGACGTCATCTACGCTCGTTCTTCAACAACGGTGAAATAATGCCTTTCTCGCTTCGAACGCATGTTCGAAAACTCAAATGATGAGTGGGTCGCTGGGCTAGATGTTGAGTATACCATAGTACTGGGAAGCGAGAAGAAACTAAAGGAGGCAGAGAAGAAGAAGCCCACCGTGATCCAGGTTTGCGTGCATGACTTATGCTTGGTCTACCACATATGCCATGCCAACATTGAGTGCGAGGAATTTAAGAAGTTCCTCAAGGGCGGCCGAGTCAAATTCGTTACTGTAGACTTTAGGAACGACAAGGAAATCCTGGGTCGGATAGGCCTCGTTGCAGGCCAGCCCTTCGATCTCCAGAAGGAGAGCTTGGTGTCCTCCTCTCAGCCTTCAATGTTGACCCTGGCAGCAGCCATGATTGATCGTTCGTACGCTAAACTGAAGAAACCTCACCACGAGTTTCATCGTGCATGGGAGTCGAAGACATTAGATGAAGATCACATCCTATACGCAGCAATGGATGCCTACCTTTGTTTAAATATCTACAAGGGTTGGATGAAGAAGCAGAGCCTAGTGTCTGGTTCAAGCAAAGAAGCGTCGGCGAAGAGGAAGAGGACGAAGTCGAGGACGTGGACTCGGACTCCGAGTAGGTGGCAGTGATGTCGCTCATGCTGGTTCTACTGCAGTGTCAAGCAGACTAGTTGCTTAGTTTATTTTCAAGGGTGTGTTGTGCTGAGGCCCCAACAGAACTATGTTTATGTTCTTTCTCGCTATTTGAACTCTTTAGTATGTAAAATAGTACTAGTACTATGTCTTACTACTGTTCTTCTTGCAGTTGGTACTACTGCTTGTATCTTCGTGTTCCTACTATAGTTAATACATTCATACTTGTAGTATAATTTGGGTCAGTCGATTTGTGAAAGAAGTTCGACGGAGTGAAGGAAGAAGATGGCAGGGTGCCCATGATCTATCTTATGAGTGTTGGGTGTGGAATGCAGTTCGCCAGAAAAAAGTGGATCGCGCCCGGGGTTAAACGGATGGTGGGGATGGGGGGAGCATGGCGGTGGCAGGCGGTTCAGGGGAGGGCACGGCGGCGACAGGCGGTTAGGCGTGTGGCGAGCTGAGAAGATGAACCATGCATCTATTTCGGAGGTTGAAGAAGCCCTTCTAGCCATCCATGTTGCATAAAATGGCTCACAAGAGTCGACTGACCAAATTGCTCCGTCAGATTGCAGGATCCACGTGGCATTCAAGGTCTCGAAGGTAGATTCCGTGTCCGCACCCGGTTTGCGGGCTCGACGTGCGCGCGACCGACTTCCGCCGCGACAGCCACCATGCGCGCCTCCTCCACGCGGGCGGAGACGACAATGACACGCTAGTTCCTCCTCGCCGACGTGCTGGAGCATGCACTCGTCCTCCTCTTTCGTACGCTGTGTGCATAGACGTGGCTCCACCAGCTCCCCGCGTGCTTGGTAGCACGGCGGCATCGCGAGGAGGGAATACAGACGACGTGAGCGGGCGAGCCTTTGGCTTGGCGGCGACACGGCGGTGATGGGCGAGAAATTGTTGGCCAGAGCAGGCGGACGCCGGCATGCGCAACGGCGGCGGCGACATATTGATGAGTGCGTGTATGGGAGCTTAGTTTAGTTTTATATAGGGTTGGTCAAACTTAAAAGAAAACCATACTAGTACACGTAAACATTAGACTTAGGCAGCGCTTTTATTAGTTACCACAACCACGATACGGAATCCTGTGCAAGCGCGTGAACCGCGGCCACGCGGTCGATCGAACGGTGCGTCACCGTGTCGCGCTCGAAGGACATCCACCGAACATTTTTGTGTGTGTGAAAACAATCCCTGAATATTACTCAACTTTTTTTTCTGGGAAAAGTTCTTGATGCTACAATATTTCCATATATTTAAATTTAGCTCCAGTTCGTGTTTTTTTGGATTTGGACATTTTAGGTGTGCCCTAGTTTTTTTAATACTGATTTTGTGTGTGTGATTGATAGAGAACGTGTGTATGTGTCCATATGTGTGTTGTGGCGGAAGGGCAATGTGGAGACGGTGTGCGTGTGATAGAGACATAAAGAGGTGTGAATGTGCAAATGATCATGCAGAGTGAGTCATAGACAGATGCCGATACGTTGTGTATACATGAGAGAATGGTCTTCCATTTTACTTGTGTGTGTGTGTGAGAGAGAAAGAGAGAGGAGCATCCGTAAGACAACAACCATCTCTCTCGACTCGTCCGTCCCACGCATGATCACATGTAACACATGCATCAACGCGCACATTTTGATACCCTCACCCGGCCCCTGCCCACCTCAAGGCCCGCACATCGCTCTCTATCTCGCACGCACAATCTCTTCGTGAATACCCTGTTTAGCAAGTAGTTTCCCATCACATACACACACATTTCTCTCGTTAGGTTTGTTTGCTCTCAACATCTGACACAC
>LR738712.1:114582676-114694984 GCA_902687465.1 Secale cereale | reverse complement strand
ACATAGCAGACAACACACACACGCCCCCTCCCCCGAGCACACAATTCATCCCCATCCAAGGTTATATGGCGACCACTCTCGCTTGTGCTTCTCTGCACCCCAGCATGCACAACACCTTGATCTTCAAAGAGGGCATCGAGGAGATCGAAGACGGCGACCACACTACGCTAGAGAATGCGGGGCCATTTGGAAGCAGGATGATGTGATGACGACTGACTGACTCCTCCCCCACCCTCTCTCTCTCGCACAAAATTACCAATCCCTCTCTCCCCCGCACAAATTTATCAATCCCTCAACCCACGAGACCCTTCCCCTCTCGTCCATGTTTTTCCAGCTCTATCATCAAACCTGTTGTCTCTTCTCCTTCCATGTGTACAAAATCCGGATGCACACGCATCTCATGTATATTACATGTCTCCATCTTTCTCACAGACCTAACTTCTTCCTCTCTCTTTCTCTCTCTAGCTATCTCCCTCTCTCTGTTTTGTTAGGTTTGTCTCCTACTCTCTCATCCACATACATACAATCTTTCCCGCCCTATCTGCTCCATCTTCGCAAGCTCTCTCTGCACGTTTCATTCACACATTGGGACATGTTCAAGATGCTGCTTTTATAATGGCTGATGTAGAGTTATTGTTAGTTTTGTTGCATCCTACAAAGTAATAATAACTATGAAATGCATTTTGATTGTCATTTGACTGGGATTATGCTAGTTTGAGCATGTTGTGAAGTACTATAGACCTCGTATACATCTTGGAATTCGACAATGATTATAACTATTGAATTGTATAGACCATTACATTCGAAGTCAGTAGCCTAATATATTTATTTCACAATTTCAACAAATGATTAATTCACTACATACTAGGAAAACAAATGTGTACACTGATACGTCTCAAACGTATATACTTTTCCAAACACTTTTGATATTGTTTTGGCCTCATTCTTGCATGATTTGGACTAAACTAACCCGGACTGACGCTGTTTTCAGCAGAGCTGCCTGTATGGTTTATTTGTGTACAGGAAAACGGATTTTTAGGTACCTCAGAAAAATCCACGAAAAATCACAGAAAATCCACGCACCCGAAGGAACCAGGAACCAGAAGTGGGGCTAGAGGGGGGCCAGGGGGTGCCCAGGCGCCCTGTGGGCGCGCCCCCCCTGGGCCGCGCCGGGGGGGGCGCCTGGGTGGGTCCCACACCCCCTGGTGCCCTACTTTATCCCGTATTTTTACTCCCGACGCAGAAACCCCAGATCAGAAGTTCTTTCGCAGTTTTCCGTCGCGGAGCCGCCGCCACACTCTGTTCTTCCTCGGGAGGGCTAATCTGGAGGCTGAATTGGCCTCCGGAGAGGGGAGATCGTCGCCATCGTCATCATCATCACCACTCCATCATCCCTCCATGACTTCTACCTCCATGTGTGAGTAATTCCCCCACTGTAGGCAAAGGGGATGGTAGGGATTGGATGAGTTAGATCATGTAATAGTTTATCTGATCGTTGGGGGCATGTTGCCTATCATCTACTATGGTGTTTATCATCTTTGCTTCAACTTGTTATTCTTAATGCTTGACACTTAGGGCCCGAGTGCCATGATTTCAGATCTGAACCATATGTGTTTGCATGAATATATTTGTGTTCGTGATCCTATCTATGAGTTGTTTGCACCTGTTACGGTCCGGAACCGGCGATCCCAAAAGTGACAGCTTGGGACACCAAAGGGGATGGCCCGTAGTTTGAGGATTACATGTATCCATTGAGTTCATTGCTTTGTTCCGGTGCTCTTTGACAGGAGCACCTTAATATCCATAAGTTCCTTTTGGCCCCGTTCGTAGTGGGATGGTAGGACAAAAGATGTTGTGCAAGTTCTTATTGCAAGCACGTACAACTACCTACGGGATACATGCCTAATGTTTGATATTTGCCTAGATGATCATTACTTTTCCGTGTGCCGTGCCCCAAGTTAGAATCTATCTCATCCATGCAGCGCCCAACCATCCATCTCCCTAGCCTACAGTGTTTTAAACCCTGCTTGTCACTAGTCTCTACTTTTGCTATTTACTTTGCTATCTACTGTTGCTATTTACTTTTGCTGTTTACTTTTACTATTACTATCATCACTATCATATCACTGTTACCACTTATCTTTTGTTGCAAGTAAGTATATTTCAGGTGCGGTTGAATTGACAACTCAACTGTCAAAGCTTATAAATACTCTTTGGCTCCCCGTGTGTCGAACCAATAAATTGGGTTATTCTTACCCGCGAAGACTATCTCGATCCCTTACGGTTGAGGGTTATCAAGTACCGTTTTCTGGCGCCGTTGCCGGGGAGCATAGCAATATTTACAAGTCTACTTGAGGTATCCTACCTGCTGCACTTTATTCACTATGGGTAAGAAAGGAGACCCCAAGGTTCTGATCTTACTATCCACTACAAGAAGAGGTACTGCTCTAAGCACTAGTGCTACACTTGATTCACCTTCCGTTATGAGTAAGTTTGCCTCACCACCACCACATGATGCTCCTACTGAATCTGTTACTATGTCTGATACTCTTGATGATGCTTCTACTACTTTTGATGATGATATTAGTTCGCTTGGTTATGCTCTTGAGAAACAAATTGCTCCTGCTGCTAAAAAGTCTAGAATTGAACTTCCTGTTACTCGCTACCCTATTGGTGAAACTTATGATTATCCTGATTTGAGTATCTTAAAGAGAGGCTCCTTGATGATGATTACTATATACTAGATGAAGATTTATGCAGGGAACTGACAGAGTTTTCCGGCTCTGACTCTGAAGCTATTAAGAAACTGTTTGAAAAACACTCTCTGAAGAACAAAACCGTTCCTAATCCTGAATTTGCTACATCTCCTATATGCATTGATGATCCTTATTATGATTTCTCTGTTGATCTTTCACTTATACCTATGGTTGAAGCTGACCCCTTTTATGGCAGAGAAAATGATGATGCTATTGCACACCTGACTAAACTCGGTGAGTTGGGTAGCCTGTTTACCATAGATGAGAAGATACGATACTTTTATGTGACCAAGCTTCTTCCTTTCTCCTTGAAGGAGGGTGCTAAAGCATGGTATGATTCACTCCCATGCGGTTCCATTAAGAGTCCTCAGGACCTAGCTCACTCTTTTGTTGATAAGTACTTTCCTGCTCACATGCAACATGCTGCTTTACAAAGAATTTATAACTTTAAACAGTTGCAGGATGAGTCCCTCCCTAAAGCTTGGGGGAGGTACTGCGGTGTGATTCGGGCCAGACCAGGACATGAAATCCCTAAGAATGAATTAATCGATATATTCTATGCTGGTCTAACTGATGAATCCAGGTCCTATTTGGACAGTTGTGCTGGTTGTGTTTTCAGGAAAAGAACACCGGACGATGCGGGAGATTTAATGGGCAGGATTGCCAAAAACCATGAAGATTGGTCCGTCCCTGAACCACCTCCACCAACAAAGAAGAGGGGCATGTTTGTTCTGAGCCCCGAGGATATGCGAGAAGCAAAGAAGTTTATTAAAGAGAAAGGTATTAAAGCTGAAGACGTGAAGAATCTACCCCCTATTGAGAAGCTGTGTGAGCCTACTACTCACCCTCCTATGGTAGAGGTACACTCTCTTTTAGATTTCAACGCAAGTGACATCCCTCATGGTAAGCCTCCTGATCAATGTTTAGATGAGTTTGATAATTTTATTATGAAACAAAATCATTTTAATGAGAGGATAGAAAGACAATTGCATGATAATTCCCTTGCTATCAAAAGACTGCTTGATGTTTTAGATAGAACAGTTAATGATGTTCAATATCTTGTGAAGCATTTTCATATGGTTCAAATTCAGCTTGATCAAATTTCTAATGTGCAAAGAGATTTGCTTGCTAACAATGCCAAACAAGATAATTTGTAGGCTTTCAGGATTAAGACCCGAGGAGGAACTAGCACTCAAGATCCTCTTTATCCAGAGGGGCATCCGAAGAGAATCGAGCAGGATTCTCAAATACAGGAAGAAGAAATTGTTGGCTCTCCAAAGAAAAAGAAGAAACATAAGGAGACTGACAATTCTAATGATCCTATTGCAGATGAAGAACCAGTGATGGGCCTCGAACCCCTCGTTGGATTACCCCAAGTGGAAGGTGTAAGATGCAGTAAGTAGAAGTGTTTTCCCCTAGCAAAGATGCCAAGGATCGAATCCCCAGAGACTCCTAGGTTCAACAGGTAGGTGTCAACTGCTAACGGCGCAATTAGCAATCAACGTGGACCTGCACACAGATACAAATAACTTTGCTCCCAACGACTATAGAGAGGTTGTCAATCTCTCCGGCCTTGTAGTTCACAAAGGGTTAAAAGCAATATGATAGTAGTGATAGATAGTAATTTGCAATAGTAAATAAAATAGCGGAAAAGTAAATAGTGTATGTGATCAATGATAGTAATATGGACCGGAGTCACATGATGTTCACTACTGATGTCTCTCTCCCAAAAGACGATAAAACAGCTATGCGAGGTAACAAATTACAGCTGGGCAATTGACAGGACCACGAACACAAACCAATGCTGACTACATTGCAAGAAAGGTTGAGGTTCAAAGCATGGGCAGTACGCCAAAGTAAGTAGACCGAAATCCATCTGCATCTACTACTAATTATCCACCTTGAGATATCTATCCAGAACATCTCGCTGGTATTAAGTTGCGAGTCCCACCCATAGTGTAAACTCAATGCAACAGACAACTGCATTAAAAGAACTTTGCGTAAAGTAAACAATCCTTGCACCCGCGGGCACAAGCACCGTTGTTTTCCCCCTTGTGGCAACAGCACATCCCCTAGACTCATGTTTCTGTCACTCAAGCTAGTCATCGAGGGGCATGAACCCACAATCGAGCATAACGTTCCCTCTTGGAGTTACTACCTACTACTTGGCCAAAGCAATAAATAACAACGGAGAACATGCAAGAATTACTTATGAACTAAAATATAAAAGAGGTGAATCAAATATATTACTCAAGATCAATCTGAACATAATCTCATAATCCATCGGATCCCAGCAAACTCAACATAGCAACAACACAAGGATTACATAGGTGCCTCGATCATGTAGGGCAGCTCACGAGGACTAATTAGTGAAGCACAAGAACGGGAGGAGAACATCACATAGCTACTGGTCATGGACTCATGGTCCAAGAGAGACTACTCACGAGTCATCCGGGAGGCGTCCATGGTGGTGGAGAAGCTCCCGGTGGTGATCCTCCCCTCCGGCAGGGTGCCGGGAGGAGTTCTCCTGGTGCTCCCGATCTTGGAAGCGGCGGCGGCGGCGGAACAGAGATGGGATCACGAAAAGAAGTCCTGTTTCAAGGGTTACGGGGGACCCTTTAAGTAGGGCACCGGGGGGCTCTCGGGGTGCCGAGGCGCCCCCCCGGCGCGGCCCAGGGGGGGCACCCACAGGGCGCCTGGGGCCCCTGTGGCCCCCCAGGCTCCCCTTCGGAAGCAGTGTCGTTCCCGATACGCTGATTTTTTATATATTTTTTCTGTATTTTTCTGGGCAGTTCTCGAAACGTGAAAACCTGAAATACAAAAACAGCCGAAAATAGAAACTGGCACTGGGGTGCACTAGATTAGTAAGTTAGTCCAAATATGATCAAAAGTGTATGGAAGTGTATGAATATCATAGCAATATCACCCAAAAGTGGCATGGAGCAAGCAGAAATTATAGATACGTTTTGGACGTATCAACATCCCCAAGCTTAATTCCTACTCGTCCTCGAGTAGGTAAATGATAACAAAAATAATTTCTGTCGTGACATGCTATTAACCATATAAGACTTTCTCATAGTCATATGACAAATGCTTACTGAGACGATGATTCTAAAGTAATTAAGTTGTCTCAAGAGAGAATCACAAATGACTGAAAGTTTTACAATATGAAACTGAAACATCAAAAAGATTTGCAATGAACATGATGTGCAAATATGATCAAGTGATATCTAGCTTGCCCCCTTTAGTGATGCAAAACATAAGTGCAGGGGCACCTTCAAGGTTTAAGTGATGACTAGATACAATCATTTCAAAATAAACGATATCACAATCATGCAAAAGACAATACTACTTTGGGACAATGCACATTACACTCAGAATGACAATCATGCTCTTAGTAGTTGATGCTTGAAGTGCTAGAGCTTTTTATTTTGAAACATGGAAGCAATTGTGTCAACGGTAGTAGTACTTCATATGTGTCATGCATAAAACATCTTGTAAGTTGCAAGCCTCATGCATCGAATACTAATAGTGCTCGCTCCTTGTCCTAATTAGCTCGGATCCCCATGGGTTATCATTGCATTGCATATGTTTTTACCAAGTGTCACAAAGGGGTACCTCTATGCCACCTGTACAAAGGTCCAAGGAGATAGATCGCGTTTGATTTCTCGTTTTTGATAAATCTCAACTTGAGGACATCCATACCGGGACAACATAGAAAATAGATGATGGACTCCTCTTAAATGCATAAGCATATTCTCATGAGAGATTGAGGATTAAGGTCCAAGCTAAAACTTCCACCATGATGCATGGCTTTGGTTGGCGGCCCAATGTTCTTCTCTAACAATATGCATATTAATTCAACCCACGGTAAATCACCCTTACTTTAGACAAGACGAACATGCATAGAAACTCACATGATATTCAACAAAAGTGTGACAGTTGATGGCGTCCCCAGAAACATGGTTACCGCTCAGCAAGCAACTCATAGGAAATAAGATACATAAGCAACATATTCTTTACCACAATAGTTTTTAGGCTACTTTCCCATGAGCTATGTGTTGGGGAACGTAGCATAAATCAAAAATTTTCTACGTCTTCACCAAGATCCAAGTATGGAGACATCTAGCAACGAGCAACTAAGAGTGCATCTACATACCGTTATGAAGATTGCGTGCGGAAGCTTTCAACGAAGTAAGGATGAAGTAGTCGTACTCTTCACGTTCTTCGTCACCGATGATCTAGCGCCGAACGGACGGCACCTCCGCGTTCAACACACGTACGGTGCAGCAACGTCACCTCCTTCTTGATCCAGCAAGGGGGGAGGAGAAGTCGTCAGAGATCCGGCAGCACGACGGCGTGATGACGGATGCAGTGGAGATCGCAGCAGGGCTTCGCCGGGCTGCCCTGCAAAGGAGTTGGGAGGTGTGACGGGAGGGGGAGAGGCGCCAGGGCTGAGGTGCGGCTGCCCTCTCCCCCCCCCACATATATATAGGGGGCCAGGGGGGCGCCAGCCCCTTGCAGATCCAATCTGCAAGGGGGGGCGGCGGCCAGGGAGGAGTCCCCCTCCCCCAAGGCAAGTGGTGGCCCCCCCTCCCCTTAGGGTTTATCCCTAGGCGCAGGGGAGGTGGGCCTCCCTTGGTGGTGCGCCAGCCCTGAGGGCTGGACACATCCCCTTGCGGCCTAGGGGCCCCACCGGGAGGGGTGGCCCCACCCGGTGGACCCCCGGGGCCCCTCCGGTGGTCCCGGGACGCTCCCGGTGACCCCCGGAGATCACCCGTTGGCCGAAACTGGACTTCCCATATATCAATCTTTACCTCCGAACCATTCCGGAACTCCTCGTGAAGTCCGGGATTTCATCCGGGACTCCGAACAACTTTCGGGTTTCCACGTGCATTAATCTCTACGACCCTAGCGTTACCGAACCTTAAGTGTGTAGACCCTACGGGTTCGGGAGACACGTAGACATGACCGAGACCACTCTCCGGTCAATAACCAACAGCGGGATCTGGATACCCATGTTGGTTCCCACGTGTTCCTCGATGATCTTCATCGGATGAACCACCGTGTCAAGGATTCACTCAATCCCGTATGTTATTCCCTTTGTCCATCGGTACGGTACTTGCCCGAGATTCGATCGTCGGTATTCCCAATACCTTGTTCAATCTCGTTATGGCAAGTCTCTTTACTCGATCTGTAATCCATCATCCCGTGACTAACCACTTAGTCACATTGAGCTCATTATGATGATGTCTTACCGAGTGGGCCCAGAGGTACCTCTCCGTCATACGGAGTGACAACATCCCAGTCTCGGTTCGTACCAACTCAACAGACACTTTCGGAGATACCCGATGCGTACCTTTATAGCCACCCAGTTACGTTGTGACGGTTGGCACACCCAAAGCACTCCTACGGTATCCGGGAGTTGTACAACCTCATGGTCTAAGGAATAATTACTTGACACTGAAAAGCTTATGCATTACGAACTATACGATCTCGTGTTATGCTCAAGTTTGGGTCTTGTCCATCACATCATTCTCCTAATGATGTGATCCCGTTATCACCGACATCTCATGTCCATGGTCAGGAAACCGTGACCATCTGTTGATCAACGAGCTGGCTACTAGAGGCCTACCAGGGACTCATTGTGATTTGTGTATTCACACATGTATCGCTGTTTCCGTACAATACAATTCAAGCATGAATAACAGACAATTATCATGAACAAGGAGATATAATAATAATGCTTTTATTATTGCCTCTAGGGCATATCTCCAATAGTCTCCCACTTGCACTAGAGTCAATAATCTAGTTACATTGTGATGAATCGGACACCCATAGAGTTCTGGTGTTGATCATGTTTTGCTCGTGAAAGAGGTTTAGTCAACGGGTCTGCTACATTCAGATCCGTATGCACTTTACAAATATCTATATCTCCATCCTGAACATAATTCCGGATGGAGTTGAAACGGCGCTTGATGTGCTTGGTCTTCTTGTGAAACCTGGGCTCCTTGGTAATAGCAATAGCACCAGTGTTGTCACAGAAGAGAGTCATCGGGCTTGACGCGCTTGGAATGACTCCGAGGTCGGTGATGAACTCCTTCATCCAGACTCCTTCCTGCGCTGCTTCAGAAGCAGCTATGTACTCCGCTTCACATGTAGATGCTGCCACCACGCTTTGCTTGCAACTGCACCAGCTGACTGCCCCTCCATTCAAAATATACACGTATCCGGTTTGTGACTTAGAGTCATCCAGATCTGTGTCGAAGCTAGCATCGACGTAACCCTTTACGACGAGCTCTTCGTCACCTCCATAAACGAGAAACATATCCTTAGTCCTTTTCAGGTACTTCAGGATGTTCTTGACCGCTGTCCAGTGTTCCATACCGGGATCACTTTGGTACCTCCCTACCAAACTTATGGCAAGGTTCACATCAGGTCTGGTACACAGCATGGCATACATGATAGAACCTATTGCCGAGGCATAGGGAATGACACTCATCTTTTCTATATCTTCTGCCGTGGTCGGCGACTGAGTCTTACTCAATCTCATACCTTGCAAAATAGGCAAGAATCCTTTCTTTGACTGATCCATATTGAACTTCTTCAATATTTTGTCAAGGTATGTACTTTGTGAAAGACCAATGAGGCGTCTCGATCTATCTCTATAGATTTTGATGCCTAATATGTAAGCGGCTTCTCCAAGGTCCTTCATTGAAAAACTTTTATTCAAATAGGCCTTTACATTTTCCAAGAATTCTATATCATTTCCCATCATCAATATGTCATCCACATATAATATGAGAAATGCTACAGAGCTCCCACTCACTTTCTTGTAAATACAGGCTTCTCCATAAGTCTGTATAAAGCCAAACGCTTTGATCACCTCATCAAAGCGAATATTCCAACTCCGAGATGCTTGCACCAGCCCGTATATCGAGCGCTGGAGCTTGCATACCTTGTCAGCGTTCTCTGGATCGACAAAACCTTCCGGTTGCATCATATAAAACTCTTCCTTGAGGAAGCCATTAAGGAATGCTGTTTTGACGTCCATTTGCCATATCTCATAATCATAGAATGCGGCAATAGCTAACATGATTCTGACTGACTTCAGCATCGCTACGGGAGAGAAAGTCTCGTCATAGTCAATCCCTTGAACTTGTCGATAACCCTTAGCGACAAGCCGAGCTTTATAGATGGTCACATTACCATCCGCGTCTGTCTTCTTCTTAAATATCCATTTATTTTCTATGGCGTGCCTATCATCAGGCAAGTCCACCAAAGTCCATACTTTGTTTTCATACATGGATTCAATCTCGGATTTCATGGCTCCAAGCCATTTATTGGAATCTGGGCCCGCCATCGCTTCTTCATAGTTCGAAGGTTCACCGTTGTCTAACAACATGATTTCCAGTATAGGGTTGCCGTACCACTATGGTGCGGAACGTACCCTTGTGGACCTTCGAAGTTCAGTAGTAACTTGATCTGTATCTTCATGATCATTATCATTATCTTCCTCCCTTGTCGGTGCAGGCACCTCAGGAACAGTTTCCTGCGCTGCGCTACTTTCCGGTACAGGAGTGGTGACTATCACCTCATCAAGTTCTACTTTCCTCCCACTCACTTCTTTCGAGAAAAACTCTTTCTCCAGAAAGTATCCATTCTTGGCAACAAAGACTTTGCCTTTGGATCTGTGGTAGAAGGTGTACCCAATAGTTTCCTTTGGGTATCCTATGAAGACGCATTTCTCCGATTTGGGTTCGAGCTTTTCAGGTTGAAGTTTCTTGACATAAGCATCGCAACCCCAAACTTTCAGAAACGACAACTTCGGTTTCTTGCCAAACCAAAGTTCATATGGAGTCGTCTCAACGGATTTTGACGGAGCCCTGTTTAAAGTGAATGCGGCAGTCCCTAAAGCATAACCCCAAAAAGATAGCGGTAAATCGGTGAGGGACATCATAGATCGCACCATGTCCAACAGAGTACGATTTCGACGTTCGGACACACCGTTACGTTGAGGTGTTCCGGGCGGTGTCAATTGTGAAACAATTCCACAACTTCTAAGGTGTGTGCCAAATTCATGACTTAAATATTCACCCCCACGATCCGATCGCAAGAACTTTATTTTTCTGTCACGTTGATTCTCAACCTCATTCTAAAAGTCCTTGAACTTTTCAAAGGTCTCAGACTTGTGTTTCATCAAATAGATATACCCATATCTACTCAAGTCATCCGTGAGGGTGAGAACATAACGGTAGCCTCCGCGAGCCTCAACACTCATTGGACCGCACACATCAGTATGTATGATTTCCAACAAGTTGGTTGCTCGCTCCATTGTTCCGGAGAACGGAGTCTTGGTCATCTTGCCCAAAAGGCATGGTTCGCACGTGTCAAATGATTCATAATCAAGAGACTCCAGAAGTCCATCTGAATGAAGCTTCTTCATACGTTTTACACCAATATGACCAAGGCGGCAATGCCACAAGTATGTGGGACTATCATTATCAACTTTACATCTTTTGGCATCTACACTATGAATATGTGTATCACTACGTTCGAGATTAATCAAAAATAAACCATTGACCAGCGGGGCATGACCATAAAACATATCTCTCAAATAAATAGAACAACCATTATTCTCCGATTTGAAAGAATATCCATCTCGCATAAGACGAGATCCAGAAACAATGTTCATGCTCAAAGCTGGTACTAAATAACAATTATTCAGGTTCAAAACTAATCCCGAGGGTAGATGTAGAGGCAGCGTGCCGACGGCGATCACATCGACCTTGGAACCATTCCCGACGCGCATCGTCACCTCATCCTTCGCCAGTCTCCGTTTATTCCGCAGCTCCTGTTTTGAGTTACAAATGTGAGCAACTGCACCGGTATCGAATACCCAGGAGCTACTACGAGTGCTGGTAAGGTACACATCAATAACATGTATATCATATATACCTTTGACGTTGCCGGCCTTCTTGTCTGCTAAGTATTTGGGGCAGTTCCGCTTCCAATGACCCGTTCCCTTGCGATAAAAGCACTCTGTTTCAGGCTTGGGTCCATACTTTGGCTTCTTCCCAGCAACAGGCTTGCCAGGCGCGGCAACTTGCTTGCCGTCCTTCTTGAAGTTCTTCTTACCCTTGCCTTTCTTGAACTTAGTGGTTTTATTGACCATCAACACTTGATGTTCTTTCTTGATGTCAACCTCCGCTGATTTCAGCATCGAATACACCTCGGGAATGGACTTCTCCATCCACTGCATATTGAAGTTCAGCACGAAGCTCTTGAAGCTTGGTGGGAGCGACTGGAGGATTCTGTCAACGACCGCTTCATCTGGGAGATTCATTCCCAGCTGAGACAAGCGGTTGTGCAATCTTGAAATCTTGAGGATGTGCTCACTGACAGAACTGTTCTCCTCCATCTTACAGCTGTAGAATGCGTCGGAGACATCATATCTCTCGACTCAGGCATGAGCTTGGAAAACCATTTTCAGCTCTTCGAACATCTCATATGCTCCATGGTTCTCAAAACGCTTTTGGAGCCCCGATTCTAAACTGTAAAGCATGCCGCACTGAACCAGGGAGTAATCATCACTACGCGACTGCCAGGCGTTCAAAACATCTTGGGTCGCCGGGAGAGCGGGTGCATCACCTAGCGGTGCTTCTAGGACATAAGTTCTCTTGGCAGCTATGAGGATAATCCTCAGGTTAGGACCCAATCCGTATAGTTGCTACCATCGTCTTTCAGCTTGGTTTTCTCTAGGAACGCGTTGAAGTTGAGGGAAACCTGAGCGTGGGCCATTTGATCTACAAGAGATATTGTAAAGAATTTAGACTAAGTTCATGATAATTAAGTTCATCTTAATCAAATTTTAATGAACTCCCACTCAGAATGACATCTCTCTAGTCATCTAAGTGATACACGATCTGAATCGAGTAGTCCGTGTCCGATCATCACGTGAGACGGACTAGTCAAAAACGGTGAACATCTTCATGTTGATCGTATCTTCTATACGACTCGTGTTCGACCTTTCGGTCTTCCGTGTTCCGAGGCCATGTCTGTACATGCTAGGCTCGTCAAGTGAACCCTAAGTGTATCGCGTGTGTAAATCTGTCTTACACCCGTTGTATGTGAACGTTAGAACCTATCACACCCGATCATCACGTGGTGCTTCGGAACAACGAGCTTTAGCAACGGTGCACAGTTAGGGGAAACACATTACTTGAAATTTTAGTGAGAGATAATCTTATTTACTACCGTCGTTCTAAGTAAACAAGATGCAAAAACATGATAAACATCACATGCAATCAATTATAGTGACATGATATGGCCAATATCATCTTGCTCCTTGGATCTCCATCTTCGGGGCACCATGATCATCTTGTCACCGGCTCGACACCATGATCTTCATCATCATGATCTCCATCATTGTGTCTTGAAGAAGTCGTCACGCCAACTATTACTTCTACTACTATAGCTAACGTTTAGCAACGAAGTAAAGTAATTACATGACGTTATTCAGTGACACGCAGGTCATACAATAATAAAGACAACTCCTATGGCTCCTGCCGGTTGTCAAGTTCATCGACATGCAAGTCGTGATTTCCTATTACAAAAACATGATCAATCTCATACATCACATATATCATTCATCACATCTTCGTTCTTGGCCATACCACGTCACAAAACACATGCTGCAAAAACAAGTTAGACGTCCTCTAATTGTTGTTGCAAGTTTTACGTGGCTTCTATAGGATTTCTAGCAAGAACGTTTCTTACCTACGCCAAAACCACAACGTGATTTGTCAACTTCTATTTACCCTTCATAAGGACCCTTTTCATCGAATCCGATCCGACTAAAGTAGGAGAGACAGACACCCGCCAGCCACCTTATGCATCTAGTGCATGTCTGTCGGTGGAACCAGTCTCACGTAAGCGTACGTGTAAGGTCGGTCCGGGCCGCTTCATCCCACAATACCGTCGAATCAAGATTGACTAGTAACGGTAAGAAAGTTGAACAAGATCATACGCCCACAACTGCTTTGTGTTCTACTCGTGCAAGATGCTACGCATAAAACCTAGGCTCAGATGCCACTGTTGGGTAACGTAGCATAATTCAAAAATTTCTACGTCTTCACCAAGATCCAACTATGGATGCATCTAGCAACGAGCAAGTAAGAGTGCATCTACATACCGTTATGAAGATTGCGTGCGGAAGCTTTCAACGAAGCAAGGATGAAGTAGTCGTACTCTTCACGTTCTTCGTCACCGATGATCTAGCGCCGAACGGACGGCACCTCCGCGTTCAACACACGTACGGTGCAGCAACGTCACCTCCTTCTTGATCCAGCAAGGGGGGAGGAGAAGTCGTCAGAGATCCGGCAGCACGACGGCGTGATGACGGATGCAGTGGAGATCGCAGCAGGGCTTCGCCGGGCGCCCTGCGTGGGAGTTGGGAGGTGTGACGGGAGGGGGAGAGGCGCCAGGGCTGAGGTGCGGCTGCCCTCTCCCCCCCCACATATATATAGGGGCCAGGGGGGGCGCCTGGACCCCCTGCAGATCCAATCTGCAAGGGGCGGCGGCCAAGGGGGGTTCCTTGCCCCCCAAGGCAAGTGGAGCCCCCCTCCCCTTTAGGGTTTGAACCCTAGGCGCAGGGGAGGTGGGCCTCCCTTAGTGGTGCGCCAGCCCAGAGGGCTGGACACATCCCCTCGCGGCCTAGGGGCCCCACCGGGATGGGTGGCCCCACCCGGTGGACCCCCGGGGCCCCTCCGGTGGTCCCGGGACGCTCCCGGTGACCCCCGGAGATCACCCGTTGGCCGAAACTGGACTTCCCATATATCAATCTTTACCTCCGGACCATTCCGGAACTCCTCGTGACGTCCGGGATCTCATCCGGGACTCCGAACAACTTTCGGGTTTCCACTTGCATTAATCTCTACGACCCTAGCGTTACCGAACCTTAAGTGTGTAGACCCTACGGGTTCGGGAGACACGTAGACATGACCGAGACCACTCTCCGGTCAATAACCAACAGCGGGATCTGGATACCCATGTTGGTTCCCACGTGTTCCTCGATGATCTTCATCGGATGAACCACTGTGTCAAGGATTCACTCAATCCCGTATGTTATTCCCTTTGTCCATCGGTACGGTACTTGCCCGAGATTCGATCGTCGATATTCCCAATACCTTGTTCAATCTCGTTATGGCAAGTCTCTTTACTCGATCCGTAATTCATCATCCCGTGACTAACTACTTAGTCACATTGAGCTCATTATGATGATGACTTACCGAGTGGGCCCAGAGGTACCTCTCCGTCATACGGAGTGACAACATCCCAGTCTCGGTTCGTACCAACTCAACAGACACTTTCGGAGATACCCGATGCGTACCTTTATAGCCACCCAGTTACGTTGTGACGGTTGGCACACCCAAAGCACTCCTACGGTATCCGGGAGTTGTACAACCTCATGGTCTAAGGAATAAATACTTGACACTGAAAAGCTTATGCATTACGAACTATACGATCTCGTGTTATGCTCAAGTTTGGGTCTTGTCCATCACATCATTCTCCTAATGATGTGATCCCGTTATCACCGACATCTCATGTCCATGGTCAGGAAACCGTGACCATCTGTTGATCAACGAGCTGGCTACTAGAGGCCTACCAGGGACTCATTGTGATCTGTGTATTCACACATGTATCGCTGTTTCCGTACAATACAATTCAAGCATGAATAACAGACAATTATCATGAACAAGGAGATATAATAATAATGCTTTTATTATTGCCTCTAGGGCATATCTCCAACACTATGTATTGCATGGTTAATTTGCTTAGTGCAGGTGGAGGTTAGCAAAAGACTGGGAGCAACCAACTAAGAGAGCAATGACGGTCATAATCATGCAGAGCGACAAAGCAATATTGAATCAGGCATGGTAGTTATATCGCTACTCAGAAACAAAAGATCATCAAGGCTTGACAGACTTTCTTTACAGTCTTGAATATGCGTGAGCATACGCCAAGTCAATAAAAATAAATTCTCAAAGGAAGATATTACTAAACCATACCACATCATAGGCAAACAAACCAAGTTGGTACTCCAATGACACATTGGGAACCCCCCAGCTATCTGAGATTAACCATAAGAAAACCTGAACTACTAAGCACCATCATGAAAGTAGCATCTTTATCATAGACACATTAACCAATGCAACGGAAGCAAACTCTCTTAATAAGGTGAGCATGGTAATTAAAGAGAGTTCAAGCAACCAACTAAATAAAAGCTCTTGAAAAGATAAGCATGAATACTAAGAGCAAAGCACGATAGTAGCTATTAAAAGATAAAGAACACACACATCATAGATAGACATGAAAATTCTATGTAATGTTCTAGGTAGAGGTGGAGCGTGTTTCTCTCCCACATAAAGGAATGCTGGGTTCCGACTCGTTATGAAAAACTAAAAAGAAAACTAAAAGCAAGACGCTCCAAGCATAGCACATAACACATGAAGTGATAAAAATATAGCGGAACGAAAGACGAACTGATAATGTTGATGGAGAAGGGGATGCACGGGGGCATCCCCAATCTTAGACGCTTGAGTCTCCTAGAATATTTCTTGGGGGTGCACGGGGGCATCCCCAAGCTTGAGCGCTTAACACTCCTGAATCTTTTTATCATCTTCCCTCGCACACTTGAAAACTCCCTTCATACATAACTCATTCATAATCTGATTAGCGAGGTTAGTACCCTTAATAAAATAATTATACCTTGCTGGAAATAAGGATATTCTTGAATTTCTACTGTTTCTCAAGATTGCCAAAAGGTTTTTGCAAAGAAAAAGCAAGTTCTCAATTTGCAAAGTGAAGGTAAGGCAAAACAGGACAGAATCTGTGAAAAACAGAACAGCAGGCAGTAATTGACCTGTTCGGGATACTTCTGCAACTCAAATTAAAAAACTCAGAACTGACGCACGAAAGACAATTATATGGAGAACGCTGTCGAAAAAATTCAGACCAAAAAGATGATCTGGTGATTTAATACGAATTTTTCTATCCAAGGACAGAATCTGTTTCCTGGACAGCACCTCACAACTTTTGAACTTTCTAGCAATCAGAGGCTATACTTGGCACAAATATGAAAAGTAAAGATACAATGATGATGCTACAGAAGTAAACAACATCAAGATACAACAAAAGCAAAAAATTTATTCATGTGGGCTGCCTCCCAAAAGCGCTTTCTTTTATGCCTTTAAGCTAGACATAAGACTTTAATGATGCTCTCGTAAGAATAAGAATTGAAGAACAAAAGAGAGCATCAAGAAGCAAATACTAAACACATTTAAGCCTAACATGCTTCCTATGCATAGGAATATTGCAATAGAATAATTCATTGAAGCACAAAACAATAAGCATAGGAAGACAAAACAAGTGCAGCTTCAAAACCTTCAACATAAAGAGAGGGAACTTGATATTATTGAAATATCTATAAGCATATGTTCCCTTCTCATAATAATTTTCAGTGGGATCACGAATAAACTCAACAATATAAGCATCACATAAAGCATTGTTACCATGATCCACATGCAAAAAGGTACTCTTACTCTCCACATAAGCATCATGAAGAGGATAAAACTTAGTATAAAAGAGAGACATAAGCTCCTGCCAGTCCAGCAAGTGTGAGTTATCGAGAAGCCCATACCAATCTAAAGCTTTATCTATAAGTGATACGACAGACAATTTCATCATGACAAACTCCCTCGATACACCTGCAAGCTTAAATAATGAACATAGTTGTGACAGATATAGCAAGTGTTCACCGGGATGTCTGTCTCCTGCGTAACGATTAGCCAAAACATAATTGATAATACCAGCTGGTATTTTATAAGGCACAATTTCAGTAGGGGGAGGATCAACCACCACAGGTGTGGGGCGTCTTCCCGCAAGCAGCGATCCAATAATAGGGTTGTCCATAAGGACAACTAGGGAAAAGACATAAAGAAAAATGAAAGGTAAACTAACAAGACTAAAAAGCAAAGGTAAAAGATAGCATGCAACTCCCCTATCCTGAAGAGTGGAGTCCCCGGCAACGGCGCCAGAAAATACTCCTTGATGGGCCTCGAACCCCTCGTTGGATTACCCCAAGTGGAAGGTGTAAGATGCAGTAAGTAGAAGTGTTTTCCCCTAGCAAAGATGCCAAGGATCGAATCCCCAAAGACTCCTAGGTTCAATAGGTAGGTGTCAACTGCTAACGGAGCAATTAGCAATCAACATGGACCTGCACACAGATACAAATAACTTTGCTCCCAACGAGTACAGAGAGGTTGTCAATCTCTCCGGCCTTGTAGTTCACAAAGGGTTAAAAGCAATATGATAGTAGTGATAGATAGTAATTTGCAATAGTAAATAAAATAGCGGAAAAGTAAATAGTGTATGTGATCAATGATAGTAATATGGACCGGAGTCACATGATGTTCACTAGTGATGTCTCTCTCCCAAAAGACGACAAAACAGCTATGCGAGGTAACAAATTACAGCTGGGCAATTGACAGGACCACGAACGCAAACCAATGCTGACTACATTGCAAGAAAGGTTGAGGTTCAAAGCATGGGCGGTTAGCCAAAGTAAGTAGACCTAAATCCATCTGCATCTACTACTAATTATCCACCTTGATATATCTATCCAGAACATCTCGCTGGTATTAAGTTGCGAGTCCCACCCATAGTGTAAACTCAATGCAACAGACAACTGCATTAAAAGAACTTTGCGTAAAGTAAACAATCCTTGCACCCGCGGGCACAAGCACCGTTGTTTTCCCCCTTGTGGCAACAACACATCCCCTAGACTCATGTTTCTGTCACTCAAGCTAGTCATCGAGGGGCATGAACCCACAATCGAGCATAACGTTCCCTCTTGGAGTCACTACCTACTACTTGGCCAAAGCAATAAATAACAACGGAGAACATGCAAGAATTACTTATGAACTAAAATATAAAAGAGGTGAATCAAATATATTACTCAAGATCAATCTGAACATAATCTCATAATCCATCGGATCCCATCAAACTCAACATAGCAACAACACAAGGATTACATAGGTGCCTTGATCATGTAGGGCAGCTCACGAGGACTAATTAGTGAAGCACAAGAACGGGAGGAGAACATCACATAGCTACTGGTCATGGACTCATGGTCCAAGGGAGACTACTCACGAGTCATCCGGGAGGCGTCCATGGTGGTGGAGAAGCTCCCGGTGGTGATCCTCCCCTCCGGCAGGGTGCCGGTAAGAGTTCTCCTGGTGCTCCCGATCTTGGAAGCGGCAGCGGCAGCGGAACAGAGATGGGATCGCGAAAAGAAGTCATGTTTCAAGGGTTACGGGGGACCCTTTAAATATCTGCCAAAGTAGGGCACCGGGGGGCTCTCGGGGTGCCTAGGCGCCCCCCCGGCGCGGCCCAGGGGGGGGGGGCGCCCACAGGGCGCCTGGGGCCCCTGTGGTCCCCCCAGGCTCCCCTTCGGAAGCAGTGTCGTTCCCGATACGTTGATTTTTTATATATTTTTTCTGTATTTTTCTGGGCAGTTCTCGAAACGTGAAAACCTGAAATACAAAAACAACCGAAAACAGAAACTGGCACTGGGGTGCACTGGATTAGTAAGTTAGTCCAAATATGATCAAAAGTGTATGGAAGTGTATGAATATCATAGCAATATCACCCAAAAGTGGCATGGAGCAAGCAAAAATTATAGATACGTTTTGGACGTATCAACCATCTATTGATCCCAACAGTGTATCTATCTCCGATGCTGAGACTGAAGACGGTGCTGAACCTGAAGGTAATAATAATGAGAAGAATGATCCGCCTGAAGTTCGAGAAGAAGAAGCACCTGACAAATGTAAGAGGTACACTAAAGAAGACTTCATCGCAAGAAAACATGGGAAGGAAAGAGAACCATGGGTACAGAAACCCATGCCCTTTCCAGGTAAGTCCATCAAGTCTAAAGAAGAAGAGCATTATAATAAGTTTTGTGAGTGGATTAAACCTCTTTTTCTTCAAATCCCTTTGACTGATGCTATTAAGTTACTTCCTTATTCAAAATATATGAAAGATATTGTCACTAATAAAAGAAAAGTTCCTAATGATGCAATATCTACTATGCTTGCTAACTACTCTTTCAGTGGCAAGATTCCTGAGAAGCTCGGTGATCCAGGTATACCCACCATTCCTTGCTCCATAAAGAATAACTATGTCAAAACTGCTTTATGTGATCTTGGAGCAGGAGTGAGTGTTATGCCTCTCTCTCTTTATGAGAGGCTTTGTTTAGAGAAACTAATTCCTACAGATATCTCCCTTCAGATGGCTGACAAGTCAACCGCTGTTCCGCTAGGTATTTGTGAGGATGTTCCCGTAGAAGTTGCTAATTGTTTAATTCTTACTGATTTTGTTGTGCTTGACATGCCCGAGGATGGGAGCATGTGCATTATTCTTGGTAGACCTTTCCTTAACACCGCAGGTGCTATTATTGATTGCAATAAAGGGAAGGTTACCTTCCATGTGAATGATAAAGAACACACGGTATATTTTCCGAAGAAGACCGACAGGAGGCATGCCCTCAACTCTATAGAGAATATCGAGACCGTGAAGATTGGAGAATGGGACTGTCCACTACATGTGCCTCACAAATATAAAACTATCATGGTGGGGACAATGTCCACCAAAGTAAAGGTTTAGTAACTACTTCGTAGGAGGTGAGACTTTTTGCTCTATATATCGCCTGTTTGTTGGTAAGACTTGATCAACCTTATTAACAAATATGTTTTATATGGATAAAAAGTTGAGCTTGTTATGTTTTCACTTGTTTTTAGTTTTGTCCTACTTGCTGTACCAAGTATATATGTTTTTGAAGCTTCACAATACTACTAACTGCTTCAAGTTTTCAGAGAGTTTCGCAGCTTTTTGAACATCGAAAATTTTTCAACACTGAAGTTTTCAGAAAAATTCCAGAAAAATTATAATAAAAATTTCCATGACGGGAGAGACCCAGAGGGGCCTGGGGCCAGCCAGGGGGGCCACCAGTGGCCCAGGCGGCCAGCTGGCGCGGCCCAGCCCCTGGCCGCGCCCACAGGGCGCCTGGGGCCCACGGGACCCCCCTTCAAGTACTTCTTCTTCCTCCCTCTCTCTCTTTCTCCAAAAACACGAGTTGTGCTTTTGTTCTTGTGTTCTTGCTGTTCTTGGAGGCGATTCTTCGATCTCTCTCTACAGCCCATCATTTGAGCTGAAATTTTGAGCAAATACTCCCTGGTATGTGACTCCTCCACCCCTCCAATTAGATTTTTGATTGGTGGCCTCATTTGTGAGTATTTAGTAGTTCTTGGTGCTGTAGAGATGAGCTTGCATGCATGTGTAGAAAGTCATTTTCCAAGTTTTGATGCAAGTTTATGCCTTGGGCAAGTGAGTTGAGTAGTTTGCCTTAGCTCATTTTCTTTTAATCCTCGTTTTTGTAAATTGTAAAAAATTTCAGAAATGAGTTTGTTAGGAAGGGCAAAAGGGTGGCTTGAGAAGAGGAGGCCCGCACACTCCGATCGAGTTACTAGAGCCGCAACTTCACTATCGACTGCTAGGGTGAGCTATAATGAAGATCATGTGCCCCTGGAGTTGTTGGAAGACACAAGTCCAGCACGTGCGATGACGTTTCCATGTGATGAATTCATGGAAGCTGCGGGAATCAAGGATGAGTTTTATAATCTTTGTGCTAATGCAGGTTTGACACAACTCGTCACGAGCCGTGTTACACAGTATCAAAAACTCACCTCCAGTTTCATTAACAGTTTTAGATATAATCCTGATTCAGGTGCTATTGAGTTTAAAATTTATAATGATCTTATCACCATGACTTTGGGAAATTTTTGTGAAATAATAGGTGTGCCGAACGTTGGGAGGACGGCTAGGATGGCCACTCAGCCCTCCGAGCTGAAAACCGTCATCAACTCTCTCTGCAGCATGGGTACGAGGGATATTCATCGGTCGAAGATGTCCAGCATCTTATTTCCTCACCTCAGGTATTTTGCATATTATATTGCCAGAGGGGTGCTAGCTCGTGACAACACGAGCAGCATTTCTGCTCCGGATATTGCTATCCTGGTAGCAGCCCTCTCAGGGAGGTCTGATTATAATCTGGGTACCTTAATTGCTCGACGCCTTGCTATGAACGGTAACAAGGGGGACTTATATGGTGGCGTTTACGCCACACTTATCTTAGAGCATCTTGGAGGCACCCACACCCTGATGATACTCCTTTTACTTATTTAATCTTTGATCTTGCTGCTATGAAAAGGCATAAGTTCGTTACCATGGGTTCTGAACTTGATAATCTTATCTATATCTTGCGTTTCGGAACTGCCGCGGAACGCGAGATCCGTCTACCTGCACCTCTTTTGTTTGATTTTTCTCGCAGGAACGGATGGTCCTTTGATGTTGTTCAGTTCGATGAGTTCATGGTCCAGCATCAGTTTCATAACCCCATGGAGGGGGTTGTGCCCGACGAGGAGAGGCACGGTGAGATACCACATTTTTAGGAAGAGACCGCCACCAAGTTTGGTGAAGGGTCTTCCTCTGTTTGGCTTTCGGAACCTTCCTCGTGGGAGACTCCGAGGAGTTCGGTGTACGCGCCAACATCCTTCTACGACCCGTGGACTCACCACCATACCCCTGGAGCAGGAGGCTCCTGGGGGCAGTAGCTGCTACCAACTTAGGCCAAAAGCCTAAGCTTGGGGGAGTACGTGCCCTTCTCACCTTTCCATTGTATTATCCGTTTTATTCACTTTGATCTTTTCAAAGTTTTTGCCCATTCTTCTTTATTTCTCTCTTTGGAAAAACAACAAAAAGATTTTTTTTCTTTCTTTTGCTTTTATTCAACCTTTGAAAAAAACCCAAAAAGATTTCCTTTCTCTCTTTAGTTTGCTTTATTTTCAGAGGTCAGCTCGAGTCCATGATGTCATTTGATTATATTTCCTACGTTCGATCGTGCAAGTGACAAGCAGTGATGACGAAGATCGACTGAAGGGAAGCAACAGGGAAGACCGGTATGAACTCTTATTGTTTCCACTTTTGTACATATGCATGTACTTATGATCTAGAGACCAGCTTGTAGCGACATAGTGCTATGTTTACAATGCTCTTCCAGTGGTTCATGCTTTCCTTGTGGCTAGTCTCGAATAACTAGAGTATATAATGTGTTATTGAAATGATCTACATGCATCCCACTGTTCATAGTCTGGTATACTAAGGTGGTATCTCCCTTTAGAGAATTTTTGGATTGACTTGGCACATGCTTACACATGTTTAAGACTAAAAAGTCTACTTTGCCTTGATGATCTTTGAGTTTTAGAATAGTTATATCACTTTCATGCCCGATTCAATGTTGCTTTGTCGCTCTGCATGATTATGACCGTTATTGCTCTCTAGTTGGTCGCTTCCCAGTCTTTTGCTAAACCTCTACCTGTACTAAGCGGACTGACTGCTTGTGCATCCGAAATCCTTAAAACCAGTTATGTCATATGAGTCCACTATACCTTCCTATACATGGTATTTACCTGCCATTCCTAACGAAGACTTCCATGTACCATCTCAAAACTAATCAAAAGCATTTCCTTTTTGTGCCTATGTTTTAGCTCATGAGGAAGTAGTAGTTAATTCATGATTTTTTTAAGTTGGACAAGTTTCACCCCTGGATTGCATGTATAATGTGCAAACCCCTAGTACGAAAAGGAACTGGCATTGAGTGCGCCCGGCTCAAAAAGATAATATAACAAACAAACCCTCCTTCACGCTTTGTTCATGAGAAATCAGAAAACTTTGGCAGTGATAAACAAAGGAGATTAAGAGGATGTGATCGTCCTCATACGGGAGCCGTTCCTCGAGGCTTGTCCACTTAAAAAGTGATTGAGTTATCTGCTAGCATTCGTTGACGAAATATGCACTTCTCAAAACATGTTTACTTCTGTTTTTTTAAACCAAGAGCTCTGGTACATGTTTAGTTTTTGTTTCCGACCACGGGTTTTCAACCTTGTCAATAAAAGCCACGGTTCGAGAGTCTCACCTTCTTTCTTCAAAGCACCAACTATGAGAGCATAATTGTCATTCTGAGTGTAATGTGCATTGTCCCAAAGTATTACATTGTCTTCTGCATATTTATTCTGAAATTCTTAGTTCTAGTCTCCTTTAAAACTCTCGAGGAGTCTCTGCATTTATGTTTTGCTTCACTCATGGAAGCTAGTGAGATACCACCCTAATATGCTCAAGCTATGTGCAATGTAATCTTGTCTTGATTTTTAGTAATATATTATTTACTTTTAAGTATTTGTGACTGGTCACTTGAAAGAAGGATTGCTCCTTGCATTGTCCTCATAGTACTGTTTCAATACTTGCTAAACTCTTTTCGTAGTACATGCTTATATACATCTAATGAAGCAAAAGAGTTTGTCAAAGTTTTCTTTGTCGCGTCCAGTTCGTTGAACTGATTGCTTGAGGACAAGCAATATGCTAAGCTTGGGGGAGTTGATACGTCTCAAACGTATCTACTTTTCCAAACACTTTTGATATTGTTTTGGCCTCATTCTTGCATGATTTGGACTAAACTAACCCGGACTGACGCTGTTTTCAGCAGAGCTGCCTGTATGGTTTATTTGTGTACAGGAAAACGGATTTTTAGGTACCTCAGAAAAATTCACGAAAAATCACAGAAAATCCACGCACCCGAAGGAACCAGGAACCAGAAGTGGGGCCAGAGGGGGGCCAGGGGGTGCCCAGGCGCCCTGTGGGCGCGCCCCCCCTGGGCCGCGCTGGGGGGGGGGGGTGCCTGGGTGGGTCCCACACCCCTTGGTGCCCTACTTTATCCCGTATTTTTACTCCCGACGCAGAAACCCCAGATCAGAAGTTCTTTCGCAGTTTTCCGTCGCGGAGCCGCCGCCACCTTCTGTTCTTCCTCGGGAGTTCTAATCCGGAGGCTGAATTGGCCTCCGGAGAGGGGAGATCGTCGCCATCGTCATCATCATCACCACTCCATCATGCCTCCATGACTTCTCCCTCCATGTGTGAGTAATTCCCCCGCTGTAGGCGAAGGGGATGGTAGGGATTGGATGAGTTAGATCATGTAATAGTTTATTGGATCGTTGGGGGCATGTTGCCTATCATCTACTATGGTGTTTATCATCTTTGCTTCAACTTGTTATTCTTAATGCTTGACACTTAGGGCCTGAGTGCCATGATTTCAGATCTGAACCATATGTGTTTGCATGAATATATTTGTGTTCGTGATCCTATCTATGAGTTGTTTGCACCTGTTACGGTCCGGAACTGGCGATCCCAAAAGTGACAGCTTGGGACACCAAAGGGGATGGTCCGTAGTTTGAGGATTACATGTATCCATTGAGTTCATTGCTTTGTTCTAGTGCTCTTTGACAGGAGCACCTTAATATCCATAAGTTCCTTTTGGCCCCGTTCGTAGCGGGATGGTAGGACAAAAGATGTTGTGCAAGTTCTTATTGCAAGCACGTACAACTACCTACGGGATACATGCCTAATGTTTGATATTTGCCTAGATGATCATTACTTTTCCATGTGCCGTGCCCCAAGTTAGAATCTATCTCATCCATGCAGCGCCCAACCATCCATCTCCCTAGCCTACAGTGTTTTAAACCCTGCTTGTCACTAGTCGCTACTTTTGCTATTTACTTTGCTATCTACTGTTGCTATTTACTTTTGCTGTTTACTTTTACTATTACTATCATCACTATCATATCACTATTACGACTTATCTTTTGTTGCAAGTAAGTATATTTCAGGTGCGGTTGAATTGACAACTCAACTGTCAAAGCTTATAAATACTCTTTGGCTCCCCGTGTGTCGAATCAATAAATTGGGTTATTCTTACCCGCGAAGACTATCTCGATCCCTTACGGTTGAGGGTTATCATACACCCTCCATTTTTATTTATGTCTGCGTATTAGCATTGGTCAAAGTCAAGTTTTGTAAACTCTCAGAAAGTTTATAACAAAAAATATTAACATATACAATAACAAATAAATACCATTAGATTCATTATTGAATTTACTTTCACATCATACATATCTGTTATGGTAAATGTTTATATTTTTCTATAAACTTGGTCAAACTTTAGGAAGTTTGACTTCAGTCAAACCTAATATGCAGAGTTTACTAGTACTACTCGCTAGTTGCTTAGCCGAATCACCCAACACGCCACACAGTGAGTTCAGAGTCACAAAATTTTGAGGTCGGCAGGAAAATCTCCCTCGACCCTGATTCGAGCAGTGGGAAGTTACCATCATAGCCTTCGGAACAGGCCAACAGATGACGGTTGGTAGGGGGCTCTTTTTGTAACTTCATGTTCACCCTACCCAGCCAACCCCACCTAGGCACCAGGAGTAGTACACCTGAATACTCCCCATTTTCTATCCCCACCGCAAAATAGACTTCTCCACGGCACTGCAGCCTTCGTGCTCCTCCCCTTCTACATCGGCACACTCGTCCACCGCAGCGCATCTGCCTCATCGACGACCTCATACGCCGCACTGGAGTCGGTCCACCGTCGTCATCGTCGTACACAGAGCCTCATCCCCGGCACCGTCTTCCACGGTCTCAGATCTGCTTCCCGAAGGCAACGCCAAGCGTAGAAGCACCACTGTCGTGGACAATGAACTGACTCCCGTTGCCGACCATGACTCACAGAGGCCGCCGCGACCATCGTTCTCCTCATCGATTGGTAATGTGTGTATTGAATCACTTAGCAGTACATGTGCACTTCCAATTTTGTTCATACCTACCCTTCAAATTTCCTGGGTGTTATTGTTCCCGTAAAGTGATAGGTTATAGCCTCCATTGTCCAACAGAATATCAGCTTGTAATTGTGCGTCGCTCCTGTATCGCACTGTGCTTGGGTAGGTATTTCATCTACAACCAGTAGTGTGGCAAATGATGGATAGTTTTTTAGAAGTAGCAAGATGCCCATGCGTTGCACGCATCAAGATGCATTTGTATGAGTAGTTTATCTTGTGGGAGAAAAGGATGAACGAGGGAATGCCTTATTTGCAAATGCGGAGAGGGGTGTGGGTATCTTTTTGCAAAATTGCCACAGTTTCCTTCCTATCCGTCGAATATAAATCGGATGGCCTATATTGCAAGATGGCAGGAACACCATCATCACCAACTCTGTTTTTAGAAGAGTTAGGGAAAAAGTAGAGAAAAAATTAGAGAGTAGAGAAGTAGAGATAAATATTAAATATAAAATAAATATAACAGTAGAGAAGAGAGTAGAGATAGCAGAGACGTTGGGAAAGGATTGCGCGCGCGCAGGAAAAAGTGGCCGAGCGTGCGCTAGTTTTGGCGCGCGGCGTCTGATGCGCTTCCAACGCCCTCCCACTGCTCTGTGCCTTGCCACCGCTCTCTCCCCGCTCTGTGCCTCGCCACCGCTCTCTCCCCGCTCTTTCTCGCCTCGCCACCGCCGCGCCACCATGCCGCCGCGTTGCCGGGAAACTTGGGGATACCGTGGCGTCCGCGCGCACCCCTCCGGCGGCTTCGCCGCCGAGATCTGGTTCCGCGGGATGCGCCTCGGCCTCGGCAATTTCGACACCGCCAATGAGGCTGCCCGCGCGTACGATGCGGTGGCGTGGCGCCTCCTGTGGCCTCATAGAACATTGAACTTCCCCAACGTGCCGACACGGGAGCGGGCACAGGAGCTCGCACCTCTACCATGGCTTATCACCGACGAGGATCGTCACGACCATCGGAGGCGGTTGCACCGTCTTGGCATCACCGAGATGGACGAGGAAGGCATGGCGCTGTGGCGCCAGCGCTTCCCGTAGGACATCATCAACGAGCGCGAGTTCTATGAGCAAAGGAGGGCGGAGCGAGCCGCCTATCGCGAGGACAAGCGTAGGCGAAAAGCGGACGCTCAATTCAACATGAGGCTAGGAGCAGCGTCGCCCTGGGAATCCGACGACGATCGGTATCTTCAGGCCTACAGTTAGACGTCGGAGGGGGACATCACCGAGGAGTAGTCAGATGACAAGGAGTAGTTGAATAATCTATTTTTTATCTATCTATGCTGAGAACTATCCTCTACTCTCTATCTCTACTTCTCGATCTCAGCACTGTAAACGCTTTTTTAAAGCGCCGCGCGTTGCGATTCTGTTGGAGATGCTCTAACATGGCAGACGAGTGCTTTAATGTTGCCCACAAGATGCGCGAGTATTACTAGTAGTATATTTTTCTTGCCATGTTGAGATTTTAAAACCACGAGTGCGAACATGCAGGGGAGCAATGAAGACCAAACACGTGATACTGGGGACATCTTCAAGGAGCATGGCAAGTTAAAGAGGAGCTGCACTGAACCTGTAAAACAAGCTTTGGTAAGTAACACCCTTTCAATTACTTTTTTTAGCCTCGTGTTCTTTGATGTGTATATGTTGTAGTTTTTGTTTCTCTTAAGCCTCGTGTTCTTTGATGTGTCATAAGAAGAGTCTTAATCGTCCTAATGCTTTCGTTTTTAGCTTGATGTAGGAAGTGGGTATTCTCACCTGGTAGTCTGTTTTTATATATTTTTTCCTTTTGAATTCACTTCTCCTAGTTTTGTTTATCTTGCTTCTACTAAATGGATCTGGGTTGCTCTGAGTAATTATCTAAAAAAGAAGTAACTTCATGTTAGGATGCAGTTCCTGCGAGGAGGGAAGTATGTTCAACCTCGAGATCATGTTTCCAGAATGAGGCTGGAGTACACACAAGGTGCCAGTTCCCTAATGATTCTGGATTAGACACAAGGTGCAAATTCCCAGACTATGCTTGATTACACACAAGCCAGGTGGAGTCGTCAGCTATTTGTGTCCTCGTGGCTCTAGTAAAGGCTGAAAGAAAGCGTGCAGCAGCCCTTGAGAATGTAGCTGAGTTCCTGAAGAAGCGAAAAGAGCAATCAGATGCTCTCTTCACCCATGCCAAAGAAGAGATGGAAGAAGCCAGAAATAATCAAGCAGAGGCAGAGCAGGCTAGGCGTCTCCTGCTATCTAAAACTGTTTTCAATACAAAATTTCCTTCATAGTAGCTAGGTTCAAATGTTTATCCAGTCAGCATGCATGTTGTGATGTCCGTGCATCTAATGATGTGGCACAATTTTCTTTTTCGGGTCATGTAATAAGAGCAATTACTTTCCAAACAATAACAGACGAAGCATTGGACATGGTATAGTTCATGCGCAAGCCCAACATTCCAAGTTCAACTTCCACATCAAACTCATGTTCACAGATATCTCCACATTCATACATAATGTCCACAACCATGATTCACTTCAAAGCCAAATTTTTTTAGGAGAGTTATGAATAAAGAAAAACCTCTAGTTCCTGCTACCAGTGCGAGCACAACAAGTCAAGACCATGTGTAATTAATTATATTTTGGTCATTTTTGTGTTCTAAAATGCTGGCCGGCTCGCGGAAGGACGTGTTGCCGGCACACGCGCGGATTCAATGAAGACAGGCGGGTCAGTCTGAAGTCGGTTGCATGCGGCGAGGAGGCGTGTTCAGTAGGGCCTGCAGCGAGTGGGGCCCTCTTGGCCGGCGCGCCGATTCAATGCCTGCGCTATGAGAAGTCGCGTTCATGTCAGAGAAATCACTCCCTCCAGTCCTTTTTTGTTTGCGTATAACAAAATCTCGTTTTCCATTCACATTTTACAAGTAAAATTCGTGGACAAACTTTGACCCAAAATAGGATGGGGACTAGTAAACCAGAACAGAGGTAGTAGTTTATTTCTAATCAAACAAGGGTTTCCCCCTTCCGATTTTCATTACTGAAAACCAACATCTAAATCTAAACATAGTATTTGCCCTAGAAGTACCAGGTTCAACTTCTCGCAACATAAACCCATACAACCATACGCCAAGGAGGTACATAGTACTATGAATTCCATTTTTGCTCCATACCAATCGTTCTAAAAACTACTTAGTACTTATAACGCGCCATTGAAAATCAAACTATTAACCCCGCTAAACAAAATGATATTTTAAACGTGGCTACTCGATCTGTGGCAACTGGCGAGCCACTGCCTCCAAGTCGTTCACCTGTGGTCCTGACCATCAACTCCTACGGATCAAATTATCACGCGAGCTAACTATTCCTACAAATGTGCGCTCCACCACGTACCCGGTACCCGCGAATGCAGCAATCGTGCACCTAGGGTTTTAGGGTTTATTTGTTAACGTTGCCTTTACGTAACACTCCTGTGTGCGAGACAGCAAGAGACCGACTGCGTGTGTGCGCCTCTTCTCTTCGTATATGTACTCCACAGTTTGTCTGGTGTCCAAAAAAATATACTAATAACTACAAGTAGAAGGCACGTGCTATGCACGTATTTTTTAGTCACTCATTTTTTTTTTCTGAAAAAGGTGGCTTATTGTGCCCATGGTTGTTAATATTGTATTGAACATGTAACAAACTTTATTGTTCAATTTGTTGCATTTTGAGAAATGGTTATCAAATTGCTGCATTAGAAGTTCCCGGAGGTGGGGGGATAATCATACAAACGTTGAGTACTTTGATTTGTGAAACATTAGTGGTTTAGTGAGTCGTTGTTGTTTGCCAGATATTACAGGCCTCCAGTTGTTAAGCATTAAAGTTCAGAGCCACAGAAGATGGTAAATAGCAGACTTTTGCACCAGCACGTGTGTGGGCATTTGGCATCGTGAGGGTTCAAGAAAGTTCCTGGAGTCACTTTGGCGGGTGGCCGTACAGAGCGAATCCAAGAAACGTGAGCCGTTAGGGCACTAGAGTTGGGTACTGTGTGGAACAAATCAAATGGCCACTAATTGCTACCCAGTCTTGGCGGATAGGTAATCTGAATTCAAAAATTTATGTACTATAGTAGTAGAGACTAGCAATGTGACAATGCGTTGCCACACGTTCTGAGTAGATTAATACATATTCACTGATTTGATAAAAAAAATTCTAGTTTTGAAATACGTTTATCACTAAAAAAATTGTTATGTTTCACTCAAAATATATTCCTTTGGCAGTTTTGATGATATAAGGGAGGAATGTTGTTGGTTTCAAGATTCGAGAAGTGGTATATGTCTAATTTCTACTCTTACTAGCAAGATGCTCGTGCGTTGCACGGGACATCAAGATCTTGTGGGAGAAAAGTATGAACGAGGGAAGGCCTTATCTGCAAATGTGGAGAGGAGTGCAGGTAAATTGCCATAGTTTCGTTCCTATCCGTCAGATATAAATCGGACGGCCTATATTGCAGGATGGCAGGCCCACCATCATCACCAACTCTGTTTTTATCCCTACTCTTATAAAAAGCATAGTAGGTGATGATCGTGTGCCTGCCATCCTTCAATATAGGCCGTCCGATCTATATCTGACGGATAAGAACGAAACTATGGCAATTTTGCAAAAAGATACCCACACCCCTCTCCACACTTGCAAATAAGGCCTTCCCTTGTTCATCCTTTTCTCCCACAAGATAAACCACTCATACAAATGCATCTTGATGTTCCGTGCAACGCATGGGCATCTTGCTAGTTGTTGCAAAAATCCCATGTGTGTGAGAGAGAGAGGGAGAGAGGGAGAGAGGAGGAGGAGTGCATGTGTGACAAAGACACAAAGAGTGTGTGTGTGCGAGAGGTATCAGCTTAAAATGAGGCAATAGTGTGTGTGTGCACGATCGAGAGGGTGTGTCTCAAGAAGGGAAGAAAATCTACATAGATACAAGGAGCGGGAGAGTGACATGTATGCGATAGTGGAAGCACGAGTGTGCGGGTGTATAAACCTATCTAGAGGCTAGTCGATTAATGTTTGTGACATAAATACGAGTCAAGGGTGCGAAAGAGAGAGTTTTGTGTGTGTGTGTGTGTGAGAGAGACGGTAGTCGAGAAGGGGAGTGGAAGCAGGAGTTGTGTGTGTGTGTGTGTGTGTGAGAGAGAGAGGGGGGGGGGAGTTTGTCTGATCGGTAAACACATGAATAATGTCAGTATGGGATGGAGACAAAAAGGAGACCGCAGCAAATGTTGTGTCTACAGGAGAGAGAGAGAGAGGGAGTAATTTTAGTAGTATGATTCATATCTAGAGACATATAGGGTGTGTGAGAGAATCCCATAGAGAGAAAGACAAAGTGAAAAACGAGTGGAGACTGTGTGTGTGGCGGTGAAAAAGAAAGCTTAGGTACCTAGTGATACGAGAGAACGGTAGAGACGTGAGAGATAATGAAAACCGTGTAATGTATAATGATAGGGAGAATGTGACACTTCTCAAGGGAGACGTCGAGAGACCATGTTTGTGAGGATACGAGAAACATGAAGTGAGCGTGCGGGTGAGCTGGAGAAAAAAGAGTGATAGCTACATGAAGGAGCATGCATGCGAGAGAGATGGGCATGAAAGGAGTCAACATAAAAGTGATTCAACTATTTGAATTCGAGATGATGATACATGTAATCCATACTCGAACCAAAATTGATCTATCAAACATGCATACTCATATAAATTCACGCGCATCTATGTTATTTAATATGTAGATATTACTGATCAACATAATTTGGTTTAATTTTTTGATTTCAACCTTATGATTTTGAGATCATTGTATTTGTAAATCGTATTATACATATAAAGGAGCAGAATTCTTTGTTGTGCTTTTGAAAGTATATATAAAAATGATGTATATAGAATTTTATTCCAATCGAAAATGGATCTCGCCCGAAAAAATAGAATACAATCTGGATTCGAATTGAGTCAGCACGGTAAAAGTGCACTCTACAAAATTTGAACGAAGATCGCCCGAAACCAAATTCTACGAGATGGAAATTACTAGTCCCTATCCCTGCCACGCAAAGCCTATCTGCTTGATTTCTATAGGTTTCAATAGGGGTAGGTTTGTAATTTCACTCAAACATGACATAACCACTTCTCACCCGGATTCATACACGGTGGGTGCCAAAACACAGTGTGTCCTCGGCCGAAATCGACTCCTTCCCCGATTCATACACGGTGGGCGCCAAAAACAAACTCTCGCCGGCAAATATTCGGTGCATGCGAGATTACCGTCCTATCCCCAACCGACTAATATTGCTGTGATGTAGGAAATTTGAAACGGGGGCTAAGTTTGTAAATTTCCTCGCATTTGAGACAAGCGCGCCCTGCAGACATGGTTCCCCCGTCCTCTCCACCTCCATTTCCCCATTCGTACTCCATGGGCGCCAAAACACCCTCTTCACCCCAGCCTCCTCCGTCGGCCACCCCATCGACCGCTGTCCTCCTCCACCATGCCGGAGCTGATACCCCGACGGCGCCGTCCATTACAAGAGATCGACCTCTCTCATCCACGGCTTCGGACCGGGATCCTGGCATCCCGTCCTCTCGCTTCATCCCCGCCGTCGTCCACCTTGCCTGCGCCGCTCCTACAACCGACTCGTCCACCACGCCCCGCCGCCACCGTCTACCCTCCTAGATCTGCTTCCACGCTGCCGACAACCATCGCTACCGCAGCACCGTCAAATTCTCAGCAGATGCATACACGGCGCCGCACCAGAGGCGGTACTCTTTCGTATCTGCTAAACTTATTTATCGCAACAAGAAAATAGATCGCCACTACTTTACTCTGATTTCTTGTCCATCACTTACTTGCTAGTTGAGAGCAAACATTGGTTGCGAAGTTTCCTTTGTTTGGTTTGCACCTTCAGATCCGCCATGGCACGCTCAACACTATACTCCCAATGCTTATGGTTTTCCTCTTTTATATTCCACACTAGTTAAATCACAGTAGACTAAATTTCAAAATTGGGTTAGTCAATTTTTCAGAGCTCGCCGGAGTTTGCCGGTGTGAACGAAGGGGCTCGGGTGAGGACTTTGGTTGTGTGTGGGGGGAGGCGGTGGTGGGGCCTCGCCGAACAAAGAAAACTCGATGCGGGTGGAGGTGAGGGTGGAGGTGGGGGTGGCGGAGGAACACAGGCGGTGGGGGCCGGTGGTCCGGTAGGCGGCCCGTGCGGTGTTCTGTATGGGAATAATTAGAGACGAGGAAGAAGAAGGGTTAGGAGACGTAGGATCTTCATCAAACCGCCTGAAATAGTCGACTGACCCAAATGACAAAAGTCACGCAACTTGCATGCGGACATGCCTTTATATTCAGTACCATCATCGTACCTGCTTAGCACTGCTCCTGAATCCATCAAGCTAAACAACATGCCACTCATAATTCCAAACTTGTTGCTCAAGTACGAATCTGATATGATGCTGATATTACTAAAACAAATAACATTTAATTGGTGAGCTAATGTTCCTACTTTACTTTCGACAAAGCACGTGCACCACATATAGAGAGACAGCAGGGAGTTGCTTTCTTAATGTGCTCTGGTTCATCATGTGTGTGCACTGCGCAACGAACATTTTATTATCCAAAATATTCCTGCTCTTCTTTAGCATGTTCCTCTTCTGTTCTTCTTTAATAAGTACTCTCTCCGTTCCTATATACAAGTCTTTATATAGATTCCACCATGGACTACATATGCAGCAAAATGAGTGAATCTACACTCTAAAATGTATCTAGATACAACCTGTATGTGATCCATAGTGGAAATATCTACCAAGACTTATATTTTGGAACGGAGGGAGTATGATAGTAGTACAATATGTTCCTCATAGTGAAGATGAGCAGGGACATTTGCAGTGTGGAGGTCTATACGGTCGGTTGGTATGGACACTTTGAACTCTTCGTGCTTCTTTGATTCATAGGATTTTGTAAACATGGGAATAGGATTTGTAGTGGCCTACCCACTTGAATCCTATAAGAATAGCAAGGAAATGCACGGAGCTGTGTCACCTTTGAGAGTTACACTGATATTAACAGTACCGCACCTTCAGTTGAAGAGAGCTAGTATCCGAAGCCTTTCTAGCCGTACCGGCAATACTAGCACATATATTCCAGCAAGTTCCACTTTGCTGATTTTACTCTGATGCTAACGGTTTTCCCGTTATATCTACACTATGATCTGTATAGCTGCTTTGTGTCGCACTAGCAGCAGTCCACTCTTGAAGCTAAACACTACAATGACTTACAAAATTGGCACCAAGGCATTGAACGCCATTCTGGATGCAATGAAACTCATACGCTCCCCACCTGTTGACTCTTGTTCAGAATATGATCCTGATGACTCTTGTTCAAAATTGCCACATATAGAGAGACACCATGGAATTGCATTTCTTTTGGCGCCGTGATTCATCATGAGTGGGCAACCAACATTGTATGCAATTAAGCGGAACCTCAAGAATAAGCTTCCTCTTTTGTTCTTTAACATGTTCCTCTTTTGTTATTATGTATTTAGTATGTACAGTATGTTCCTTGTAAGGAAGGGGAGCAGGGACATCTGCAATCAACAGCTGATAGAGCTGGCATGCACTTGATCGATAGTCTTTCAATTAGTAGAGGCAATACAACATCGTATTTTCATGCCAGTTCCACTTTCCCGGTTTATATACCGTGGTTATGGTGTACCCCTTTTATGTACACTATCATCTGCCTAGTTGCTGTGTGCTGTTGTTATCATGGTTTGGCAATAAAATCTCTATACAGTATATTTTGAACCTATCATCTGCCAACTATCCTTACTTCTGGAGCCTATTTTTGTGTGTACTTGTGCCAGATTATATAAATTCACGAACCATATTGATACGTCTCCAACGTATCTATAATTTTTTATTGTTCCATGCTATTATTTATGAAGTCTTGGATGTTTAATGGGCTTTATCATTCACTTTTATATCATTTTTGGGACTAACCTACTAACCCAAAGGCCCAGTCCAGATTGCTGTTTTTTGCCTGTTTCAGGGTTTTACAGAAAAAGAATATCAAACGGAGTCCAAACGGAATGAAACCTTCGCGAGAGATATTTTTGGAGAAAATCACCCACGCGGAGCTTGAGAACCACATCAGGGGATCAAGAGGTGGCCCACGAGGGTGGGGGCCGCGCCCCCCTTCCCAGGGGGCGCCCCCTGCCTCGTGGCCCCCTCGAGCGTCCCCTGGTGCCCTCCTTCTTCCTATATAAGTCTACGTACCCCAAAATCTCCGTGAACAGAGAGAAAACCCTAATTCCACCGCCGTACCTTATGTTCCCATGAAGATCCCATCACAGATTCCTTCTTCATCATCATCATCACCCTCACCATGAGTTGTGAGTAGTTTACCACAGACCTTCAGATCCATAGATAGTATCTAGATGGCTTCATCTCTCTCTCTCTGGATCTCAATACAAAGTTCTCCTTGGTCTTCGAGGAGATCTATTCGACGTAATCTCTTTTTGCGGTGTGTTTGTCGAGATCCGATGAATTGTGAGTTTATGATCAAGGTTATCTATGAAAGATATTTGGTTCTTCTCTGAACTTTTTATGTGTGCTCATAATATCCTTGCAAGTCTTTTCGAATTATTGGTTTGGTTTGGCCTACTAGATCTATAGTTCTTGCAATGGGAGAAGTGCTTGGCTTTGGGTTCAATCTTGCGGTGTCCTTTCCAAGTGACAGTAGGGGCAGAAAGGCATGTATTGTATTGTTTCCATCGAGGATAAAAATATGGGGTTTATATCATATTGCTTGAGTTTATCCCTCTACATCATGTTATCTTGCTTAAGGCGTTACTCTGTTCTTATGAACTCAATACACTAGATGCATGATGGATAGCGGTCGATGTGTGGAGTAATAGTAGTAGATGCAGGAAGGAGTCGGTCTACTTGTCTCGGACATGATGCCTATATATAATGATCATGCCTAGATAGTCTCATAATTATTCGCTTTTCTATCAGTTGCTCGACAGTAATTTGTTTATCCACCGTAGAATATCGCTATCATGAGAGAAGCCACTAGAGAAAACTATGCCCCCCGGGTCTATTCTCAACATATCAATCTACATCTACTTTACTTTTATCACTTTTATTTGCTGTTCTTATAAACTAAAAATACCAAAAATATAAACTATCATCTCTATCAGATCTCACTTTCGTAAGTGACCGTTAAGGGATTGACAACCCCTTATCGCGTTGGCTGCGAAGTTTTTATTTGTTTGTGCAGGTGCGAGGGACTCGCGCGTGGTCTCCTACTGGATTGATACCTTGGTTCTCAAAAACCGAGGGAAATACTTATGCTACTGTGCTGCATATCCCTTTTCTCTTCAAGGGAATCCAACGCAAGCTCGAGAAGTAGCACATATTACAGCACACATGAGCTCGCTCCTCAGAATCCAATGATAGCACACACGTGTTTACAGGGGCGCCCCTATATTAGAATATCCTCTGCATTACAAAGATAATCTCACAACTATTTATGTTTCCATGGTTCTTAGATATTATATGTAATTACAGTGAATATCAGAATCCGCGCATCAGAAGAATATTGTGGAACACTGCAATGACTTACAAAATTGGCACCAAGGCATTGAGTGCCATTCTGGATGCAATGAAACTAATACGCTCCCCACCTATAGATTCTTGTTCAGAATATGATCCTAATGACTATTCTAACCTCGAGGAGTCAAAGGCAGATGGCCTGTCATGTTCACCCATCAAGGTGCCTTCTCTAATTTGGCAAGGTTTTATTGATTGCGTGTATCTTGCATATGTTGTCTTGCATTTCTTCTACTTTGTTGCACTGCCATCTACTTAGTTTACACATCATATATGTCAAGATGCCATGCCCATCCATTATCAATACATATTCCACCTGTCATCATACCATGTTTTTTCACTCAAATTTTTTTCTTGTGCATCAGACATCAAAAAGGAAGAGGGTGATTGCCGAACCTCAAGGAGCACCAGCCGTACCACAGAAAAATCCCACTCCAGCAAAAAGTACAACAAGTCCACCGACCGAAGACCTACCCCAACTGCAGAGACGGCCAATTCCTGCATACTGGAACCCCATTCTAGTTATTCCTAGTTTAAAAGACAATGCTTTCAATGTTGTTAGGGACTACGTGCATATATTCCCATCATTGGAAGATTATAGTGAAGACAAACACCATTTTCACATCTTCCTGTCCCACTTACGTGTAAGTGCTATTATTCATGGTGATTATTTTCCTGTTTTTTGCTGATTGAACACATCAATGATTTACATTACATTGTTGTAAGTAGGCGAGGGTCAATCTGGATAGTCATGACGAGCAAAGCTTGCTTGCGCTTTTCAAGGAAGCATTGCAACAGTATTGGTGTTACCTGAGGAAATCACACTTTGATGGCAAGTCTATAAACGAATTTCTGGTGAAGTCTCCTGTGCTAAATTTAGAAGACATTGAATGGAAAGACCTTGTTATGCACTGGTCTCGTTCCGACGATGAGGTACTGTCTATAATATCGCAAGACAATTTGAACTTCTACTTTTCGGCATGTGCCTTACAGATCTTTTTTTGCAGGAAATCTGCTCGAAAAAGAATTCCGGTTTGAAAAGAACGACATGATATCGCAAAAAATTCTGGTTTGAAAAGAACGATGGCCACCGGGTCTATTCTCAACATATCAATCTACATCTACTTTAATTTTATCGCTTTTACTTTCTGTTCTTATAAACAAAAATACCAAAAATATAAACTATCATCTCTATTAGATCTCACTTTCTTAAGTGACCGTAAAGGGATTGACAACCCCTTATCGCGTTGGCTACGAAGTTCTTATTTGTCTGTGCAGGTGCGAGGGACTCGCGCATGGTCTCCTACTGGATTGATACCTTGGTTCTCAAAAACTGAGGGAAATACTTACGCTACTGTGCTGCATCTCCCTTCCCTCTTCGAGGGAATACAACGCAAGATCAAGAAGTAGCAAGAATAATTTCTGGCGCCATTGTCCGGGAGGCTTACGCAAAATTCATATACCAAGTACCTATCACAAACCCTTATTCTTCGCATTACATTTATTTGCCTCTCGTTTTCCTCTCCCCCACTTCACCCTTGCCGTTTTATTTGCCCTTCTTCCGCCGTGTGTTTAACGTTCACTTTCTTCTTGTTTGCTTGTGTGTGTTGGATTGCTTGTTTCTCACTATGGCTCAGAACAATACCCAATTGTGTGACTTCTCCAATACCAACAACAATGATTTTATTAGCACTCCGATTTCTCCTATTACCGATGCTGAATCTTGTGAGATCTGTCGGCGTCCTGGGAACCAGGGTACCCAGACTTGCCTGTCTACGGGCCGCGACGCGCTCCTACAAGCGGCCTGGTACGACCCAGCTGATCGACCAACTGCTCAAGACCCTCACGAGGGGGCCAAGCCTCACGAGGAGAACGACGTCAAGACCTTCTCGGGAGCGGCCTCAGCATGGCGTTCCGGAGGGGCGGAGAATCCAAGGCCAAGCCTGCCTCAGGAGGAGGCACTGATGTCAGCAGTGACGCACCGCGCCAGCGGTGCCAGCATCCGCCAGCGGCGTAGTTGTCATTTCGGTGCAAAGGAGACAGCGCAGCCGTTGGTTCCCAAGGAGCGGGGCAAAGGTTTCCTCTTTGGTGCAACAAGACCGAAGACCGCAAGGAAGATAAGGAGGATGTCACTGTCGAGCCCACCACCGTGTCACCACCTGATCCTTTTGTAGGCGAAGACCACTTTTGTCAGGATTAGAACGTCCTTGTGTTCCCGCTCAAAAATGGCCATTGTAGGATCCCTTCCCGCCTAAACATTTCGGTGGAAGAGGACCGTGGCCGCCTATATAAGTAGCTAGGACTCCCACTGCAAAGGGGAGAGGACACACTTGGCCACCGCACAAGGAGCAAGAACACTAGCCTCCTGACCCTCCTAAGCTCGCCTCCTGAGCCCAGGAACCTTTGTACCAGCTCATATTCTAGCTCGCCCGGAGCCAATCCACCAAAGCAGGAAGTAGGGTCTTACACCACACGGTGTCCCGAACCTGGATAAACTCTTGTGTGCTTGTTCGTTGTTTGCTTGAATCCTTCCACCGAGACGAGAGCGAGGTGCTAGGTAGACGTGAGTGTGAGAGATCTTCGTTCACGCCCCTGTGTCCGAACTTAATGGGTTTTGCGGAGCCCTGAATCCGACATTTGGCGCGCCAGGTAGGGGGCATGTAGAAATCTTGCCTCTCCGATGACCTCGTCGCGTTCTCGTCGCCGACCCTGCTCCACAGTCATGGTGGACACACACCGAGCTCGCGCCGCCCGCTGCGCCGCGAACGTCGCTTAGATGGCGCCTGCGGGCAACGGCGCACCGCTCCGCCCGAACTCGTCGATCGCCAACGCTGCCACCGACCCGGCTGTCCACGAGCAGCAGGACTCCTCGCTGCCGCTGTCCGTACGGTGGGATGGCCGCACGGCAACACCTTCACCCTCGCCGGCCGCAGCGTCGTCCTCACTGGTCCGCCGCGGGCCGGTCTACTAGCAGCCTGCGCTACTGATGGCGCGGGAGCTCTTGCGCTACCGCCCAGCAGATGACCTCTACGATGAGTGGCTCCATCGCATCACCGAGCTCGTCAACGCTACGGGAGAAGCGCCTGCACCCACGCACTCCTCACGTCCTCTGTCACCCCCGATGGTGAACGAGGGATGTGGGGTCCCGGCTCCGCCTCCCCTCCATCACGCCGGCCAGGAGGGCCGGTGCGAGGCCCCTCGACGTGAGCAACCCCGCAGAGCCCACGCCCACGACGAGGCGAGCTGTCAGGTGATTCCGCACCCACATGCAGGGGCGCTTGGGCCCCCTGGCCCACAGCGCCCGGACCATGCGCCACAGGAGGTGGTGGCGCCAGCACCTCAAGAACCAGCATCGCAAGCGCAGGGGGCGCCTGCGATCGTGAGCGTGGCTGGATGTCGCGCCCTAGCCCCCGAGCTACGGCGCCTCGTCTGGCCCGGCAAGTTCCAGCCGGTCCCGCCTCCACGCTACGATGGCACCACCGACCCCATGGAGTTCCTCCAACTCTTCGAGCTGAGCATCGAGGCGTCCAACGACACCGAGCAGGTCATGGCGAACTGGTTCCCCATGGCTCTGAAGGACGGCGCGCGCTCCTGGCTCCTGAACCTCCTCGTGGGATCTATCTCCTCCTGGGAAGAGCTTCGAGAGCGTTTCATCACTAACTTCCAAGGCACCCGCGACCGAGCCCCGGCAGCTGCTGACCTGCGTCGTGTGAGGCAGCAGCCGGGAGAAACCCTGCAAAAGTACATCCAACGCTTCAACACCATGCGCCTCCGTATCCCCAGGGTCTCGGACGAGGCCATCATCTCCGCGTTCTCCGACGGCGTCCGCGATGTCAGGATGAGGGAAGAGCTCGCCATTCACGAAGACCTGTGCACAACCCTCGAGATGTTCAAGCTCACGGCAAAGTGCGCCAGAGCGGAGGAAGGCCGCCTCTCCGTTTAGGAGCTGCCTGAGGCGGAGGCGGACGATAAGAAAACCAAGGCCAAGGATTCGAAGCGCAAGGGACCCGCCGTGCTGGCTGCGGAGCCAGAAGTGAAGCGTGGCTGCGGCTACGACAACCTCCCCAGAGACAACCGACCATGCCGCGTCTTCCACAACGTCCACATCCACAACACCAATGATTGCCAGGAGCTCAGGGCGATGCGCGGCGGGCAGCGCCCTGAGCACGACAACCACGGCTACGACCATGGAGGAGGCCGAGGAGGAGGACGTTGGGACGGCAAGAACTCGCACCAAGGGTGGCATGAGCAGCCTCGTGATGACCACTGGCAGGAGCAGCCTCGTGACGCCCCCTGGTGCGACTCGTGAGGGTCGCCGTCAGGGCAACGGAGGCCTGCCTCCGCTGCCACCACCGCCAAGGAGGAACGACGATGACCGCCAGGGAGACGGGGCAGGGGGCTTCCAGGAACCGCGTGCAGTTGCATGCATTCTGGGAGGAGCCCATGCCCCGTCTTCTCACCGCATCTTCAAGCAGTTCGCCCATGAGGTGAACGCGGCGCTTCCCAGGCAAACGCCGCGCGCAACCTTAGGTGGACCAAGCAAGTCATCGCTTTCAACCCCAAAGACCAGCTCAAGTGCACTGCGGCCCCAGGCACCCTCCCGATGCTCTGCACCCTGACCATCAGCAACGTCCTCGTGACCAAGACGCTCATCGACGGCGGAGCAGGGCTCAACGTCCTCTCCATCTAGACCTTCGAGACACTCCAGGTTCCCTACGACCAGCTCCACCCCACCAAGCCATTCTACGGAGTCACGGATGGCTCCACACTCCCGATGGGGCAGGTCCGCCTCCCCGTCACCTTTGGCGACCGCGACAACTACCACACAGAGCTCATCGACTTCGACGTCGCCAACATCCACCTCCCGTACAACGCCATCCTGGGGTATCCTGCGCTCGCCAAGTTCATGGCGGCGACCCATCATGGCTACAACGTCCTCAAGATGCCCGGGAGCGGCGGAGTCACCACGATCACCTCCGACGAGAAGGAAGCGGTGCGTTCCCTGGAGCGTGCTTACCAGACAGCGGCGGTCGAGTGCTCCGATGAGGATGGGGCCATCCTCGCCCTGCAGACCGCTCCCAAGAAGAAGAAGAACCTACCCGTCGACGGACCTCAGGACGAGGGGGCCCCTGATGGCCTGGCCTCATGACTCGCACCTGCTGATGAGGCGCCCTCCACCCTCGCATAGGGAGGCGCGCTCGACGCCCCTCTCATGACGGGCTCGGGGGCTCTCCTCTGGAGTGTCCCCGAGCTGACCCGTGCCTCGAGGGAGGTGTTCGAGCACCACCTGCAAGTGTATCTTGATGCGCGTTTTTGTGAGCCCAGCGTGAGCCGTTCAGTGCTAGGGGCTCAGGACTTCATCGACCAAGTCACAAAAGGAACTTCAGTATGCAAGACTCATCCGCGGTGGGCGTAACCGCACAACCCCAAGTTCATGTGCTCGCAGCCCAAGCAACTGCTTCCGCGTCCGCGTCGACATCGCGGGTCTCAATCGAGCCGCTTCTCAGGAGCCCTTCTGGCTGACGGCGATCGGCCGGAGGAGGGCCCTCCCCTGCAGCTACATATGCACACTCTTCAGCTTCCACAACGTAGCTGCCACGTTCCAGCACCTTGTGTAGTGGGCCTTGGGGGCTCGGGAGGCTCAATGGCAGGCGGTCCGAACGGAGCGGGAGCCGGGCCCGCGCAACCACTGAGAGCCTCCGGAGCCCCTGGGCCTCAGGAGCCCGACGATCCTCGGGAGCGACCCGCACAGCTCGCGTCTTCATCTACCCCAGCTCTCCTTCGACAAGTATCAGGTGACACTTTAGGTATCCAAACGAGGGCGCCTCTCGGGTTGCATCATCCTTGAGCCGCTGGGGGCTGATCCCCCGCGGTTAGCTCCCTTTTTGCATGATCAAGGCCAGTTATTTATTCCCATTCGCTCTATCTATATGCTCGGCGTCCTCACCGCCACTAAGGTCATGAGCCCTTGTGAGCCCACTCGCGACCGCCTCATGATTAAGGACTAGCATGACGTCTGTGCTCGGGTCCGTCCCTGCAGCGTTGATAAACCCAAGGGCTGAGCTCTGCCTAGCGAACCATTCCCGTGACGGCACCTCCCATGGTCCTTGGTGCCTTGTTCTCACATGGGCTAATCGCGGATGGGTAAGTAGGGGCCCGTCGCAGGTGCCTCGCTCACGCGGGAACCGCGCGCCGGCTATTTTTCTTTTGGATCGTGGCATGAGAAGACTGGGCACGACGTCTGTGCTCGGGTCCGTCCCTGCAGCGTCGACAAATCCAGTGGCTGAGCTCTGTCTCGCGAGTTATCCCCGTGATGACACCTCCTGGGGTCGCTGCTGCTGCGGCCTTCTCATGCAATCCCCTGGAGATGCACTCGTCGCAGGTCGACACAACACCTCTGTTTTCACATTTTGCAGAAGAAGACTCAGGCGCAACCCGCCTTAGGGTAGGGTCTCGTGGGTGATGAGTAAGCTCACGAGAACTTCCTCAGAGTCGTTCAGCTCATCCTGAGGAGGGCCCATATACACCTTGGCTGTCCTACCGTGCAAGCCACGTGTCAGGACGGGGCTGTACACGCCCCAGAGTCTCTCCCGATGGGAGGCTCCCTCCCACGGTCCAGTGGAAGTACCAAGCTCTGCACTGGTAGATCCAACCGAGGAGCAGTTATGCCCACGAACCAGTGGAAGCACCAAGTTCTGCGCTGGCCGATACGACCGAGGCGCAATTATGCCCACACTTCGCGCAAGTGTGGTAGCTCTATCCTCCGCGCAAGTTATAAACAACTGAGGGTGGCCCCTAGTGGTCGCACCAACCTCAGGGAGCTTTTCAGCTCACGACGCTCACAGCTTCTCCTTGGATGGGTGTCGCGAGGGGGGCTAGGCACGGGGGCTATGCTCAGGTCACGCCTAGCAGACGCCACCCTACCAAGTGCCCAGACACCTGGCCTTCTCGTGCCCCCATCCCAGGAGAAGGCTCGTGGGCAAGGTATGGTGCTCGTTCTCCTTGATGAGAGCCGTTCGTACGTCAAGGGGGGCCCATGGGCCTAACTGGCCACGTAGCCCCTCATCCCTCGAGCCTAGTTATGACGATAACCCCGGTCCTCCGGAGGGCTCAATGGCGATCGAGGTATGCGTGGGGTTGGGCCCTACTAGCGCAGAACGAAAATGGGATCGCTTGAACGTCAAGGGGGACCCTTGGGCATCACGACCCAAGGGCCTCACTGGCCACGTAGCTCCTCATCCCTTGAGTCTAGTTACTACGGTAACCCTGGTCATCCGGAGGGCTCAATGGCGAGTCTAGTTACTACGGTAACCCCGGTCATCCAGAGGGCTCAACGGCGGTCGATGTATGCGCGGGGTTGGGCCCTGCCGATGCAGAGCACCTAAGCAAACATGAAAGGAAGCAAGCATGGAAATCATCTAACTATTACAATAATGTCAAGTTTTTTCAAATTCAAACAAAGTTCTTACGCCTTCCCGAGGCACTCGCATTTCTCTCACTAAACAGGACGGATCAAGCATCGCCAAGCACAACATCACGGGTCTCCACCTCTTTGGTTGCGATGGCAGCAGCCCGGAGAAATGTCTCCACCGACCACATGGCTTCTGTTCCCAGGGCCTCGGGAGCGATCATTGCCGCCTCCTCACGAAGGCGCTTGGACGCCAAACCTTGCCTGAAGGGAAGGGCAACAGGAATCAAGCACCATCTGACCTCAGGAATTGCTAAGATAAGTTTTCAATGCCGCACCCGCTTGCATACCTACACCACCACTTACTATTGTCACGGATCCGCTAAGGCATGAAAACTCTTCCCGATGGACATGTGGGTGGCTGCCTGCACGCCGAGAGGGACCTCCTGAGCATTGCGCCTCGAAGGCTTTTACCGTACCTTGGGCCCCTCACCTCCTGGCCTCGACCACGGCATCATGACCCGGCGTACCAGCGCAGGCTGAGGCTAGTCCCTGGGCTGGGTCTCGCAGGCGTAGGGCCTTAGGCTACCGCGGGAACGCAAGAAAAGGGGGATCATGCTCTAACAAGGGGCTGGTGCAGGACATAAGTTTATAACGCTAGATAGTAACAAAAGTATCACAAGAATTTACATGTCCTTGTGAAGCCCTCCGTGATGTCCCGCAGGAACTAAGATAAGGAAGACGCTCCCAAAGAACTCGGCTTGAACTCCTTCAACGATGGCGACGCCGGGAGGACACCATTTCCCTCCGGCGATAAGGCGGCATCTTGGCGGCTCGTAGCTCTCGTCAGAGATCGAGGCCGTCTCAGGGGTAGCATAACTGCTACCAGGAGAATCGGAGACGTAGCCAACGGCGAGCGCCTCGCTGCCCTGACGGCATGGGGAATGGTCGCCGGCGAGCGCATTTCCTGCGCCACACGGCAGCCGGAGGCCGTCCGCCCCGAAGACTTTGAAGGTTATCGCACCCGTCGTATCCAGCGTGTAGTGATGGATGTGCCTCCCGGCGGGGGCGCGGGCGCGGGGCACAACACCCCAGCCCCAGGTCATGAAGACCTGGCCAGAAGAAACTACCTCCACAACGGCATGCGAAGGAGGAAGGTGACACCCCTCGTGCCTCAGCTCCATCGTCACCCGGCCGCGAGCCGGGAGCACCTCCCTCAGGAACGGAGGAAGAAGGATCCATGAATGTGGGGGGGGGGCTCCCACACGCAGAACTCGCGGGCATCATCCTCGGAATGGGACAGCAGCAGGGTGCGGGGAGACGCCCGTCTCTCTGGGCGGCTAATGGCGCCACCACTGTCGCCGCCCCCGCTTCGTCTGCCTGCCACCAGAGCATACAAGGGAAGCAGAAATCCCGGTGGCGCCCGCGTGCACCACGTGCGGGTGTCAGATGGCCTCAGGGACGCACATAGAGAATCATGGCGCCTCTTCTTCGGGGGGAGCCACTCAGGCTCCACCACCGGGCTCTTCCCTTTCTCTGCAGCCGAGAACCTGCGAATCGGCGCCATGAAGCCCTAGGAGCAATGGAAATGTGGGATCGGCCTGCAATAGTCAAGTGAGAGGCGTAGTGCCTCACCCCCCCCGTTTATAGGCCAAGAAGTCCAACCGGCGGCCACTCGCGCGCAGCCATAATGGCCCCGTTACCCGCGCCAAGGAGTTGTCAAATCGCACGGTTGCCAAGATTGCGTGGGAAGTGGAGTCGCTCGCGTCCCATCCGACCATCACGCGCCAGCCTGGCCCGCAGCTTTTTTGGGGCCCGTAGCACTTCGTCCTCGACTAAGGCTTCGCCCTGAAGCCAACTCCGCGCGTGCCTTGGGCGCGGGGGCTACTGTCGGCATCCTGGGAACCAGGGTACCCAGACTTGCCTGTCTGCGGGCCGCGACACGCTCCTACAAGCGGCCTGGTATGGCCCAGCTGATTGACCGCTGCTCAAGACCCTTGCGAGGGGGCCGAGCCTCGTGAGGATAACGACGTCAAGACCTCCTCGGGAGCGGCCTCAGCAAGGCGTTCCGAAGGGGCGGAGAATCCAAGGCCAAGCCTTCCTCAGGAGGAGGCAGTGATGTCAGCAGTGACGTACCGCGCCAGCGGGTGCCAGCATCCGCCAGCGGCGCAGTTGCCATTTCGGTGCAAAGGAGACAACGCAGCCATTGGTTCCCAAGGAGGGGGCAAATGTTTCCTCTTTGGTGCAACAAGACCGAAGACCGCAAGGACGATAAGGAGGATGTCACCGTCGATCCCACCACTGTGTCACCGCCTGATCCTTTTGCTGGCGAAGACCGCTTTTGTCAGGATAAGAACGTCCTTGTGTTCCCGCTCAAAAATGGCCGTTGTGGGATCCCTTCCCGCCTAAACATTTCGGGGGAAGAGGACCATGGCCTCCTATATAAGTATCTAGGACTCCCACTGCAAAGGGGAGAGGACACACTTGGCCACTGCACAAGGAGCAAGAACACTAGCCTCCTGACCCTCCTGAGCTTGCCTCCTGAGCCCAGGAACCATTGTACCAGCTCATATTCTAGCTCGCCCGGAGCCAATCCACCAAAGCAGGAAGTAGGGTCTTACACCACACGGTGGCCTGAACCTGGATAAACTCTTGTGTGCTTGTTCATTGTTTGCTTGAATCCTTCCACCGAGATGAGAGCGAGGCGCTAGGTAGACGTGAGTGGGAGAAATCTTCGTTCACGCCCCTGTGTTCGAACTTAAAGGGTTTTGTGGAGCCCTGAATCCGACAAGATCAATGCTGCTTTGTTGAATCTTGTCATGAAAGATCAATTCTCCAGCCTTCCTAGTGAAGATGCCGCTACCCATCTAAACAACTTTGTTGATTTGTGTGATATGCAAAAGAAAAGGGATACGGATAACGGTATTGTTAAATTGAAGTTATTTCCATTTTCACTTAGAGATCGTGCTAAAACTTGGTTTTCCTCTTTGCCTAGAAATAGTATTGATTCGTGGAATAAGTGCAAAGATGCTTTTATCTCTAAGTATTTCCCTCCTGCTAAGATCATCTCTCTTAGAAATGATATTATGAATTTTAAGCAACTAGATCATGAGCATGTTGCACAAGCTTGGGAGAGAATGAAATTAATGATACGTAATTTCCCTACACATGGTTTGAATCTATGGATGATTATTCAAAAAATTTATGCTGGCTTGAATTTTGCTTCTCGAAATCTTTTAGATTATGTCACTCTTGATTCATTGCACATCCCGATACACCGCCGGAGGCATTCATGTAGAGTCATACTTGTTGTAGTATCGAATTGTAATTTTGAGTTGTAATAAAAAGTGTGATGATCATCATTATTAGAGCATTGTCCCATGTGAGGAAAGGCATATAAAAAAAGGAGATGGCCCAAAAAAATAGAGAGGGGCTAATAAAAAAAAGAGAAAGCCCCTCCCAAAAAAAATGAGAGAAAAGAGAGAAGGGACAATTGCTACTATCTTTTTTCCACACTTGTGCTTCAAAGTTGCACCATGTTCTTCATTGTAGAGAGGCTCATGCTTAGTCACTTTCATATACTAGTGGGAATTTTCATTATAGAACTTGGCTTGTATGTTCCAACGATGGGCTTCCTCAAATGCCCTAGGTCTTCGTGAGCAAGCAAGTTGGATGCACACCCACTAGTTTCTTTTGTTGAGCTTTCATTCATATTTAGCTCTAGTGCATCCGTTGCATGGCAATCCCTACTCACTCACGTTGATATCTATTGATGGGCATCTCCATAGCCCGTTGATACACCTAGTCGATGTGAGACTATCTCCCTCCATTTTGTCTTCTCCACAACCACCTCTATTCCACCCATAGTGCTATATCCATGGCTCACGCTCATGTATTGCATGAAAATTGAAAGGTTTGAAAAGATAGAGTATGAAAACAAGTGCTTGGCTGAAATCGGGGTTGTGCATGATATGAATATCTTGTGTGATGAAGAGGGAGCATAGCCATACTATATGATTTTGTAGGGATAACTTTCTTTAGCCATAGTATTTTTTGAAGACATGATTGCTTTGTTAGTATGCTTGAAGTATTGTTATTTCTTATGTCAATATAGACTTTTATCTTGAATCTTTCAGATCTGAACATTCATGCCACAATTAAGAGAATTACATTGAAAAACTATATTAGTTAGCATTCCACATCAAAATTTCTTTCTTTATCATTTACCTACTCGAGGACGAGCAGGAATTAAGCTTGGGGATGCTTGATACGTCTCCAACATATCTATAATTTTTTATTGTTCCATGCTATTATTTATGAAGTCTTGGATGTTTAATGGGATTTATCATTCACTTTTATATCATTACTGGGACTAACCTACTAACCCAAAGGCCCAGTCCAGATTGTTGTTTTTTGCCTGTTTCAGGGTTTTGCAGAAAAAGAATATCAAATGGAGTCCAAACGGAATGAAACCTTCGCGAGAGATATTTTTGGAGAAAATCAGGCACGCGGAGCTTGAGAACCACGCCAGGGGATCTAGAGGTGGCCCACGAGGGTGGGGGGCGCGCCCCCTGCCTCGTGGCCCCCCTCGAGCGTCCCCTGGTGCCCTCCTTCTTCCTATATAAGTCTACGTACCCCAAAACCTCCGTGAACAGAGAGAAAACACTAATTCCACCGCCGTACCTTCTGTTCCCGTGAAGATCCCATCTTGGAGCCTGTTCTGGAGCTCCACCAGAGGGGGATCCATCACGGAGTCCTTCATCATCATCATCATCGCCCTCACCATGAGTTGTGAGTAGTTTACCATAGACCTTCGGGTCCATAGCTAGTATCTAGATGGCTTCTTCTCTCTCTCTCTGGATCTCAATACAAAGTTCTCCTCGGTCTTCGAGGAGATCTATTCGATGTAATCTCTTTTTGCGGTGTGTTTGTCGAGATCCGATGAATTGTGAGTTTATGATCAAGGTTATCTATGAAAGATATTTGGTTCTTCTTTGAACTTTTTATGTGTGCTCATAATATCCGTGCAGGTCTCTTCAAATTATTGGTTTGGTTTGGCCTACTAGATCTATAGTTCTTGCAATGGGAGAAGTGCTTGGCTTTGGGTTCAATCTTGCGATGTCCTTTCCCAATGACAGTAGGGGCAGCAAGGCACGTATTGTATTGTTGCCATCGAGGATAAAAAGATGGGGTTTATATCATATTGCTTTAGTTTATCCCTCTACATCATGTCATCTTTCTTAAGGCATTACTCTGTTCATATGAACTTAATACACTAGATCCATGCTGGATAGCGGTCGATGTGTGGAGTAATAGTAGTAGATCCAGGCAGGAGTCGGTCTACTTGTCTCGGACGTGATGCCTATATACAATGATCGATAGTCTTGATACGTCCATTTTGCATCATGCTTATAAGTTGATATTTACTTCACTATGGGTTGTTATTGCATGTTTTGTCACAATACTTATGCCTTTTCTCTCTTATGTTGCAAGGTTTAGATGAAGAGGGAGAATGCCGGCAGCTGGAATTCTAGGCTGGAAAAGGAGCAAACTCTGGAAACCTATTCTGCACAACTCCAAAAGCCTTGAAACTCCACAGAACATCGTTTTGGAAAATATAAAAAATATCTGGCGAAAGAAACCCATGAGAGGGGCCACATGCTGGCCTCGAGGGTGGGGGGCGCCCCATGCCTCGAGGGCCAGCCGGCAGGCCCCCGGTGCCCATCTTCTCCTATATGAAGCGTTTTGACCTGGAAAAAATAAGAAGAAAGATTTCAGGACCAGACGCCGCCGTCTCGAGGCAGAACCGAGGCGGAAACCAATCTAGGGCTCTGGCTGAGATGTTCTGCCGGCGATACTTCCCTCCGGGAGGGGGAAATTTTCACCGTCGTCATCACCAACAACTCTCCCATCTTGGTGAGGGATATCTTCATCAACATCTTCACCAGCACCATCTCCTCTCAAACCCTAGTTCATCTCTTGTATCCAATCTTTGTACCCAAACCTCAGATTGGTACTTGTGGGTTGCTAGTAGTGTTGATTACTCCTTGTAGTTGATGCTAGTTCGTTTATTTGGTGGTAGATCATATGTTCAGATCCATTATGCATATTAATACCCCTCTGATCATGACAATATTATGTCTTGTGAGTAGTTACTTTTGTTCCTGAGGACATGGGAGAAGTCTTGCTATTAGTAGTCATGTGAATTTGGTCTTCGTTCGATATTTTGATGAGATGTATATTGTCTCTCCTCTAGTGGTGTCATGTGAACGTCGACTACATGACACTTCACCATTATTAGGGCCTAGAGGAAGGCATTGGGAAGTAATAAGTAGATGATGGGTTGCTAGAGTGACAGAAGCTTAAACCCTAGTTTATGCGTTGCTTCGTAAGGGGCTGATTTGGATCCATATGTTTCAGGCTATGGTTAGGTTTACCTTAATACTTCTTTTGTAGTTGCGGATGCTTGCATTAGAGGTTAATCATAAGTGGGAGGCTTGTCCAAGTAAGGGCAGCACCCAAGCACCGGTCCACCCACATACCAAATTATGAAAGTACCGAACGCGAGTCAGATGACCGTGATGAAAACTAGCTTGACGATAATTCCCATGTGTCCTCGGGAGCGCTTTACCTTATATAAGAGTTTGTCCAGGCTTGTCCTTTCCTACAAAAAGGATTGGGCCACTGTCGTGGATTTAGCACGGCAGTTGTCCTAGCAAAAGGACTTAGTCGTCAGGCCATTGCTCAGGTTAGCTTAAAGGGGTTAAAGCAGACGAAGGACACAGGGGTTTTTATACTAGTTCGGCCCCTTCGATGAAAGTAAAAGCCTACGTCTAGTTTGGTGTGGTATTTCTTGGGCTTCGATGACCAGGGAGCGAATCTGCTTGCCTGTGTCTCGAGCTGTTGTTTCTTGTCCTGAACCGTCGCCGGGTCGTCCCTTTATATAAGAGGTGACGCCCGATCCGGTTTACAGAGTCCCGAGGCCGGCTCATAATCGTGTCCGCCTCGGCCTCTGTTCTTTCTACCTTACATCCCAAGTTTACATAATATGACGTTTTACAAGTTATGGGCCCTATCGTATGGGCTCTAAGCCTTCTGGGCTATAAATTCCTATTCCATACTCCGCTGGGCTTCTGATAATACAATCTTGATAACTTAAACCGGACCCTCCTGGCCGGTTTATACGTGGTAGTAATATCCCTGACATTAGGCCCCAGATTGATTTGAACCTGTTCATGTCAATCTCCAAAGTCTTGTACAACTTTTCACTTCCGCAGCTTCAGTATGCTTGGTAAACCGGCATGACGTCATCCCTCTGTGTCGCTTTAAACCGTCGTGACATCATCCGCGCATTCAATGCCTGCACCTGCCTTTTACCTTTACTTATTAAAGCTCCGAAGATCGAGGCGACAGCTCAATCCATATCCGATTTTTGGTCTCCTCGATTCCCGCGCCTGCCGTTTTATCTCCTCAGCCAATAAATAGGGCCGAGGGCCATCTCTTTATCCCCTCTACTTCGTCTTCCTCTGTCCTCCAGCGCTCAAGCTCCGCCGCCGTCCTTCGAGCTCGTCGTCGTCACCAAACCCGGCCGCTGCATCAACCTGAGCACGTCCAGATACTCGTCGCCGTCCTTCCGCTTCTTCAGGTGCGTTACTTATTCTTCCCCATAGATCTTAGTTTTAGGGTTTCTCGGGAGCTCGCAGATGAACCTCCGCTCCTCTTTGTTCATCACCATGGGTGGTTCTTAGTCATAGATGTTAAATCTTTTTAGGTCAACTCTTGTATGCGCGACTCCGCTCCATCTTTACGATCTTTATTTTCCCCAATACTGCTAGTAAAACTGCATCTGTAAAAGCCTTCACTGTCTTCAATGAATATGACATGATTTATCTTGATTTTTTCCTGCGCTGTAGATCCATATTTTACCACTGCTCATGTGAAAGTTGTTTCTCACACTTTAGATCTGCAACTTGTCTGCTTATGTCATCGGTTCAATTGTAATCTGTGCCTTATATGCCTGCACTGACGATTTAGATTTAGACCTGCGTCCTATAATTGGCGGTTTAACTTTTCACTTCTAAGCCTCGTAAACCGGTAGCTGTCTCGTTCATGCTTGCTCTGGATCTGTAGGTACCATTAGTCCCTTGCTTAAACCATCAATTAGGTCAATATTTTCATAGAACATGCTGGTTTATGTCTAGTGGATTGTAAACCGGATCTTGTATTGCATTTTTCAGCATTCCGTCCTTGAAAAATATGACTTCTGCGGCTAAGCAGTTCGTCGCTTGCAACTGGGTCCCATCCCGGATTACCGAGGATGACTTAGTAAAGATGGCCTCCATAGGCGGTTTAGGTCCGAAAGAGGTTCTGCACTGGCGGGCCCCTGGGAAAGAGTGCCCTCCTCAGCCTAAGGAGGGAGAGATCATCGTCTTCTTCGATCATCTAGCCCGGGGCTTTAATCCTCCCGGTTCAAAGTTCTTCCGTGACGTTTTAGCCAATTTTCAACTCCATCCACAAGATATAGGTCCCAATTCCATATCAAACATCTGCAACTTCCAAGTCTTCTCAGAAGAATATCTGCAAGAGGAGCCATCTGTAGAGCTATTCTGGGACTTCTTCCATTTGAATCGCCGGATTGAATTCTCCGACGGGCCCAATACTGAACTCGGCGGTATGAGCATCCAGAAGAGGAAAGATGTCAGCTTTCCTCATGCTACTCTTCACAGCCACCCCAAGGATTGGAATCAGACCTGGTTCTACTGCAAAGACACTTCACCAGAGGGAGAAAATCCACTACCGGGTTACCGCCCTTATCGTTTGACAGCGGATCACCCTTTCCCGCAGCGTCTGAGCACCCAAGACCGGGCTTGATATGCCCCCCAACTTACTAAACTCAGGGCATTCGTAGCCAACGGTTTAACCGGTGTTGACTTAGTCCGATGCTAGCTCTCTTGGATCATTCTCCCGTTAAGCCGATGATCTGGTTTAATGTGCGAGTATACCGGTAATCCGAAGGACCCTCAACGTCACAGAGCTACAGTGCTTCCAGACAACGAAGTTACTGAGTCTGCTAAGAAGATGTTGAATATGCCCCTGGAGGAGTGTAGCCGGACCGGTTTAGCCCCTTTCTGTGTGAACAACAAACCGCTGTCGGTAACATTCTTCTGTCCCTTTCTTTTTGCTTTAATCCGTCCATATTGCTTGTCTTCAATATGTTTTTACCCCTTTATACAGGACAATGACCCCTTCTGGAAGAAGAAAGCTCAAGACAAACCGGCGAAGCCAACTCGCAAGAAAAGCTTGGTCGTAAATAAACATAAGAAGAAACCTGCCGCCGCTTCCGGTTCAAACCCCGAAGAAGATGATCCGGCTTCTGAGGTAGTGCTTGATTATTACACCTTTTAACTTTCCTTTGCCTGTATTTATATTAACAATGTCCTCTCCCAGGATCCGGCGGAAGGGAGTAAAGCGGATGAAGTCGAGGTAATCTCTCTTTCCTCTGATTCAGAACCGTTGCCACCCAAAATTTGTCGGGTAGCCTGGAAGTATCCATTTTCTCACCCTTATGCTCAATTGGACCCCAATTTTCTTTTAAAGAAGCAGCAGCATGAGGCTCGCCGGACCACACGCCATAGTGGTCACGTGGTTGAATCCTCCGGATTACCCCACACGCCGGCTCGAAGATGCCGCTCATAGGTTTTGCTTACTCCAACCACTCTTCATCCAAAAGCTGATCTTATTCGCAAACCTCTTAAACCGTCTGATCCAAACTATCAGGAAACTCCTCTGTCTTCTTCCGGCGAGTCAACTGCCACCCAAGTCCCGGTGCTCAAGACCGTTCCTGGGTAAGTCATCTTTCAGTATGCCTGGTTTATCTTTCCTTTTTGACTTGTGATTTTCATTATTCCTTTCATCTTATCAGTATGCCCAAGCCTAGCAAGAAGGCAAAATTGAATAAATCGGCAGCCGGAAACACTTCTGAACCGGCAGAGGATCTTGAAGCTACCAATCCTCTGGAAGAGAACGCTGAAGTTCCGCTCGATGATCCTTCCCCAATGGACCACAAAGATCCTGCTGCTCCGGAGGGTGATGCTACAGAGACCGCTGCTGAACCGGCTAGCCCTGCCCGGGTTAGTCCGGTACGCACCAATCCTGCTGTCGCTGATGATCCCCCTAGGCCAACTGCTACCTCGACGGAAGATGTCGAGATTACTGGGATAGGTTTTTCTGCTCCTGTGGATCCTGTTATCTTGGCCAAACACACTGCCAAGGAGGAAGTTCTCCAGAAAGCCAAGGGCAAGTGGAGCACTGACTTGTCTAGTTATGCCCAGCTCAGTGCCCAGGAGCTCCACTCTGGGTATCTAAACCGGCTCTTCACTAGTCGCGACCACGAGGCTGGTTTAGTAAACATGATGAAGGAAAAATATGAGGTAACTTCTTTCCGTTTGCCTTTCATTTCTTCTTGTATCTTGTAATTGTACCATTAGGCCATAGGAGCCCCCAAGTGCCGGTTTAGCCTTTAGGATGAACCGGGACTTTGATAGATTAACTGGAATAACTAGATTTGCATGTATAGCCCCCAAGGGCCGGTTTACTCCAGTGCGGGTGAATCAGTACTTCTTCCATGTTTGAGAATGACCTTACATTAGCCCCCAAGTGCCAAGGATATAACTTTGTTATGTGCTTGGGACTTGTTTGAAAAAATTGATTTCTGTCACTTCAACTGTACATTAGCCCCCAAGTGTCGAGTGCATAACTTGTTATGTGCTTGAGACTTCTGATTGATCTGTCATCATGAGTATATGATATTCTTTATTTTCTGCAGACGGATTTCAACCGGAGGGCTTCAGAGGCAACTGAGCTCCGGAATAACTTGGCCTTCCAGGAGATTGCTTCGACTAAAGCCAAGGAGGAAATTGCCCTTGCTTTAGCTAGTATGGAGAAACTCAAGAAGGACTTTGAAGCGGAGCGGTCCACGTCGGAGGTGCAAAGGGCTGGTTTAGAGAAGAGAGCAAAGGATGCTGAGGCTGCCCTTAACCTGGTGACGGAGGAGCTATCCGGGTTAAGACATCATATAGACGATATGACATCCGCGATCTTCGGTAAATACTTGTTTTCATCCGGTTTATCCTTGCTATCTAATACTGCTCCGGCTTAACCCATCATTTGTACATAGGGAGGCGCGTGACTCATCTTGCGGATGATGTACGGAGGAAACTGAAGGCTGCTTATACCTTGGTGGAGCAACTCTATGCCAGAGCTCAGAGGGCCATCAGTGCAATTTCGCACAATAAACCGGCGCCGACCACCATCCAAGGTACTCTGGAGAAATTGTCCATCTTGCCTACCCAAATTGTTGAAGTAAAGAAATCTTCTGGAAGAGCTGGTTCCCTCATGGCATTAACCCGGGCCAAGGCGTGAGTTCCTGATTTTGATCCGGCGGAGGCTATGAATGGTTATCCCAGCATGAAGGAAGATGTATCAGCCTTCTCCGCTGAAGATCTTCGCGCTTTGACCAAAGACATGCGCCCTCTTTCTAGTAAGCTCGCTGATGAGGCAGACTTGACAAGGTATCATCCGGGTTACGATCCAGAGAACGTGCGGGTGGAGCGGCCGTCTTATGACATCGAAAATCTGATTCCGCCCGTTCGTAAGCATACCTTCGCTCCTGACATTGAACCGTCAGAACTCATAAACGATGAAGTATATTTCCACGCCCTTGCCAAGATTGACTGGAGCACTCCTGATTTCCAGCAGCTGCGAGAAGTCGTCGAAGATCCGGAGCAAGCTGACCCTCAGTCTTCACAGCGAGCCAGAGAAGAATCCTAAACTAGCTCCGGTTTAATCGTATATGTTGACTACTTTGCAAGAAACTGATATTCTTTTGGGCCTACAAGTGCTTTGTAATAGAATAGCAGAGATACTATCTTTTGTCCCACTCTTATCCTTCACATTACCTTGATTGGCAATTCTTACATTATCTTTTGCCTGCAGTGTGTCCATGGTTTATGTTTACCTGTATCTGCATAAACAATGCTAAGAATGTCCTGGCGGTTTACCACCGGATGGGTTACACTGCCCTGCGATTAAGTGTATATATAAACTTTAACCTGGCAGGATCAATCTAGGGCATAAGTGCTGATGACTTACTTGGCTCTTTGTCGGCTTATCATGAAGGCCGATCCAGGTTGTGCTGAACGCCGGTTTAACTAGTACTGGTGTTCATGACCCAGACTATAGCTCTGTAGTGACAACTTTGTAGCTGTCCCATCTTGAATCAATGGATTTGGTTGAAAACCAATGATCTTGATGATAAAGATTTGTGAAAACATAAAAAATGGAAAATAAAGTTTTTGGGCAAATAAGACCATGTAGTCGAGGCTTTTTACGGGATGTCAGGCTCCAAATTTGAGGCTTTTTATGAGCTGCCAGGCTACCATCATTAACCATTTTAGCAAAGCCTATTAAGATGATCCGCATTCTTTAACCAAATCATCAATGTCAACAGCTACCCAATGTTCAAAATCTCATAAAGATTTTGGCTTGGGTAATCACTTGATGATCGTCAATTTAACGTGACCAAGTTCAGGGCCCCGAAGGATTGACTTGTGATACGTTCGACGGGTCATACTAGGTTTACCTAGACGGCGCGATTTACTTGATGCAGGCAGGTTAATCCGGGGTTTTAGGTGTATACACCGGGCTTCCAAGCCGTGTTCACTACAAGAGTTTTCAAATCACTGATGAACTTGCATCAGGAGCCCCCAGGTAGCATGCGAGCATTGCTCGTCAGGGCATATGTTTGAGTCTTGCTAAGCATCAAACCCTCTTTTGCCCCTTCATCATCATGTGGAAATTGCCGAAGCAACCAGAGCATTCCTCTTATGATGGGCTTCATATGGCCACCGGTTCAAGAGGCCATGGGAAACTTCCTTGCCCGCGGAAGCCCCCATCGATTCTTGTTTGTATAAAAAGGGACGACTAATTCCTTGATTTTATCAAGGGCGCCGGTTCAAGAGGCCATGGAAAGCTTCCTTGCACGGAAGCCTCCATGTGATACTCTTTTGTGCAGAGAAGACGGCTGATTCCTTGATTTTACCAAGGGCGCCGGTTTAAGAGGCCATGGAAAACTTCCTTGCACGGAAGCCCCCATGTGATACTCTTTTGTGAAAAGGATGGCTGATTCCCCGGTTTATCGGGGGCGCCAGTTTATTTTATTAATCATAATATATACATTGTACATAAAGTAGAGCCAATGGCTCAAGTATAGTAAGGTCGAAGAAGAGCGATGTTCCACAGCCGTTTGGTCTCCTCCTCCGCCGTGCGCGAGTCCTTATGTTCTCGAACGTCGACGAGGTAGTATGATCCGTTGTGCAGTTTCTTGCTGACCACAAAGGGTCCTTACCAAGGTGGGGATAATTTGTGCATATCTGTTTGGTCCTGGATGAGCCGGAGCACCAGATCTCCTTCCTGAAACGTCCTGGTCTTAACCCGGCGGCTGTGGTACCGGCGTGGGTCTTGTTTATAAATCGCCGATCGAGCTGCTGCTCATTATCGAGCGGCGACTGTGGTACCGGCGTGGATTTAGCACGGCAGATGTCCTAGCAAAAGGACTTAGCCGTGAGGCCATCGCTCGGTTTAGATTAAATGGGTTAAAGCGGATGAAGGACACAGGGGTTTTTATACTAGTTCGGCCCCTTCGATGATGGTAAAAGCCTACCTCTAGTTTGGTGTGGTATTGCTTGGGCTTCGATGACCAGGGAGCGAATCTGCTTGTTTGTGTCTCGAGCTGTTGTTTCTTGTCCTGAACCGTTGCCGGGTCGTCCCTTTATATAAGAGGTGACGCCCGATCCGGTTTACAAAGTCCTGAGGCCGGCTCATAATCGTGTCCACCTCGGCGTCTGTTCTTTCTACCTTACATCCCAAGTTTACATAATATGACGGTTTACATGTTATGGGCCCTATCGTATGGGCTCTAAGCCTTCTGGCTATAACTTCCTATTCCATACTCCGCTGGGCTTCTGATAATACAATCTTGATAACTTAAACCGGACCCTCCTGGCCGGTTTATACCTGGTAGTAATATCCCTGACAGCCACCTTGCTGCACCTTATTTACTTTTACCTTTTGTCACTTGCTACCAATTACCTTATCACAAAACTATCTGTTACCTATAATTTCAGTGCTTGCAGAGAATACCTTACTGAAAACTGCCTATCATTTCCTTCTGCTCCTCGTTGGGTTCGACACTCTTACTTATCGAAAGGACTACGATAGATCCCCTACACTTGTGGTTCATCAAGTATCATAATTATTCGCTTTTCTATCAATTGCTCGACAGTAATTTGTTTGCCCGCCGTAGAATATCGCTATCTTGAGAGAAGCCACTAGAGAAAACTATGGCTCCCGTGTCTATTCTCAACATATCAATCTACATCTACTTTACTTTTATCGCTTTTATTTGTTGTTCTTATAAACTAAAAATACCAAAAATATAATCTATCATCTCTATCAGATCTCACTTTCGTAAGTGACCGTAAAGGGATTGACAACCCCTTATCTCGTTGGCTGCGAAGTTCTTATTTTTTTTGTGCAGGTGCGAGGGACTCGCGCGTGGTCTCCTACTGGATTGATACCTTGGTTCTCAAAAACTGAGGGAAATACTTATGCTACTGTGCTGCATCTCCTTCTCCTCTTCGAGGGAATACAACGCAAGCTCGAGAAGTAGCACATATTACAGTACACATGAGCTCTCTCATTAGAATCTAGTGATAGCACACACGTGTTTACAGGGGTGCCCCTATATTAGAATATCCCCTGCACTACAAAGATAATCTCACAACTATTTATGTTTCCATGGCTCTCAGATATTATATGTAATTACAGTGAATATCAGAATCCGCGTATCAGAAGAATATTGTGGAACACTGCAATGACTTACGAAATTGGCACCAAGGCATTGATTGCCATTTTGGATGCAATGAAACTCATACGCTCCCCACCTATAGATTCTTGTTCAGAATATGATCCTAATGACTATTCTAACCTCGAGGAGTCAAAGGCAGATGGCCTGTCATGTTCACCCATCAAGGTGTCTGCTCTAATTTGGCAAGGTTTTATTGATTGCGCGTATCTTGCACATGTTGTCTTGCATTTCTTCTACTTTGTTGCACTGCCATCTACTTAGTTGACACATCATATATGTCGAGATGACATGCCCATCTTCCACTCAAATGTTGTTCTTGTGCATCAGACATCAAAAAGGAAGAGGGTGATTGTCGAACCTCAAGGAGCACCAGCAAAGTCCTTGAAAAACATGGTTGTGCCAGAGAAATCAGACAGCACCCCACTTATATTGGATGTACAACCAGTGACACAAAACGTAGGACCGACTCCAGCAGACTATACCCATACGTCACTAGACACACCACTAGCCCCACCACACAGGACCTGCATTCCAGCAAAAGGTATGCCGATTTCAGTTGCCATAGAACCAGCCGTACCACAGAAAAATCCCACTCCAGCAAAAAGTACAACAAGTCCACCGACCGAAGACCTACCCCAACTGCAGAGACGGCCAATTCCTGCATATTGGAACCCCATTCTAGTTATTCCCAGTTTAAAAGACAATGCTTTCAATGTTGTTAGGGACTACATGCATATATTCCCATCATTGGAAGATTATAGTGAAGACAAACACCATTTTCACATCTTCCTGTCCCACTTACGTGTAAGTGCTATTATTCATGGTGATTATTTTCCAGTTTTTTGCTGATTGAACACATCAATGATTTACATTACAATGTTGTAAGTAGGCGAGGGTCAATCTGGATAGTCATGACGAGCAAAGCTTGCTTACGCTTTTCAAGGAAGCATTGCAACAGTATTGGTGTTACCTGAGGAAATCACACTTTGATGGCAAGTCTATAAACGAATTTCTCGTGAAGTCTCATGTGCTAAATTTAGAGGACATTGAATGGAAAAACCTTGTTATGCACTGGTCTCATTCCGAGGATGAGGTACTGTCTATGATATCGCATGACAATTTGAACTTGTACTTTTCCGCATGTGCCTTACAGATCTTTTTTTGCAGGAAATCTGCTCGAAAAAGAATTCCGGTTTGAAAAGAACGACAGGATATCGCAAATATGCTGCCCGCTGCTTTGCTCTTGTTAGTACCTGTTTTCCTGTATCACTGTACTTGCATACATACCTGGTTCATTATGTGACGGCAGTATGCATGATAGCTTGCTTATCAATTGTTCGCTCCAAATTATCTGATCTGTATGAATGGTTACATTAGTGTAGAATATATCCAATGCCAATGAATTTTTTTAGCTCTGCATTGTTCTTGTAAGTACCTGATGTCCTTTATCAGGGTACTTATATTGACATGTAGTTGTTCATGTACCATCACTCTGTAGCTTATTTTCCTTTTCCCTTCATTTTCTACACATAAGATCTATATTTACTCTTACCATAAGGTTGGATAACACCGATAGTACTGAAGAAGTTTAGCTCTGCATTGCTCTTGGCTGTACCTTTTGCCTGTATCGATGTACTTACATTTATAGCTACTTGGTTATGTAGCATCACTCTTCATCTTATCTTAAATATTCTCCATTTTTTCTTATATTGTCACATCTATATTTACTCTTAACAAAATGTAGAATAAAGGCAATGCTTATGAAGAAGATTATGTGGTAAACTTCTTGAATTGCCCCCCCCCATCAGAATGGACAAGGGCTTTATATAGCCTGCCTTCACCAATCATGTAAGTTTGTCCTTCTCAAGCCTTCAAACTTTGTTGTGTATATTTAGTTAGGCATGATTGCAACAGCTGTTTATTTTTGGTGTTTGCATCAAATTGCATGTTTAAAGTTTATTATGCACTCCAGTTCATAAACAAAAGTTTGTCCTCCTCAATTTAAGTTTTCAGTTGTACAACCAAGTTCCTTCTTCATACCATGTAAATTAAACTATATAGAGCAAGCGATCTTATTTTGCCAATCTGAAATGGGATAAATTGACAGCACACTAACCATTGATACTTATGAGTTCTTGAATTGTAATCCAGTGGTGTTGTGAAGCTGTCAACTCCTTCACAATGTCATTTCCTGCCATGTCTTGACCTGAACAATAACATATTGTGTTAATGCTATTTTAAATTGTGTCACTTTATTCGTGAGTAAGAAATGTGATGAATTGTCAGCACTGATACTTATATGTGCAAAACCTATCATATGTCTGCTTGTTTATCTTTCAGAGTGAGGAGGATATAAGGGTCAAACAAGTGCAGTCTCACCAGCTTGCTCAGCTGCTTGCGCTGCAGCTCCCGAGCAGGGCTAACCTTTCTTGAACTCTATTGACGTGATGTCGGTTTTGTATATTATTTTGTCGGCGTGTTTAGTTGCACTGGTGGCGATCTTTGATGCCCAGTGTATGTAATCTGCTGTCTGCTTGTGCTTTATTATCATAATGGTGAACTTTGATGCCCAGTGGATGTAATATGCCATAATTTCTTTATTGTATAGTCTAGGTTTTTTTCTTATTCACGATGCTGCAGTTATTTTACTATATATATATCCCGTCTTCGCAATAAACCGGCCAAACCGTAAAATTACGGTACATAATCATACCGTCATGCAAATCACCATGTATGATCCGCATCATGGGCCCCGTCATCTTGGTCCGTTAACAGGCCTAAATGTAAATTGGCCCACTAGTAGATTCGGGCCCTTAATAGGCCGAGTAAACCACCGACCCTATTTTCCCAAGAAAACTCAATGGGCCTTTAGGAGGCTGAAAAGTAAGTTGGGCCTGAAACGTGCCGAATAGCTCACCGGCCGGCAGCAGGCTGAAATAGACCCCGGCCCATGAATGTGCCAATCAAATCACGGGCTTATAACAGGCCAAAATTATCTCGTTCCTTGTTTGGCCCAATCAGATTATCGGCCGCGAGCAGGCCGGATGCAAACCGGGCCGTAGTTAGGCCCAACTACATGACGGGCTTTTAACAGGCCGAAATTAATATAGGGCTGAAATGTTAAACGGGCCCTTAACAGGCCGAAACTAATATCAGGACGAATTACTAAATGGGTCTTTAGCAAGTGGGCCAAAAGCATAGCATCCAGTTGACGAGCCGAATATGATATGGGCCATAATTTAGCCCAAAGCCTCTTAAAGGGCCGGACCCGATCTGGGTCGAAATTTGTCCCACAACGTGGTAGGCTTTTAACGGGCCGGATCTCATATGGTCCATTATTAGGCCCGGAACATGGTATGCCATTAATGGACCGGATCAAATATGGGCCGGCATTTGGCCCAAAATATGGCAGCCAATTAATGGGCCGGCCTACTAGGGTCCTCAAAATCTTGTGGGCCTACAGCTGGGCCGGCCCATTAATGTCGGCGAAATCTCGTGGGCCTTTAGCTGGGCCGTCCCATTATGGTCCACAAAAATATTGTGGGCCTTCACCTGGGCCGGCCCATTATGGCCCGCAAAATCTTGTGGGCCTTTAGCTGGGCCGGCCCATTATGGTTCACATAATCTTGTGGGCCTTTAGTTGGGCCGGCCCATTATGGTCCACAAAATCTTGCGGGCCTTTAGTTGGGCCGGCCTATTTAAACTTTATGGGCCACTTTTGGGCCAGTCCACGTGTCAACATATCATAGGCGCATCTCGCCCAGTCGATAAGTGACACATGTGCCAACGCGGAGCTGGCACGTGTTACCATCAGCCAATCAGAATTTTACACGTGGAAAATCCTCGTTGGTCCGGGCTGTTAACGGGTTATCGGATCCAAAACCGGACCCGATAGCTTAATGGCGTTCCGTTACGGTGGATGCCATGTGTCGGTCACCCTTGACGAAAGCACTTCTGTGACGCGTGATTTATCGTCATGGAAGTGGACACTTCCGTGATGATAATTTTGCTAATGTCATGGAACACTTCTACGACAGCACATGTATGACTATCTCGATTCTGTCACAAAATTGTCATGGAGGTACATGCATGACAGAAAATGTGACCTACTGCGACAAACACGTATCATCACAGAAGTGTATTTTTTTTGTAGTGTATCATCCATGAGGACTCACCTTGCAAGACCGAAGACATCAAGCCGGACACAATCTCGTCCTTGAAGGCAAGTCCGGGGGCTACTGAGGGAGTCCTGTATTCAGGGTCCTCAGGCATCCGGGTCGTTGAAGCTGGGCCGTAGTGATGGGTCGTATAGAGAAGAAGTAGAAGACCTTCCCCCGTATTCGGTCAGGACTCTTATGTACATAGAATGGCAAGTGTAGAGTCCAGATGTATCAATTACTTCCTCCCCAAGTCACCCTTGTAACCCTGGGTCCCCTCTGGCGTGTATATAAGCCGCGGGGTTTAGTCTGTAGAGGGGATCATCATCATCACAATACCCCCATAGGCTAGAATTTAGGGTTTAGCCATTACGATCTCGAGGTAGATCAACTCTTGTACTCATATTCATCCATATTAATCTAGCAGGAAGTAGGGTATTACCTCGATTGAGAGAGCCTGAACCTGGGTAAACATCGTGTCCCCAGCCTCTTGTTAGCATTGATCCTCTAAACGCATAGCTTGGGCCCCTCCTACCCGAGATCTGCCGGTTTTTACACCGACAGTCACCTGTGAAGACTTACCACAAGTGATTGGGCGAGGTCTGTGTGACCTTAGCTCAAGGGGAATACGGTGAGGACTGTGTCTCCTCAGGTTTGAATACCTAGCTGCCCTAACCAGACATACAACTGTCACAACAGTTGGAACTGTTCTTCCAAATCATTGTCTTCACAAGCCTACTGGTTCTAATTCCTCAACCCTTTCATTTGCACATTCGTGTGTTGATGAACTTGATCTGTACTATTTGAAGACTTTGACTGAAGACTTTCTCAATTTCCTCAATCCTATTTCTTCAGCCTTCTATCTTCAGCATGCTTATCCTGTTGTACACGCTACTTGTGCTCTGTGTATGCTTTAATTGCATCATGATGACTATGTCACTGCTCTGTTGTGCATGCACGTAGGCATCTATTCCGCTGCTAGTAGTTCGTTGCTTAGGAAATTCCTCAGTTAGTATTTCCTCAGTGACGAATTTGTAAAAATCTCCTATTCACCCACCTCTAGTCGATATAACCCACTTTCAATTGGTATCAGAGCGAGGTACTCCCTTGTTCTGTGTGATTTTGGTTTAACCACCTGGAGTTTTAGTTATGTCGGCCGCAGGCATGAAGAAAGTGTCATGACCCATCTTTGATGGTCGTGACTATCCTAAGTAGAAGGCCACGATTAAGAAGCGCCTCTTGGCATGGATAGTGAGCTGTGGACCGTCACTGTAATTGTTCTTACCGATTTGTGCAAGACAACAAATGATGAGGACATTCGCGAATACACTCGTGTGGACATTATGGCGAAGGATATCATCTGCTCCTGTTAATCCCGAGATCAATTCAGACTCATCATGCATATGTGTAATGCAAAGCTCATCTGGGACCAAATCTCTGATGTCTATGAAGGTCATCAAACTTGACAGGATCCTTGGTTTGTTGAGTTCAAGGAATCTCTCAAAACGATGACTTTCAAACATGAACCATCATCTTCCACATCTTGCCTCATGGCAAAAGGTGAAAGGTAACCGACTATTACTCATTTGAGTCTAGTGATTATGGATCTGATGATGATTCCAGACCTAGCTATTCCAAACTTGCTAATATTGCCATAAAACAGCAAAATGCTTTTAAAAAGGTTCAAAATCTGCTAGAAAGAAGTGATGACCTGTTAGGTGAAAAAATGGACCAAACTCAAACTTTGACTGCTAATCTTCAGCAACTACAGTCTAAGTTTGATAACCTTCAGGGTCTTCATAACACGCTCCTAACCGATCATGAGAAGCTTTCTTATGAATTTCTTCAAAGAAAGCAAGATCTTGAAAAGTTTAGGGTGAGTTATGAAGATCTTCAGAAGGAAAACGATTCATTACTTGCTCAACAGATCAGTTCCGCTCAGGAAGAATTCATTCCACCATGTCTGAAATGCATTGAACATGAAGCTGCTAATTCTTCACCTGAAAGTTTAAATCATTTTATTGCTGCAACTTCTAAAAACTATTTCCGTGGTGACAATTTCCTTAACTGATGAAACCACTGATGCTACTGACGAAAATGCAGGGCTGAAGGAATTGTATGTGACAGGCATGTACAAAAGCCTCAAAGGTCATCAGACTCTTTGCGATGGGCTCAAAAAGCAGATCTTGAACAGGAACCCTAGAAAAGAGGGTATTGCCTTTGAGAGGAAACTCATGTTGATGGGACCTACTGGAAACCTGAGTAGTATCCCAAAACCTCATGGGTTGCTTAAAAAGGACCTCCAATAGATCCATCTACCTTATCTCGCTTTACTTGTGAATCTTCACATTCATCTGATGAGTCATTTGACTCCAACTACAAACTGTTCAAAAATCAGAATGGTGAAGTATTTGCTAGATATGTTGGAACTAACTGTAGGAATAGCCCCCCTATGAAGAAAATCTAGGTTCCCAAAAGGCATCTTGAAAATCTTCAAGTGAATGTCCTCGTGACACCACCTGTGAAGAACAGGAACCCCAGATCAAATTTTTCATATGGATCAAAATCTTCATATGGATCCAAGTCCTCATGCACACCAAATTCCTCATATGAACATTATCGTGCTAATGCTTCTGTTTCCCAGGGAAAATCTAAGGGTTATGAATATGTGCATTATTCTTCAAATCATTATGTTCATAAGTCCTCGAAGAATTTCTTTGCTTACTCTTATTCATACTCTAACCCCTCTCCCGTGAAACGAAATGCACTGGCTTCAATGCCACCTTTCTCATATGGAGCTCGCAGAATGATGAACTCTTTTCCAACCCTCCAGATGTGGGTGGTGAAGAAAAAGAACTAATCTCTCATGCAGGGTCAAGTCTCCAGACGAACTTAAGTGTCTGAAGAATTTGCTGGAGACCTGAGAATTCTTGAAAGAACGCAAGCTAATCATGAAGAAATGATTCATTCATTTCTCACGTCCTCATTCTACTACATATATTGCTCTTAATGATGAAATTCATTCTGATGAAGTTGATGTCATATTCTTCACTATGAAGCATATGAGTTTGCACTAATTCATCTACAGGGTGAATCTCTCAAAGCTACTGAGTGGGTCCTTGACAGTGGATCATTGTAAGTGCATCTAGTGCCCCTTAGTGATTTTGGTGTATTGAATACTTATAGGTTAATGGACTAATGTGCTTATGAGTGTACACAGGTTATATAAGTCTCCGAGGAGATTGATATTTTCGAAGAAAGTCGACCCCTAAAAATGTATGTCTTCAGTAGAAGACTTTGGTTTTCTTGAAGACTTTGAAACTGAGGAAATTCGTGTGACCTTGATGACTTGGATATTAATGCGAGGATTATGATGCGTGAAGACTTTCGTTTTCATAGTTTCATTTTCTCTTTCTTGAGTCATAGGAAACACTGTACTATTAAAGGGGGGTCGAGGTAAAACTAAGGAAACACATTTCCATGTGATGCTCAACTCAAAGCCTACACTACCTACTCGTTTGGAGTGAAGCCATTGGAAATCTCATGCAGTTCAGTCAATTTCTTCAGTGAGAGAGATGAAGTTCTTCTGTTCTCTAAGGAATTTGTTCTGACTGAGGAGTTAGGAATTCGCCAGTGCGGATTGCCTACAAGTGAGGAACATGATAGCCGTGAGGAATTTGAGAGCTCAAATTTTCGACCATTGCTGTGCTATGCGCCAGCTGTCCAAAATATCCTATCCACCTAATGGTCGTATCATTGAAGGACATTTATGTCTTATCATGTCAGGCTGCTCCCTAGGCTATAAATAGCCGCCCCCTCAACCACTAGTTGGTTGGCTGATCCGAGAGAAACTAACACTTGTCATTAGAGCAACCCATCCTCCGAGGACTTTGAGAGAAAATCATCAAGTGAGGAAAAACCCAAAACCCCAACATTTAAAACCCAAAGTGATTGAGCATCATTGAAGAGATTGTCCCTATGTGGAACCGGTGCTGGTTACCTTTGAAGACTATGCATCTTCCAGGCGGTTAGGCGTCAATGGTCTAGAGCATCCAAGAGGAATTGTGGATCCCCGAGTGACCGAAGTCTGTGAAGGTTTGGAAGTCACCTTGAAGGCTTACCACGAGTGATTGGGCGAGGTCTGTGTGACCTTGGCTCAAGGGGAATACGACGGGGACTATGTGTCCAGGAATGTGTGCCCTCAGGTTTGAATACCTAGTCGCCCTAACCAGACGTACAACTGTAACAATAGTTGGAATTGGTCTACCAAATCATTGTCTTCACCAAGCCTACTGGTTCTATTTCCTCACCCTTTCATTTACTCATCCCTGTGTTGATGAACTTGATCTGTACTGTTTGAAGACTTTGACCGAAGACTTTCTCAATTTCCTCAATCCTATTTCTTTAGTCATTTTGTCTTCAACCTGCTTATCCTATTTACACGCTACTTGTGTTGTGTGTATACTTTAAATTCATCATGATGACTATGCTACTGCTTTTTTGTGCATGCACATAAGTATCTATTCCGCTGCTAGTAGTTTGTTGCTTAGGAAATTCCTCACCTAGAAGTTCCACGGTGACGAATTTGTAAATATTGCCTATTCACCCCCTCTAGTCGATATAACGCACTTTCAATCATACTTCCATCGGTGCGGGTCACTCGCGCAACTTCCTCCCGCTCACCCCATCGGGCGTCCTCAACCAACACGACATCGACGCCTACTCCGATTCGAGCCAGGACCCATTGGCCACGTCGCATGGAGGGGCAGAGGCGGGACATACACTTTGTTCCACGAAGGGCGAACACAATGTCACCCCAATCGGCGCCATCGACCCACAACATCCATGTCCGCACGGGAAGAGCCCAGCCGACCAAGAACCCGGTCGGGAAGGGTAACTCCGGTTGCATCAGGTCCCTCTGACGATTGCCCAAGATGGCGAGAGCCCCACAACGCTCCTTCTGGCTTGACCAGGAGTCGAGCAGTGTTGCGCTCCGCCTCCCACGCCATTCCAGAGAAGGTAGTCGAAGCAGTAGCGAGAGCTCAGGTGTTGCTGGACTTTCCTCCAGCAGCAGACAAGATGGACGAGTGGAGAGCTACCATCCAGAGTCTCCCTTGAGTTCATTGAGGTCAACAAATCACAATGTGCGGAGCCGTCACGAAGCCCGCGGGTGGCGCCGGTGGTCCACGCCGATGACCAAGGTGGAAGGACCGCGCCTACGGTGCAGTCCCCTCCATGGCAGCCCGCTCAAGGGCAGCCACAACGAGCTCGGCAATCCCAAGATGTTGACAATCATGATGAGGCATCAATGGCTTCACCTGACCCGTGACTCCGGCAAGATCTTCGCCAAGTGTTGAGAGATAGAAGGAGGACGCCCGCGTCACCATTGAGCGACGTCACGAGACACGCCATTAGTCTGATAGCAGTAGTGGTGCCGATGTCAACGAGCCCGCTCCCAGTGCTGGCAGGTCCCTACCTTACGAGGTGAGCTGCCCATCCTTCACTAGCGAGCTGCGGCAAGTCCAATGGCCATCCTCTCGCACCTTCAAACCTGACTGGCCAGTGAAGTATGATGGGAAGCTGAACTCGACAAAGTTTTTGGGCATCTATAGGATTGTCATTCAAGTCGCCAGGGAAAGGGATGAAAAAGTGCTTGCCAATTACTTCCCGTTGGCTCTCAAGCCAAATGTAAGGTCCTGGCTGATTTACTTGCGAGAGGATTCCATCTCCTCTTGGGGTGACTTGTGCAATGAGTTCGTTGGCGCCTTTATAGGTGGCCACCAAGAACCAGGACGGCCTAGTGACCTACAAACCCTTTTGCAAAAAGAGGGGGAAACTTACGTAAGTATTTGTAGAGGTTCAGTCGAGTGCGCATCAACATTCCAAAAATACACCCATCAACTATGATTGTCGCACTTCCTACGAATGTGCGCAACCGCATAAAGCAGGCAAAGATGAATGTTCGGTTGCCCAAGACCGTCAACGAACTCTACACGCTGGCGGATAAGTGTGCTTGTGCTGAAGAAGGGAGGAGACTTCCAGGGGAAGAGGATGGCACTGGAGTCGATTCGGAAGACGACGAAGACCCTGCCACCCCCAGGAAGAAGAGCAAGAAGCGCAACAAGAAGCGGAAGGAGAAAGTAGTGATGGCCGTTGAGAGAGCTAGTGATCTTAGCACCGGCAAGAAAGCAAAAATTGAGACACCCGACAAGGAAGCTGCTACTTGCGCTGATTGTCAGGTGACAACGGCTGTTGAGAAAACCGGCAAGTCTGACGGGCTGTACTGCAAGATCCACAGAACCAAAGGTCATGACCTTCAAGATTGCAAGCAAGTTGAGCAGTTGGTTGAGAAGCATAAAGATGAGTATGAAAGGCATGACAAGGAGATAAACTAGAATGGTACTGGTGGAAAGGGCCATGGTGGTCGTAATGGGCACCGCGGTAAGTCTGATCACCAGAAAGAGAAACCCGCCAGAGGCCGTGAAAGGAAACAAAACGAAGATGAAGGCGAAGAAGAGGATGATGAAACTGATGGAAATATGCCCTAGAGGTAATAATAAAATGGCTATTGTTATATTTCCTTAATCATGATAAAGGTTTATTATTCATGCTAGAACTGTATTGATCGGAAACCTAAATACATGTGTCAATACTTAAACAAATACCATGTCCCTAGTAGGCCTCTACTAGACTAGCTCGTTAATCAAAGATGGTTAAGGTTTCCTAACCATGGACATGAGTTGTCATTTGATAACGGGATCACATCATTCGGAGAATGCTGTGATGGACAAGACCCATCTGTTAGCTTAGCATTTGATTGTACAGTTTAATGCTATTGCTTTCTTGATGTCAAACACATATTCCTTTGACTATGAGATCATGCAACTCCCGAATATCGGAGGAATACCTTGTGTGCTATCAAACGTCACAACATAATTGGGTGATTATAAATATGCTCTACAGGCATCTCCGAAGGTGTTTTGTTGGGTTGGCATGAATCGAGATTAGGATTTGTAACTCCAAGTATCAGAGAGGTATCTCTGGGCCCTCTCGGTAATACACATCATAATAAGCCTTGCAATAAATTGACTAATGAAGTTACTCTCGGGATGATGTATTACGAAACTAGTAAAGAGACTTGCCGGTAACGAGATTGAACTAGGTATAGAGATATCGACGATCGAATCTTGGGCAAGTAACATACCAACAGACAAAGGGAATTACGTATGTTGTCATAACGGTTCGATCGATAAAGATATTCTTAGAATATGTAGGAGCCAATATGGGCATCCATGTTCTGCTATTGGTTATTGACCGGAGAGGTGTCTAGATCATGTTTACATAGTTCTCGAACCCTTAGGGTCTGCGCGCTTAACGTTCGATGTCGATTTGGTATTGTATGAGTTATGTGGTTTGGTGACCGAATGTTGTTCGGAGTCTCGGATGAGATCACTAACATGACGAGGAGTCTCGAAATGGTCGAGAGGTAAAGATTAATATATAGTGCGATGGTATTCAGACACCGGAAGTGTTTCGGAGGGTATTGGGTACTTATCGGGTCACCGGAAGGAGTTTTGAGCACCCCCGACAATCCTATGGGCCTTATGGCCCATGTGAAGGAACACACCAGCCCACAAGGGGCTAATGCGCCCTATAGGGAGGGCCGTAGGAGGAGGAGAAGCAAAGAGGGGAAGGGAAAGGAAAGTGTGGAGTAGGACTCCCCCTTCCTTCCCTCGCCCTCGTCTTTCCTTCCCGCTTGTTTATACAAGGAAGGGGCGCAGGGCAAGGCAGGGCACTAGGGGGTCGGTGGCCAACCCTAGGGTGCGCCCTGGCTGCCTCCCCTCCCCTCTCACTTATATATATGTGGGGAGGGCGCCCCTCACAAAGACACACAACATTGTCTTAGCCGTGTGCGGCGCCCCCGTCCATCGTTTACACCCTCGATCATATTTTCGTAGTGCTTAGGCGAAGCCATGCGGAGATCACTTCACCATCACCGTCACCACGCCGTTGTGCTGCCGGAACTCATCTACTACTTTGCCCGTCTTGATATTGAAGGAAATATGACCTAGAGGTAATAATAAAGTTATTATTTATTTCCTTATATCATGATAAATGTTTATTATTCATGCTAGAATTGTATTAACCGGAAACTTAGTACATGTGTGAATACATAGACAAAATAGAGTGTCCCTAGTATGCCTCTACTAGACTAGCTCATTAATCAAAGATGGTTATGTTTCCTAGCCATAGACATTAGTTGTCATTTGATCAACGAGATCACATCATTAGGAGAATGATGTGATGGACAAGACCCATCCGTTAGCTTAGCACTATGATCGTTTAGTTTTATTGCTATTGCTTTCTTCATGACTTATACATGTTCCTATGACTATGAGATTATGCAACTCCCGAATACCGGAGGAACACCTTGTGTGCTATCAAACATCACAACGTAACTGGGTGATTATAAAGATGCTCTACAGGTGTCTCCGAAGGTGTTCGTGGTGTTGGCATAGATCAAGAATATGATTTGTCACTCCGAGTGTCGGAGAGGTATCTCTGGGCCCTCTCGGTAATACACATCATAATAAGCCTTGCAAGCAAATGACTAATGAGTTAGTCACGAGATGATGCATTACGGAACGAGTAAAGATACTTTCCGGTAACGAGATTGAACTAGGCATTGAGATACCGACGATCGAATCTCGGGCAAGTAACATACCGATGACGAAGGGAACAACATATGTTGTTATGCGGTTTGACCGATAAAGATCCTCGTAGAATATGTAGGAGCCAATATGAGCATCCAGGTTCCGCTATTGGTTATTGACCGGAGATGAGTCTCGGTCATGTCTACATAGTTCTCGAACCCGTAGGGTCCGCACGCTTAACGTTTAATGACGATCGATATTATGAGTTTATGAGTTTTGATGTACCGAAGATAGTTCGGAGTCCCGGATGAGATCACGGACATGACAAGGAGTCTCGAAATGTCCGAGACATAAAGATTAATATATTGGATGACTATATTCGGACACGAAAGTGTTCCGGGTGTTATCGGGTAAAACCAGAATGCCGGAGGGGGTTACGGGAACCCCCCCGAGGGAGTATGGCCCATAGTGGGCCTTGAGGGAATAGAGAGAGGCAGCCCATAGGGTTGGTCGCACCCTCCCCCTAGGAATCCTAGTTGTACTAGGAAAGGGGGGGAGGCGCCCCTCTTCTTCCTTCTCCTCTCCTCCTCCCTTTCCTACTCCTAGTAGGAATAGGAAGGGGGATTCCTCTTCCTACTAGGACTAGGAATCCTACTCCTGGCGTGCCATACTTGGCTAGCCGCACCTCCCCCCCTTGCTCCTTTATATACGGGGGAAGGGGCACCCAAAGACACACAAGAAACATTGTTCTAGCCGTGTGCGGTGCCCCCCTCCACAGAAACACACCTCGGTCATACCATTGCAGTGCTTAGGCGAAGCCCTGCGCGGGTAGCTTCATCATCTCCGTCACCACGCCGTCGTGCTGACGAAACTCTCCCGTGAAGCTCAACTGGATCAAGAGCTCGTGGGACGTCATCGAGCTGAACGTGTGCTGAACAAGGAGGTGTCGTACATTTGGTGCATGATCGGTTGGATTGCGAAGACATTCGACTACATCAACCGTGTCACTAGACGCTTCCGTTTTCGGTCTACGAGGGTACGTAGACACACTCTCCCCTCTTGTTGCTATGCATCTAGTAGATAGATCTTGCGTGATCGTAGGAAAATTTTGAAATACTACGTTCCCCAACAGTGGCATCATGAGCCAAATCTATGTGTAGATGATATGCACGAGTAGAACACAATGAGGTGTGGGCGATAATAGTCATACCGCTTACCATCATGTCATACTTTGATTCGGTGGTATTGTGAGATGAAGCGGCCTGGAACGAGATTACGCATACGCTTACGCGAGACTGGTTTCACCATTACGAGCACTCATTGCTTAAAGGTGACTGGCGGGTGTTTGTCTCTCTCACTTTAGTTGAATCGAGTGTGGCTACGCGCGGTCCTTGTGAAGGTTAAAACATCACATACTTGACAAAAAATCGTTGTGGTTTTTGTATGCGTACGTAAGAACGGTTCTTGCTAAGCCCGCAGCAGCCACGTAAAACTTGCAACAACAAAGTAGAGAACGTCTAACTTGTTTTTGCAGGTCATGTTGTGATGATATATGGTCAAGACGTGATGAGTTGTACGTTATTGGATGAGATGATCATGTTTTGTAAAGTTATCGGCAACTGGCAGGAGCCATATGGTTGTCGCTTTATTGTACGAAATACAATCGCCATGTAATTGCTTTACTTTATCACTAAGCGGTAGCGATAGTCGTGGAAGCAATAGTTGTCGAGACGACAACGATGCTACGATGGAGATCAAGGTGTCGCGCTGGCGACGATGGTGATCATGACGGTGCCTTGGAGATGGATATCAAAAGCACAAGATGATGACGGCCATATCATGTCACATATTTTTATTGCATGTGATGTTTATCTTATTATGCTTCTTATTTTGCTTAGAATAGCGATAGCATTATAAGATGATCCCTTACAAAATTTCAAGGTACAAGTGTTCTCCCGGAGTATGCACCGTTGTGAAAGTTTGTCGTGCCGAGACACCACGTGATGATCGAGTGTGATAAGCTCTACGTTCACATACAACGGGTGCAAGCCAGTTTTCCACACGCATAATACTCGGGTTAAAGTTGATGAGCCTAGCATGTACAGACATGGCCTTGGAACACTGGAGACCGAAAGGTCGAGCGTGAATCATATAGAAGATATGATCAACATAAGATGTTCACCATTGAAAACTACTCCATCTCACGTGTTGATCGGACATGGTTTAGTTGATTTGGATCACGTGATCATTTAGATTACTAGAGGGATGTCTATCTAAGTGGGAGTTCTTTAGTAATATGGTTAATTGAACTTTAATTTATCATGAACTTAGTGATGATAGTATTAGCAAATCTATGTTGTAGATCAATAGCTCGCGATGTATCTCCCCGTTTATTTTTATATGTTCCTAGAGAAATATAAGTTGAAAGATGATAGTAGCAATGATGCGGACTTGTTCCGTGATCTGAGGATTTTCCTCATTGCTGCACAGAAGAATTATGTCCTTGATGCACCGCTAGGTGATAGACCTATTGCAGGAGCAGTTGTAGACATTATGAACGTTTTGACAAAAGCTTGGTATGATGACTACTTGATAGTTTAGTGCACCATGCTTTATGGCTTAGAACCGGGACTTCAAAAATGTTTTGAATGCCACGGAGCATATAAGATGTTCCAAGAGTTGAAATTAGTATTTCATACGCATGCCCGTGTTGAGAGGTATGAGACCTCTCATGGTACTTTGCCTACAAGATGGAGGAGAATAGCTCAACCAGTGAGCATGTGCTCAAATTGTCTGGGTACTACAATTGCTTGAATCAAGTGGGAGTTAATCTTCCAGATAAGATAGTAATTGACAAAGTTCTCTAGTCACTATCACCAAGTTAGTGGAACTTCGTGATGAACTATAATATGCAAGGGATGACGAAAGTAATTCCCGAGCTCTTCGCGATGCTGAAATCGGCGAAGATAGAAATCAAGAAAGAGCATCAAGTGTTAATGGTTAACAAGACCACTTGTTTTAAGTAAAGGGCAAAGGGATAGAAAGGGAACTTCATAAAGAATGACAAGCAAGTTGTCACTCCTGTAAAGAAACCCAAAGCTAAACTAAATCCTGAAACTAAGTGCTTCTACTGCAAAGGAAATGCTCACTGGAAGTGGAACTGCCCTAGATACTTGGCGGATAAGAAGGATGGCAAAGTGAACAAAGGTATATTTGATATACAGATTATTGATGTGTACTTTACTAGTGTTTATGGCAACCCCTGGGTATTTGATACCGGTTCAGTTGCTAAATTAGTAACTCGAAACGAGAGTTGCAGAATGAAAGGAGACAAGTTAAAGGTGAAGTGACGATGTGTGTTGGAAGTGGTTCCAAGATTGATATAATCATCATCGCACACTCCCTATACTTTCGGGATTAGTGTAGAACCTAAATAAATATTATTTGGCATATGCATTGAGCATGAATATGATTTGATCATGTTTGTTGCAATACTGTTACTCATTTAAAGTCATAGAATAATTATTATTATGTTTACATGAATAAAACCTTCAATGGTCATACACCCAATGAAAATAGTTTGTTGGATCTCGATCGTAGTAATACACATATTCATAACATTGAAGCCAAAAGATGCAAAGTTGATAATGATAGTGCAACTTATTTGTGGCACTACCGTTTAGGTCATATTGGTGTAAAGCGCATGAAGAAACTCCATGGTGATGGGATTTTGGAATCACTTGATTATGAATCATTTGGTGCTTGCGAACCATGCCTCATGGGCAAGATGACTAAAACTCCGTTCTCCAAAACAATGGAGCGAGCAACTAATTTGTTGGAAATCATACATACTGATGTATGTGGACCGATGAGTGTTGAGGCTCGCGGCGGGTATCATTATTTTCTGACCTTCAGTGATGATTTGAGCAGATATGAGTATATCTACTTGATGAAGCACAAGTCTGAAACATTTGAAAAGTTCAAAGAATTTCATAGTGAACTAGAGAATCATCGTAACAAGAAAACAAAGTTTCTACGTTCTGATCGTGGAGGTGAATATTTGAGTTACGAGTTTGGTATTCATTTGAAATAATGTGGAATAGTTTCACAACTCACGCCACCCGGAACACCACATCGTAATGGTGCGTCCAAACATCGTAACCGTACTTTATTAGACAAGGTGCGATCTATGATGTCTCTTACCGATTTACCACTATCGTTTTGGGTTATGCATTAGAGATAGCTGCATTCACGTTAAATAAGGGCACCATCTAAATCCGTTGAGACGATGCCTTATGAACTATGGTTTGGCAAGAAACCAAAGTTGTCGTTTCTTAAAAGTTTGGGCCTGCGATGCTTATATGAAAAAGCTTCAACCTGATAAGCTCGACCCAAGTCTGAGAAATGTGTCTTCATAGGATACCCAAAGGAGACTATTGGGTACACCTTCTATCACAGATCCGAAGGCAAGATATTCATTGCTAAAAATGGATCCTTTCTAAAGAAGGAGTTTCTCTCGAAAGAAGTGAGTGGGAGGAAAGTGGAACTTGATGAGGTAATTGTACCTTCTCCCGAATTGGAAAGTAGTACATCACAGAAACTAGTTCAAGTGATTCCTACACCAATTAGTGAGGAAGCTAATGATGATGATCACGAAACTTCGGATCAAGTTACTGCTGAACTTCGTAGATCAACCAGAGTACGTTCCACGCTAGAGTGGTATGGCAACCCGGTTCTGGAAGTCATGTTACTAGACCATGATGAACCTACGAACTATGAGGAAGCAATGATGAGCCTAGATTCCGCAAAATGGCTTGAGGCCATGAAATATAAGATGGGATCCACGTATGAGAACAAAGTGTGGACTTTGGTTGACTTTCCCGATGATCGGCAAACCATTAAAAATAAATGGATCTTTAAGAGGAAGACTGACGCCGATGGTAATGTTACTATCTACAAAGCTCGACTTGTTGCGAAAGGTTTTCGACAAGTTCAAGGTGTTGACTACGATGAGATTTTCTCACTCGTAGCGATGATTAAGTCTGTCCGAATCATGTTTGCAATTGCCACATTTTATGAAATCTGGCAAATGGATAACAAAACTACGTTCTTTAATGGATTTATTAAAGAAGAGTTGTATATGATGCAACCAAAAGGTTTTGTCAATCCTAAAGGTGCTAACAAAATGTGCAAGCTCCAGCGATCCATCTATGGACTGGTGCAAGCATCTCGGAGTTGGAATATACGCTTTGATAAGTTGATCAAAGCATATAATTTTATACAAACTTGCGGTGAAGCCTGTATTTACAAGAAAGTGAGTGGGAGCACTACATCCTTTCTGATAAGTATATGTGAATGACATATTGTCGATCGAAAATGATGTAGAATTTTCTGGAAAGCATAAAGGAGTGTTTGAAAGGAGTTTTCTAAAGAAAGACCTCGGTGAAGCTGCTTACATATTGAACATCAAGATCTATAGAGATAGATCAAGATGCTTGATAAGTTTTTATTCAATGAGTACATACCTTTACAAGTTTTTGAAGTAGTTCAAAATGGAACAGTCAAAGAAAGAGTTCTTGCCTGTGTTGCAAGGTATGAAGTTGAGTAAGACTCAGAACCCGACCACAGCAGAAGATAGAGAAAGAATCAAAGTCATTCCCTATGCCTCAGCCATAGGTTCTTTAAAGCATGCCATGTTGTGTACCAAACTTGTTGTGTACCTTGCCATGAGTTTGGCAAGGATGTACAATTTTGATCTAAGAGTTCGTCGTAAAGAGTTACGTCGATGCAAGCTTTTACATCGATTTAGATGATTCTGAGTCTCGGTATGGATACGTATTGAAAGTGGGAGCATTTAGCTAGAGTGGCTCCGTGCAGAGCATTGTAGACATAGAAATTTGCAAAATACATACGGATCTGAATGTGGCAGACCCATTGACTAAACCTCTCTCACAAGAAAAACATGATCACACTCTTTGGGTGTTAATCACATGGCGATGTGAACTACATTATTGACTCTAGTAAACCTTTTCGGCATTGGTCACATGAGGATGTGAACTATTGGTGTTAAATCACATGGTGATGTGAACTAGATCACTGACTCTAGTGCAAGTGGGAGACTGAAGGAAATATGCCCTAGAGGCAATAATAAAGTTATTATTTATTTCCTTATATCATGATAAATGTTTATTATTCATGCTAGAATATGCCCTGTGCCGGTAGCTTCATCATCTTCGTCACCACGCCGTCGTGCTGACGAAACTCTCCTGTGAAGCTCAACTAGATCAAGAGCTTGTGGGACGTCATCGAGCTGAACGTGTGCTGAACGCGGAGGTGCCGTACGTTCGGTGCTTGATTGGTTGGATTGCGAAGACGTTCGACTACATCAACCACGTCACTAGACGCTTCCGCTTTTGGTCTACGAGGGTACGTAGAAACACTCTCCCCTCTTGTTGCTATGCATCTAGTAGATAGATCTTGCGTGATCGTAGGAAAATTTTGAAAAACTACGTTCCCCAACAGATATATCAAGAAGGAGAGGACTTCACCGAGCTAAACGTGTGTTGAACGCGGAGGGGTCGTACGTCCGGTACTTGATTAGTTGGATCACGAAGAAGTTCGACTACATCAACCGCATTGTCTAATGCTTCCGCTTACGGTCTGTGAGGGTACGTAGACACACTCTCCCCCTCATTGCTATGTGATACATCTCCAACGTATCTACTTTTCCAAACATTTTCCCTTGTTTTGGACTCTAACTTGCATGATTTGAATGGAACTAACCCGGACTGACGCTGTTTTCAGCAGAATTGCCATGGTGTTATTTTTGTGCAGAAATAAAAGTTCTCAGAATGACCCACTGTTCAAGATATCTTCCGATATGCCGATAAATCGGCTGATTTATCGCTTACCGTTGTCTGACCGATATGATAAATCGGCCGATAAATCTGCCGATATGGCGATAAATCGGCCGATATGCCGATGAACTGGCCGATTTACCCCTTATCATGGGTTGACCGATAAGTTCCCGATAAGCAATATCCCCAACATTGACCTGAAACTTCACGGAGAATGTTTTTAGAATTTATAAAAAATGCTGGCGAAAGAATCAACACTAGGGGGGCCACACCCTATCCATGAGGATGGGGGCGCGCCAGCCCCCCTGTGCGCGCCCCTGCCTCGTGGGCCCCCTGGAGCTCCACCGACCTTAACTCCGACTCCATATATTCACGTTCGAGGAGAAAAAAAATCAGAGAGAAGGATTCATCGCGTTTTACGATACGAAGCCGCCGTCTAACCCTAATCTTCTTCGGGAGGGCTGATCGGGAGTCCGTTCGGGGCTCCGGAGAGGGGAATCCGTCGCCATCGTCATCATCAACCATCCTCCATCACCAATTTCATGATGCTCACCGCCGTGCGTGAGTAATTCCATCGTAGGCTTGCTGGACAGTGATGGGTTGGATGAGATTTACCATGTAATTGAGTTAGTTTTGTTAGGGTTTGATCCCTAGTATCCATTATGTTCTAAGATTGATGTTGCTATGACTTTGCTATGCTTAATGCTTGTCACTAGGGACCGAGTGCCATGATTTCAGATCTGAACCTATTATGTTTTCATAAATATATGTGAGGTCTTGATCCTATCTTGCAAGTCAATAGTCACCTACTATGTGTTATGATTCGGCAACCCCGAAGTGACAACAATCGGGACCACTCCCGGTGATGACCGTAGTTTGAGGAGTTCATGTATTCACTAAGTCTTAATGCTTTGGTCCGATACTCTATTAAACGGAGGCGTTAATATCCCTTAGTTTCCAATAGGACCCCGCTGCCATGGGAGGTCAGGACAAAAGATGTCATGCAAGTTATTTTCCATAAGCACGTATGACTATATTCGGAATACATGCCTACATTACATTGATGAACTGGAGCTAGTTCTGTGTCACCCTATGTTATAAATATTTCATGAGGAATCACATCCGACATAATTATCCATCACTGATCCAATGCCTACGAGCTTTTCACATATTGGTCTTTGCTTAGTTACTTTTCCGTTGCCACTGTTACAATTGCTACAAAACTGCTACTGTTACTTTTGCCACCGTTACCGTTACTTCCATGCTACTTTGCTACTAAATACTTTGCTACAGATATTAAGTCTTCCAGGTGTGGTTGAATTGTCAACTCAACTGCTAATACTTGAGAATATTCTTTGGCTCCCTTTGTGTCGAATCAATAAATTTGGGTTGAATACTCTACCCTTGAAAATTGTTGCGATCCCCTATATATGTGGGTTATCAAGACTATTTTTTTGCGCCATTGCCGAGGAGCATAGCTATATTCTTTGAGTCACTTGGGATTTATATCTGTTGATCACTATGAAGAACTTGAGAGATGAAAAAACCAAGATTTTTCCCTCAACTACGAGGGGAGGTAAGGAACTGCCATCTAGCTCTGCACTTGATTCACCTTCTGTTTTGAGTAAACTTGGGACACCTACTCCTGCTATTGAATCTGATATGTTGCATGTTATTGATGATGCCACTTCTGCTATGCATGATACTTATGATGAAACTACTTCTATGCTTGATAATACTGTGCTACTAGGTGAATTTCTTGATGAACAACTTGCTAGGGCTAGAGAGAATGAAATTATTGAAACTGATAATATTGATGAAAATGATGATGAAGATTCTCCCCCTAGATAAGAATTGCCTGTTGTGCCTGAGGGTTATGTTATGGATGAAGAAACTGCTAGAGATCTTTTAGCTTGCAAAGATAGATATGATCTTAAGAAATTGTTAGCTAAGTTGAAAGAAAAATCTTTGAATGCTAGAATGAAATATGACCCTCCTTTTGCTACTTCACCTATATGTATTTCTGATAGCGATTATGCTTTCTCTGTCGATCCTGAGATAATCACTTTGGTTGAATCTGATCCTTTTTATGACTATGAATCTGAAACTGTAGTGTCACATCTTACTAAATTGAATGATATATTCACCCTATTTACTCATGAGGAAAAAATTCGTTACTACTATATCCTTAAGTTATTTCCGTTCTCATTAAAGGGTGATGCTAAAACATGGTTTAATTCTCTTGATCCTGGTTGTGTGCGTAGTCCCTAGGATATGATTTACTACTTCTCTGCTAAATATTTCCCAGCTCATAAGAAACAAGCTGCCTTAAGGGAAATATATAATTTTGTGCAAATTGAAGAAGAGAGTCTCCCGCAAGCTTGGGGGAGGCTTCTCTGATTACTTAATGCTTTGCCTGATCATCCTCTCAAGAGAAAATAAATACTTGATATCTTTTATAATGGACTAACCGATGCTTCCAGAAACCACATGGATAGTTGTGCTGGTTGCGTTCTGTTGATTAAGCTGAATTGCTATTGAATAATATGTTGGGTAATGATAATGATTGGACACTTCCTGAACCAACTCCTAAGCCAACCCCGAAGAAAAGGGTATTCTATTTCTCAGTTCTGAAGATATGCAAGAGGCAAAGAAATCTATGAAGGAAAAGGGTATTAAAGCTGAAGATGTTATGAATTTACCACCTATTGAAGAAATACATGGTCTTGATAACCCGACACAGGTAGTAAAGGTAAATTCTCTCTATAGATTTGATGAAGGTGACATTCCTCGTAATAAGTCTGCTAGCCAATGCTTAGATGAGTTTGAAAATTTTATTGTTAAACAAGAAAACTTCAATGCGTATGTTGGTAGACAATTGAAACTTAATGCTTATATGATTGAACACTTGAGTGATTATATGTCTAGACTTAAAGGTGAACTTAAACTCATTAGTAAACATGCTGCTATGGTTACCACTCAGGTAGAACAAGTGCTTAAAGCACAAAATGATTTGCTCAATGAATTAAATAATAAGAAAAATGATAATGCTGTTAGAGTATGACTAGTGGGGGTAGAATGACTCAGGAACCTTTGTATCCTGAGGGCCACCCTAAGAGAATTGAGCAAGATTCTCAGAGAACTAATGTTGATACACCTAGTCCTTTTAAGAAGAAGAAAAAGAAAAATGATAGGACTTTGCACGCTTCTAGTGAACCTCTTGTTGACACACTTGAGAATCCCAATGACATTTCTATTTCTGATGCTGAAACACAATATGGTAATGAGCATGAACCCGGTGAAAATGTTAATGATGATGTTTATGTTGATGCTCAACCTAGCGATAACAATGATGTAGAGATTGAACCTGCTTTTGATCTTGATAACAAACAATCAAAGAATCAACGTTATGATAAAAGAGACTTCGTTGCTAGGAAGCACGATAAAGAAAGAGAACCATGGGTTCAGAAACCCATGCCTTTTCCTCCTAAACCATCCAAGAAAAAGGATGATGAGGATTTTGAGCGCTTTGCTGAAATGATTAGACATATCTTCTCGCGTATGCGTTTGACTGATATGCTTAAAACAAATCCTTATGCTAAGTATATGAAAGATATTGTTACCAATAAAAGAAAGATACCTCAAGTTGAAATTTCCACCATGCTTGCCAATTATACTTTTAAAGGTGGAATACCAAAGAAACTAGGAGATCCAGGAATACCAACTATACCATGCTCCATTAAAAGAAACTATGGTAAAACTGCTTTATGTGATCTTGGAGCCGGTGTTAGTGTTATGCCTGTCTCTTTATACCGTAGACTTGATTTGAATAATTTGACACCTACTGAAATATCTTTGCAAATGGCCGATAAATCAACTGCTATACCTGTCGGTATTTGTGAGGATGTGCCTGTTGTGGTTGCAAACGTTACTATTTTAAAAGACTTTGTTATTCTTGATATTCCCGGGGACGATAGTATGTCTATTATCCTTGGTAGACCCTTTTTGAATACTGCATGGATTGTTATTGATTGCAACAAGGGCAGCATCACTTTTCTTGTTAATGGTAATGAGCATACGGTATATTTCCCGAGGAAACAACCTCAAGTCCACAATATCAATTCTATTGGAAAATTTCAACGATTACCATTGGAGGTTTTGAATTCCCTCTTCCTACTATCAAGAAGAAATATGATATTCTTATTGTAGGGGACGTACATATCCCCGTTGAGGTAACCTAGTGTTATTCGAAAATTCTCCGGTTACATCTTATTCGGAAAGAGTTTGTTAACAAGACTTGACCAACCTTGTTAGTGGATTCCTTTTGATGAGCATGAGATGGATGGAGTTAGAAAGCACAACTCTGTGTGCCCACTTTTTACTTTCTGTTATTTATATTAAATAAAGCAAAAATAATATTTTCTGTTTGTTTCTGAATTATCCTTGCAATAAAAATACCCAAAAATAAAACTTCTCCAAATGTCTTGAAAATGAAATATGATTTTTTTATAATATTTAAGAATTATTGGCACTGAGAACACACTAAGGGGCCACACCACCTAGCCACGAGGGTCCAGGGCGCGCCCCCTGCCTCGTGGGCCCCACGTGGACTTCCTCCACTTATTCTAGCACCCACTCACTTCGTCTTCCTCCAAAAAAAATCCTTCCATAGCTCAAACCCATGTTCTAGCTCGTTTTGCTGCCATTTTGAATCTCCTTGCTCAAAGCTCCATTCACAAAACTATTTTGGGGGATTGTTCTTCGGTATGTGACTCCTCCAATGGCCCAATTAGTTTTTGTTCTAGTGCGGCAATTTTTTGCTGCTTAGGTGACCCTGTTCTTGAGCTTGCTTCTCAAATTTATATGGTCCCAAGTAGTTTTAATGCATCATATAGCCTCTAGGCACTTATGGGAGTAGTTGCTATCAATCTTGTTGAGATTGGTTCACTTTTATTTTGAGTCACTAAAAATTTCAGAAATTTTTCACAGGAAGAAATTGTTGAGGAGATTGTTGAAAGGTTCTTCGAGCCAAAGCTCGGAGGATAAGGGGAATGAGGAGAATAAAAATCCCAAATGCAATCTTCCTCGCATTGCGGAGGTCCGGCCGTGTGAATGGCCTTGTGATGCATTCTTAAGAGCCGATGGAATTTATGAAGACTTTTACTACTTGGCTGAGAATGCAGGCCTCACTGTTTTCCTCCATGACGAGCGCGAACAGTATCTCCTACTCACTAATATTTTCGTGCAATTTTTTTATTTCCATGCTAAGAAATGACCACCTTTATATGATGAGGTTAAGGAGATGTCACTCCATGATTTCTGTCGGGTCTGCAAGATACCCTTTGTGGGCAGCATAGATGAACCACATCGTAGTGATGTGGATGGATTTATTGATAGAATTGCCATAGGTGAAACAAGGAAAGTTTCCGATGCCAGAATTACTAGTATACATTTTCCTGTTCTACGTTACTTTGCGATATTTGCTTGTAGATGTTTAATTGGTCGCGGGAACGGTGGAAATCTTAGTGCTCCTGATCTTGTTATTTTACGCCATGCTTTGTTTCACGATACAACCTTCAGCTTAGGCGCTATTGTTGCTAAACGATTAAGTCTGAACCGTACAAAGGGCCCCATCTTTGGAGGCATCTTTGCTTCGCGCCTTGCTGAACACTTTGAGATATCTATTAGGCATTATGAGGAGGAGGAAAAGTTGTTGCACCCTATTTTTCTAGATTATAAGAGTATGGTAGCACATGAATTTATTGTTAAAAATAAGAAAAAGATTCTTAAGTATAATTTGATATTTGATAAAACTTATTGTGAGATTATTACCTTGCCTGCACCCTCCTTGTTTAACATACTTGCAGGCATGTACCTCATCTTGCCCGAGGCCATTTATGTGTAACGGAAGCTGACGCAGGTCCCTGAGCCAGAGCCAGAGCCACCACTTGACCCTTATCGATAGTCTGTTTATCAGTGGGACCCGGAGGAGATTGCCAACCAGTGGCACCCTGAGGACCCTCCTCAGTACACCGGAGAGAGTAGCTTCCATCCATGGGCATAGACCAACTTAGGCCAAAAGCCTAAGCTTGGGAGAGTACGTATTTCCCACCGACATTACATTCATGTTCACACACTCATTCTAGTTGTCGGTGCTCATACTTTTCATTGTACTATCCATGCTAGTTTACTTTCTTTTCTAAGCCTTCTTCTTGTGTGTTTGAAAAACCTTAAGAAAAACCAAAAAAATAGTTGTTGCTTTTAGCTAGTTTACTTTCCATGCATGTAGTAGTAGTAATTAAAAGAAAATCCAAAAAGATGTCTCGTTCTTGTTTTGCTTGTTGGGAGCTTTCCCGTGTAAATAAATTTAATTTCTTTTCTTTTCTTTGGGGGTATAGAGGAGAAGACCAAGATGAAAATGTTGACTGGCTCTCATATGCATTATTGTTGATTAAACCAAGAGCCATATTACCTTGTCTTCTCCCTTGTATTAAATGCTTGCAGATTCCAGCTTAGTCCAATGCACGTGCATTATTATTATTATATACACTGTTCGGTCGTGCAAGTGAAATGCAATAATGACGATGTATGATGGACTGATTGGGATGAGAGAAACTGGTATGAACTCGACCTATCTTGATTTTGTAAATATGATTAGTTCATCATTCCAGATTCAGTCTATTATGAATGAAACATGTTTGCAATAAATTAGAGATTATAGTTGCTCATGACATGCTTAATTAGCTAGGAGTTTATAATGGTTTACCTTGCATGCCAACATGCTATCAAAATGATTGTGATGTGGTATGATAGGGTGGTATCCTCCTTTGAACGATTCGAGTGATTTGACTTGGCACATGTTCACGCATGTAGTTGAAACAAAATCAACATAGCCTCCATGATATTTATGTTCATGGTGATTTATATCCTACTCATGCTTTCACTCATTGTTGATTAATCTTAATGCATGTTCATGACTGTTGTCGCTCTCTAGTTGGTCGCTTCCCAGTCTCTTTCTAGCCTTCACTTGTACTAAGTGGGAATACTGCTTGTGCATCCACTTCCATAAACCCCAAAGTTATTCCATATGAGTCCACCATACCTTCCTATATGCGGTATATACCTGCCGTTCCAAGTAAATTTGTATGTGCCAAACTCTCAACCTTCAAATGAAATTTTGTTTTGTATGCTCGAATAGCTCATGTATCAACTAGGGATGTCTATATCTTCCATGCAAGGTGGGTTATTCTCATGATGAGTGGACTCCTCTCATAATTCATGAGAAAATGGTCGGTAACCGGGATGCCTAGTCCCATGCTCAAATCAAATCAAAAGAATTGCAAACAAACCCCCCCCCCCAGGACTGTTGTTGGTATGGACGGTACCCGTTGTTTCGGACCAGCCGTGGAGTGTGCTTGTTGGTGGTGGGGGAGTATAAACTTTACCATTCTATTTGGGAACCGCGTATAATGTGTGTAGCATGGAAGATAACGGGATCTCTTGGTTGTTATGTTGACAATGAAAGTATGCCACCCAAAATATTATCTATCTCTGTTTCAAAACTCGAGCTCTGGCACCTCTACAAATCCCTGCTTCCCTCTGCGAAGGGCATATCTATTTACTTTTATGTTGATTCATCATCCTCTTATTAAAAAAGCACCAGTTGGAGAGCACCACTATCATTTGCATGTATTGCTATTAATTTACATTGAGTATGACTGTGACTGGATGTCTTTTACCATGAATTACAATGTCTAGTTAGTCCTTGATCTTCAGGGGTGCTCTGCATTTATGTTTTGTGGTCTCAGAAAGGGCTAGCGAGATACCATCTTGTTATATCATATTAAGATTGTTTTGAGAAAGTGTTGTCATCCGAGATTTATTATTATTGCTCGCTAGTTGATTATGCCATTGATATGGGTAAACATGAGACCTAAATGTTATTGTGAATGTAGTTAGTTCATAATCTTTGCTGAAAACATGAATGCTAACTTTACATATTTGCAACAACAATAGCAAACAGAGTTTGTAAAAGTTTTTCTTTATCACTTTCAGTTTGTCAACTGAATTGCTTGAGGACAAGCAAAGGTTTAAGCTTGGGGGAGTTAATACGTCTCCAAGGTATCTACTTTTCCAAACACTTTTGCCCTTGTTTTGGACTTGCATGATTTGAATGGAACTAACCCGGACTGATGCTGTTTTCAGCAGAATTGCCATGGTGTTATTTTTGTGCAGAAATAAAAGTTCTCGGAATGACCTGAAACTTCACAGAGAATATTTTTGGAATTTATAAAAATATTGGAGAAAGAATCAACACCAGGGGGGCACATCCTGTCCATGAGGGTGGGGGGCGCGCCCCCTACCTCGTGCCCCCCTGGAGCTCCACCGACTCCATATATTCATGTTCGGGGAGAAAAAATCAGAGAGAAGGATTCATCGCGTTTTACAATACGGAGCCGCCGCCAACCCTAATCTTCTTCGGGAGGGCTGATCTGGAGTCCGTTCGGGGCTCCCAAGAGGGGAATCCGTCACCATCATCATCATCAACCATCCTCCATCACCAATTTCATGATGCTCACAGCCGTGCGTGAGTAATTCCATCGTAGACTTGCTGTACGATGATGGGTTGGATGAGATTTACCATGTAATCGAGTTAGTTTTGTTAGGGTTTGATCCCTAGTATCCATTATGTTCTAAGATTGATGTTGCTATGACTTTGCTATGCTTAATGCTTGTCACTAGGGCCCGAGTGCCATGATTTCAGATCTGAACCTATTATGTTTTCATGAATATATGTGATGTCTTGATCCTATCTTGCAAGTAAATAGTCACCTACTATGTGTTATGATCCGGCAACCCCGAAGTGACAACAATCGGGACCACTCCCGGTGATGACCATAGTTTGAGGAGTTCATGTATTCACTAAGTGTTAATGCTTTGGTTCGGTACTCTATTAAAAGGAGGCCTTAATATCCCTTAGTTTCCAATAGGACCCCACTCCCACAGGAGCGTAGGACAAAAGATGTCATGCAAGTTCTTTTCCATAAGCACGTATGACTATATTCGGAATACATGCCTACATTACATTGATGAACTGGAGCTAGTTCTGTGTCACCCTATGTTATAACTGTTGCATGAGGAATCACACCCGACATAATTATCCATCACTGATCCATTGCCTACGAGCTTTTCACATATCGATCTTTGCTTAGTTACTTTTCCGTTGCCACTATTACAATTGCTACAAAACTGCTACTGTTACTTTTGCCACTATTACCGTTACTTCCATACTACTTTGCTACTAAATACTTTGCTGCAGATAGTAAGTCTTCCAGGTGTGGTTAAATTGACAACTCAACTGCTAATACTTGAGAATATTCTTTGGCTCACCGTGTCGAATCAATAAATTTGGTTTGAATACTCTACCCTCGAAAACTGTTGCGATCCCCTATACTTGTGGTTTATCACTATGCCTCTCCATGGATAGATCATTGCGTGTGCGTAGAATTTTTTTGGTTTTCCATGCAACATTTCCTAATAGTGGCATCATGAGCCAAGTCTACGCGTAGATGTTTTGTACGAGTAGGACACAAAGAGTTGTGGGCGGTGATCATCATACTGCTTACCACCAACGTCTTATTTTGATCCGGCGGCATTGTAAGATGAAGTGGCCTGGACCAACCTTGCATGTCCACGTACATGAGACCAGTTCCACTGACAGACATGCAACTTGTTTTGCATAAAGGTGGCTGGCGGGTGTCTGTTTCTCCTACTTTAGTTGAATCGAATTTGACTACGGCGGTCCTTGTTGAAGGTTAAAATATCGAACTTGATAAATCACCGCTGTGGTTTTGTGCCGTAGGTAAGAACAGTTCTTTCTAGAAGCTCGTAGCAGCCACGTCAAACTTGCAACAACGAAGTAGAGGACGTCTAACTTGTTTTTGCAGGGCATGTTGTGACGTGATATGGTCAAGACGTGATGAGTTAGACGTTATTCTATGAGATTATCATGTTTTGTAGTTTATCGGCAACCGACAGGAGCCTTATGGTTATCTCTTTATTGTATGAAATGCAAACGCCATGTAATTGTTTTGCTTTATCGCTATGAGTTAGCTATAGTCGTAGAAGTAATAGTTGGCGAGACGACTGTCGGCATTCTGGGAACGGGGGTACCCAGACTTGACTGCCTGCGGCCCATGGCGTGGCTCACCAGGCGGCCTGGTACGGCCCAGCATCTTCAGCAACAACTCAAGACCCTCGCGAGGGGCCAAGCCTCGCGAGGCGGACGACACAAGGCATCCCCTGGGCGGCCTCACCAGGCCGGCTCGCGAGGATCGGAGATATCGAGGCAAGGGGCACCTCACGAGGTCCTCGTGATGTGAGCAGTGACGACCAAGGCCAGGCGGGCACCACCGGGCGCAGAGTGCTAGTTTCCCCTTTGGTTCTAAAGGAGCAGGTGCAGACGAAGAGTCCCGAGGCGTCAGGCAAATGTTTCCATATCGGTGCAACGAGACCAAGACCAGCAAGACAACAGGACGAAGGTCATCACGGAGCCCACGATGGCGTCACCACCAGAGCCTTTGGCAGGCGAAGACCAACTTTTGTCAGGATAGGTTGTACTAGCTGTCCCCCTTCAAATTTGGCTGTTGTGGGATTCCTTCCCGCTCAATATTTGGGAAGAGGACCCTGGCCACTATAAATAGGACTAGCCACCACCATCGGGATCATCTGTTCGGAGAGGGAGTTGATCTCACCTAGAGTTGAGAAGATAGAAGGCCACACACCACCAGCTCACTCGAGCCCAAGAACTCCTTCGCTCAGGAGGAAGTTCATCCATGTACTAGTTCTTCCTCAGCCACACAGGCAATCCACCACACCACACTGGATTAGGGTATTACAACACAACGGTGGCTTGAACCAGTATAAATCTTGTGTCTCTTGTTCATCGAATCTGACGAGCTAGGCCTAGGGTGGTTGGGTAGACGAGCTAGGGCGGAAGGAGAGATCTTCGTGTGCACACCATAGTTCAAACCTTAAGTGTTTTGCCGGAACCCTAGATCCGACATTTGGCGCGCCAGGTAGTGGTTCACCGGATCCGCTCTTCCGTCATCCGCACCGTCACCGCCCCATGATTCCGATGGCTAACGATCAGGGGGCTCATGCCGACCGCTGGGGCGACCTGGCCTGCGCAGGCGGCGCCGCCCAACCACGCAGACCTCAACCCCGCGCTCCATGCTGCTCCAGTACCACCTGGCGCCGCCAGCCGCGGGCGGCATGGGCCGGCGGCCACCGTCTTAGCGTCCCGACACGCGCGCTCCGCAGCGCTCTCTACAAACCACGCCGCGGCGAGAGCACCTTACACCCGACGGGAGCAGGCGAACACGAGGGCTAGGCTCATCGTGGCGCGGGAACTGTTACGATACAGGCTGGCCGAGGGCGGGTGCGACGTGCTGCTGGAGCGCGTCGCTGAACTACTGGGCTGCGCTTGCGGAGGCACACCGTCGTTCTACTCCTCACCCCCGCCCAGGTCGCAGGTGGAGCGCTGGTGAGGCCCCAACCGGAGCTGACGTCCTCTGGAGCGATAGGAAGACCCGGTGACACCAGCAGGCGCGCTGGTGCCATCCTTACGACTGAAGCGACTTCGTCACCAGCAAGAATGAACACCGGTGGCCTCTCACGAGGGTACGGCTGGGTTCAACCCAGTGGACGCCAGGGCCAGATGCTGCAGCCGGGGGCTCAAGGCGCGGGGCACGTAGGCGGTGCCCTTGGTGGGGCTGCCGATGAAGCCTACGTGCCCCGCATGGTGGACCCGACGTACGTGTTCGGGGAGGGCCTCAATGCTTTCCACGGGCCAGGATGGAATGACGAGGCTCACGAGGAAGAAGATTACCACGAGTCACCCGGGGACACCATGGAGCACAGCAGGTATCGCAGCAGCAGGCGTACGCTAACAATGGACTGCAGGTGAATCAGACCACGGCGATGGTCGAAGACCCGAGAGCGACCGCTCCGCCCTCAACCGGAGCGGAACGCTGGGGAATGCGCGTAGAAGGCCTAGAGCCGCGACGTCCGCAACAATGCGAGGAGCAGGGAAGTATGCAAAAGTAGGTCCTCTGTCGGGGCGAGCCTTGCCAAGCTTCCCACCCGACAGAGGGCCCGTGGTCGCCGGGGGCGCCATTGGCGTCGCCTTTCTGCCTCCTTGGTCCTGTCCTGGTTTCCGGTTGCCCCAACGGAGATCGAGGGTGGCGCAAGGCGGGTCCCTCGTCAGGCGATATGAAGTAAGGCTCGCTCCTGTGAAGATCTCCGCCCGTGACACTCTCACGTAATAATGAGTGGGGCTGTACACGTCCCGGAGTCTCCGGAGAGCCGCCCTCGGGCCTCGAGGGCTCCCTCCCACATCCTAGTGGCAACACTTAGCTCCGCGCTGGTGATAAGACTGAAGACTAGATAGGGGCCGGACGAGGCTATTTTCTTTCCTCGCCTTCCTTTTTGTAATTGGATTCGCCATGTATTTCGAGTTGAATTTGAAGTCTTGCTTGTTGCCAAAATGGGGGGGGGGGGGTTCTTTGATTTCTGCTGGATTTGCTGCCTCCGGCTGTCTCGAAGATCTTCCCCCGGGCCCTCGGCCCCGGGGGCTGGAAGGCCAATCCCACTTCGCGTGCCATTGTAACCTCGACAGGACCCTCTCGGGGCAATAGCCTACGCGCCGCAACTTTGTCGCGTAGGCATCCTGCCGCGGCCATCGGAACGCCCCTGGCCCTGTTCCCCGGAGCAGGGCCACACATTGCTTAGAAGGCTCATGGCGTGGGCCGCCAGCAATCCACCCCAGGAGGGAGGCGAGCCCACGGCCTCGTGACCCACATGAAGACAGGTAAGATATGCGTGAGGCACTACCACAACTAAGCTTGAAAGGCTTGAGGACGCACACCCCTGGTTCAGATCCAATCGTCGAACAAAAAGGAAAAAAGTGGAATACCAATTTACACACATTGGGGGCTCCCCCCGTAAAAATGCACTCACACCCTACGGGGCCCCTTGAGTCTATGCGTGCAGGGTCAGGACAAAAGAACACAAGCTCAACCAGACACATCGCTCGCCGCACCGTCCGAGCCGCTCTCGTATGCGTTGCCGGTGCTGTCGTTGGACACGTACCCATCGTCTTCAACCGTGCCGCCTTCATTCTCCATGACCACGGCCTCATCATCATCGGTGGCAAAGGCCTGGACAAGGGCGTCCACGTGGTCATCCACCCAGTGCGCCAGGTTGTCTCGGACAGCCCCGGGCACGGGGGCGATGGCGGCGTTGAAATCAACGTCAGGGTCAATGCTCTGAACGTAGCTGAAGACCCGGGAGAATGCGCGCCCTAGAAGGCTCCGGCTCTTGTCCTTAACAAGGCGGCGGGCCCTCACAGCCCGATTCTCCAGGCGCGTCACAACCACGGTGAAGAAAACAAGGTGACAGGCGTAATCCTCCACATGGGGGTCAGGGGCTTTCTCGTCACAGATGGCTCCCAGCGGCCGGTTCGCTCTCGCTGGAAGAGCTTGCGGCATGGGGCCATGCTCGTGCTGCAGCACGAGTCAACGGCCGGCCTCGTCCCCGCTCTGCCGCGCGAGGGCCGCGGCCTCATCAACCTGTCCCCGGAGCAAGGCCAACTCTTCCTGCGCGGAGGCCAACTCAGCCTGGATGTAAGACTAGGCCGCCGCAGCAGTCCTTTCGCGCAGCTCTGCTTCTCTCAGCCTTGTCCTGAGGGCAGCAGTCCTCTCGTCGGCCTCCGCCCGCTGGAACTCCAACTTCAAGTTATACCCCTCGACAAGGTCCACGCGGGTCTCCGCCACCCTCTGGTCGATTTCCTCCTAGACCTTGGCCTCGCGAGTGGAGACGGCATCCTCGGCCAGGGTCATGTGGCGTTCCCTCGCTTCCAGCGGCTCAAGCTCGTGGCTGCGCTCCGCGGCTTCTAGCATCAGCTCCTCGTCGCGCCTCAAGACCTCCGCCTCCTCGAGGGGCATCCCCCGCATCAACGCCAGGGCGGCCCTGCGCACCTCAACGCGCTCCTCCAAGTCATCATTCAAGACCTGAAGCTCCAGGAGACGCCGCTCTACGGCCTCGCGACGGGCATCGGCTTCGCGGGCCTCCTCCATGGCTTGGTCACAGGCCTCTCACGAGTCTGCGAGGACCAATCTGCCTTCGCATTAGCGCTCTCATGCTGGAGGCGCCCGAGATTGATGGCCACCCTTAGCCGGCGCCACTCGTCAAGCAGTTGAAGACCCTCAGCCACAAGACAAGCGTCGACCCCATCAAGCTCTTTCCCAAGCCAGCCCAACCCGTTCATCGCTGATACATCCAAAACGTATCTATAATTTCTGCTTGCTCCATGCCACTTTTGGGTGATATTGCTATGATATTCATACACTTCCATACACTTTTGATCATATTTGGACTAACTTACTAATCCAGTGCACCCCAGTGCCAGTTTCTGTTTTCGGCTGTTTTTGTATTTCATGTTTTCACGTTTCGAGAACTGCCCAGAAAAATCCAGAAAAAATATATAAAAAATCAGCGAACCGGAAACAACACTGCGTCCGAAGGGCAGCCTGGGGGGGCACAGGGGCTCCAGGCGCCCTGTGGGCGCGCCCCCCCTGGGCCGCGCCGGGGGGGCGCCTTGGCCCCCCGAGGCTCCCCCGGTGCCCTACTTTGGCATATATTTAAAGGGTCCTCCGTAACCCTCAGAACATGACTTCTGTTCGCGATCCCATCTCTGTTCCGCCGCCGCCGCCGCTTCCAAGATCGGGAGCACCAGGAGAACTCTTCCCGGCACCCTGCCGGAGGGGAGAATCACCACCGGGAGCTTCTCCACCACCATGGACGCCTCCCGGATGACTCGTGGGTAGTCTCCCTTGGACCATGAGTCCATGACCAGTAGCTATGTGATGTTCTCCTCCCGTTCTTGTGCTTCACTAATTAGTCCTCGTGAGCTGCCCTACATGATCGAGGCACCTATGTAATCCTTATGCTGTTGCTATGTTGAGTTTGCTGGGATCCGATGGATTATGAGATTATGTTCAGATTGATCTTGAGTAATATATTTGATTCACCTCTTTTATATTTTAGTTCATAAGTAATTCTTGCATGTTCTCCGTTGTTATTTATTGCTTTGGCCGAGTAGTAAGTAGTGACTCCAAGAGGGAACGTTATGCTCGATTGTGGGTTCATGCCCCTCGATGACTAGCTTGAGTGACAGAAACATGAGTCTAGGGGATGTGCTGTTGCCACAAGGGGGAAAACAACGGTGCTTGTGCCCGCGGGTGCAAGGATTGTTTACTTTACGCAAAGTTCTTTTAATGCAGTTGTCTATTGCATTGAGTTTACACTATGGGTGGGACTCGCAACTTAATACCAGCGAGATGTCCTGGATAGATATCTCAAGGTGGATGATTAGTAGTAGATATTGATGGATTTCGGTCTACTTACTTTGGCGTACCGCCCATGCTTTGAGCCTCAACCTTTCTTGCAATGTAATCAGCATTTGTATGCGCTCGTGTGTCCTGTCAATTGCCCAGCTGTAATTTGTTTACCTCACATAGCGGTTTTATCGTCTTTTGGGAGAGAGACATCACTAGTGAACATCATGAGACTCCGGTCCATATTACCATCATCGATCACATTCACTATTTACTTTTCGCTATTTTACTTACTATTGCAAAACACTATCTATCACTACTATCATATTGCTTTTAACCCTTTGTGAACTACAAGGCCGGAGAGATTGAAAACCTCTTTGTACTCATTGGGAGCAAAGTTATTTGTATCTGTGTGCAGGTCCACGTTGATTGCTAATTGCGCCTTTAGCAATTGACACCTACTTGTTGAACCTAGGAGTCTCTGGGGATTCGATCCTTGGCATCTTTGCTAGGGGAAAACACTTCTACTTACTGCATCTTACACCTTCCACTTGGGGTAACCAACGAGGGGTTCGAGGCCCATCAAGGAGTATTTTCTGGCGCCGTTGCCGGGGACTCCACTCTTCAGGATAGGGGAGTTGCATACTATCTTTTACCTTTGCTTTTTAGTCTTGTTAGTTTACTTTTCATTTTTTTGCTTTAGTTCCTTTTATCAAAAATCACAAAAATAGTTATCTTGCTTGCTTGCTACTATGGGTTCCACCGAGAACACCAAGTTGTGTGACTTCACTAGTCACAACAACGATGACTTTATCAGCACACCTATCACTACACCTGCCACTTCAGCACCTTCATATGAAATTAAACCTGCTTTACTTAACTTAGTCATGAAAGAACAATTCTCCGGTGCTGGAGATGATGCTGCTTTACACTTGAACAACTTTGTTGAACTTTGTGATATGCAAAAGTACCAAGAAATAGATGGTAATATTGTTAAGCTTAAGCCTTTTCCTTTCTCCTTGAGAGGAGGAGCAAAAATTTGGTTTCAGTCTTTGCCTAGCAATAGCATAGATTCATGGGACAAGTGCAAAGATGCTTTTATTGGAAAATACTATCCACCTGCTAAAATTATCCAACTTAGAAGTAACATCATGAATTTTAAACAATTGGATAATGAACACGTTGCCCAAGCTTGGGAATGTATGAAATCTCTTATCAAAAACTGCCCTACTCACGGTTTGACTACTTGGATGGTTATCCAAACTTTTTATGCAAGCTTGAACTTTACCTCGCGGAACTTATTAGATTCGGCCGCGGGAGGGACTTTTATGTCAACTACACTTGGTGCTGCCGCAAAGCTTCTCGATGATATGATGGCCAACTATTCCCAATGGCACATCGAACGCGCTCCAACAGGTAGGAAGGTAAACTCTGTCGAGGAGATTTCCTCCCTCAATGAAAAAGTTGACTTGATCATGTCTCTACTTTCGAAGCAATCTACTATCGATCCTCGTGATGTTCCTTTAAATTCCTTGATTGCTCAATGACAAGTAGATGTTAACTTTATCTCTAGAAACAATTTTAACAACAATGCTTATAGGAGTAACTTTGGTAACAATTCTAGACCGTTCCCCTCTAACTCTTATGGGAACAACAATGCTTATCCTAGTACCAAGAACTCCAACACTGAACTAGAGACCATTCTTAGAGATTTCATCACTACCCAAAAAGCCTTTAATAAGAATGTAGAAGAGAAACTACATAAACTAGATGATCTTTCTTTTAAGGTAGACCACTTAGCCAACGAGGTAAAATTGCTAAAAATTGAAACTTCTCCTCTTAAGGAGAGGGAAGTCATCCTATTAATGCTACTCAAGTACAAATTAATGAAAATATTAGGATGATGGCTAAGCTAAAAGAAAGATGGGCTAGAGAAAGGGAGGAAGAGGAAAGAATTAAGAGCCTTCCTACCCACCACACTATTGCTACTATCCAAGTTATTGAGGATGTTCACACTCTTAGCACCCAATGTACTCCTGGTCCCAATGGACCTATTAATGGTGATGCTATAGAAACTACCAAACAGGTGAACCTTAAGGACACCACTACTACTTTACTTGATGCTCGTGACCTTGATTTTGATAATTGCACTCTTACAGAAGTTATTGATTTCCTTCACAAGATGTCTAGAGATCCCCGCACTAGCACGCTTAACCTTGCCTACACAGAGCATATCACTAATGCTCTCATCAAAGCTAGGGAGGAGAAACTTAGAGTAGAAGCCTCCATACCTAGAAAGCTAGAAGATGGTTGGGATCCTATGATAAAAATTTATTTGAATGACTTCTCTTGTTATGCATTATGTGATGTTGGTGCTAGTACCTCTGTTATGCCCAAAAGGATATATGATATGCTTAAATTGAAACCTTATGATTCTTGTTCTTTTGGTGTTTGTCTCGTTGATTCTTCCATAAAGAAACCTTTAGGAAGGATCGATGATGTCCTTATTGTTGTCAATGATAATTATGTGCCCGTTGATTTCACTATTATGGATATTGAATGTGATCCTTCATGTCCAATTATTTTGGGACGTCCCTTTTTGCGCACCGTTGGTGCTGTCATTGACATGAAAGAGGGTAATATAAAATTTCAGTTTCCTCTCAAGAAAGGGATGGAACACTTCCCTCGTAAGAAGGTCAAGTTACCTTTTGAGTCCGTTGTACGGGCTAGTTATTCTTTTACTCTTGATAAAACTTGATCTATGCATTATGCCTAGCTTAAAGGCATAAAAGAAAGCGCTTTTGGGAGGCAGCCCACATGAATAAATTTTTTGCTTTTGTTGAGTCTTGATGTTGTTTACTGCTGTAGCATCATCATTGTATCTTTGCTTTTCATATTTGTGCCAAGTATAGCCTCCGATTGCTAGAAAGTTCAAAAGTTGTGAGGTGCTGTCCAGGAAACAGATTCTGTCCTTGGATAGAAAAATTCGTATAAAATCACCAGATCATCTTTTTGGTCTGAATTTTTTCGAAAGCGTTCTCTATATAATTGTCTTTCGTGCGTCAGTTCTGAGTTTTTTGATTTGAGTTGCAGAAGTATCCCGAACAGGTCAATTACTGCCTGCTGTTCTGTTTTTCACAGATTCTGTCCTGTTTTGCCTTACCTTCACTTTGCAAATTAAGAACTTGCTTTTTCTTTGCAAAAACCTTTTGGCAATCTTGAGAAACAGTAGAACTTAAAGAATATCCTTATTTCCAGCAAGGTATAATTATTTTATTAAGGGTACTAACCTCGCTAATCAGATTATGATGAGTTATGTATGAAGGGAGTTTTCAAGTGTGCGAGGGAAGATGATAAAAAGATTCAGGAGTGTCAAGCGCTCAAGCTTGGGGATGCCCCCGTGCACCCCCAAGAAATATTCAAGGAGACTCAAGCGTCTAAGCTTGGGGATGCCCCCGTGCATCCCCTTCTCCATCAACATTATCAGTTTGTCTTTCGTTTCGCTATATTTTTATCACTTCATATGTTATGTGCTATGCTTGGAGCGTCTTGCTTTTAGTTTTCTTTTTAGTTTTTCATAACGAGTCGGAACTCAGCATTCCTTTATGTGGGAGAGAAACATGCTCCACCTCTACCTAGAACATTACATAGAAATTTCATGTCTATCTATGCTATGTGTGTTCTTTGTCTTTTAATAGCTACTATCGTACTCTGCTCTTAGTATTCATGCTTATCTTTTCAAGAGCTTTTATTTAGTTGGTTGTTTGAACTCTTTTTAATTACCATGTTCACCTTATTAAGAGAGTTTGCTTCCGTTGCATGGGTTAATGTGTCTATGATAAAGATGCTACTTTCATAATGGTGCTTAGTAGTTCAGGTTTTCGTTTGGTTAATCTCAAATAGCTGGGGGGTTCCCAATGTGTTATTGGAGTACCAACTTGGTTTGTTTGCCTATGATGTGGTATGGTTTAGTAATATCTTCCTTCGAGAATTTATTTTGATTGACTTGGCGTATGCTCACGCATATTCAAGACTGTAAAGAAAGTCTGTCAAGCCTTGATGACCTTTTATTTCTAAGTAGCGATATAACTACCATGCCTGATTCAATATTGCTTTGTCGCTCTGCATGATTATGACCGTCATTGCTCTCTTAGTTGGTCGCTCCCAGTCTTTTGCTAACCTCCACCTGCACTAAGCAAACTAACCATGCAATACATAGCTCATGGGAAAGTAGCCTAAAAACTATTGTGGTAAAGAATATGTTGCTTATGTATCTTATTTCTTATGAGTTGCTTGCTGAGCGGTAACCATGTTTCTGGGGATGCCATCAACTGTCACACTTTTGTTGAATATCATGTGAGTTGCTATGCATGTTCGTCTTGTCTGAAGTAAGGGTGATTTACCGTGGGTTGAATTAATATGCATATTGTTACAGAAGAACATTGGGCCGCAACCAAAGCCATGCATCATGGTGGAAGTTTTAGCTTGGACCTTAATCCTCAATCTCTCATGAGAATATGCTTATGCATTAAAGAGGAGTCCATCATCTATTTTCTATGTTGTCCCGGTATGGATGTCCTCAAGTTGAGATCTATCAAAAACGAGAAATCAAATGCGACCTATCTCCTTGGACCTTTGTACAGGTGGCATAGAGGTACCCCTTTGTGACACTTGGTTAAAACATATGCAATGCAATGATAACCCATGGGGATCCGAGCTAATTAGGACAAGGAGCGAGCACTATTGGTATTCGATGCATGAGGCTTGCAACTTATAAGATGTTTTATACATGACACATATGAAGTACTACTACCGTTGACACAATTGATTCCATGTTTTCAAAATAAAAAGCTCTAGCACTTAACCTTTCTTCTACCTTTATATTGAAGCACCAACTACTGAGAGCATGATTGTCATTCTGAGTGTAATGTGCATTGTCCCAAAGTAGCATTGTCTTTTGCATGATTGTGATATCGTTTATTCCGAAATGATTGTATCTAGTCATCACTTAAACCTTGAAGGTGTCCTTGCATTTATGTTTTGCATCACTAAAGGGGGCAAGCTAGCTATCACTTTATCATATTTGCACATCACGTTCATTGCAAATCTTTTTGATGTTTCAGTTTCATGTTGTAAAACTTTCAGTCATTTGTGATTTTCTCTTGAGACAACTTAATTACTTTAGAATCATTGTCTCAGTAAGCTTTTGTCATATGACTATGAGAAAGTCTTATATGGTTAATAGCATGTCACCACAGAAATTATTCTTGTTATCATTTACCTACTCGAGGACGAGCAGGAATTAAGCTTGGGGATGTTGATACGTCCAAAACGTATCTATAATTTCTGCTTGCTCCATGCCACTTCTGGGTGATATTGTTATGATATTCATACACTTCCATACACTTTTGATCATATTTGGACTAACTTACTAATCCAGTGCACCCCAGTGCCAGTTTCTGTTTTCGGCTGTTTTTGTATTTCAGGTTTTCACGTTTCGAGAACTGCCCAGAAAAATCCAGAAAAAATATATAAAAAATCAGCGAACCGGAAACAACACTGCGTCCGAAGGGCAGCCTAGGGGGGGGCACAGGGGCTCCAGGCGCCCTGTGTGCGCCCCCCCGGGCCGCGCTAGGGGGGCGCCTGGGCCCCCCGAGGCTCCCCCGGTGCCCTACTTTGGCATATATTTAAAGGGTCCTCCGTAACCCTCAGAACAGGACTTCTTTTCGCGATCCCATCTCTGTTCCGCCGCCGCCGCCGCTTCCAAGATCGGGAGCACCAGGAGAACTCTTCCCGGCACCCTGCCGGAGGGGAGGATCACCACCGGGAGCTTCTCCACCACCATGGACGCCTCCCGAATGACTCGTGAGTAGTCTCCCTTGGACCATGAGTCCATGACCAGTAGCTATGTGATGTTCTCCTCCCGTTCTTGTGATTCACTAATTAGTCCTCGTGAGCTGCCCTACATGATCGAGGCACCTATGTAATCCTTATGCTGTTGCTATGTTGAGTTTGCTGGGATCCGATGGATTATGAGATTATGTTCAGATTGATCTTGAGTAATATATTTGATTCACCTCTTTTATATTTTAGTTCATAAGTAATTCTTGCATGTTCTCCGTTGTTATTTATTGCTTTGGCCGAGTAGTAAGTAGTGACCCCAAGAGGGAACGTTATGCTCGATTGTGGGTTCATGCCCCTCGATGACTAGCTTGAGTGACAGAAACATGAGTCTAGGGGATGTGCTGTTGCCACAAGGGGGAAAACAACGGTGCTTGTGCCCGCGGGTGCAAGGATTGTTTACTTTACGCAAAGTTCTTTTAATGCAGTTGTCTGTTGCATTGAGTTTACACTATGGGTGGGACTCGCAACTTAATACCAGCGAGATGTTCTGGATAGATATCTCAAGGTGGATGATTAGTAGTAGATATTGATGGATTTCGGTCTACTTACTTTGGCGTACCGCCCATGCTTTGAGCCTCACCCTTTCTTGCAATGTAATCAGCATTTGTATGCGCTCGTGGGTCCTGTCAATTGCCCAGCTGTAATTTGTTTACCTCACATAGCTGTTTTATCGTCTTTTGGGAGAGAGACATCACTAGTGAACATCATGAGACTCCGGTCCATATTACCATCATCGATCAAATTCACTATTTACTTTTCGCTATTTTACTTACTATTGCAAAACACTATCTATCACTACTATCATATTGCTTTTAACCCTTTGTGAACTACAAGGCCGGAGAGATTGACAACCTCTCTGTACTCGTTGGGAGCAAAGTTATTTGTATCTGTGTGCAGGTCCACGTTGATTGCTAATTGCGCCGTTAGCAATTGACACCTACTTGTTGAACCTAGGAGTCTCTGGGGATTCGATCTTTGGCATCTTTGCTAGGGGAAAACACTTCTACTTACTGCATCTTACACCTTCGACTTGGGGTAACCAACGAGGGGTTCGAGGACCATCAATCGCCTCCCAAAGAAGCTCGCGACGGGTGGCCGCGCCTGCGCACTGACTCAAGCAGGAGGCCAGGGCCCTCCTCGGCACCAGGGGCAGTTGAAGAAGTCCGAGGGGACCCGTCTTCCCCCGGAGGCGGAACCAGCGTCTCCTACATCCCAGATGCCTCTCGGGCCTCGGAGTGGTTGGGACCCACCTCTTGAAGAAGACACCAGGGCCGAGGCAACCCCGGCACATTCAAAAACCATGGGGGGAGCCCTTGGCATGCTCCCCAGCCCCCCAGGCGGGGCCTCAGAGAAGGAACAACAAGAACGAGGGATCAAGGCGCGAGGCCGACGCATCTGACCTCGTGGATGGCCTCACGGCCAAGGTGGCGCATCGGCTGAAGGCACTCCGGGATGACGAAGAGCTTGGGGCCTCAGGGGCCGGCTCCTCAGTAGGCATCGTCGTCTTGTTAGGAGGGACCCTGAGGAATCATGGTCAGGGTGGAAGGCGACACACAAGAATTTACAAGGGCAAGCTACTCACTCCTCTACGGCGACGTGCTTCCTCAGCTTCGACGGTCGGAAGGCGACGTCATCGCCACCAGGAGTGCTCCTCCTCTTACGAAGAACTTCGAAGTTTGGCCGGAGCCGGTCGAAGCCCCGGAAACGATTGGCAACATCCGGCGCGACCAGGGCATCTCCAGACGAGGCGCCCTTGGAGGCGCCAACTCCCTCGTCAGGATGATGCGAAGAGGCCATAGGGGCTTTGGCCTCAGGAGTATCCGGCGGCACTTGCACTCCAACCACCCCTTCCGGGCGACCTTGAGCTCCAGAGGGCGGCACTTCAGGAAATTCAGGAGGTGCCAGTGCAGAGGCTGCATCACCACCAGCACTCGGCAGTGGTCGCCCCCCAGCACCCACTTCTGGGATGACCGCCTCAACAGCAGCAAGCGAGGGAGCCACAGAGACAGGGTTCTCGCGAGACCCGACAAGGCCGAGTGGGCGAAGCTCCCATTCATCAAAGGGGGGCATCTGCCTCACAAACTCCACCCTGTTTGAGCAACAGTATAGGAGCCAGCCCTCCTCCGGTAGGCGAGCCGATGACGAATCACCTGTCAGGACCTTGAGCACCGTGCGCCGTACCTCGCGAGGGAGGGCAGACGCTTGGAGCCTCATGTGGTCCCCATGACCGGAGAAGGCCCACATTGGCCGAGAGTGGCGCTGGAGCGGAGTGACGCAGCACTGGATGAACTCCCTCGCCACCATGGGCGCCGTCACACCAAGTCTCCGCAGCCTGGCGAACCGGAGCCAAAGCGGAGCCAGGTTCCGATCAACAAGCTTCACGTGGCCCCAGCCGAAGGTCGGAGCGTTCAGACTCCGCGGAGGGAGCAACAGGGGGCTGCGCACCCCGACATCGACGAATACCCATCGCTTCCTCAAGCCACCAGCAATCGTCGTAAGGTCGAAGTCTATGCCCGCGCTGGACGTCGCCGCGATGGCCTGGAAGGACACGCATCCGGAGCATTGGAGCGTATCCGTCAGATGCAGCGAGAAGAAGTGGCGGAGCAAGGCCACAGAGGGAGCAATGCCCACCATGGCCTCGCAGACAAAGGCAAAAGTTTCAAGGAGGGCGATGGACCGAGGATCAAGATGCAGCGCGCTGATCTGATAGTGCGAAAGCACCGCGTTGAAGAAGTCAGAGAAGGGAGGAATCAGACCAGCCCAAAGGGCGTGAAGATGAAGGGGGACCTCAGTGGCAGACCTGTCGATCTCGGCGCGGGAAGCAGGCCACCGTCGCCCCCCACTCATTGGAGATGGAGGTGAGTGTCGGACGCACCTTATCCATCATCTCTTCGTTGATTATCTCCGACAGCTCGATGGCGGACCCGAAGACCGACGGCAGGGGAGCCGAAGCGCAAGGCTCTGCCCCTTCTTCCCTTCTTCGACTAGAGGCCATGTTGATGATGGAAGTTGGTGCAGAATCAATCTAGAGGAGGAGATTCAGAGGACAAGGAAACCGCAGGGCACGCCGCTAGCGAAGAAGGCGGAGCTGAGCGAGTAGCAGTGGCCGTCTGGCCGGGCGAAAATCGAGGCTATATGGGGAAGTGGAGATGCCCATGTCCCGTCAATCGCCACACATCAGTCAGGGCCGTAGGCCTGTGGGGCCAACGGCGCTCCGCACTTGCCCCTTGGCTTTGCCGCGAAGCCAAGCCCGAGCGCACCTTGAGCCCGGGGGCTACTGTCGGCGTTCTGGGAACAGGGGTACCCAGACTTGCCTGCCTGCGGCCCAGGGCGTGGCTCACCAGGCGGCCCAGTACGGCCTAGCATCTTCAGTAACAACTCAAGACCCTCGCGAGGGGCCAAGCCTTGCGAGGCGGACAACACAAGGTATCCCCTGGGGCGGCCTCACCAAGCTGGCTCGCGAGGATCAGAGATATCGAGGCAAGGGGCACCTCACGTGGTCCTCGTGACATGAGCAGTGACGACCAAGGCCAGGCAGGCGCCACCAGGGCGCAGAGTGCCAGTTTCCCCATTGGTGCTAAAGGAGCAGGTGCAGATGAAGAGTCCCATGGCGTCAGGCAAAGGTTTCCATATTAGTGCAACGAGGCCAAGACCAGCAGGACAACAGGACGGAGGTCATCGTGGAGCCCACAACAGCGTCACCACCAGAGCCTTTGGCAAGCAAAGACCACCTTTTGTCAGGATAGCTTGTACTAGCTGTCCCCCTTGAAATTTGGCCGTTGTGAGATTCCTTCCCGCTCAATATTTGAGAAGAGGACCCTGGCCACTATAAATAGGACTAGCCACCACCATCGGGATCATCTGATCGGAGAGGGAGTTGATCTCACCTAGAGTTGAGTAGATAGAAGGCCACGCACCACCAGCTCACTCAAGCTCAAGAACTCCTCCCCTCAGGAGGCAGTTCATCCATGTACTAGTTCTTCCTCAGCCACCCAGGCAATCCACCACACCACACTGGATTAGGGTATTACACCACAACGGTGGCCCAAAACAGTATAAATCTTATTTCTTGTTCATCGGATCTGACGAGCTAGGCCTAGGGTTGTTGGGTAGATGAGCTTGGGCCGAAGGAGAGATCTTCGTGCGCACCCCAGAGTTCGAACCTTAAGGGTTTTGCCGGAACCCTAGATCCGACAACGACCACGATGGAATGATGGTGCTTAAGGTGTTGAGCCTGTGATGATGGAGATCATGTCAATGCTTTGGAGATGGAAATCAAAAGCACAAGATGATGATGGCCATATCATGTCACATATTTTGATTGCATGTGATGTTTATCCTTTATGCATCTTATTTTGCTTAGATCGACGGTAGCATTATAAGATGACCCCTTCACTAAATTTCAAGATAATAGTGTTCTCCCTGAGTATGTATGTTGCTACAGTTCATCGTTTCGAGACACTACGTGAAGATCGGGTGTGATAGACTCTACATTCACATACAACGGTGTAAGACAGTTTTACACACGCGGAATACTTGGGTGAAACTTAACAAGCCTAGCATGTACAGACGTGGCCTCGGAACACTGGAGACCGAATGGAGGAACATGAGTCATATAGTAGATATGATCAACATAGAGATGTTCACCATTGGTGACTACTCCATATCACGTGATGATCGGACAAGGTTTAGTTGATTTGGATCATGTTTCACTTGGATAACCCGAGGGATGTTGATTTAAGTGGGAGTTCATTAGTAATTTGATTAATTGAACTTAATTTATCATGAACTTGGTCAAAATGTCTTTGCATATTATCTTGTAGATCAATAGCTCGCGATGTAGCTCCACTGTTTTTGATATGTTCCTAGAGAAAACTAAGTTGAAAGATGTTAGTAGCAATGATGCAGACTTGGTCTGTGATCTGAGGATTATTGTCATTGCTGCACAGAAGAACTATGTCCTTGATGCACCGCTAGGTGACAGACCTATTGCAGGAGTAGATGCAGATGTTATGAACGTTTGGCAAGCTCAATATGATGATTACCTAATAGTTTAGTGCGCCATGCTTTATGGCTTAGAACCAGGACTTCAAAATGTTTTAAATGCCATGGAGCATATGAGATGTTTCAAGAGCTGAAATTGGTATTTCAGATTCATGCCAATGTCGAGAGGTATGAGACCTCTGACAAGTACTTTTCCCACAAGATGGAGGAGAATAGCTTAGATAATGAGCATGTGCTCAGAATGTCTGGGTATTACAATCACTTGAATCAAGTGGGAGTTAATCTTCCAGATAAGATAGTGATTGACAGAGTTCCCTTGTCACTATCACCAAGCTACTAGAACTTCGTGATGAACTATAATATGCAAGGGGTAACGAAAACAATTCCCAAGCTATTCGCGATGCTGAAATCGGCGAAGTTAAAAATCAAGAAAGAGTATCAAGTGTTGATGGTTAATAAGACCAGAATTTCAAGAAAAGTGCATGGGAAAGAAAGGGAACTTAAAAAGAATGGCAAGCAAGTTGTCACTCCCATGAAGAAACCCAAAGCTGGTCCTAAACGTGAAACTAAGTGCTTCTACTACAAAGGAAGTGGTCACTGGAAGGGGAACTGCCCAAAATACCTGGCGGATAAGAAGGATGGAAAAATGAACAAAGGTATATTTGATATACAAGTTATTGATGTGTTCTTTACTAGTACTCATAGTAGCCCCTAGGTATTGATACCGATTAAGTTGCTAAGATTAGTAACTCAAAAAAGGAGTTGCAGAATAAACGGTGATTAGTTAAGGGTGAGGTGACGATATGTGTTGGAAGTGGTTCCAAAATTGATATGATCATCATCGCACACTCCCTATACTTTTGGGATCAGTGTTGAACCTAAATAAATGTTATATGGTGTTTGCGTTGGTCATGAACAAGATTGGATCATGTTTATTGCAATACGATTATTCATTACTGCTGGACAGGTGGGGCCCTGTGAGTTGACTTGCCATTATCATTATTACTGTGGTGCTACGACTAACATGAGTCTCCCGATTCCTGACAACGTCATGGTATACAGGTGCCAAGTACTGTACTCCTTACTCCTGGGCCAAAGCAAAAAATACTATGAAGAAAAACATAGAGAGAAGTAAAAAAATAAATGCTCGTATAACCAACCTTATAGCTAACCTTGTTGTATGAGTGACTAAGTGATGACTATGTATGACATGCCAACATCAGATAGCCAAACACACCTGGACGGAGGAAGTAGTTTCAAGCATGCGAAGTAGGCAAAAAATGCTCATTTATAGCCGTCTGAAATCTCCAAGGGCGCGACCGTGTGAGCAAGGTGACGGTCATGGTTGGCGTGACCATGATAGGGGTTGCTGACAGCCCTTGGATCTGAGATAGAATGGTCACATGCTAAGTTGCTAAAAATTTGCAGAATAACCCTCCAAGATAGGATATTTACCCATAGGTCTAGTATCACGCCATGCAACGGTGCGATGTTAGATCCAAGGGCTCTCGAAAGCCTGTATCATGGGAGCATGGAAAGCTTCGTATCACCTGTAATTTTCCCGACGCTTGACATGCGAACACGCACGTGCATGAAGCCATTTAACTGGGCTTCTAGTAGACATGGCATCTAATTGGCCCCCCATAGTATTGTGCATGAATCCATTTATCCACCGGGCAAGCCACTACCCTGCCGTTCGCACGCCCCACTCAGCATTTTGCCAATCAAAAAACCGCTAGCAGTTCGCTCCTACTCGTCCCTGGCCGTCCTTTAACATTATGACAGTTTTTCCCTAGTCATCTCGTCCTTTCACATTACAACAGTTCCACTAATCCTAACCCTCCTCCCAAATCCATGGCATCCCAAATCTCCATGATCGGCAGTGAGTACAAGGTTAGAACCATCACCGACAATGAGTTCGACGTCATCTACACCCATTCTTCTATGACAGTGAAAGGATGCCTTGATCGCTTCAGAAGCATGTTCGAAAAGTCAAATGGTGATGAGTGGGTTGCTAGGCTAGATGTTGAGTACACCGCAGTCCTGGAAAAAGAGAAGAATCTAAAGGAGGAAGAGAGGAAGAAGCCCGGCATGATCCAGGTTTGCGTGCATAACTTTTGCTTGGTGTACCACATATGCCATGCCGACGTTGAGCGCGAGGAATTTAAGAACTTCCTCGTGGGCAGCAAAGTCAAATTCGTTACTGTAGACTTTACGATCAACAGAATCGTCCTGGGTCAGATAGGCCTCATTGTAGGCCAACACTTTGACCTCCAGAAGAATTGGTTGGTGTCCTCCCATCATCCTTCAATGCCGACCCTGGCAGGAGCCATGGTTAATCCTTCGTACGGTAAACTTATGAAACCTCCGCCCAATTTCATATTGCATGGCAGTAGAATGTACTAGATAGAGACCACATCCACTACGCTGCAATGGATGCCTACCTTTGTTTCAATATCTACAAGGCTTGGACGAAGAGCTAGAGCTAAGTGTGCGGTTCAAGCAAAGAAGTATCGGCCAAGAGGAAGAGGGACAAGGACGAAGTCGAGCACGTGGACGAGGAGTCCGAGTAAGGTGGCAGTGTCGTTGCTCATGGTGGTTCTAATGCAGTGTCTACTGTATTATTTGCTTAGTCTAATGTCAGGGTGCTTAGCTTTATTTGAGGGCTGTGTTGTGCTGAGCCCCCAACGGAACTATGTTAGGCTCATTCTCGTTACTTCAACTCTTCAGTACGTATATACTAGTATGAAGCCCATCTAAGCACGTACTAGCTTTTTTAATAGTACTATATGCATAATTTGGCGACGAGCGCTCTCTATATGTACCACCATTTTTTCTTTAATTTCATCTTGTTAGTTTTGCTCCATGGCGCAATCCATCATTACTGCTAATGTACAAAAGTACATTTAAAAAGCTAGATGATGTGGCAGTCTCGCTTGGTCGGTTTTACGAGAGGCGAGCGCCTTTGTGATTTGACGACTCATTACTGCTGGAAGGTGGGGCCTTGTGATTTGAAGGCTCGTATAAATGTTGCCAACAACCTGACGAGGAGCAAAGAACTGTGTGGTATACTCAAGTTTTCCACTGGAGTAGGACTACTACGACGGAGGAGTGTGAAACACGGCAGCCTAGTGCGACATGGCAACCCCACGGCACCGCTCATCGTTAGCATTGTTCTATTCGTGCCTCACAGGGAACGTGACACATGCGGCAAAACACCTGAAGCAAAAGAAGAAACACATGAGCAAAAGAAGAAGGAAGATTGCCCCCCCCCCCCAAAAAAAAGAAGGAAGACACACACGCAAGTCTGGGGCGCTGCTCTCTACTTCATGAAGAGTTGACCGCTGAGTCCTAACTGCTTCTTCATCGCCTCCACGACCTTCATCTCCTCGCTCGTCTTCTCCGCCATCTTCTTTATCCTGTCCATGACACGGGATTTATCGACACGAGCCTTCATCATCTCTTCCATGGCCGCATTACTTACCTTGACAGCAGCCGGGTGCTCGATGCGGAGCTTCGCCAACTCCTCCTTCTATTCCATGATGAGGGCGTGCAATATCTTCACCGAGGAACTACTCTTCTCATGCAGCTTCTTCCAGCCAGTGTTCTCCTCCTTCAGTAGGTCGAGCTCGTGGCGGAGCTTCGCCTTGTCCTCCTGAAGTGGGAGGATTTCGTCGGTCACCTTCTTACTTGAGGCAATGCTCTCCTTCAGGTGCATCACCAAGCCGGCGGTCAACTCCTCCCGCTTATTGAGCTTAGCGGGCATGTCATCGAGGCTCTCCTTCGACAGTTCCACTAAGCCATCAATGAACTCCTTCTGCTTATTGAGCTGATCGGGCATGTCGTCGAGGGATATCGACTCCAGCACCACCATATCGGCATGTTTGCCTCTGCGGCTAGGGCACTCCTGGGAGCCCTCGCCTGCCCGTGAGTGATCTTTCGAGGTCTCTGCGAGGCGGCAAGCCATCTTTTTTCATGGCCTTCGTTGCCGCTCCCTTGCTACGAGTAGTTCTCGACCTAAAGCTCTGCACACCGGCCATGGCAAGGACGGACGAACAAGAAAGACTTACGAGGAGGAAGGTAGAGTGATTTTCGGCTAGGTAGTTCCCTTTTTATAGCCTAGTACTGGTACTAAAACCTGCATAGTGGGAACACATTTAGGTTTGATATGTACTAGGTGTGAGCGGGTTTGCACTTAATTATAGCATGGTAGTACTACTTTGGAATGTGATGGGAACAAGCTACAGATTGATTGATGGTTTTGGTTACGAGGCTTGAAACGGCTCCCGACGAGTTTCCTGGAACACAAATTTCAAGTACTACTGCTCAAATGCGGTCGCACAATTCAGTGATGTAACTGGTCGTACATGTCAGACCAAGCCGATGCATGTTGCGGGTCCGGCCGACCGTCTGTTGGTGCGATCGACCATAAGTATTACGCGATGGAGACTTCTGGTTGTGGCTTGAGGTGATTGTCATGACCAAGTAGTCAAAAACTAGTGATAAATCAATTACCATCTTTTTCCAAACGACCAAGTATTTTCACAGGAATACAATACATGGAGTGATTTTCACGGTTGCAAACCGCCATGGCGCCGCAAGTTGACTGCAGCAGCAACCGAGTAGGTCACAACATCACTGGTGGGGAAGGAGGGCAGCTCACCTCGCCTACAATGCATCCGCAGCGCCGCCGCCGCAGCTGGCTTCACAATTTGGCTTCTCCTACCGCCCATTTGAACAGTTGCACCGGCTGCTCATCCCATCCCGCAGGCATGCACGTTCTTTCCTCCCCAGCCGACTCCATGAATATGATCTCTGCCATTAGCCCCAGCTCAAAATCAATGCGATGTTGTCAGATGCTGACATCCCTCCACATCTCTCCACTAAGATCGACTTGCGCCTCCGCCTTGTGCTTCGCCAGGCGCAGCTCCTTTGAACTTGTCTCCAATCGATGCCACGCTTCCTCTGTCCGATTTACCCTTGCTTCCCACCACGTGAAACGCAGCCCTAGCATGTCCTCCGGCGCCACCAATATGTGATTCCATAGCAATGGGTCCCCTTTGAAATACATGTGGGTTTCACTAAAAGGCGGTAGTGTTGCCAATCGCAGTGAGAGGGCAGCCCGCGGGATCCTGTGATCTAAGTGATTATCCATGGCGGGATCCGGTGGGTGTGGTGGGGAGGCGAGCGTAGGCGCTGGGAGAGCCCTATGAGGCTAAGACAAATAATAGTACTCCACTCCATCCATATTTAAATACAAATGCCACCAATAGTCACCCAGGCGAAAATTGATCATGCTACGTTCGTCCTGGTTTATTGGCCGCTTTTTTATTTTGTGCCAATTTTTGACCAAATAATTAACTAAGAAAATGTTAATGCATGTCACCAAAAATTATATCATTGGAATCGCATTTGAACATAGTTTTCGATTACATTAATTTTTATGACATGCATACATATTGTGTTACTTAAAATTATGGTAAAAGAATTAGCACAAAATACGAAGGAGACCAGTTCCTCCCTCACGTCTACTCAATTTGCATGCACTGTATTAATGACCATCAATGAAGTGAACGACTTTACACGCGTCAAATTATTACATGGGGTGGATCTTCGTACAAAAATGCGTCCCACCGTGTACCCGCGTGTGCGTGCGAGGGAATGAGTGCATGCGTTCACATCTTCACTTCATGCACATACTGTCAGTGTGTGTGAGAGAGGACGAATACATTCTTCTGGAACCAGCAGCACGTCACTGTGATCAATCCACACAAGGAGGTCGTGACAACGCCTCCACATGTTCCACGTGGCTTCATGGATGCCCCCACATCATTTTAGTCATAAAATATTAACTGAAATAGGGAGAGACACTGTGTAGCGTGCCATTGGAATTCTAATTTATGTGTTTTGCACATCCTGGAAGTACAAGTAAGGCACACATGCATTGCACGCATGAGATTTGGCAACCAAATTATGAATAAATACCACACTATAGCATGTAAGCTTTGAGTCATATATGCCTGATGTAGACGTTTGTTTAATTCTTATAGTTCATCTCATTGAAAATCAATTAGTTTATATAAAAAAAGTAAATCTATTTTATGATTCATGGAAGTGTGCGTTCTAAAGCATAAAGTAAAAACAAATAATTACAATTCAACTAGAAAAAACGTTTGGGCAATTATGGTATAGAAGATTCTAGAACAAAGGAGAAGTACTTGTGTTTTGAGGTTTGTGAAAGCTTAAGTTCAACCATGCAGTCTTCCAGATTGTACATGTGGCAGTATCTGGTGGAATGCAGATGATATCCAACTTTGAAAGATGTTTGTTGGATGAAACCAATCCGACAGTGTAGAGATGGCAAATCCGAGCACTACTGGCCGATGGATATCATCTACATTCCACCAGATTCTGCCACATGTACAATCAAGAAGACTCCATGGTTGAACTTAAAAAGAATGCACAAACCTCAAAACAAAGGCACTTCTCCTTTGTTCTAGAATCTTTCGTATCATAATTGCCCAATTTTCTTCTAGATGAATCGCCATTATTTATTTTTTACTTTATGCTTTACAACGCACAATCCCATGAACCTTAAAATAGATTAGCTTTTTATATAAAAACTAATTGATTTTGAATGAGATAAACAATAAGAATTAAATAAACATCTACATCATGCATATATATGACTCACAGCTTACATGCTATAATGTGGTATTTATTTATAATTTGGTTGCCAAATCTCATGGGTGCAATGCACGTCTACCTTACTAGTCTAAATGGTGTGTGTGTGTGTGTGTGTGTGTGTG
>LR738712.1:114566492-114582666 GCA_902687465.1 Secale cereale | reverse complement strand
TGTGTTGTGCGTGTTAAACACATTGTACGTAGTATCATACATGGTTTAGATTCTGAACATCTAGCTAGATCATACATGTGCTATGATTTGAATTCAGCATAAAATGGATACATATATTTGAATTCGAGATCGTATGTACATGTAGTTCATATTTATATGGGAATTTACTACTCCTATATTCATGTCATGTCATGTGTTGTGAAGATAATATATAGATGGTTGCATAACTAACCCGAGTACAATCCCATTCAAACAGGGAAAATGTACTCAAATTTAGTCAGTATGCTAGACAACACGAATTGTTTTTTATTGTTGAGGGAAGTGCAAATTGATTTTGTATTGTACACGTTAAGCTTGGTGTCCCGATTGTTTAGTTTTTTGTTGTTGTATTTGAATGCATTTCTAGTAATATAGTAAAATGTGACATGGCTCTCTCTAGCGGGGTGCAAACTGTGTCTTTTCTGTACTCGTTAAGCTTGTTCTCCCGAAATTTCAAGCCACGCCTTGTTATGCCGAAATTTCAAGCTAGCATCTCTATCTATCGTGCCGTGAAACTCCCGCCTCTTCAATCCGTGCCTTGTTACCCCGATATTTTAAGATATCTATTTGCCTCATTGTGCTCCGAAAACTCCCTCCATCTCAGCCCACGCCTTGCCATCCCAAAATTAGAACGCGCGCGAAAACTCCCACCTCCTGTGAAATCCCGACACGAGAAATTCCCGTGATGCCCCTGAACCGAAAGAATCGCCTAGCTCAAATTGCTGGGGGCAGTTTCATAACTTACCCCACATTTTAGACAAGCGCGTTCCTAAGCCATGGTTCCCCCTCCTATCCCCTCCGTCCTCATTCGTACACCGAGTCCGCGAAAACCCGCGAGGCCCTACACCCTCCTCCGTTCGCCACCCAGCCGGAGCCTCTTCCCCGACGACGTCGTCCGCCGCAACACCTCGACTTCCCTCATCCACCACACGGGATGAGGATCCGTCATCGATCTCATCATCCCACTGGTTTAGCCACCGCGTCCTCCACCTCCAAGGAGGTGCCCTGACGTTCCCCTCGTCTTTCGCGCCACCTCCATTCCCACACCGCCGTCTTCACCTGCACCACCGGAGGAGCACCATCATCACTAATTCCTCGGATGAAGCTGAGGCCTAATCAGCGCCACCAAAGAGGTTCTACAGTAATAGTTGCATCTTCTTCTTGCTTCGATCTCACGGTGTTGCCGATGCTCGGTCCCGAGCCGCCATTGCACGGCTCCATCTACGGGGGCGTCGCCGTCCACTTCCTTTACGGAGTCGCTCCCTCAGCGGTGACGTCCACATCTGTCGGAGCTGCTGCTGCTTTGGCCCTCGCTCATGCTGCTACTTTGCTCTTGCTCTCCGGTCCCCTCCCTGGTCTGCTCTTGATCTTGCTCTTGCTTGTGTTGCTGCTCTATTCTTGCTCGCGCTATTGCTGCATGAGCAACAGATCCTGCTCTCGCTCGAGCCCATGTAGCTGCTACCCGAGATACTGCTACACGACTAGCTACGCCGGCTCTCGCATGCGTTGCTGCTCCGGGCGCTGCTACTGCTTTTCTGCTACTAGTGTGTTCAATTTCGATAGTAAAATTCAGTTTCGACATCAAAATTCAGTTTCGACAGTTAAGTTCAGAGATGAGCGGCTGATGTATTTTACATCTAGCACTTTGTAGCACTCAGGTTAACGTTGCTTCTCTTGTCCTGCTTCAGCCTCGCCGTCGTACAACTCACTAGAGCTGGTCCAACGACAAAACCCTCCATCACAGCGGAGCAATACCCTCGGCTCCATCTCTAGATGCCTAAGATCTTCTGCCCTCCTTCGACAGCCACATTAGCCGGAGCATCCTCACCGACCAACCAAATCATGCTGAGATCGACATGGCTTCGCCAAAGAGGTTGTACACTTATTGCATCACTTTTTTTACTGTACATGTTATATATATTGTCCATTGAGCACACTTGGTAACGTGAAATACGATTAGCTTCTCCTACTATATGACAAGCAGTGAGGTACCAGGCAACTTAGCTATCCGTGATGGACTCTCTTGAATGCCATCATTATTTATTTCTACGCGTTTGAGCTGTGCATTTGTAGATGGGCATGGGAGTTGAGCTAGTAGGGCAGTGGCCTGGGTCCAAAGTAGTATAAGTAACACAAAAACATTTTTTGAGTGTAGGCTTTTCCCTGTTCAAGCCTGCCTACTAGAATCGCCAGTGCTTGAAAGGAAAAGTGAAGGAAAACCATAGGAATTGGAAAGTTTGCTATGGTACTACTATTCATGCATTTGGTTCAAAGGAATGGAGCAAAGGAAAACTATATGATTTGTTCCTTTAGTGTCTCCTTGGAAGAAAACTCGTAGGAATATTAATACCCATTGTCCTCCTTTTTAAATTCCTATTCATGAAGCACACGACTAAGAGATTGTAGCATGATAGCATTATAACCGTACAGTTTCCTGTCTTTTGACTTAATCTCACCATGCTTCTTTGCATCCTGTGATCTTCCAATTCTTGTGAGCCAAACACCCAGATTGGCAGAAATCCTGTGTTTTTATATTCTCTATTTTGCATGTGCATCCCTATCCTATTCCTATGTATTTCCTATCCCTGCATTGTTAGAATCATTCAATTCAAAGAAACCCTTACAGAATTACTTCTATTACAGATACGTGTCAAAGAAAACCTTGTATGGATTGTCCCGCTCCTGCTGCACCGTGGTCCACCCCTGCTCAGCTGCTCCAATGACAGAAGGGTTCACCACAGCAGGGATCCTCCCTCGAGACTGTCTTTCGCCACCTCAGATCATCTTCCCCGCCGCCGACAGCCACGACAACTGCATTACCATCATCAACTGCGCAGATGACCTTGAGGACTACACGGGTCCACAAGAGAGGTCACACTCTTTTGTTTCTGCTTACATTATGCATCTCTTAACATGTTGACATGCTACATTATTGTCCTGTTCACCGATTAGACTTTGAGTCGGATCCAAACTAATGCTCGAACTTGAGTTTCTAAATGGTTGCGGGCTACATATTGGGGCAGCATTCAATACTATCTGTCTACTATCTGGTTAATCTCGGGTGCCTACTACGAGTTCCATGTTGGGTGGAAACAAACATTAAAGGAGCCATTATCTATACTTTATAACTGAAGCTATTATCTGCCTGCTATCATTGGTTTTGGGTCTATCCACAGTTTGCTACCATCACTCTAAATTTGTGCATGCACTCCTTACATAATCTCACAATGTTTTATTCCTATGCCTGTCAGTCATTGTACACAATGGTACTGAACATGTAGAGCAAAAGAGACGAGCCTTGCATGGCAATAAAATTTCAAGCAGATGTTGCTCCGTGGTGCACTACAAAAAAATACACTTCCGTGATGATACGTGTTTGTCACAGTAGCTCACATTTTCTGTCATGCATGTACATCCATGACGATTTTATGACAGAATCAAGATAGTCTTACCTGTGCTGTCGTAGAAGTGTTCCATGACATTACCAAAATTATCATCACGGAAGTGTCCACTTCCATGATGATAAATCGTGCGTCACTGAAGTGCTTTCGTCAAGGGTGACCGACACGTGGCATCCACCGTAACGGAACGTCGTTAAGCTATCGGGTTCGGTTTTGGATCCGATAACCCATTAACAGCCCCGACCAATGGCGATTTTCCATGTGTAAAATTTTGATTGGCTGACGGAAACACGTGTCAGCTCCGCGTTGGCATGGGTGTCACTCATCCAATGGGTGAGATGCGCCTATGATATGTTGACAAGTGGACCGGCCCAAAAGTGGCCCATAAAGTTTAAATGGGCCGGCCCAACTGAAGGCCCGCAAGATTTTGCGGACCATAATGGGCCGGCCCAACTAAAGGCCCCCAAGATTTTGCGAACCATAATGGGCCGGCCCAGCTAAAGGCCCACAAGATTTTGCGGGTCATAATGGGTCGTCTGAGGTAAAGGCCCACAAGATTTTTGCGGGCCATAATGGGCCGGCCCAGGTGAAGGCCCACAAAATTTATGTGTACAATAATGGGTCGGCCCAGCTAAAAGCCGGCGAGATTTCACCGACATTAATGGGCCGGCCCAGCTGTAGGCCCACAAGATTTTGAGGACCCTAGTAGGCCGGCCCATTAACTGGCTGCCATATTTTGGGCCAAATGCCGGCCCATATTTGGTCCGGTCCACTAATGGCCTGCCACATTCCGGGCCTAATAATGGCCCATATGAGATCCGGCCCGTTAAAAGCCTACCACGTTCTGGGCCAAATTACGGCCCAGATCAGGTCCGACCCTTTAAAAGGCTTTGGGCTAAATTATGGCCCATATCAGATTCGGCCCGTCAACTGGACGCTATGCTTTTGAGCCCACTTGCTAAAGGCCCATTTAGTAATTCGGCCTGATATTAGTTTCGGCATGTTAATGGCTCGTTTAACATTTCGGCCCTATATTAATATCGGCCTGTTAAAAGCCTGTCATATAGTTGGGCCTAACTACGGCCCGGTTTGCATCCGGCCTGCTCGTAGTCGATAATCTGATTAGGCCAAACAAGGACCGAGACAATTTTGGCCAGTTATAAGCCCGTGATTTGATTGGCGCATTCATGGGTCGGGGTCTATTTCGGCCTACTGCCGGCCCGTGAGCTGTTCGGCATGTTTTAGGCCCATCCTACTTTTCAGCCTCCTAAAGGCCCAATGAGTTTTCTTGGGAAAATAGGGCCAGCGGTTTACTCGGCCTATTAAAGGCCCGAAGCTACTAGTGGGCCAGTTTACATTTAGGCCTGTTAACAGACCAAGATGACGGGACCCATGATGCGGATCATACATGGTGATTTGCATGACAGCCCGATTATGTACCGTAATTTTACGGTTTGGCCGGTTTACTGTGAACACAGGATATATATACAGTAAAATAGCTGCAGCATCGTGAATAAAAAAAACCTAGACTATACAATAAAGAAATTACGACATATTACATCCACTGGGCATCAAAGTTCGCCACTATGATAATAAAGCACAAGCAGACAGCAGATTACATACACTGGGCGTCAAAGATTGCCACCAGTGCAACTAAACATGCCGATAAAATAATATACAAAACCGACGGCACATCAATAGAATTCAAGAAAGGTTAGCCCTGCTCGGGAGCTACATCGCAAGCAGCTGAGCAAGCTGGTGAGACTGCACTTGTTTGACACATATCCTCCTCACTTTGAAAGATAAACAAGCAGACAGATGATAGGTTTTGCACATATAAGTATCAGTGCTCACAATTCATCACATTTCTTACTGACGAATAAAGTGACACAGTTTAAAATAGCATTAACACAATATGGTATTGTTCAGGTCAAGACATGGCAGGAAATGACATTGTGAAGGAGTTGGCAGCTTCATGACACCACTGGATTACAGATCAAGAACTCATAAGTATCAATGGTTAGTGTGCTGTCAAATTATCCCATTTCACATTGGCAAAATAAGATCACTTGCTCTGTATAGTTTAATTTACATGGTATGAAGAAGGAACTTGGTTGTACAACTGAAAACTTAAATTGAGAAGGACAAACTGTGACGCCCGGATAATAAAGCAACAGTAATCCCCTCCTAATGTTGCCATGTCATCACAGTTAATTTGCTAAACCTCACTTTGGTCCAAACCCAATTCAAATTCAAAGTTAAAATAAAGTCAAATTATTATTTCTTCAAACGGTAAAACAAAAATGTTCGGTCGGTTACAAATATTCACTAGGTAATTAACATGTAGGAACCAACATAAAATGGATTTTTAAGTTTCCCCTAGAAATAATTAAAGTGGTCAAGTAGCACCTATTATGCCCTTTAAAATATGAACTTATTTTACAAAAATTCCCAATAACCCCAAACTTTTTGGACAACACCCAAAATATCAGTAGGTAATTATGTGAGGAGTTTCAACGTTAACTAAAATCGTTTAGTACCTAAACTAAGTACAAAACAGTAGCTACATGAATAAAACAGTAAAGTAAATGGAAAGTACTAGTAGAAAGAAAGAAACCTAATCTACTGGGCCAATTGGCCACCTAACTAAAACTGGCCCAACCCACCCCTATTTTCCCCTTCCTCCTCCAACAGGGAGCAGAGGGGATCGTGGAGGCCATCCATGGCACCTCGGCCAGGTGCCGGCCATCCATGGCCTTCCCCATCGTCTACAAGACCAGGGCGCCGCTCTCCCGAAACCCTAGCCCCACTCATTTCGCTCCCCGCGCCTCTGCTCTCCTCCCCTACTTACCCGACGCCACCAGTGCCGCGGCGTCATTGATCCCGCGACCACCAGCCACCCCGCGCCGCTCGGAGACGTCCCGAAGGACCGCCGTCGTCGTCCACGTCGACTCCGCCCTTTGGCTCAAGCCGAGGAGCATCACCGCCGCCGCCCCTACGCCTTCCCCGTCTTCGGTCGCCGCTGTCCCGCCCCGGATCTCCTTCCTCAGTGCTCTCCCGGCCTCCCGAGCATGTCATCGTGAACCGCTGTGAGGCCCTCGTCCAATTCCCCTTCTTTTCCCTTCAGAATTCATATTGTAGCCGTCGCCCTTTACCTCGCCCGAAACTCCGTGTGCCCGCCCACCTCTAGCCGCGCTCACCGCGCCCAGCCCGTGACCTGGACTGCCCTGTCGTGCCCGCGTGCCCAAGCCATCCCATGTCCGCGTTCGCCTGGGCGTGCTGCGCCGGCCACGCGCGCCCGTGCCGCGCCTGCTACTGCTGTTGTGCCGCTGCGCCGCTGCCTTGCCACTGCTGCTGCTTAGCTGTCGTTGATGCGCTGTATGTTGCTGCCCATCTGCCGCTGCTCGCCTGCGCCGCACGCTAGTCGTTCCCGCTCGACGCCACCGCCCCGCTAGCCCCTGTCGGCGGCCACGCCGTGGCCGTGGCGCTCGCGCCTGCTGGCTGCGTCAGGCGCCAGCCCGCCCTGGCACCCGTCCCCTACTGCCCGCGCCGACGTGCTCCGTCCTTTCCCCTCCTCCGCTCGGCCGCCGCCGGCGCCGGCGAGCGCCGTGCTTGCCCAGCGCCCGCACGGGCGGCCCCGAGCTGCGCCCGCCCCGATCGCCCGTTGGGCGCCTGGTGCCCGTCGCCCCAGCGCCCGAACCCGCTAGGCCTCTCTGGCCCACTGCAAACGGGCCCCCATGGTCAGAACCTTTTAATAAAAAAAGGAATTAAATATATATATATAAATGATAATAATTAAAATAATTAAAATATTACTAATTAATTAATTAGTTAAAGAATTAATTAAGATTAATTAATCAACGTTAGTTTAACTAAATCCCTAATTAACTTAATTATCTGTTAATTATCTGAACTGTCAATGACATGCGGGCCCCACACGTCAGTTTGAATCAGTCAACTGATTGGTTGACTGCTGAATTAAAATAATTAAATATATTCTAAAAATGATTAAATCTTGTAAAATTAATATAAAATAAACCGTAGCTCGGATAGAAAAACTTTGTACATGAAAGTTGCTCAGAATTTCGAGACGAATCCAAATACGAAGTCGGTTCATTCGTCACACATCCCTAGCATACCGAACATGGAACAATCCCTCTCAGGCCCGTCCGTCCAAAAGGGCGAAACACCGGGAATACTTTCCCGGATGTTTCCCCCCTTCGTCGGTATCACTTCCTACCACGTTAGGTCACACGTAGCACCGCGTTTTGCCATGTTATGCTTTGTGGTGCGATCTTTGCTTTATATTTATTGTTTCTCCCCCCTATTCTCTCCGATAGACATCGGGACTAAGACTGCTGACGGTGCCACTGTGATCGACTACGTCGACGACGACCGCCCCTTCTTGCCAGAGCAACCAGGCAAGGCCCCCCCTGATCACCAGATTTCGCCTATTCTCTTCTCTCTTACTCTTGCATTAGAATTTCTACTGTTGATGTTTCGATGAATCCTATTCCGTTGCATAGCCTGTCATTGTTGCTACATCTGTTGATACCCGTACCTGCTATCCTAATGCTTAGTATAGGATGCTAGTATTCCATCAGTGGCCCCACATCCTTGTCCGTCTGCCACGCTATATTATCGGGCCGTGATCACCTCGGGTGGTGATCACGGGTATATTCTATATACATTTTACATGACACATGATGATGATTCGGGGATGGGGGGCTGAAGGGGCAGGTGGTTCCACACAGGTAGTGGTGGGCCTGGGTTCCCTGCAGCCCCCTGATGGTTACTTTGTGGCGGAGCGACAGGACGGGTTGCGACCACCTAGGAGACAGGTGGGCCTGGCCCTGGTCGTTGTCCGCGGTTATTTCATAATAACACGTTTAACGAGATCTTGGTATTTGATCTGAGTCTGGCCTTTGGCCTATACGCACTAACCAGCTACGTGGGAATAGTTATGGGCACTCGACGTCGTGGTATCAGCCGTAGCCTTCTTGACGTCAGCGACTTAGCGGTGCGCGCCGGATTGGACCGGAATGCCTACTCTGGTATTAGGAGAGGCTAGGTCTGCTTACCGGCCACCCTCGCAACGTGCAGGTGTGCATTGGGCGATGGGCCCAGACCCCCGTGCGCTTAGGGTTTAGACCGGCGTGCTGACCTCTCTGTTGTGCTTAGGTAGGGCTGCGACGTGTTGATCTTTCGAGGCCGGGCATGACCCTGGAAAGTGTGTCCGGCCAAATGGGATCAAGCATGCTGGGTTATGTGGTGCACCCCTGCAGGGAAGTTAATCTATTCGAATAGTCGTGTCCCTCGGTAAAAGGACGACTCGGAGTTGTACTCTGACCTCATGACAACGAGAACTGGTTACTTAATAAAACACACCTAGACAAGTTCCAGATATAACTCGGTGGTCGCTCTCTCACAGGGTGATGTGCGGGAGGATTGCCGAGTAGGATTATGTTATACGATGTTACTTGGTGAACTTACCATCTACTCCCTTCTACTGCTGCAAGACGGAGGCTGCCAGTAGCTTTGACACTTGTTACTATTCCATCTACTCTCTTCTACTGCTGCAAGATGGAGGTTGCCAGAAGCGTAGTCTTCGATTGGATTAGCTATCCCCCTCTTATTCTGGCATTCTGCAGTTTAACCCACATATATTACCCCCTTTACACATATATCATTGCATATGTAGTGTAGATCCTTGCTTGCGAGTACTTTGGATGAGTACTCATGTTTGCTTTGCTCCCCCTTTTCCCCCTTTTGTTTCTTCTTCTCGGATGACGCAACCAGATGGTGGAGTCCAGGACCAAGAGGATCCCAATGATGTTTCTACATGGTGTTTGGCTTCAAGGAGTAGTTAGGAGGTCCCAGGCAGGAGGCCTTGCCTTTTCGATCGTTGTTACTTTTGTGCTAGCCTTCTTAAGGCAAACTTGTTTAACTTATGTCTGTACTCAGATATTATTGCTTCCGCTGACTCTTGTGTTTCGGGCTTTTGTATTCGAGCCCTCGAGGCCCCTGGCTTGTAATCTAAAGCTTGTATTATTTTAATTTGTGTCTAGAGTTGTGTTGTGATATCTTCCAGTGAGTCCCTGATCTTGGTCGTACACATTTGCGTGCATGATTAGGGTACGGTCAAATCGGGGGTGTCACAAGTTGGTATCAGAGCCGACTGCCTGTAGGAATCCCCCTTTCCAACTCCTTGGCCGAAGTTGAGTCTAGTCTTTGAAAAACAAATTTACTAACTTGTTGTGTGGCTTACGGGCCCACATCACCATTGGGTGGTATTAGGATCTTTTACTCCCCGTCTATACTCTGGGACTCTGATCTCTCTTCTATTCGGGATAAATGAATTTTTCTAAATCTAACATTAGGATCTCGTTATCACTTTCACCCGGAGAGCACCTTATTATCGATGATCGTCTGCTGCACCAGAAGACTCTGAAGATACTCTCTGCTGTTAACCCGAGAACTTGTGTTCATCGCCTTTGTAATTCACTACCACCGATATATCCCTATGGATATCTGCATGCACTTGTCATTCTCATGATCATTCCTCATCGGTCTTGTTGTTACAAGATGCCTCGAAATATTCTCTGTTGTCCCGAGAATCCTTTGAGTTTATTGTCCTGCAGTTTTATTTCGCGGGAAAACCCTTACGGTTATTTCGTCACGTTTATCGAGGATCTGTGCTTCTCAATTGTTCACGTGTCTCACAAAATTCTTCGGAATACTTTTCGATCTTTCGAAAATCCTCTGCAACCTATTACTCTTGAAATTCTTGCCTGCTTGCATTTTGGTTAGTTCCATATGACTAGTAGTCTTCATTAACATCCCTTGTCTTAGCTAGTTTGAGCCTATTGATTCAATGTGTGTGTATGCACACAGTCATCAGGTTATCCTTTTTAAAATTATCTTCCGGCTCAGACGTCATTCCGGACAAGAGTTGGTTCTCGGCAATTCAAACATTTATTGATTGTCCAACTAAGTGTTTTCAACTTATCCTTCCTTGATCAGAGCGTCTGCTTCTGATCCTTCGTTTTGGAAACCATAATTTCTTTCTATTTAAGCATCAGACTAATAAGGTGATTCTTGAATCTGATGCCTCTGCATTCTTTCTTCGTCTAAGTGAATACCGATACTCACATCAGCTCCGTTGTGGATCGCCCGATCCATTGTTGGATTGTTATCCGACGGTGTCCTTCATATTCAATCACCTTGTGAGTTTTCCCCCTAATATATAATGACTTTGATAAATTGTAACCTCTGCTTGCCAACCGTGCTCTACTTTCGAGCTAGTGTATTTACTTTTGAAATTTGTGGTATATGTTACTAAGATGCCCGATGGGTTGAAACTATGACTTCCCCTAATTCGTGAGAACCCGAAAGTTTTCACAAGTCATACTCTTTAGGTGTCCCACCAAATGAAATTCCAACACTACAGTTTTATCAAAGCTAGAGGTGAATGAAATGATGTGCATTAAAGAAGTGGGAGTCGACCTTGAACTTTTTGTTCATGCCCATGAAAATGATGTATACTGTCTCGGAAGCTTCTTGCAAAATGATAATCCAGCTATATGATTCTTTCGGAATTCTTGAATTGATTCCTTACAGTTATGGTTCCGACCATGCTGTCCTGATATGATATATCTAATGGGAATTCATTCCAGTGCCTCATCTATTTTTTGCAAGGTTGAAGTATCTACTATCATATGTTAATGACCCGGTTCTACTTCTATCATGTTCTACCTTCGAGTATTACCCCCTGGTATCTCGAAGAGGTCTTGCCATTGCACCACATCTTACTAATTTGTTGAAGTAATGTCTTTCCTTGTCGTAATCACTATACGGGTTCTGGGTTGTTATCAACCGAGGACACCGACTAGTGAAACTATTCTGAATTACAAATCAGACACCCCTAGTATTTTAGTGGGAAGTTCTCAACATCCTGGTCTTGCTATCTTTGACTGTGCTACCTCATCCTTCTCTGGTGCATGTATTCTTCAGTGTGTGAGCACGACTTACATCGAGCTTTCAACATCATGTTGCTTGTCTTAAAAGGCAACTTTGGTTCCGAGCTTTCATCTTATATATTGATCCCATAACTTGCTACTTCGTCATTCCTTGCTTGTTGCCATTGTTGTTTGATTGCATCCTCTTGAAACCTCCCGGCAAATGTGTCGGATCACCTTCAACACTTTGACTACTACCGAGATGTCAACTGTGTTCATGATGAGAAATACCCTCCTTGCCATCGGTGATTTTTATTATCATCGACAACACCCTTGATTTCCTTTCACCGCGAACTTGTCCACGTTATGATTACAACTTGCTCTCCAGCTAGTGTTGTGTTCTGCATTGAAGTATTACTGTCTTTTATGTCGAGATTGTTGTGGGGATTGCCCCACCTCTTAGAAATTCTCGGTATGATGATACTTCTCACCATCACCATTCTTCCTTGGTCCCCGTGTTGTTTTTAACCGGGATACCAATATGCTAACGATGCTGCTTGAGTTATGTACTTCTAGCAACCCTATTGCTTTGAAGTTAACGATCGACAGTTTGTTCTTAGACTGTTTGTTACTGAATCGTCACTCTAACATTGATCTTGCTTCCTAAGGTCATATTTCGGGCACACCTTTCAACTAATGATTAATGGTGTATGTTTTCCTCGAGCATACAACATTATATCATTAGAATTGACAAGTGTCTTCTTCTTGTTCACATTATTGTGGAAATCCATCCATTTAGAATTCTCTATGAATTGTCGTTGAGCCCATCAGCCACCTCCTCATCCTCTCCTTGGATTAATGATGAACTATCATTTTGGGAATCCTCTCCCATAGTTCATTTCTCGAGAATCTTACAATGTCAATTCGTTGATTTGAGTTGCACCTTTTCTTCTCGAACATCCCGAGTCTGAGGTATCATGACACCAATCGAATCTGAATCTCGGTCAGATATGATGGTTGGGACAACTTTCCAGTAGTTATAAAGTTGGTCCTTTGATGACCCGGTAATATGATGTCATGCCTAGCACCCCTGGCTGGAGGACCAATCATTATAATTTCTTTTGCAAGGATAGCCATTCTTCCAGGAGGGAATTGTAAGACTTATTCTATAAGTTACTTCTGATGGATCATTTGTGTATCCAAAGTCTGGCCCTTGATTGAAACACCATATCATGGCTACCTCGAAGCATGACTATGATACCCCGCTCATCAGTAAGAACATTGGTGGCGTGATGCTAAATGTTTCTTGGTCAGTTATCCAAACACCATTGTATGGGTAACATCTTGATTAATCCTTGCCTCTTTCTCTGAATGGTTGGGTACTTGCTCTCCTACCCTGTATGCCATGTTCTTCTTGTCCATGGGATGGATATACTCCTAATAATTGTGTTTAATCACAATTTTCCTTTCCATTTGTTTGCTTAACCTTTCCTTGATCTACAAATATTCTAAGCAGTAATAATTCTCTGCTTATATAAACACCTTGTTGTACAACTCTATCGGGAAGACCCTATTACTATGGTGAGTAACATTCCGGTAATCACCGATGGAAGAAAACTTTGCCTACCGGTCTGCCTCGTTTCAACGAGCAAGAAAATGGTTCTCTTCGTCCCCCGTTCTTGGTACCGACATTGTTGCCAACTTAGCTGATAGACTATCCTCTAACATGCCTTGCTTACTGTGCAAGATGTCATCGCCCTTCCTATTTTCAACCCACATGGTGGGCCCATAACCCACAGGTCCACTGGATCGAAACCTGACTCTTCTTTACAACCCGGATTCTAAAGTATCCTTTGCACCTGGCTTCGTATGTGATTCACGAACTAAATTCTATACCGTTATTCATCCTGGAACCAAACACCATGTTATTCTCGTTGTTCAAGCCCCATTCCAGCTTCTGTCTAGGCATCTAATGATTGCCTATCCATTTGAAACTTTTGTACCATCGCGTGTTGCTCTCAATAAGTTCACTGAAATGCAACTCGTGTAGTACTTCGTGTATGTTCCCCTTGAATTCACTGTCAGATGCCCAACTTTGTCGAGATGTGTTCTTCCAAAGTTGTTCCCCCTTTATCGCGTTCGTAGGACGATGAAGATACCGGAGAAAGGATGACGACTTGATCACAATGACTTGAAACAGAGAAATGAAGACATCAACGAGAGAGATCAACCTCTTCGAAAGGGCAGCCAAGACCGAGAAGACTCGTTAAAAGTTCGTAACCAGATCTTTCCCCTTACTCCACCTCTTAAATCTTGGGATGAGATTTCTTGTGGTGGAGGAGAATTGTGATGCCCGGATAATCAAGCTACAGTTATCCCCTCCTAATGCTGCCATGTCATCACAGTTAATTTGCTAAACCTCACCTTGGTCCAAACCCAATTCAAATTCAAAGTTAAAATAAAGTCAAATTATTATTTCTTCAAACGGTAAAACAAAAATGTTCGGTCGGTTACAAATATTCACTAGGTAATTAACATGTAGGAACCAACATAAAATGGATTTTTAAGTTTCCCCTAGAAATAATTAAAGTGGTCAAGCAGCACTTATTATGCCCTTTAAAATATGAACTTATTTTACAACAATTCCCAATGACCCCAAACTTTTTGGACAACACCCAAAATATCAGTAGGTAATTATGTGAGGAGTTTCAACGTTAACTAAAATCGTTTAGCACCTAAACTAAGTACAAAACAGTAGCTACATGAATAAAACAGTAAAGTAAATGGAAAGTACTAGTAGAAAGAAAGAAACCTAATCTACTGGGCCAATTGGCCACCTAACTAAAACTGGCCCAACCCACCCCTGCTTTCCCCTTCCTCCTGCTACAGGGAGCAGAGGGGATCGTGGAGGCCATCCATGGCACCTCGGCCAGGTGCCGGCCATCCACGACCTTCCCCATCGTCTACAAGACCAGGGCGCCGCTCTCCCGAAACCCTAGCCCCACTCATTTCCCTCCCCGCGACTCTACTCTCCTCCCCCACTTACCCGACGCCACCAGTGCCGCGGCGTCGTCGATCCCGCGACCACCAGCCACCCCGCGCCGCTCGGAGACGTCCCGAAGGACCGCCGTCGTCGTCCACGTCGACTCCGCCCTTTGGCTCAAGCCGAGGAGCATCACCGCCGCTGCCCCTACGCCTTCCCCGTGTTTGGTCGCCGCTGCCCCGCCCCGGATCTCCTTCCTCAGCGCTCTCCCGGCCTCCCGAGCATGTTATCGTGAACCGCTATGAGGCCCTCGTCCAATTCCCCTTCTTTTCCCTTCAGAATTCATGTTGTAGCCGTCGCCCTTTAGCTCGCCCGGAGCTCCGTGTGCCCGCTCACCTCTGGTCGCGCTCATCGCGCCCAGCCCGCGACTTGGACTACCCTGTCGTGCCCGCGCGCCCAAGCCATCCCCTGTCCGTGTTCGCCTGGGCGTGCTGCGTCGGCCGCGCGCGCCCGTGCCGCGCTTGCTACTGCCGCGCCTGCTACTGCTGTTGTGCCGCTGTGCTGCTGCCTTGCCACTGCTGCTGCTTAACTATCGTTGATGTGATGTATGTTGCTACCCATCTGCCGCTGCTCGTGTGTGTCGCACGCTAGCCGTTCCCGTTCGACGCCACCGCCCAGCTAGCCCCTGCCGGCGGCCACGCCATGGCCGCGGTGCTCGCACCTGCTGGCCGCGTCAAGCGCCATCCCGCCCTGGCACCCGTCCCGTGCTGCCCGCGCCGCCGTGCTCCGTCCTTTCCCCTCCTTCGCTCGGCCGCCGCTGGCCCTGGCCGCCGGCGCCGGCGAGCGCCGTGCTCGCCCAGCGCCCGCACAGGCGGCCCCGAGCTGCGCCGCCCCGATCGCCCGTTGGGCGCCCGGTGCCTGTCGCCCCAGCACCCGAACCCGCTAGGCCTCTCTGGCCCACTGCCAAATGGGCCCCCATGGTCAGAACCTTTTAATAAAAAAAAGGAATTAAAAAAATATATAAAAAAATTAAATGATAATAATTAAAATAATTAAATTATTACTAATTAATTAATTACTTAAAGAATTAATTAAGATTAATTAATCATCGTTAGTTTAACTAAATCCCTAATTAACTTAATTAGCTGTTAATTATCTGAACTGTCAATGACATGCGGGCCCCACACATCAGTTTGACTCAGTCAACTAACTGGTTGACTACTGACGTCGTGGCCCCACATCCTTGTCCGTCTGCCACGCTATACTATCGGGCTGTGATCACCTCGGGTGGTGATCACGGGTATATTCTATATACACTATTTTGGATAATGTTGAATTAAAATAATTAAATTAATTCTAAAAATGATTTAATCTTGTAAAATTAATATAAAATAAACCGTAGCTCGGATGGAAAAACTTTGTACATGAAAGTTGCTCAGAATTTCGAGACGAATCTAAATAAGCGGTCGGTTCGTCCGTCACACATCCCTAGCATACCGAACATGGAACAATCCCTCTCCGGTCCGTTTGTCCAAAAACATGAAACACCGGGAATACTTTCCCGGATGTTTCCCCCCTTCATCGGTATCACCTCCTACCACGTTAGGTCACACGTAGCACCGTGTTTTGCCATAGTATGCTTTGTGGTGCGATGTTTGCTTTATATTTATGGTTTCTCCCCCCTCTTCTCTCTGATAGACATCGGGACTGAGACTGCTGACGGTGCCACTGTGATCGACTACGTCGACGACGACCGCCCCTTCTTGCCAGAGCAACCAGGCAAGCCCCCCCCC
>LR738712.1:114419370-114557393 GCA_902687465.1 Secale cereale | reverse complement strand
ACACACACACTAAGACTCCATCTCTCTCTCCCCCCTTCCACACTCACACACTGAGACTCCATCTCACACACACATGCTCTAGGCAGAGCATTTGTTCCTACCACCCTTCATCCACCCTTACCCGTATGATAAACAATCACCTTAAATTACTTGTATAACATGAACAAATTCCACTTTACTTTAGTAGTTAACAAACTTATCATCTGTAACTTTATAAAAAAACCGAGTTGGCGATGATGGTGTGCCTGTCCTCTTGTAATATAGACCGTGTGATCTATATCTGACGGATAGAAAGCAAACTATGATAATTTTACAAAAGATAGCCACACCTCTCTCCACATCCTTATCTCCCACACCTCATTGCTGAGCAATTAAAAAAGAAAGTCTCCGAAACAATTTAGCATGGTGGCCGCTGCCGCTTGCCGGCGCCGTCCATCCCCATGCCTCCGCCCATTCCGACCACCAGTCACCACCATGCTCCACTCCTCCTCACCTTATCTCTCATCTTTCATTTTTTCGATGACATTCTGTAGCGACCAGACCTCAAACAGTCTGATCTCCGTGCATCAGTGTCATCCCTGGATCAGTAATGCTGACACGCACGGTACTTGAAGGATTTATAACAGAGTAGCAATCACACACTTATTACATCGATAGTCCAACGATGAACTTATTACAATAAATATGGCTGAAGGCCATCTAACACGATAACAGCGGAAGGCTTGGAAGATAAGTGAGTCCATCAACTCCAGCGGCATCACTGAGTATAGAACCACGACCTAAAAGGGCATCTTACTCGTCGTCTGAAAAGTCTGCAACATGAAACGTTGTAGCCCAAAAAACAGGTCAGCACATGGAATATGCTGGCAAGGTAACATAAGAGAATGCAATGGAAGTAAAGCTATACTATATGCAATATGGCTGGTGGAAAACTCTATGGTTAAGTTTTTGCGTAAAGCCAATTTTTCCCTACTTCAAAGGAATGCATTTTAATTAACTATCATGGTAGTTGAAACATCGTTGAGAAGATAGACATCCTCTCAACCCCAATTAAAAGTAATCATTAAACCCAACAAAATTAAATTAGAGTAACATGATGAGATGCACATGATAATCCATGTACTAGATACTCAAGACGTCCATAACCGGGGACACGGCTAATCATGATCAGTTTGTACACTCTGCAGAGGTTTGTGCACTTTCCCCACAAGACTCGATCGCCTCCGTTTGGCTTCTCGCACTGCATGGTGTTTGAGAAACGGATGACCGAGACACAGTCTTTCCGAAGAGGTCCCCTTAACCAGATAGATAGGCCGCTACACCTACAAAACCCAACTACATCTGCTAGCCCATCATGGAAAGGTTTCCCACAACTTACTCAACTATGCCAGAGCCCATATTGGCATGTGGCTGCACACGGAAGTTTCTAGTATGAAAAATCTCATGATCCCTTTGGGCCTGAGTGGCGGTCCAAAAGAAAAACAGGCAATCACTGGAATACCCAGATGCCTCAATCCACCCAGATGTGTATTAAAGTTGCCACCTTAAGTTGAACCATTAATTAACAACTCACATCTGTCATGGATTTCACTCACCCAATCCACGTCTACGAGCATAGCATGTCCTAACAGCAAACGTAGAAGTAACTCCCAAAGATTTGAATGTAATGCAGGTAATAGGTACTACCTCAATCTACTTCACAATCCCACAAATTAATTGATCCTACTCATGCAATGTGTGAGGTTTTGACTAATGCAATGAAAACTGGGTAATTGGAAAGCATGATCAAAGTGTTACTTGCCTTGCTGATGATCCGCAAAACCTAGAGACTCAAAGTAGCAAGCGGCGCACTCCGGGTACTCTATCGCAATCAAACAAACAAGCATACAATAAGTACTTAACTAATGCATGGGTAAAACTCAAATAAGAGATCTAACCAGAAAGTTCAACTTAAGAACTCTGGTTTGCAAAAAGAATCAACACGAAAGAAGCAACGAAACTCAAATTGCAAAAGAAACGAGCTCCGAATTACTAGTTGGCCTAAAGTCAAATTTTACAGTAGCCAAAACTTTGTTAAAGTTTATCTAACGTAAAGAGGGCTTCGAGACGAAGATCTGGGATTTTGAATCACCTGATTCCGACTCTCGAGCGAAAAGAAAAACGAAAAACAAGATCAGGGTAGGAATCGCGATCGGAAAAATCGTGGTTTAAATACCCCGAAAAAGAAAAACGACGAACAGGCTAACGAAGAATGTTCGCTGTCTGCGGTTAACTAACGAAAACCGTTCGTTAAAACGAACGTACGGACGAACGTCCGCTATTTAACTAAACCGGCGGAAAATAAAAAAAAAACGAACCGATCTAATAAAAAAACGAATCTACTGGTTTATTTCTAAACCGATCGGTTTTCTAAAAAAAACTACATCGACGAACTCCGGCGACTCCGGCGGCGGGCGGCGGGTACTCCGGCGGGCAGGGCGTGCGGCGGTGCGGGGCGGCGGGGTGCGGCGGCGGCGCGGGCTGGCGGCGGCGACGCGAAGGGTGGCGGCGGCGCGGGCTGGCGGCGGCGGCGCGAAGGGCGGCGGCGGCTAGGGTTCGGCGCGAGGGGGCGCTGCGGGCTGGGCGTAAACGGGCCGGCTCTGGCGCTATTTAAAGCCCAGAGTCCTGGTCCTTTACTAGTCCTAGTCGGTTTCTATTTTTTTTTCTAAAAGAGTCTCGGCGCAGAAAAACTAACGAAAGAAAAACCAAACGGACTCCAAAACTCCCGAAATAAATTTTCACCGTCCTGTAATAATATTTAGGACAAAGTGAACATTTTCCCCGGACCTAAATGCAATTTTGAAAAACGCGTATTTTTCCTATGCAAATAAATCCGCGAATAAATCCAGAAAAATTCCAAAAGTGATTTTAGCATTTTTTTTCCTCCAATATTTCTTTTATTTTGGAGAAGTCATATTATCTCCGCTCATATATTTTATTTAGAAATATTTTTAGGAGAGAAAAATAATTAGAATCACACTGTCCTCGTATAGGTATTCGAGCGAACTCAAATACGAAAACGGTAAAATCCCCAACTCTCTCCGTAGGTCCTTGAGTTGCTTAGAATTTCGAGGAACTCCACAAAAAAAATGCAAAAACATGCAAATGCAATATGATCTATGTATAACATTCCAAATTGAAAATTTGGAATGTTACACATTCTCGAGATACCAGTTTTCTGATAAATTTCTCGAAATATCATTAGTTTTTACACATGGGATTACTCCTGCATGGGTAAATCACAACACGTGTTTTGTAAAAAAAATGCATATTGATGTTCTGTGCAATGCACGAGCATCTTTCTTGTAATTATATAACGCAAATCACGAGTAGGAAGTGACATTTTTTTTACACAACCACATTAACATGGCCCTGTAAATCACTAGCTAAAGAAAATACCATTATACTTATATCCTGATGCAAAAGGTTGAGTACATGTCCGAAGAGTAGAGTCGCACACACGTACTCTGTCTCTCAGAATCTCACACACACACACACTAGTTACGTGACGCCCACTTAAGCAGACACGTATGTTACAATTTGTGCACTCGCGGGTACACGTGATGCTGAGCATTTATTAAGCCGGACGGCGAACCCAAACAGTAGCTGCATTCATTCCCCTCCCGTCGCCTCTTCTCTGGTTGCCGTCGCACGGAAGCCAAGAAATATTGTGATAGCGTGGGTTAGCCATGTACTAGTATGATGTAAATACACTGGGCTGCCGTGTTTCGTACTCTTCTAGTCCACTGTGGAGATGATTGGTTGATTTTATATTGCTGAATAATATCAAATATATTGAGTGCAGACGCTCCACCCCGAGGTTCCTTGCTCCTTCTCGGTCGTCGGGAATCTATGTTCTTGCACTCTATTTTTTTACGTGAGCTTTGTTCATCCTTTTGCCAACACACGACACATCTAGCATCAAGGTGCACGTGTCATGCAAGGATCGTTCCATCTATATGAAGAACACGTGGGACTGGAACTACGAGACGGACATGTACCCAGGAGTAGACGTGCGAACCTTTGGAACGTAGCGCAGTAAGTGAAGTAGAAAGACACAAATAGTATGAACATGTGTGGCATATAGGCATTTGTCTCTTACTACCACTAAATGTTGTACGTGCAATGCCCGGTGATGTTATGGAGTACGTGACTAAGCACTCTACTACTACTATATTAATTGGAGGCACATATTAGGTTTTATATTTGTTTACGTGTATGCCCCGAGACCTCCCAACTAGACGTGTCTTTCTCTCTCGGTCGCACTTTGTATCGTTCATACCACTAGTACAGTAGTACTACTACGTGTGGTCTCCGACCCAGAAGTGGAGATGCTCTACCACGCTGTTCATGTCCCACTCCTTTCGCTGACGTGTGCGACATCCAGCATGTGTCCTGTGTTTGGCACTCCTTCGTCGTAAGAGTTGAAATGCTAGACTTCATTAGAAATAAAAAATAAATATAAATCACCAGTGATACTATACCACGCGGTTTCCTTGCTACTCGATATCGGAAAGAATACTCCCGCTCGCCAACATGTGGGACGTCCACCATCCTGGTCCAGTTGCCATGCCCGCAGAACTCCAAGGGAGAGTCACCCCGGTCGTCGCGCCGCAGTAATTACTAATGAGCCGTCAAATCACAGGCCCAACCTTACCCACTGTGAAGTTGCTCGGATGAAAGAACCATCATGACTTCGTTGAATTCTGCTTCTTGAAGAAAACGACTGTACCAGCAGTACTACTAGCTACAGTAGTTACTCCAGTAGAGGCCTCCTTTGGTTCATATAGGATAGGAATTTAATAGGAATATGAAAATCATAGGAAGTGAGATGACACGCATCTCAATTCCTATACGGAAAGAGATGCCATTTGATGCATAGGATAGGATTTTTTTCCATGAGTCTAGGCTAATGTACTGGTAATTTGCTCTAAAAACTACAGTAGTAACTAGTAGTACTGTTACATGCTCGTAATTAATTAAAAAACGCACGGGCGACACAAACACACACACTAACTACTAGTACTACTACTTCTCACATGATGTCCAGACGCCGTCGTTCTCCTTCCCGGCTTTGTCGGTGACACCCCATCGTGCTTGGATCTCCGCCGACCTCTCCAGAGCAACGCGTGCGTCCTCTTCTTTCTTGTGGCGGCGGGCCTCTCTTTTCTTGTGATTTTTCTGACGTTTCCACTCCCGTGCGGCTTTGGCCGCCTCTTTCTCTACCGCCCATTAGGCCTTGGCAACTTCAAATTCCGCCCACATAAGTGTGAGGTCGCGAGCAGCGATGAACTCAGCATGGCGGGATGCCACCGCTTGCCTACCATTCTGTGTGTGGTCGTGGGCGGCGAGGAACTTGGCGTGGCGGGATGCCATCGCTTCCTTACCGGTTAGTGTGCGGCACGGTGACATGAACGGCGCTTGTTGACAGCTCTGGGGTGGAGTGGTCGGACAACCGTAAAGTGCATTGGTTTGTCAAGAGCTCAAGGACAAAAGACGAAGGATATTTGGATTCCCCTTCAATCCTGGTCATTTATTACCGAGTAAAATGCATTGGCGGTCATTGAACTTGTCTTGATAGCTCACTTTGATCATTGTATACGAGATATGGTGATTATACGGTCACTGGCTCAGCGTATAGCTCCATATTTGTCTGGTTGACCACTGAAACAGTCCGCATGCACCTCATCAGCTCGTGTTCTTTATCTATCTATCGATGCGGGCCTACCTGTCAGTGGAGAAAGAAATAAAAACCAAAATTATGCGTATGTGACATTACTGTTTAGACGTTTGCTGGAGGCCTCCGCGAACACCGAGCATGTATTCACCTGGCTCAACACCAATGGTCATACTCGTGACTCGGCGCCTTGCTCATGTATATCGTCCATCACAACGACAATCTATAAAACAGCCTAGCTAGAGAGGGTACTATGGTGCGGAGTACTCCATGTACTATCGTGAGCAACCGATCATAGTGCCACTGCACACGCGTGTGTGTTTGATCGATTCGTCCATTATTCGTAAGTTATGTATGGTTGTGTGGTGGTCGTCGAATGCTAGCTGGCGACAAGAGCGGTTGCATGGACGCCTGGTTGTCAATATGTGCCGCATACGCTTCAAAGGCTGGTCATCTATGAGTTCACATTTTCCCACCACGCCAGCGTCTGACCGCCCTGGCCTACTGAAACCCCTTCCATCGCTAGCGTGCGCTTCCCGCCTGAAACAATCACCGTCTCTCTAGAACGTCAATGCCGCATTCACCGGCCTTAACAGCAGGTGCAGTTGGTGTGTCATTGACATGCGGGCCTGATGCCCGTTGGGCCCACATGTCAGTGAGACAACGCACCTGCGGTTAAGTCACTGAAGCAGCGTCCGCATTCACGCCCGACGCGACCTCTCACTGGCGCCGGCATTGCAGCAGTGTGATGGCCAAGAGAGCGCCACCCGCGCGACATCCCGGTGCAAGCGACTGCTCCGCGTTAATGACACCACCGCTGCCGACGAACCTACTCCGGTGCCAGCCATCCATCCGTCTGTCGTGGCTCATTTTTATTCGTCGGCTATATTAACTTGAGCCCCAGCTCCCAGCCATAGCCAAAGACCCACACTCATTCTCCTCCGGTCCCTTCCTACTACTGGCACCACTCCAACCATGGCCGCCGAGCACTCCAAAGCTCTCTTGGACATACTGTCGTAGGAGCAGACGAAGGACATCGGTGGCTCCGCTCTGGGCGCGCTCCAAAGCTCTCTTGGACGTACTCTCGAAGGAGATTACCGGCGCCCCCCCAAGCCGACCTCCGTCGCCACGACCATGAAGCCGGCGCGCGTGCGCGAGCGCAGCCGGCAGCGAGGAAGAGTAGTACACGGTAGGTCGCCACCGCTCCTCCACTCAGTCGACACCAAGCTTGGTGGGATAAAAATCGATGGCTGATTAGCCGCTCGACGTCGACGTGGAGGCAAAAATCTTCATAACCTTGTCCTCCGGAGGAGGAGGTTATCGAGGCAGATAAGGAGGAGGCAAAGGCAATGGCCAGCTTTCTCGGGTTCATGGCCGGACATGGTGGTCGGAGCCCGGCGATCGTTTAGATTAGGTTTACAGTAGGTTTTAGTACGGTTTGTGTGAAATATGTAATGAATTTCGTCCAGTTTATAGGAAAAGTTCTCGAAATGTAATGAATTTCATCCGGTCAATTTGGAATTTGGCATCCATCAGTGTCCTCGGATAGATGCCGGTGTAAATTTGAGGGCCAGCGCTGGAGATGCCCTAACTATCATGCTATAATCGCTAACAATGCTCCATTATTTCGCAGGGAACAGTTATCCCTCAATCAAAATTAGATCCGTCGTGTTTCGCACTCCTCCCACGTAAGAGTGTAGACTCTTGCTTACATAAAAATGGAGCAAGTGGACGGCACTGTAGCACGTCATATCACTCAAACTAGGCCGCCTAACGCGCAGGAAAGAATCGCCCTCGTCATTTTGTTCTGGATTTCTATCAATCGATTGCACGAAAATGTTACGCTTTGCAAGTTCAAAAGGAAAAGGCAGCACACTTATAACTCATACGCGTCGCGTTCACGTCGCACCCTCGACAGTCCGGCTCGCACGCCGCTCACCATAGGGGACACACGTTGTCTTGCATTTTCACTGACATGTGGGACTGCATTTGAATAAACCGTCGATAGCCGAAATCTAATCGCTCGGCGGGCGTCGGCTGAGAGGAGAGAGACGGAGGAGGGAGAAGAGATCGCCCGCCCGCCGTGCACGGACTCCAAGAAATATGTGGTGATAATGTGAGGTGAGCCATGCGGGAGTACGCACCGATTCCAAGTATATGAGTCAACTTTGTATAACTTTGAAACGGAGGGAGTACAAATCCTAGGCGGGCTAGTTTGGCCTAATGGGTTTTAGTGATATGACCTGGTACAGTGACGTCCAGTCTTCGCGTGTGGTAGCAGTACTGCGGGTAGAGTAAGTTTTTATGAAGCCCCCCCCCCACCCCACCACCTCCCCGCGCGCGCTCCCCCCTCAGAGGCCAGCTGCCTGTATTCATAGCAAGTAGTACCAGTAAAATTCTGGCCTATAAAGGGCATGTACAATGGTTGATAACATAGTCTTATCATAAGTCTTGCATGTAATTTAGAGATGACAAAAAACATGTGTACAACGGATCATCTCTTAGCCTTATCTTCAACAACTAGTTATTCCTAAAAACATGATTTGGTATGATTTGATTACAACTAACGTAGACTGGTGTTGTTTTCAGCAGAACTACCGTGGTGTCATTTTTTTGTGCGGAAATAAAAGTTCTCGGGACGAGCTAAAAATTTACGGAGAATATTTTTGGAAAATATAAAAAATACTAGAACGAAAAGATATCAGAGAGGAGTTCGGAAACAACCAAAAGGGTGGGGGCGCCCCCCTAGAGCGTGCCCCCTGCCTTGTCATCACCTCGTGGGCCCCCTTGACTTGTCCCCGACGCCAACACCAGCTATAAATCCAAAAACTTCTAGAAATTAACCTAGATCGAGAGTTCCGCCGCCGCAAGCCTCTGTAGCCATGAAAAACCAATTGGGAGCCCGTTCCGGCACCCTGTCGGAGGGGGAAACCATCACCAGTGGCCATCTTCATCATCCCGGCGGTCTCCATGATGAGAAGGGTTTAGTTCACCCTCGGGGATGAGGGCATGTACCAGTAGCGATGTGTTTGATCTATCTCTCTCTCTCTCTCTCTCTCTCTCTCTCTCTCTCTCTCTCTCTCTCTCTCTCTCTCTCTCTCTCGTGTTCTTGATTTGGAACGATCTTGATGTACCGGTAGCTCTTTACTATAGTTGAATCATATGGTGTTTCTCCCCTCTCTACCTTGTGATGAATTGAGTCTTTTCCTTTGAGGTTTTGTTATGCCGAATTGAATCTTTGGATGTGAGAGCACTTGATGTATGTCTTTCGATGGGATATCCGTGGTGACAATGGGATGTTCTGTTCATCTAGTTGATGTAGATATTGGTTATCAACTTGCGAATTCCCGTGGTCACATTTGGGTAATCTATGCATAGGGGTTAGTACGCGTTTTCAAATTCCTTTCTCCGGTAGAAATTTTGGGACGCTCTTGAAGTTCTTTTTGTTGGATTGAATATTATGAATCTGAAATTGTGTGATGCATATCGTATAATTAACCCACGGATACTTGTGGTAACATTGGAGTATCTAGGTGACATTAGGGTTGGTTGATGTGTGTCACGTGGTTTTATTCTAGTATGAGTTCTAGGGCTATTTGTGGCACTTATAGGAATAGCCCAATAGAACGATCAGAAAGAATAACTTTGAGGTGGTTTCGTACCCTAGAAGCAATTTCATCTTGTGTTCTCCGCGATAGGAACTTTGGAGTGATTCTTCGTTGCATGTTGAGGGGTTGTTATATGATCCAATTATGTTATGATTGTTGAGAGAAGTTGCACTAGTGAAAGTATGAACCCTAGGCCTTGTTTCCAAGCATTGCAATACCATTTGTGCTCACTTTTATCATTAGTTAGCTTGCTGTTTTTATATTTTCATATTACAAAAACCTATATCTACCATCCATATTACACTTGTATCACCATCTCTTCACCGAACTTGTGTACCTATACAATTTACCATTGTATTGGGTGAGTTGGGGACACAAGAGACTTTTTTTTATTTGGTTGTAGGGTTGTTTGAGAGAGGCTATCTTCATCCTACGCCTCCCACGGATTGATAATCCTTAGGTCATCCACTTGAGGGAAAATTGCTACTGTCCTACAAAACTCTGCTCTTGAAGGCCCAACACAAGTCTACAAGAAGAAGGTTGTGTAGTAGACATCAAGCTCTTTTCTGGCGCCGTTGCCAGGGGGTGAGTGCTTGATGGTATATCTTTAGATCTTGCAATTGAATCTTTTAGTTTCTTGTTTTATCACTAGTTTGTTTTATAAAAAGAAAAATACAAAAAATGGAATTAAGGTTGCCTCAAATGCTTCATCTTTTTAATGTCTTTCATGAAAATGATGGAAAGAAAAATTGTGCCAAAGTGTTAGAACAAGAAGTTAATAAAATCTTTGGCATAAAATCTTTGAATGATGAACATGATTGTAATGTTGTTAGTATGCTTTGTTTGAATATCCATAGTACTAATGATGTGTAACGCCCCGGACACACCCGCCGGTGGTCGTTACTCCTGGCGGGATCTAGACTGGCCTCACATATCAATACTAGTCTTTTCTGCGAACTTTGTCCTCACTCTTGTGCACCCGGGAGCAACTTCCCGGTCGGTCACCCATCCTGAAACTACTCCAAGCTAAGCACGCTTAACTTTGGAGTTCTATCTGAATGGTCTCCCGGAAAAGAAGGAATTCCTTATTGATATGACTAGTCATCCCTAATAAGCCGGGCTATCACATACACCCCCACTCAGAGGAACCGACGTCCTCGTCGGGCCACAGGAACGTTCCCTCTTGGCACAAACGTCTGTGCATCCAGTTCGGTACATGTGCCATGTCGTGTGCCACGACGGGTCACAAATGTCATGAACAACATGACCGCGCACCTGTCCGCAAACATCCATGTAACCGCGAGGGTAGGCTCTGATACCAACTTGTAACGCCCCGGACACACCCGCTGGTGGTCGTTACTCCTGGCGGGATCTAGACTGGCCTCACATATCAATACTAGTCTTTTCTGCGCACTTTGTCCTCACTCGTGCGCACCCGGGAGCAACTTCCCGGTCGGTCACCCATCCTTAAACTACTGCAAGTTGAGCACGCTTAACTTTGGAGTTCTATCCGATTGGGCTACTGGAAAAGAAGGAATTCCTTATTGATATGAGTAGTCTATCATCCCTAATAAGCCAGGCTATCACATGATGATTGCACCAGTCATGATAATGATGTCTGCTATAAGGATGTCAATATTTGTGGTGTGAATTGGGAGTGCGAATACTCACCAAAGAAAAGGGAAAATAGATTTTTTAAGAGGCATAAATATTTAGAAACCACACAATTACGTAAGATGTTAGATATTTGTGCTAAAAAGTTATATCCTCTTCTTCCCATTACTCGTGAACTTTGAAATGAAAGTGGTCATTTTAATTTCCAATGTGAATTATCTCATGATCGAATTGTGTCCAAAAATTGTGATAATCTCATTACCCTTGAGCATTATAATGAACTTACTCTATTTTCGAGGTATGAAGAAATGAAACATGGAACTAACGAGGTTCCAGATTGGGTTCTCATGAAATTGATTGATTTTGTTCTAAATGAAATATATATGTATAGTGCGGTAAATTGCATTGAGAATCATTATATTGCCAATTACTTAAAGACAAGAAAACAAATAGAAGATGAAGAGAATACTAATGAAGGGGAAGAGGTTTCCCAATATCTTCCTATTTTTTCTTATGATGAATCAGACAACAAGGAGGAACTTTTCATTCAACCAATCTCATCAATAAGGAGCTCCAAAAAGGTGATTAAACCCACACATGATGTGGAGAAGAAAAAGAAAAGACGGAGAAGCAAAGGTAAAAAAGTATCCCTCCCAAATGATGTTGCTCCTATTATTGCTTTGCCTTATGAGAGTGAATCAAAAATAATTGTGGAAGATGATGCACTTGATGATGATTTTTTTATGCATCCTACTTTCTATGATTATGATTTTCAAGACTTCGATACTTCTTACAATCTTGAGAATCTTTTTACCAACTTGGAGAATTATGATGGTAGAATTTGCTATACTATTGGTGCTATTCATAATATTAATGATGAGAGTGATTATGCTATTGATATGCAAGACCATAAGCTTGGGGATGCTATGTTTAATGAAGATGATATTTTTAGTCCCCAAGTTTTGATGAGAAAATTTATTATGATGATAGCATGCCTCCTATTTATTATGATTGCAATATTTATGAAAGTAGATGTGGAGAGGTCATGACTTTGTTTACCATTTCACTATCTTGGAAGAGGTTTCAATTGATTATGATCAGAACAAGGTTGCTACTTATGATGATTATTGTGATAACACTCATGCTATAAAAAGTAGTGATGATTATTTTGATAAAACTTGTCATAATTATGAATATCCTTTTTCCGAACATTACGCTTTTAATGTGGAAATAATCTATAATATTCAAGTTTCATATGATGCTCCCAATACCATTCATGAGAATAAATTTGCTTATGGGGAGAGTAATAAATTTCAATGCTTATGGATCATGAAAAGAATGATTTATGTGATGGCTATATTGTTGAATTCATTCATGATGCTACTGAAAATTATTATGAGAGAGGAACATATGCTTCTACCTATTGCAATAATATCACATTTCCTCTCTATGTGTTGAAAGTTTTGAAGTCATGCTTGTCTTGCCTTCCTATGCTAGTTGATTCTTGTTCCCATAAATTTTTTGCTCACAAAGTCCCTATTCATAGGAAGTGGTTTATACTTAAATGTGCTTGTCATGCAATTCATGATGCTCCCTTTATGTCTCAGTCCATATCCTCTATGTGAGCATCATCGAAATCTTCATGCCTAGCTAAAAAGGTGTTAAAGAAAAGTGCTTATTGGGAGACAACCCAATACTTTTACCTACTATTTTTGTGTGTCCACATGATTAATCTACTGTAGTAATCATGTTTTATAGATTTTATTTCAATAAAGTGCCAAATAAAGCCTTTGGGATAGTGTGGATGATAGTTGATTTGATTCTGTGCAAAAACTGAAAGTTTTGCGTCCAGTGCAGAAACTTCAATAAATCACCGAAACGTGATAATTAGCTGAAATTTTTACACATGATTTATATACAAATTTCCTACGTTGTCCTAATTTTTCAGAATTTTTAGACTTTCAGAAGTATGGTGGTTGTCCAGATCATTATAGATTGTTCTGTTTTTGACAGGTTCTTTTTTCAATGCATAATTTGCTTGTTTCAGTGTTTTCATAGCTTATATCAAGTGATATAAATTGTGGAAATGATTAGGTACAGTAGGTATTATGTGATAACAAATATGAATCTTGTCTTTGATAGTACCCAAGTGACTGATTTGCTTTATTAAAATAACGCATCTCGCGAAGTTTCGTTAAGTTTTGTGTGATTGGAAGTTTTAAAGTTTTGGGTGCGACATCGGTCTGAGGAGAATAAGGAGTGCCAAGAACCTAACTTGGGGATTCCCAAGGCCCCACCAAGGTGATATAAGGAATCCCCAAGCAACTAAGCTTGTGGGTGCCTCGGAAGGCATCCCCTCTTTCGTCTTCAACATTGTCGGTAACCTCACTTGAAGCTATATTTTTATTCGTCACATGATATGTGTTTTTCTTGGAGAGTCATTTTCTTTTCTTAGATTTTATTGCTGTTATTTAGAATAAGTTCTAGTATATTTCATTTCAATAAATGTGTCAAGTATAGCCTTTACCATGCTTATTTTGCAAGCATATATGTTGCTGTTTGAAAACAGAAAGTTTTCTATCATTGTCTGAATTCTTGTGGAAAGCAAGAATGTGATAAAATCTTGAATTTGTTACAAAGTTAGCATGAATAAGTTATCTGCAATTTGGTATTTTTTTTTAGAATTTTTAGAGCTAGGGAAGTATGAGCATAATTCCACTCCTTACAGACTATCCCGTCTAGACAAATTGTTGTTATGTTTGCATTGTTTGCATAGGTTCGCTTGTTTAATGATTCTATTTGAGGACATGTGTCGGTGTACTAAAGTAGGGGTACCTTAGTATCCCGAACTTGTGCACGGGCAGTTGCAGCGTCCGGCGGCGAGGCTTGCCGGGCGACCGCCAAGATCCTCCGTGGTTCCCTCGGAGCCATTCAAGAACAAAGTATTCAAGCCAAGGGGACAAGGCCCCGGCAAGAGGAGCTTGCCGGGAAGACCACTCGAGGCACAAGACCACTCAAGGCACAAGGCCCTGGCAAGAGGAGCTTGCTGGGAGGGCCAACCAAGACACATCAAGGAGTTTGCCGCGACGCGCCACGCGTCCCAGCAAGGCCCGGTGAGCGACAAGCTCCCGGAAACGACAAGATAGCGACCGCGGAAGGCACTTGCCGCGGCAAGCTTCCACTCAGTACCCGCACTCCAGCGCATCCACCCACGTGTCGCTCTGGGACCATTCCAGGCGCACGTGGCGGAAGGCTGTGCAACTAGGGGGTACACGGTGGCAAGCAGCGATGACGAAGCTACCGTCATGGCGGACGGTGGCGCCCCTGACGGCCACTTTTTGCACTGTTTGGGCGACGGCGACGGGCATTTAATGCCCTTGTCCCCTGCCGTCAGGGTTAGGTATGGAGCACTGTACTAACACTGTTCCAACTACCCCCCTTTTTACATTTTTACCCTCAACTACGTTGCCACCTGTGAGTGACCCCTTGAGCATATAAAAGGAGGCCCATGCGCAACGTAGGGGAAGGGCGGATTCGAGTTAGACATTCGAACACTCTCACGCTCGGTCTTACTATCCGCTGGAGTGTACTGTAGCTCTCAGCGCTCCCGAGCAAGAACTCAATAGAAACCAAAGCAGGAGTAGGGTTTTACGCATCCGTGCGGCCCGAACCTGGGTAAACTGCTCGTGTGATCGCCTCGATCCGCTATTTGTGCAATCTCCGCCCCCTGCCGTACCGAAAAGGGGCTTCGGTCCCATAGGTGTTCATGGGCGATCAGTTTCCCCGACATCTTTGGCGCGCCAGGTAGGGGGTGCGTCGAGTTTGTGTGAATCTGATCCGGCCTGCGCACGGGCTAAATCTTCATCGTCTTCATCAACATGCCGCCGAAGAAGAAGGCTTCGGAGGCAGCAGGTCCGTCCGCGTCGATCCTACCATAGCCGGAGCCAACGGCAGGTGGGGTAGACACCGACTGAAGAATGGACGCCGACGAGGGAACTCACAGTGCCGCCATGTCCAAGGACAAGGCTGCGCTGCCCATCGGCGGTGTAGCCGGCTCCCACGACGACTGGGCGCACTCCAAGACCTCGGCGTCCGTACATGCACCGTGCCCATCTCAGGAGGTGCGGGACTGGCAGCGTCGTGGTACTCAAGGTACCATATGCTTGCTGGGCCAAGGTCAAGCTGGCGGATCTCGGGACGCTCAAGACCAGCGTACGCGCCAACATGCTGGCACGAGCAAGGCGCGGTCGCCGGGACGGGACGCTGCTCCTTCTAACATAGTTAGAAGTCCGAGCATATCCCGCTCCTCGCACCGCTCGCCACCGCTACCCGCCACTCCAGCAGAAGCTCTAGCACGGGCTCAACTGCTCCTAGACTTCCCTCCAGCGGCAGACAAGGCCGACGACTGGAGGGCCACCATCTAGAGCCTCATCGCCTCCGCCAACGGCGACACCCCGCAGCAGCCGAGCACGTCACGGCCGCGGCAAGTCAGCCAGGCGCAGGCCGATGGCGGCAAGACCGGTGGGGGTGCAACCACCGTGCACTCTCCGCCCCGAAGGCCAAGATCGCAGGCTCATCGGATCAACATCGACGACGACTCCACTACGTCATCAGATCCGCGAGCTCGCCGCGATCAGCGCCAAGTTCTCGACGATCGGCAACAAGAAGACGCTCGTACTCGCATCGAGCGCCGAAGAGAAGCGCGGTGTCAGTCAGACCAGCGCGCTGGGCCCACTGTCGAAATGCAAGCGCCAGGGGGACCAGGCGACTTGCTGTACGCGGTAGGTTGTCCTGCGTTTACTCGTGAGCTGCGGCAAGTCCAGTGGCCCAGCATGAAAAATTTCAAGCCAGACGTGTGATGACCCTCAACCGTAAGGGATCTATTGCAGCGTTTTCGATAAGTAAGAGTGTCGAACCCAACGAGGAGCAGAAGGTATTGATAAGCCATTCTGAGCAAGAAATCACTGCAAGCACTGAAAGATAACTTTTTAGGGGTTTCTCGATATAAGTAACAGGAAAGTAAAAGCAAGCAATGTAACAGGCACTGAGAGTAGAAAGTGGCCCAATCCTTTCTTAGCAAAGGAGAGGCCTAGCAGCTGAACTTATAAAGACTAAAGCGTTCCTGAGGACACACAGGAGAGGTAGTCATGTGCTTTCACCATATTTCGTATCGATACTATGTTATGTGTGGATAAGAGTTGAGTGGGTGGATCTGTGCTAGTACACTCTCTAGACTAAGATGAGTGCACTCTTATGATTAAACACCTTGCAAGCATCCGCAAATACAAGATAGAATTTAAGGCAAAAGCCTAACCATAGCAATACGATCGAGGATCCATTATTCCCTTATGCAAAAGCGTGCGAACTGGGGTTCAGGTTTCTGTCACTCCGGCAACCCACCATAAGCATTCTTTATACACAATGTATTCTCCTAGGTCCTTAATAAGGCGAAGTGTTGGGTGTTCGACTCACACAACACCACTAGTAGAATGACAACGCAACTTAAGTATCAAACAACACATATTACTTCAACAGCATATGACTACTAACAACAAGACTTTCCCCATGTCCTCAAGAACTAAGGTAACTACTCACGAGACATAAAGGAGATCATGATCAGTGGGGATAAATAGGTGATAAACAATCTGGACATAATAATATTTCTCCAACAAAACTCAATAGCATTCACCACAAAGTAGTAATCAACATCGATGTAGTAGAGAGGATAGGTAGTACGAGTTACAACACAAGTTGCGATTGTAAGATGAGATTTGGATGAAGATGGAGATGGTGCTGGTGTTGTGGATGATGTTGATGATGATCTCGATGATGCCCGTGATGATGGTGATGACGATGGCGACGATCTCCCCTTCCGGGAGGTGATCTCCCCGGCGGAATCTGCCCGCCGGAGATGGCTTTTTCTTCTCTGTAGGTTTCCGCCACGGAGCGGCGGCGGAACTCCGTAAAAATTCCCGTCCTTAGGGTTTTTGGATAACGGAGAGCATATATGCAAAAGGGGGCGGCCAGAGGTGGGCCAGGGGCTCCAGGCGCCCCCCCGGCGCGGCCAGGGGGGCGCCCCCAGGGCGCCTGGGCACCCTGTGGGCCCCCTCTGGTTGCCCTTTCGCGTGCCTTCGTGATCCGTCTGAAAAATATCTCCCGTCAATTTTCAGGTAATTTGGAGGTATTCTTCTTCAGCAACTCAGCGTCCACTTTTTACTGCTGAATTCTGCGTCTGCTGCTTCGGCATCGGAAAGTTTGCAAACTGTGTAAAATAGACCAAAACAACATAAGAACATCACCGTAACGTGAAATATATCAAGGAATAAGGATAAATTATGATACAAAATACTAATGCATTTTGGACGTATCAACACCCCCAAGCTTAGACCTCGCTTGTCCCCAAGCGAATACTGAGCTGGGTAAACCTGTCCACAAGTTTACAGAGTGAAGTGTCGATAAACAGAATACGAACAAGAAGCATCACAGTTTCCTCACCACCTCAAATATCCTCAACATCAATCTTCAACTCATAAGGTCTTTATAAAAGAGTGGTAACACTTATATTCAAAAGTAGGGCTAAGGAAATTTATTGAATCATGGCAAACATGTCCTTTGGTCAAAGAACAACTAATAGCTTTTACTTTTGCTCTTTCTTTATGTTTTGATGAGACTAATTGAAGCTTTTGAAAGAACATGTCATCAGGCAAGAAGTGAAAGTGTTAACACAAAGGAAGATATTTGCCTTAGCTGGGCTTGACAAACAACTTACTTATCAAATGATAATGTCAACAAGGATATGATATGACAAATCTTAATGCAACTTTATATGAATGAATCCTTATCAACATCAAATGTCTGCTCTCTTTAAGAATAGAAGGGAGTAGGAATAACTGACTCAACTTAAAATTAAAAGATGGGCCCTGCTATACGGTAGTAGGGAAAACTCATGTGCTATCTTTAAATCAAACAGAATGAAAACAAGTTTTGAGAGGTGCATGATTTGTCAACGAATGCTAATAGATAACTCAACTACTTCTTGAGCTGGACAAGTTTCGAGGAACGGCTCCCGCATGAGGACGATCACATCCTCTTATTCTCCTTTGTTAATCACTGCCAAAGTTTTCTGATTTCTCATGAACAAAGCGTGAAAGAGGATTTGTTTGTTATATTATTTTCGAGCTGGGCGCACTCTTTGTCAGTTCCTTCTCGTATTATGGGTTTGCACATTAGACATGCAATCCCGGGGTGAAGCTTGTCCAACTCAAAAAGATCATGGATTAGCTATTACTTCCTCATGAGCTAAAACAGAGGCACAAAATAAAAGATTTTGAACATTTGAGGATAACACATAAATTCTGTACTTTAGGAGGTGGTAGTGGAATACCACGAGTAGGAAGGTCTGGTGGACTCATATGGAAGGTATTGGCTTAAGGGTATGGATGCACAAGCAGAATTCCGCTTAGTACAGAGTTAGGCTAGCAAAGGTTTTGAAAGAACAGACAATTGATGATGACTAAGATGCAAAGCAATATAAAGCATGAACATTGGAATAAGCATAACACATCAAGTTGTCTACCTTGTCAGCATAACACTTCAAACATAATAACATAAAGGTTTTGGCTATGTTGATACTTTAAGAAAATCATGCTTGTTGTTATGACCAAAGCTATGTTTGCCAAGATTAAATAAAGTTTTCACAGCCATACCTGACATAAGGTCAATACTCCACATAAGAGTCATCATATAAGGTCGATTGCGTGAAGAGAATACCGAGTGCAGGAAAAGGAACCAATAAACTTCTCATTAATATTCCATCATAGACGACTCCACACTCACGGATACAATTCTTCACCGAAGGAGTGATAGACCTCAATGCACACACCTATCTCATATAACAACCTCCCTAGACATGATACGACTCTACTTGACTCTAAAAGACAAAAGGTAAAGATAATGATACCGGGCACTCCCCCAAGCTTGGAACAAGCCAAGGGAATGCCATTACCCCAGGAGATTTCACTCATCATCCTTGTTGGCGTTGATCACGTAGTCCTTGGCGAAACGCTTCCATGGAAGGGGTTCTCCAGTCTCATATGAGAAGCTCGTCTCCCGAATCCTGCATTCAGCACCCAAACTCATGCGCATAAACCTTAGTTCATACTCACAGTTCTGGTTATGTAGATCATTAATTTGCCCTTGGAGCTCTATAATTCTTTCTTCAGACGCGGTGATGCTTTTCCACATCTCCTTCATCTCCTTCAGGAAGTAGTTCTTCAGCTCGTTGATGATGTCAAAGTTAGCTTCAACACCACGCTCGATCATCTTCTTGTACTCGAAGACTTCTTGCTCCACTTCTTCCAGCCTGGCCTGGATGCTCCCCTCCTTGATAGGTCCCTTCAGATCTTCTTGATGAAGGACACCGTCCTCCATCCGAACAACGTGAGGGTGCTTCTTCACCTCAGCGAGGTAAGGGTTGATGACGTTGACGACGAACTCGTCCTTGGGGGAGCTTGGAGAAGCCATGGCACCTAAATTCAGCTAAAAGATTCCCTGGCAGAAACAGATCGAAGAGAAAACACGCGAAATCGCAAGATACGTTGCCGGAACAATCCGGGAAAATATATAGGAAACATTTATGCACAGAAAGGAAGGGAACAGACCAAAGCGGGGTCGGAGACGGACTCCCGGGTGTCCAGGCGGCCTCCCGGCGCGGCCAGGAGGTGGGGCGCGCTAAGGGGGCGCCTGGACCCCTTGGAGGTCGTTCCGGCTCCACTTAGGCTCAGAATTTTACTAATTTTGCAAAAACACGTAATACGGAACTTTTATGGCGGTTCGCGATGTTTCCTTACCATACTACATACCTTTTCTTTATTCTGCTTCTGCTGGCATCTGAAACAGGGCTGCAACATGTTCTTCGTGAGTTGTTGTGTATATTATATTCACATCAACATTGACAGGGTCTCCTGCTATGTAATGTTTAAGTCTTTGCCCATTCACAACTTGAGGTTTGGTACCTTCAAAATTATTAATCTTAATTGCACCAGACCGATAAACTTCTTCAATATGAAATGGTCCTTCCCACCTGGAAAGTAGTTTACCTGGAGAAAACCTGAAACGGGATCTAGACAACAAAACTTTATCACCAACATTAAATTCACGTTTCAGAATCTTCCTATCATGCCACTTTTTTACCTTTTCCTTGAACATTTTAGCGCTCTCGTAAGCTTCACTTCTCCATTCATCTAGACAAGTCAAGTTCATGAGACGCTTCTCACCAGCTAATTTTGGGTCAGCATTAAGCTCTCTAACAGCCCAGAAAGCTTTGTGCTCTAACTCTAATGGCAAATGGCAAGCCTTGCCATACACCATCTTATAGGGGGACATGCCCATGGGGTTTTTGTAAGCAGTTCTATATGCCCACAAAGCATCTCCTAACTTATTTGACCAGTCCTTTCTATTTCTGTTTACTGTCTTCTGCAAGATCAACTTAATCTCTCTATTGGTGAGCCCAACTTGCCCACTAGTTTGAGGATGATATGGTGAAGCAATTCTATGATTAACATCGTATTTGGACAAAGCTTTTCTAAAAGCTCCGTGCGTGAAGTGTGATCCTCCATCGGTCATGAGATACCTTGGTACACCAAACCTAGGAAAAATTACATCTTTAAGCATTTTCAAAGATGTCTTGTGATCAGCACTTTCAGTGGGGATTGCTTCAACCCACTTGGTCACATAATCAACAGCTACTAAAATGTGAGTGTACTTGTGCGAAGAAGGAAAAGGACCCATAAAATCAAAACCCCAACAATCGAAAGGTTCAATCACTAGTGAGTAATTCATAGGCATCTCATTCCTTCTACTAATGTTACCAACTCTCTGACATTTATCACAGGCTAAAACATAATTTCTAGCATCTTTAAAGAGAGTAGGCCAATAAAAACCTGATTGAAGAACCTTATGTGCAGTCCTCTCACCGGCATGATGTCCTCCATAGGGACTATCATGACACCGTCTGAGAATGTCCTTCTGCTCATGTTCCGGAATGCATCTCCTCACGATCCCGTCGGGACCTTCTTTGAAAAGATGTGGGTCATCCCAGAAGTAGTGCCTCAAATCATGAAAGAACTTCTTCCTTTGCTGAAGTGTTAAACCTGGAGGCAAATACTTTGCAACAATAAAATTAGCATAATCTGCATACCAAGGGTCGGAAAGAGATTGTACTTTTATAATGGCAAGTTGCTCGTCTGGAAAACTATCGTTGACTGGGATGGGATCATGCGGTATATCTTCCATCCTTGAAAGATTGTCCGCTACCGGATTGTCTTCTCCTTTCCTATCAACAATCTGCAAATCAAATTCTTGAAGAAGGAGTACCCATCTGATAAGCCTTGGCTTGGCATCCTTCTTTGTCATAAGGTACTTAATGGCAGCATGATCAGTATGAATAATAACTTTGGAATCAACAATATACTGTCTAAATTTATCACAAGCAAAAACTACAGCTAAGAATTCCTTCTCAGTAGTAGCATAATTCCTTTGAGCACTATCAAGAGTTTTGCTAGCATAATGTATAACATTCAATTTCTTATCAACCCTTTGTCCTAAAACAGCTCCAACAGCAAAATCACTTGCATCACACATAATCTCAAAAGGTAAATTCCAGTCAGGTGGTTGTACTATAGGAGCGGTTATTAAAGCTTTCTTAAGGACTTCAAAAGCTTCCTTACAATTTTCATCAAATACAAAAGGAACGTCCTTCTGGAGAAGATTAGTGAGGGGTCTCGAGCTTTTAGAAAAGTCTTTAATAAATCTTCTATAAAAACCTGCATGACCGAGGAAACTGCGAATACCTTTGATGTCCCTTGGATAGGGCATCCTCTCAATAGCTTCGATCTTGGCTTTGTCCACTTCAATTCCCCTTTCGGAAATCTTGTGACCAAGAACAATTCCTTCATTAACCATGAAGTGGCACTTTTCCCAGTTGAGTACCAAATTTGTCTCCTCGCATCTCTGCAAAACTTTATTAAGGTTGTGAAGACAATGGTCAAAAGAAGTTCCATAGACGGAGAAATCGTCAATGAAGACTTCCATAATATCCCCGCAGAAACCATGAAAGATAGCAGACATACACATTTGAAAAGTAGCAGTGGCATTACATAAACCAAAAGGCATATGCCTGTAAGCATAAGTACCAAAGGGACAAGTAAAAGTGGTCTTCTCTTGATCAGCAGTGTTAACATGAATTTGAGAGAAGCCAGAATAACCATCGAGATAACAAAAGTGGGTATTTTTGGATAACCTTTCAAGCATTTGGTCGATGAACGGCAACGGGTAGTGATCCTTCCTGGTTGCCTTGTTCAACTTCCTGTAATCAATACACATTCTATATCCAATAATAATTCTCTGAGGTATTAATTCATTTTTATCATTAGGAACCACAGTTGTACCTCCTTTCTTAGGAACACAATGTACCGGACTTACCCACTTACTATCAGCTATAGGGTAGATAATACCTGCGGCCAGAAGCTTGAGAATCTCAGTTCTCACAACATCCATCATCTTCGGGTTCAACCGTCGTTGATGATCAACAACTGGTTTAGCATCAGGCTCAAGGTTGATAGTATGTTGACAGATAGATGGACTAATCCCCTTAAGGTCATCAAGCGTATAGCCAATTGCGCCTCGGTGTTTACGAAGTACTTCCAATAATCGCTCTTCTTCATATCCTGAAAGGTTAGAATTGATAATAATAGGATATATTTTCTTTTCATCTAAATAAGCATACTTGAGCGTATCGGGAAGAGGTTTATGATCGAACACCGGGTCTTCCTTCGGTTTTGATAAAATTCCCAAAGGTTCAACCGGAAGGTTGTGCTTCAGGATAGCAGGCTGCCTCAAGAATATTTCATCTAGTTCATTTCTTTCCTGCATATGCAAATAATTCTCGTGGTCCTCCATGTATTGCTGCAAAGGATCATTAGGGGGAATAGCAATAGAGGCAATAATTTCAATAATTTTATCATCACTAGGTAAATCAGTACCACGAGGCTGCTTAGAGAACTTAGAAAAATTAAATTCATATGGCTCACCATCTATTATAGCTCCACAAGTTCTAAGAAAAGGTCTACCAAAAATAATTGGACAAAAATTGTCCCTCTCTCAACCAAGTACTAGAAAGTCGGTAGGGTATTTTACCTTTCCACATAGGACTTCAACGTCCCTCACAATCCCGATAGGAGAGATAGTTGTTCTGTTTGCAAGATGAATGGTAACATCAACTTCTTCAAGTTCACAAGGGGAAATCTCACCGATGATTTCTTCATAAAGTGAATAGGGGATAGCGCTTGCACTCGATCCCAAATCGCATAGCCCATAATAATTGTGATCTCCTATTTTAACAGATACCACTGGAGTACCTAAAATTGGGCCTTTATTCTTGGTTGTGACAAGGTTAGTGGAAACAGCACAAAATTTTATATTGGAATCCAAAACATCATTAGTAGCAAGGTATTTAATCAATGCAACTTGAGGATCGACCCTGATCTGGTCCTCAGGCTCATCAACTCTTCTCTCACTTTTATTTATTATGCCTGTCACAAGAGAGTGCCCCCTTATCCTCGTGGGAAAAGGAGGCTGTTCATATATAACTGCAGGCAAAATAGGGTCAGCAACATAAATATCAATAGGTGGCTCTTTAAAAGGTTCATGGTGTTGGTCTCTCTTCTTTTTAAAAGAATCAACGTGAGAGGCATTTTTTTACAGAAATCAATCACTAGATGGGAATCAAGACCAATCTTAGAGCAAAAAGTATTGAAGTAATCAGTTTTCACATAGCTCTCAATATAATCATGTTCATAATTTATAGCGGGTTCAATACCTTTATCAATTTCCCAATCTTCGGTATTCCTCTGGATCCTTTCAATGAGATCCCACCTTTCTTCAACACTCTTCTTCTGAAATACCCCACTAGAGGAGGCATCTAGCATCTCCTTATCCTGACGAGAAAGCCTGGCATAAAAATTTGTAAGTATAATTTCCTTGGGAAGCTTATGAATAGGGCATTTGAGCATTAGGGACTTCAATCTCCCCCAAGCTTGAGCAATGCTTTCTCCGTCACGAGACCTAAAGTTATAGATATAGTTCCTGTCTCGATGAATTTCATGAAGAGGATAAAACTTAGTATAAAAGAGAGACATAAGCTCCTGCCAGTCAAGCAAGTGTGAGTTATCGAGAAGCCTATACCAATCCGAAGCTTTATCTATAAGTGATACGGCAAACAATTTTCTCATGACAAACTCCCTCGATACACCTGCAAGCTTAAATAATGAACTTAGTTGTGACAGATATAGCAAGTGTTCACCGGGATGTCTGTCTCCTGCATAACGAATAGCCAAAACATAATCGATAATGCCAGCTGGTATTTTATAAGGCACAATTTCAGTAGGGGGAGGATCAACAATCACAGGTGTGGGGCGTCTTCCCGCAAGCAACGCTCCAATAACAGGGTTATCCATAAGGACAAAGAGCAGCAATAGCAAAAACAAAAACAGAATTATAAAAACTTCCTTACCAGTTTCACTTTACCAATAGCGCTACGCTCCCCGGCAACGGCGCCAGAAAACGGTACTTGATGACCCTCAACCGTAAGGGATCTATTGCAGCGTTTTCGATAAGTAAGAGTGTCGAACCCAACGAGGAGCAGAAGGTATTGATAAGCGATTCTGAGCAAGAAATCACTGCAAGCACCGAAAGATAACTTTTTAGGGGTTTCTCGATATAAGTAACATGAAAGTAAAAGCAAGCAATGTAAAAGGCACTAAGAGTAGCAAGTGGCCCAATCCTTTCTTAGCAAAGGAGAGGCCTAGCAGCTGAACTTATAAAGACTAAAGTGTTCCTGAGGACACACGGGAGAGGTAGTCATGTGCTTTCACCATATTCCGCATCGATACTATGTTATGTGTTGATAAGTGTTGAGTGGGTGGATCTATGCTAGTACACTCTCTAGACTAAGATGAGTGCACTCTTATGATTAAACACCTTGCAAGCATCCGCAAATACAAGATATAATTTAAGGCAAAAGCCTAACCATAGCAATACGATCGAGGATCCATTATTCCCTTATGCAAAAGCGTGCGAACTGGGGTTTAGGTTTCTGTCACTCCGGCAACCCACCATAAGCATTCTTTATACACAATGTATTCTCCCAGGTCCTTAATAAGGCGAAGTGTTGGGTGTTCGACTCACACAACACCACTAGTAGAATGACAACGCAACTTAAGTATCAAACAACACATATTACTTCAACAGCATATGACTACTAACAACAAGACTTTCCCCATGTCCTCAAGAACTAAGGTAACTACTCACGAGACATAAAGGAGATCATGATCAGTGGGGATAAATAGGTGATAAACAATCTGGACATAATAATATTTCTCCAACAAAACTTAATAGCATTCACCACAAAGTAGTAATCAACACCGATGGAGTAGAGACGATAGGTAGTATGAGTTACAACACAAGTTGCGATTGTAAGATGAGATTTGGATGAAGATGGAGATGGTGCTGGTGTTGGGGATGATGTTGATGATGATCTCGATGATGTCCGTGACGATGGTGATGACGATGGCGACGATCTCCCCTTCCGGGAGGTGATCTCCCTGGCGGAATCTGCCCGCCGGAGATGGCTTTTTCTTCTCTGTAGGTTTCCGCCACGGAGCGGCGGCGGAACTCCGTAAAAATTCCCGTCCTTAGGGTTTTTGGATAACGGAGAGCATATATGCAAAAGGGGGCGGCCAGAGGTGGGCCAAGGGCTCCAGGCGCCCCCCCGGCGCGGCCAGGGGGGCGCGCCCCCAGGGCGGCTGGGCACCCTGTGGCCCCCCTCTGGTTGCCCTTTCGCGTGCCTTCGTGATCCGTCTGAAAAATATCTCCCGTCAATTTTCAGGTAATTTGGAGGTATTCTTCTTCAGCAACTCAGCATCCACTTTTTACTGCTGAATTCTGCGTCTGCTGCTTCGGCATCGGAAAGTTTGCAAACTGTGTAAAATAGACCAAAACAACATAAGAACATCACCTTAACGTGAAATATATCAATGAATAAGGATAAATTATGATACAAAATACTGATGTATTTTGGACGTATCAACGTGCCGGAGAAGTATGACGGCAAGACGCACCCGTCGGAGTTCCTCAGCATCTACACCATCGCGGTGCAAGCTGCCGGGGGACGAGACGATAAGATCCTTGCCAACTATTTCCCTCTGGTACTCAAACCTAATGTCAGGTCCTGGCTCATGCACTTGTCGGACAACTCCATCTCTTCTTGGGCAGATCTCTGCCATTAGTTTGTCGGTGCCTTCACAGGCGGCCACAAACCCCATGGCCAAGAGAGTGACCTTCACCTGCTCGCCCAGAAGGAAGGAGAACCTCTGCGCAAGTATATCCAGAGATTCAGCCGTGTGCAACACAACATCACGGACGTCCACCCTGCCGTGGTTATTAGCGCGTTCCATCAGAACGTGCGTAACCGCAGGATGAGGGAGGAGATGGCGATGTGCGAGATCAGGGACGCAGCGAGTTGTACGCCCTGGCCGACAAGTGTGCGCGCGCCGAAGAGGGGAGGAAACTCCCCGGAGAGGATACAGGAGCCGGAGGATCTGACAGCGAGTATGCCGCCCCGGCAAAGAAAAACCGGCGGCGGAACAACAGGAAGAAGAAAAACAAAGAGGTGCTAGTCGTTGAGCAGTCCGGCAAGGAAGGTGGCGCCAAGAAAGCCCAAGATGGCAGCTCCGGCAAGGGAACTGCCGCGTGCACCAACTGCCAGGCTGTGGCGGCCGCCGACAAGCAGGACGGCACCGACAAGCAGTATTGCAAGATCCACCGCACCAAGGGCCACGATCTCTAGAACTGCAAGAGAGTCGAGCAGCTTGTTGAACAGCAGAAAGTTGAGTACGAGCGGCGCGACAAGGAGAAGGCCCAAGGAGGTGATGGGGGATCCGGCAAGAAGCGACCATTCAACGGCCGGGGAGGACGCCGCGGCAAGGCCAAGCAGCGGCAAGGAGACAGACCTCCCCGCGGCCGCGACAAGGACGAAGATGACGACGACGACGAAGACATGGATGATGGAGAGACCAGTGAGCAGGAGTTTCAGAAAGCCACAGAGGTTTTGTGCGTTGATGGCGGTGCTTCTCTGCATACTTCACACCGCCAACTCAAACAGTGGGTGCCGGAAGTCAATGCGGCAGAACCACCTGTCGAATCGCGCAAACTTCTGAAATGGTCCAGCACGCCTATCGTCTGTGACATTGAGGACCACCCTGATCGCACGACTGCGGTTGGGTGCTTGCCGATGTTGGTTTCGCCAACCATCCGCAACCTCAAGGTCACTAAGATGTTAGTTGATGGCGGGGCCGACTTGAACCTGCTCTCCTCTGCTGTGATCCAGAAACCCCAGATCCCTGACAGCGAGCTCGAAGAGACCGGCACATTCCAAGGAATCAACCCGGGAAGGAGCAAGCCAAAGGGGAAGATCACGCTGCCAGTAACATTTGGCGGGGAGCTGAACTTCAGGACTGAGAGGGTCACGTTCGACGTTGCCGATTTCCCATTGGCTGGGATACTTGGCCGTCCAGCGCTCGCCAAGTTCATGGCAGCCTCTCACTATGCCTACAACATGCTCAAGATGCCAGGCCCGATAAGCGTCATCTCTGTCCCTGGCGACAAGAAGGATGCCCTTATCTGTGCCGACAAGATTTACAGGGATGCAGCAACCGCAACAGATAGCGAGACACTTGCCGCTGAAGCTCCCGGGGGGAAGAACAAGACCAAGTCCGGCAAGAGCTCTGGGGCCCACTCCGGCAAACGCACCTCTTCGGAGTGCTGCGCTGCCGTCGAGGACGCACCATCGAGCTCCACCGACAAGTGTAAGAAAACGATGGCAGCTCCGCCAGAGACCAAGAAGGTGTCCGCCAAGGAGGACGGCACTGGTGGTACTTTCACCATCAGTGTCACGCTCGAACCTAAATAGGAAAGCGCGCTCGTTGCTTTCCTGCAGGCGAACATCGATGTGTTTGCATGGCAACCGTCTGACATCCCCGGTGTTCCCAGGAAAGTAATTGAGCACAAGCTTGCCGTTTGTCCTCACGCGCGGCCCGTCAAGCAAAAAGTCAGGAAACAAGCAGTGGAGCGCCAAGAATTTATTGCAGAAGAAATCAAGAAGTTGGAAGCAGCAGGCCTTGTCAGAGGGGTGCTCCATCCCACGTGGTTGGCCAATCCTGTAGTCGTGCGCAAGGCGAACGGGAAATGGAGGCTTTGTATCGATTTCACCGATGTGAATAAAGCTTGTCCCAACGACCCATTTCCCTTGTCGCGCATTGACCAGATTGTTGACTCCACGGCCGGATGTGACCTTCTTTCATTTCTTGACGCATACTCAGGATACCATCAGATCTTCATGGCTGAAGAAGATGAAGGGAAGACCGCATTCATCACTCCATGTGGCACATACTGCTTCATACGGATGCCTTTTGGTTTGAAGAATGCTGGTTCAACATTTGCAAGGGTGGTCCATACAGCTTTTGAGCCACAGATTCACAGAAATGTAGAAGCATACATGGATGACATAGTGGTCAAGATCAAGGACAGGGCTACCCTAGTTCAAGATTTAGATGAGACCTTTGCAAATCTGCGCAAGATCCAGCTCAAGCTCAACCCCGAGAAGTGTGTGTTTGGAGTCCCTTCCGGCAAGCTTTTCGGGTTCTTTGTGTCTCAGAGGGGGATTGAAGCCAATCCCGACAAGATCAAGGCCATCGAGCAGATCGAGCAGATCAAGGATGTACCGGTTGCGTGGCTGCTCTTAGCAGGTTTATCTCTAAGTCAGCTGAGCGCGCCCTGCCGTTTTTCAAAATTTTGAAAAAGGCAGGTCCGATGAAATGGACTCCGGAAGCGGAGGCTGCGCTGCAAGACTTGAAGAGGTACCTGTCCTCCACTCCAATACTTGTCGCACCTAAGCCACAAGAGAAGTTACTGCTGTAACTAGCGGCAACCAATCAAGTGGTTAGTGCTGCGTTAGTAGCGGAGAGGGAAGCAGACGATGAGCCAGCAACTGTGGCAAGTGTATCCAGCGACAAGCAGGGGGCTTCCCAGACAAGCTCTGGTCCCGACAAGGATGGATCCGCGCAGGCGCAAGAGGAGGTGCGGAAGAAAATGGTGCAGCGCCCAGTTTACTTTCTCAGTTCCCTTCTACAGGGAGCTAGGTCGAGGTACTCTGGTGTGCAGAAGCTGCTTTTCGGCCTTCTCATGGCATCGAGAAAGCTGCGCCATTACTTCCAAGCACATGAGATAACAGTTGTCACTCGCTTTCCGCTGAAGAGGATACTACAGAATCCAGAAGCGACAGGCAGGATTGTTGAGTGGGCACTGGAACTGTCAAGCTTTGGCCTCAAGTTTGAAAGCACTTCAACTATCCAAAGTAGAGCATTGGCAGAGTTCATAGCGGAGTGGACGCCGACACCAGACGAAGAGATTCCAGAGACGAGCATCCCCGTCAAGGAAGCGAGCAAAGAGTGGATACTGTACTTTGATGGTGCCTTCTCGCTGCAAGGCGCCGGTGCTGGTGTGCTGCTTGTCGCACCCACCGGAGAACACCTCAAGTACGTGGTCCAGATGCACTTTCCCAAGTAGCAAGCGACAAACAATACTGCGGAGTATGAGGGTTTGCTTGCCGGTCTTAGGATCGCGGCAGACCTTGGGATCAAGAAGCTGATTGTAAGGGGTGACTCGCAACTTGTCATCCGCCAAGTGAACAAGAATTACCAGAGCCCGTTGATGGAAGCGTACGTCGATGAAGTGAGAAAGCTTGAAGAGCACTTTGACGGCGAGCACGTCCCAAGAGCTCAGAACGACATTGCTGACGGCCTGTCAAAGTGCACCGCACTTAAGTTACCTGTGGAACCAGGGATCTTTGTGCTCAAGCTGACTCAACCATCCGTAACACCATCAACTGGGCAGAACAAGAAGAGGAAGTTGGTTTTTGGTGACTATTTTCCGGCAGAGCTTCCCGAAGCCACCGCCAAGAAGGTCCCCAAGATCAACACCAAGAATGCTGATGAGCAGTCTGCTCCTGCAAGTCCTAGGGTTTGCACAGTTGAAGCAGACGCTCCCGACAAGCTTTGCTCCGGCAAGCTTGCCGGGGAACGTCAAGCTCCGGCTGAGACACAAGTTCTCGCCGTAGAAGCGGATGTTCCCGCAACAGCAGATGTGCCTTTAGTCCTTGTTGTCGAGCCACAAGCTCCAGCATGGGCACAGCAGATTGTCCGTTTCCTTCAGACAGGAGAACTTCCCGAAGAGCAAGAAGAAGCTGAAAGAGTAGCCCGGCAGTCAAGTATGTACCAGTTTGTCGACAACATACTGTACAGAAGAAGACTCAATGGCGTGAAATTGAAGTGTATTCCCCGGGAAGATGGACAAAAGCTGTTGGCAGAAATACATGGAGGCATATGTGGACACCACATTGGCGCAAGAGCACTTGCCGGCAAAGCATTCCGGCATGGTTTATTTTGGCCAGAAGCCCTCCAGGATGCAACTGCACAAGTAACCAAGTGTGAAGCGTGCCAGTTCCATTCCAAGCAGATACACCAGCCAGCTCAAGCTCTCCAGACGATCCCTTTGTCCTGGCCATTTTCGGTCTGGGGGCTCGACATCCTCGGCCCCTTTCCCCGCGTAGCCGGGGGCTTTGAGTACTTGTACGTCGCAATCGACAAGTTCACAAAGTGGCCGAAAGTGGAACCAGTGAGAAAGGTGACCGCACAGTCAGCAGTCAAGTTCTTCAGGTCGATTGTTTGCCGTTTCGGAATCCCTAACGGGATCATCACCGATAACGGTACACAATTTACGAGCCGCACCTTCATGCAGTACGTCCAAGATCTTGGCGCCAAGGTCTGCTTCGCTTCTGTTGCTCAACCGAGAAGCAACGGTTAAGCGGAGAGGGCAAATGCTGAAGTGTTGCGTGGCCTCAAGACCAGAACTTTTGACAGGTTGCACAAGTGCGGAAGAAACTGGATCGAGGAGCTGCCGGCGGCTCTTTGGTCGATCAGAACAATGCCAAATCGAGCCACTGGAGAGACACCCTTTGCTCTAGTCTATGGAGCAGAGGCAGTTCTCCCCACGGAACTCGTATACGGGTCACCTCGAGTGCTCGCTTATGATGAGCTCGAGCAAGAGCAGCTGCGACAAGATGACGCGCTGCTCCTTGAGGAAGACCGTCTTCAGGTTGCTGTACGAGCTGCTCGATACCAGCAAGCTTTGCGCCGCTACCATAGCCGCAAAGTTAATGCCAGAAGTTTCGAGGAAGGCGACCTTGTTCTTCGGCGTGTTCAATCCGCCAAGAATTCCAACAAGTTGACGCCAAAGTGGGAAGGCCCTTATCGGGTGAAACAAGTCACTAGGCCTGGCGCCGTCCGCCTTGAGACCGAAGATGGCTTTCTGGTGAGCAACTCCTAGAACATCGAGCATCTTCGCAAGTTTTACCCATAAGGCGCGGTTGCCGTGATCCGCTCCGGCAACCACCTTTTGTACAAGTCTTGCCGCTGTTGCATGTAATCCTTTGTACAAAGCCGGGCGCAGACCCCGTGCATCAGTAAAGCTTATGCGCCCCGCACAACTTATCATTTCATGCTTTTTTATTTCCTTGCATGTACTATCTGACACTTTGTGCAGCACCTACCCCCGGTAAGCAATAACGAGCCCAAAGGCTCCATATCTGCATTTTCTCTTCTATCTTTTTTTCTCAAGGAGAAGAAGGCTCCCTCGCGCACAAGTTTGCCGGGGGGAGGAAGATAGTGGTATGGACCAAGCGCCGTTCAAGAAAGCCTTGCCTTGCCGGGAAGCAGACAACACAAAAGCTAAGTTGCCAAAGTTTGAGCAATCAAAATTTTAAATTTTTAAGTTATCTTCCTTGAACGACCGCACTTTGTATGGAAAACCTGTGCGCGGAGGAACCAACTCGTGGCTAGCCGCGCCCTTACTTTGTTTCGAGCACGCTCAACGACTTAAGTGTGATGCGACTAGTGTCGCGCCCTTACTTCGTTTTCGAGTTCGCTCAACAACTTAAGCGTGCTGCGACTAGCTGCGACAAGGTTTCTTGTCGGTAACAGCACCGCCAGCAGGCTGCTGAAGTTCCGCACTCAGCGCTCGCGGCAAAGGTGCCTACACTGACAAGTTCCCTAAAAGCGTAGGGCAAAAACATACAAAGCAAAGCGAGTCAAGTAAAGGAAATAACATTGCATTCACTACCCGAAATAGAGTTATATTACAAAGCAACTTGTCGCAACTCTAATAGACTGTTTCCATAACATGATTAACAGCGACGAGGAAAGAAGAAAAATGGGCAGCCTAATCTCCGCGATCGCCCTCGACCCTCTTGATGTCGCTTACCTTGTCCACAATGGGTGCGACAAGGGCCTTGAGCGCCTCCTGGTCGGCGTCCGACAGCAGGGACCAGAGGACGTTGGTGAGGTTGAGGCCCGGATTGCGGAAGGCCACCTTCACCAACACCTTTTGCAGGGCGCCCGCGCAGAGCTTGCGCGCCTCGTCCGCCAGCTGCTTTGGGATTTTCTCCCGGAGTTGCTGGAGGGCCGTCACCACGCCCCTGAAGAATAAAGTGAGCTTGGCGCTGGCGTGGAGGTTCTCGTCGGTGGAGTACCCGAGATACTCCGCCCCCAGCTGCTCCAACATCTTGTCGATGTCTGCGACGGCGTTGACGAGACCTTCTGTCCAGTGCTCGACGGTCGCCGTGAAGTTGTTCTGGGTGATGGCGGTGCTCTCCAGCAATGCCTTCTCAGCCCTGATCTCCTCCTTCAGGGTCGCCTCCAGCTCCCTAGCGCCGTCCAGCGTCTGGGTTAAGGTGGCCAGCTTCAGCTCGAGGTCGGCGTTGGAGTCCTTGGCGGCGGTGAGTTCCTTGCCCTTCTCGGCGACGTGAACCTGCAGCTCCGAGTGGCTGTGGGCGTCCTTCTCTCGCTCAAGCTTGAGCGCGGCAACCTCCTCGCCGCTCGTCTTGAGGTCGGCCTCCAGCTGCGCCACCCTTGCCTCCAACTCCTTCTTGGCGGTCTCGGCAGCTGCGGCGGCATCCTTTGCTTCCTGGAGAGCTCCGCCAAGAGATTGCTCGCGCGCGGCAAGTTCCTCCTCGTGACTGTCGAGGTTGACCTTCCGCTGCGCCAGCTCACCCTCCAGCATGGACAGCTTCTCAGCGGCAAGCCGCTGCTGCTCCTCCACTTCAGCCTTCTCGAGGATGAAGGCCTGCTGCTCCCCGGCAAGTTTCTCCCGCTCCTCTGCCAAGGACCGGAAAGCTACTTGGTTGATAGCCCGGAGCTCCTCTGCACGCTTCTCGATATCAGCTCCCGCCTTCGCGGCAAGAGCCTCGCGGGACTCCAGCTTGGCCTGGCGAGCGCGGTAGAGCGACAGTAGCTTACGCAACAGCCTCTCCTCCTCGGGCTCGCAACTGCTGCTGCTTGGCGCGTCCACGAGTTTCAACCCGGTGGAGGCAAGCACCTCTCCGTCGAAGACCTCTCCCTCGACCGGCGCCCTGGACATGGACGCCCAAGGGAGCTGGATGAAGACGTCATCGCCGGCCTTTAAGTAGGCGCCCGGCTCGGGCTCGTCGGAGCTGGGGGCTGCGGCAGTGGCGGAGGGCTCGGAGGCCGGTGTAGCGCCTGGCGCTCCTGCGGCCTCAGGGCCGTCAGTGCGATCGCCAGCCCCTTCGCCGGCTGCTGCGGCGACAGCCTTGGCGGCCTCTGCGCCGGCGGGATTGTAATGCCCCGGATGTAATACTTTCCCTTTTGGGTATATAATATATCTCCGGCTTCATCTATTTCCATTCCGGGTTCTTTGTCTTTCGGGTTTTCGTCGTTTTGTTGTGTGAGTGTGTGGCATTCATTCATATCATGTAGACATGTGCATTGCATTGCATTTGTGTTGTCGGTTGCCTCTGGTTCGTCGTGTTTCGTCCCGTTGTCCGTTTCGCGTTCCGGAGCTCCCTCACGTGTCCGTGACGTCCCGTAGGCCTACTTTGTTGTTCGGGCGTTTAACGTTACCGGTGTGCCGCAAGGTTGTTGTGTGTGTTGTTGTTTTGTTGTGTGCAACCCGCCTCTCAAATCTCGTCTCGTTTGGACTCCGTTGACTTTTCCATCCGTTGCTCGTGTGGGTCCAAAGTGCCTTCACGTCGTGTCCCGAAAACACCCCCTACTGCATTCTTTTATCTCCTTCTAGGCCTTTAAATTCTACCCCCGCGATCGGATCCGTCGGATCGCGATCGGAGGGCTCCTAGCGCCCCCAAATCTCCAAACCCTAGCAAAAAACTGCTATATTTAGACCCTCCTAGTCTATTTTGGGCATCCCCTCCTTCTTCCCCTTCTCCACCTCTTTTTTTTCCTTTTTCCTTCTCAGATCCAATCCCCAATTTTTTTCCTCCTGAGAATCCCGAGTCAGCCGCCGTCAGCCGCAGCTAGCAGCATCGCCGCCCGCTTCGTCCGATTTGGAACCAGCCGCCAGGGTCAACGGGCGCTCGATCCCTTCGCCGATCGATCGCTGCGTCGGTCTCGCACCGCATCGCCGCCTGGGCCTCGGGCCAAGTCAGCCGCTCCGCCGGCCCGTACCTCCCACTCCGCGCGCGGGACCACTTCGTCGGGCCGAGCTGCCTCGGTCGGCGCCAGGGAGACGCCCTCCCTTCGCCAGGCCGGCGCCCGGCTCGCATCGCGCCACTTCCCCGGCCCGCTTCGCCCTCCGACGCGCCGGGCCGCCTCCCAGCAGCCGCCAGCCGCCCCGGCTGGGCTTCCACTCCGCAGCCGGGCCTCGCCACCGCGCCCGGGCCACTCGCCTTCGCCCCGGGGCCCATCATCGCCGCGCCCCCGCACCGAGTCGCCGGGCCAGGCGCGCCGCCTTCCTCCGCCGGGCCAGATCCGCCGCCGCCGGCCCATCTTCTTTTTTTCCAGATCTGGACTAAGGTTGACCTCCCCCTTTTCTCTAAGTCCCTGTTAACTGTTCTGAAATGCTATGTTTGACCATGCATAACTTTTACTGTGTTGCTCCGTTTTGCGCGTGTAATATGTCCAGACGTTCGTGGAGATGTGCTCTACGTTTTACCTGTTGTTGTCATGCATGTTAGAGATCATCTAGGTGCTTGTTTTTCTGTTGCAAGAGTGCATCATGATATAAACTGCTGCTATGTGTTATTTTTATGCCACCTTTGCCATGTGATATCTTTTAGCTCGTTTGTCCGAATGATGCAAATGACATGTCCACGTGTTCGTCTTGCCACGAACTACGTGATTCTTGTGATAGGTTGCATGGTAGATTTTTTATTGCCTTGTTATCATCGTTGCAAAGTGCCACGCTCATGTGATGTTGTTTCACTTGTTATGAAATGCCATCTTGTTGAGCTCGTTGCAATCGTTGTGTTCACCTCTATGATGCATGCTTGTGTGTTTCGGGATCACCTTCATGTGCACTTTGATGAGGTGCTTACCCTTTGCCATGTTTAGTTTCGAGGTGACTTAAACATGCTCTTTTATATGCCATGATGATATTGCTGTTTTAGGACTTAGTGGTTTTTCACTAAGTCTGAAATCTGTAACGTTCCGATGCCATGTTCGTGTGATGTTCTAGGAAAAAGCATGATAGTTTTGGAGTGGATTTTGTTTGTTACGTGTAGTATATATTGTTGTCTTTCCATTCATGTCCTCACATGTCCATTTAAGTGGCTGTAGCATGTTTATCTTTTGCTCTAAAGTTTCAATAAAATTCTGCTGCCAGAATTTTATTGTAAAGTTCAATATGTCCAAGATCATTGCTATTGATCCGTGACTCCGTTGGGGGTGCACCTTGGACATAGTAGCTGTACTATATGCCTAGTTTGTGTTCATGTCCTTTGCCATGCTTTTTGGGTGCTGTAGCTTAATTATTTTGAGCTCCGAAGATGCTATGATGCTGTAATTTTCAGCTTTCGCTCAAATCTTGTTTCGGGCATAACTTTTAGCCCGTAACTCCGATTTCAGCGAATCTTATATCAAACTTGGTTGTTTTTCTGTGTAGATTAATAATATCAGATTGTTATCATGTTTTGAGGTGATTTGCTTGAGTGATATTTTCCGTGCTCCGTGTGCATCCTTAGTGCATCCATCATGCATTCATCTTTTCCGAGTGCGCATTGCATCTTGTTGATTGGTGCTTGGTGTGATTGTTTTGTTTAGAGCCGGAAGCTGAGACCGAGTACGAAGTTGAGCACGAGGTTTCCAACGAGGTTGAGCACGAGGACCCTTCTTACGATCCGAACGACTTCTCTTCAGGCAAGATGACCGAACCCCGATAACATTACTATCTTTGCCTATTGCTAGTAGTCTCGATCTATAGTTTTGCCTCGATGCCCATGATCTTCTTGTCAGCCTCCTATTTGTAACCAATTGCCATGTTTAACAACCTACCTATGCAAACCGTTGCTTGGCTAAGTACGCTTCGCTCAGCCCTTCTTATAGCGTTGCTAGTTGCAGGTGAAGTGAAGATGCTTGCTCCATGTTGAAGTTTGGTTGGGTTATATCACACTATATGAATGCTTAAATTGAAATCATCTATATATTGGCAAGGGTGGAAGGCTAAGCCTTTTGCTTGGTGATTTGTTCCACTCATGCCGTTAGGATCCGTATAAGCCGGTATTATGTTCCTTGATTATGCGTTCCTAACACGGTTGGGGTGTATGGGACCCCCTCGATAAACCGCTAAGTGCTAAGTCTTTTCCAGCAAGTCCCAACATTGGTACTATTTGCCTAATAACTAAATAACTTGCATAGGGAGTAATTAACCCGAGTTCTTAATCAACCACCCCGGGCCAGTGCTCCTCATGAGTGTTGGTCCGAAACGCGGAGCCTGCGGGGTCACCACGAGGGAACTCGAGGATTGATATAAACCCGTAGCTTCGCCCATCCGGTCGTGTCCTGAGACTTAGATACGCGCGGCTACTATCAGGGTGTCGACACGCCAGGAGGATTTGCTGGATTAGCCTTACCTTAGCTCGGTATATCTTGAGCACGGGATTCCGAGGATACTCGGGTCTTCCCACTTTGGAGTTGCGACTCCGCGGATCGTGGTCTTGTAATGGGTCAAGTTGGAACACCCCTGCAGGGTTTTGAACTTTCGAAAGCCATGCCCGCGGTTATGTGGCAGATGGGAGCTTGTTAATTCCGGTTGTAGATAACTTGACACAATGTTACTAATACACTACCAGCGTGTGTTCCGTGACTGTCAATTTCCGAATAGGGATTCGGGAGTTGAACACGGAGGGGTTATGATTGGTGAGCTTGTAGCTAGGATCACTTCGTGATCACTTCTCGCCGAGGCCTTCTCTTCTCGCTCTCACTTACGTAAGCTAGATGCTAGTTGCTGCTGCAGACTTATCCTTTTCTTCAGCCTTTTTCCTCACCCAAAGGCTTTGATAGTCTTGTTACCCGGAGACGGGATTGCTGAGTCCTCTGTGGCTCACAGTTACTTCACACACCAGATGCAGGTCCAGCTGTGAGCTATCCAGGTGATGGCACCGAGCTGGATTGGGAGTACGACGAGGAGCGTAGTCGGTACTACGTGCGCTACCCGGACGATCAGTAGTGGAGTCTCTTACTAGTATTCGATCCGCCTGTGGTTTATTTATCTGATTTCGGTACTTTGGCATTTGGCTTTTGCCCTTAGAGGGTTGTGATGTTCTTAATGTATGATGTTGAGACTTGTACTGTAATTCTGTGACATGGCGAGTGTAAGCCAACTATTTTCAGTTTACTATCCCCTCTTTTACATGAGTTGTGCAAAGATTACCGAACTTGAGATCATTCTAGGATGGATTTATGCCTTTAAGTCGTGCCTCGACACGTAGGAGGTATAACTCCATCCTGGGCATTACAAGTTGGTATTCAGAGCCTTCTCCGACCTAGGAGCCCCCACTGTTTGATCGAATCGTTGACGGTCGAGTCTAGGCACACACTGAAAACTTTTTGAGTCCTATATTATATCGGAGAGTAGGATTTCTTTGCTTCTCATCCCTTTTCTCTCTGGTGAGGACTCCTAACGTCTACTCTTGTCTCTCCTATCTTCAAAATTTGCACAAATTTTTTTTAGGAATCCCGCGAGTATTCTGGGATTGTTTCGATGTTCTTGTGACAAGGATATTGTTCCCGATGCCTCCTGTTACCGAGGAGTTGAGATTCGGGGTATCATTGTAACAAGCATATCGCGGCAGTACTAAATACTTAAGACGGCCGACATCGAAAATCTCCCCTATACGGCCAGTGGCAAGATAACCCCGACATCACCCAGTACTGGGGAGGTAGTTCGGGAGTATTGCCATAGCTTGTTATAGTGGATGCTTTTCGAAGGTCCGAGGTACACAGTTTCCGAGAAAGACTGGTTATGTGTTGAAGGATGGATACACCTGGATGTAGGTTAGAGTTGATTGCGCGGTGCTTCCCGTGTATCCCCAACACCTGATTGCATAACTGGAATCTTTCGGAAATCTATAGGTGGGTTTTATTCAGTAGATCGTAGGCATTCTTCCAACGAATGCAGGTTAGTGAGTTCGGGGTTCGACATTGAGTGAAGGGGTTATATGACCGAGGTTACTATCAGGAGTTGCATCTTAAAGGGTCCTTGGCTATGCTGATCCGTGGATTGCAAAACCTTTTCGTAACGCGTTCATATGCTTTCAGCACAAAGATGTTAGAACGAAACTCCTCTCTTGTGTTTGTTCCTTTCCGTACCTTGTTGTTTACTTATTTTATCCTTTTGATCCCTATGTGGCTTCTCGTGAAGATTGATGTTATCATTTAACTGAGAATATCATTCGTTCCTCTTGTTCGGATGTTTTCATTCGTTCTATTGTTCGAATGATTATTGTGAAGACTTGTTGCAATTCATTCCATTGATTCAGCTTATTCCTTTTGTCAATCGATTGCTGATTCGTGGTCATCTCTTACAGGATGGCTCCGAAAAAGGTTCCGAACGCTAACCCAGAGGTGGAAGAGGTTCCAGAACATCCTCCTTCCCCTCCTCCTCCGCCTGAGGCTTGGAGAGCAATTATGCAGACTACAGCTCAGAACACTCAGTTGATGATGCAGATGATGCAGCAAATGCAAGCTATGCAAGCTAATCAAGCTAATCAGGGTGTTCCAGGGAACCAAGGCAACTTCTTCCAGCAGCACCATGCTACTCTCAACCAGTTCCTGGCTAACAATCCTAAAGCTTTCAGTTACTGTGTCGACCCTCTTGATGCTGAGGATTGGTTGACCGACATAAAGAAGCATTTTGAGTGCAGTAACGTGAAAGAAGATGATTATGTGAAGTTTGCAGCCTTCCAACTGAAAGATCAAGCAGCTGACTGGTGGCAGCAGTACAAAGACTCCAGGCCGGGTCAAGTGATCTCTTGGGAGAATTTCTATAAGAGTTTCTGCTCGCACCACATTCCTACAAGTGTCATCGAGGGTATGCGTGAGCAGTTCCGCAACCTCAAGCAGGGCTCCATGACAGTCTATCAGTATAATGTCAAGTTCCAAAACCTCGCTCGCTATGCAAAGCAAGACATTCCTGATGCCAAGAGTAAAATCTATCAGTTCCGTGGAGGTCTCAAAGATGAACTTCAGCTTGCTCTCACTTTGTTCGAGCCCGATGAATTCGACAAGTTCTATAACATGGCTTTGAAACAAGAAGCAGCTCAGCTCAAGATGGAGGCTTCTAAGAAGAGAATTCGAGATGCTGTTCACTCTTCCTCATCGTCTCAGTTGGCTGCGAAACAACAGAAATTCTGGCTTCCTCCTCCTCTAGTGATTCGAGCTCCATACAACAACTCCAACAACTTCAGCAACTCCAACAACAAGAACTCTAGTGGTCGTGGTTTCTCCCACCCACCCAACTCCAACAAGCAGTCCAAGCAACAGTTCCAAGCTCCAAGACTAAATGCTCCTCCTAACCGTCCACTTTCTGAGGTGACTTGCTACAAGTGTGGCCAGAAGGGTCATTATTCCAACAAGTGCAACAACCCAAGGCGCCTTCCGCCTCCTCCTCCTGTCGGTACCGCTATGGTCAAGCATGATCCAAAGGCAGCAAGGGTCAATCTGATGAATGCAGCACAAGCGGAGGCTTCTTCTGATGTCATTTTGGGTAACCTTCCAGTTAACTCTTTTCCAGCTAAAGTGTTATTTGATTCGGGTGCTTCATGTTCTTTCATGTCTCAACCATTTGCATCCAAGCACAATATTGCCACTTCAAATTTGCCTCAGAGGTTGCCAGTCATTTCCCCGGGGAGACGTATGTCTTCTACTGTCTATGCTCCGGATGTTTCTATTCGCATGGGAGATTATCGTTTTATGGCTAAACCGGTGGTTCTTGGTAATTCTGACATCGACCTCATTCTCGGAATGGATTGGCTTTCTCAGCATGATGCTCACATTGATTGTGCTCAAAAGGAAGTCAAGATGACTCATTCTGATGAAGATGTGATTATCTTCGCCTCCAGGGATAATACTATTCGGCTTTTCTCTCTTAATGATAAGGGCGAAATTAATGCCATAAATCAAATTCCTATGGTGAATGAATATCAAGACGTCTTTCCAGAAGAACTTCCAGGCATGCCTCCACACCGTCAGGTAGAGTTTGTCATTGAACTCGAGCCGGGCACTGAACCTGCTTGCCGGCGTCCGTACAAGCTCTCTCCGGATGAATTGAAGGAATTGAAGAAGCAGCTTGATAAGCAGGAGAGTATGGGTCTCATCAGACCGAGTACATCTCCGTGGGGCTGTGGCGTCTTATTTGTCAAGAAGAAAGATGGCACGGAGCGTCTCTGTGTTGACTACCGGCCATTGAACAAGAAGACGATTAAGAAAAAGTATCCCCTCCCCAACATCAACGAACTCTTTGAGCAGCTCAAAGGAGCTAAAGTGTTCTGTAAGCTTGACCTCCGAATGGGCTATCATCAAATTCGCATTCGCGAGGAAGACATTCCCAAGACGGCCTTCAGAACGAGCTACGGTTCATACGAGTATACCGTCATGTCCTTCGGTCTCGCCAATGCTCCTCCTACCTTTTCAAGGATGATGCATTACATCTTCAACCCCTATACTGGCGAGTTTGTGCTTGTGTATCTGGATGATATTCTGGTGTTTTCCAAGAATGAAGAAGATCACGAAAAGCACTTGCGTCTGGTTCTTGATCGACTCCGAGAGCATAAATTCTATGCCAAGTTCTCAAAGTGTGAGTTTTGGCTCGATAAGGTTTTGTACCTGGGCCACATCATCTCAGCTGACGGTATTGCGGTTAATCCCGAGAAATTTGAAGCAATTGTCAACTGGGAAGCTCCTCAGAACGTCAAGCAGCTTCGCAGCTTTCTGGGTCTTGCCAGCTATTGCAGAAGGTTTGTTGAAAACTTCTCCAAGATTGCCAAGCCTCTTTCCAACCTGCTTCAGAAGAATGTCAAATACTTTTGGTCTCCCGAGTGTGAAGTGGCATTCAAAACCCTCAAAGATAAGCTTGTCTCTGCTCCAGTTCTGACTCCTCCGGATGAAACCAAGCCCTATGAAGTATTCTGCGATGCTTCTCTTCAAGGTCTTGGTGGTGTGCTTATGCAAGATAAGAGAATTGTGGCATATACTTCTCGGCAGCTCAAGCCCAGTGAGAAGAACTATCCCACACATGATCTCGAGCTAGCAGCTGTGGTACATGCTCTGATTACGTGGAGACATCTGTTGTTGGGCAGAAAGGTCGACATCTTCACTGATCACAAGAGCTTGAAGTACATCTTCACACAGCCACATCTGAACCTCCGTCAGACTCGTTGGGTTGAAATGATCCAAGAGTACAATCCCAGCATTGAATACACTCCTGGCAAGGCGAATGTGATTGCAGATGCTTTGAGCAGAAAGGCATATTGCAACAGCCTTCTTATCAAGCCGTACCAGCCTGAGCTTTGTGAAGCATTCAGGAAACTCAACCTTCAAGTTGTTCCGCAGGGTTTTCTTGCAAATCTCCAAATTTCTCCTACCTTGGAAGATCAAGTCCGTGAGGCCCAGCTCAGTGATACCATGGTGAAGAAGGTGAAACATGGGATTGCAAAGGGCACTCCAAAATACAAGTGCTTCCGTGTTGATGAGAGAGATACCTTGTTCTTCGAGGACAGACTCGTTGTTCCCAAAGGTGATCTCAGGAAGCTCATAATGGAAGAAGCTCATGATTCTCTCCTTTCCATTCATCCTGGCAGTTCCAAGATGTACCAAGATCTCAAGCAGTCTTACTGGTGGACACGCATGAAAAGGGAAATTGCCCAATTCGTGAATGAATGTGATGTATGCAGAAGAGTGAAAGCAGAACATCAACGTCCAGCCGGTCTTCTCCAACCTCTTCCTATTCCCGAGTGGAAGTTCGACCACATTGAAATGGACTTCGTCACTGGCTTTCCTAAATCCAAGCGAGGAAATGATGCTATAATTGTGTCCCTACATGGCATTCCTCAAGTGATATCCTCAGACCGTGGCAGCTTGTTCACATCAAGGTTCTGGGACTCCTTTCAGTCCGCCATGGGCACTAAGATCAGGTTCAGCACTGCCTTTCACCCTCAGACTAGTGGTCAAGTCGAGCGCGTGAATCAGATTCTAGAAGACATGCTCAGAGCCTGTGTCATCTCCTTCGGCATGAAATGGGAAGACTGCCTTCCATTCGCCGAGTTCTCTTACAGCAACAGCTTTCAAGCAAGTGCAGGCAAAGCACCATTTGAAATTCTCTATGGCAGAAAGTGTCGTACCCCTCTCAACTGGTCTGAAACAGGCGAACGCCAACTTCTTGGCAATGACTTGATCTCAGAAGCCGAAGAAATGTGCAAAGTCATATGTGAGAATCTCAAGGCCGCTCAGTCGCGTCAGAAGAGCTACTATGACGGAAAGCATCGTGATTTGGCTTTCGACATCGGTGATCATGTCTATCTCTGAGTGTCTCCGATGAAAGGAACCCAAAGATTCGGTATCAAAGGAAAACTTGCTCCTAGATACGTCGGGCCTTTCAAGATTCTTGGCAAAAGAGGCGATCTAGCCTATCAGCTCGAGCTCCCTTCAAACTTTGCAAATGTTCATGATGTCTTCCATGTGTCTCAACTTCGCAAATGCTTCAAGGCACCTGAGCGCATGATTCCGTTTGAGGAGATTGATCTTCAACAAGACCTGTCCTACCGAGAGCATCCAGTTGCAATTCTCGAAGAAACCGAACGCAAGACTCGCAACAAGTCCATCAAATTTCTGAAAGTCAAGTGGTCACATCACACCGACCGAGAAGCTACCAGGGAACGAGAAGATCATCTTCGTTCCGAGTACCCTTCCTTTTTCCAGTCCTAGATCTCGGGACGAGATCTTTTTGTAGTAGAGGAGAGTTTGTAATGCCCCGGATGTAATACTTTCCCTTTTGGGTATATAATATATCTCCGGCTTCATCTATTTCCATTCCGGGTTCTTTGTCTTTCGGGTTTTCGTCGTTTTGTTGTGTGAGTGTGTGGCATTCATTCATATCATGTAGACATGTGCATTGCATTGCATTTGTGTTGTCGGTTGCCTCCGGTTCGTCGTGTTTCTTCCCGTTGTCCGTTTCGCGTTCCGGAGCTCCCTCACGTGTCCGTGACGTCCCGTAGGCCTACTTTGTTGTTCGGGCGTTTAACGTTACCGGTGTGCCGCAAGGTTGTTGTGTGTGTTGTTGTTTTGTTGTGTGCAACCCACCTCTCAAATCTCGTCTCGTTTGGACTCCGTTGTCTTTTCCATCCGTTGCTCGTGTGGGTCCAAAGTGCCTTCACGTCGTGTCCTGAAAACACCCCCTACTGCATTCTTTTATCTCCTTCTAGGCCTTTAAAATCTACCCCCGTGATCGGATCCGTCGGATCGCGATCGGAGGGCTCCTAGCGCCCCCAAATCTCCAAACCCTAGCAAAAAACTGCTATATTTAGACCCTCCTAGTCTATTTTGGGCATCCCCTCCTTCTTCCCCTTCTCCACCTCTTTCTTTTTCCTTTTTCCTTCTCAGATCCAATCCCCAATTTTTTTCCTCCTGAGAATCCCGAGTCAGCCGCCGCCAGCCGCAGCTAGCAGCATCGCCGCCCGCTTCGTCCGATCTGGAACCAGCCGCCAGGGTCAACGGGCGCTCGATCCCTTCGCCGATCGATCGCTGCATCGGTCTCGCACCGCATCGCCGCCTGGGCCTCGGGCCAAGTCAGCCGCTCCGCCGGCCCGTACCTCCCACTCCGCGCGCGGGACCACTTCGTCGGGCCGAGCTGCCTCGGTCAGCGCCAGGGAGACGCCCTCCCTTCGGCAGGCCGGCGCCCGGCTCGCATCGCGCCACTTCCCCGGCCCGCTTCGCCCTCCAACGCGCCGGGCCGCCTCCCAGCAGCCGCCAGCCGCCCCGGCTGGGCTTCCACTCCGCAGCCGGGCCTCGCCACCGCGCCCGGGCCACTCGCCTTCGCCCCGAGGCCCATCATCGCCGCGCCCCCGCACCGAGTCGCCGGGCCAGGCGCGCCGCCTTCCTCCGCCGGGCCAGATCCGCCGCCGCCGGCCCATCTTCTTTTTTTCCAGATCTGGACTAAGGTTGACATCCCCCTTTTCTCTAAGTCCCTGTTAACTGTTCTGAAATGCTATGTTTGACCATGCATAACTTTTACTGTGTTGCTCCGTTTTGCGCGTGTAATATGTCCAGACGTTCGTGGAGATGTGCTCTACGTTTTACCTGTTGTTGTCATGCATGTTAGAGATCATCTAGGTGCTTGTTTTGCTGTTGCAAGAGTGCATCATGATATAAACTGCTGCTATGTGTTATTTTTATGCCACCTTTGCCATGTGATATCTTTTAGCTCGTTTGTCCGAATGATGCAAATGACATGTCCACGTGTTCGTCTTGCCACGAACTACGTGATGCTTGTGATAGGTTGCATGGTAGATTTTTTATTGCCTTTTTATCATCGTTGCAAAGTGCCACGCTCATGTGATGTTGTTTCACTTGTTATGAAATGCCATCTTGTTGAGCTCGTTGCAATCGTTGTGTTCACCTCTATGATGCATGCTTGTGTGTTTCGGGATCACCTTCATGTGCACTTTGATGAGGTGCTTACCCTTTGCCATGTTTAGTTTCGAGGTGACTTAAACATGCTCTTTTATATGCCATGATGATATTGCTGTTTTAGGACTTAGTGGTTTTTCACTAAGTCTGAAATCTGTAACGTTCCGATGCCATGTTCGTGTGATGTTCTAGGAAAAAGCATGATAGTTTTGGAGTGGATTTTGTTTGTTCCGTGTAGTATATATTGTTGTCTTTCCATTCATGTCCTCACATGTCCATTTAAGTGGCTGTAGCATGTTTATCTTTTGCTCTAAAGTTTCAATAAAATTCTGCTGCCAGAATTTTATTGTAAAGTTCAATATGTCCAAGATCATTGCTATTGATCTGTGACTCCGTTGGGGGTGCACCTTGGACATAGTTGCTGTACTATATGCCTAGTTTGTGTTCATGTCTTTTGCCATGCTTTTTGGGTGCCGTAGCTTAATTATTTTGAGCTCCGAAGATGCTATGATGCTGTAATTTTCAGCTTTTGCTCAAATCTTGTTTCGGGCATAACTTTTAGCTCGTAACTCCGATTTCAGCGAATCTTATATCAAACTTGGTTGTTTTTCTGTGTAGATTAATAATATCAGATTGTTATCATGTTTTGAGGTGATTTGCTTGAGTGATATTTTCCGTGCTCCGTGTGCATCCTTAGTGCATCCATCATGCATTCATCTTTTCCGAGTGCGCATTGCATCTTGTTGATTGGTGCTTGGTGTGATTGTTTTGTTTAGAGCCGGAAGCTGAGACCGAGTACGAAGTTGAGCACGAGGTTTCCAACGAGATTGAGCACGAGGACCCTTCTTACGATCCGAACGACTTCTCTTCAGGCAAGATGACCGAACCACGATAACATTACTATCTTTGCCTATTGCTAGTAGTCTCGATCTATAGTTTTGCCTCGATGCCCATGATCTTCTTGTCAGCCTCCTATTTGTAACCAATTGCCATGTTTAACCAACCTACCTATGCAAACCGTAGCTTGGCTAAGTACGCTTCGCTCAGCCCTTCTTATAGCGTTGCTAGTTGCAGGTGAAGTGAAGATGCTTGCTCCATGTTGAAGTTTGGTTGGGTTATATCACACTATATGAATGCTTAAAACGAAATCATCTATATATTGGCAAGGGTGGAAGGCTAAGCCTTTTGCTTGGTGATTTGTTCCACTCATGCCGTTAGGATCCGTATAAGCCGGTATTATGTTCCTTGATTATGCGTTCCTAACACGGTTGGGGTGTATGGGACCCCCTCGATAAACCGCTAAGTGCTAAGTCTTTTCCAGCAAGTCCCAACATTGGTACTATTTGCCTAATAACTAAATAATTTGCATAGGGAGTAATTAACCCGAGTTCTTAATCAACCACCCCGGGCCAGTGCTCCTCATGAGTGTTGGTCCGAAACGGGGAGCCTGCGGGGTCACCACGAGGGAACTCAAGGATTGATATAAACCCGTAGCTTCGCCCATTCGGTCGTGTCCTGAGACTTAGATACGCGCGGCTACTATCAGGGTGTCGACACGCCGGGAGGATTTGCTGGATTAGCCTTACCTTAGCTCGGTATATCTTGAGCACGGGATTCCGAGGATACTCGGGTCTTCCCACTTTGGAGTTGCGACTCCGCGGATCGTGGGCTTGTAATGGGTCAAGTTGGAACACCCCTGCAGGGTTTTGAACTTTCGAAAGCCGTGCCCGCGGTTAAGTGGCAGATGGGAGCTTGTTAATTCCGGTTGTAGATAACTTGACACAATGTTACTAATACACTACCAGCGTGTGTTCCGTGACTGTCAATTTCCGAATAGGGATTCGGGAGTTGAACACGGAGGGGTTATGATTGGTGAGCTTGTAGCTAGGATCTCTTCGTGATCACTTCTCGCCGAGGCCTTCTCTTCTCGCTCTCACTTACGTAAGCTAGATGCTAGTTGCTGCTGCAGACTTATCCTTTTCTTCAGCCTTTTTCCTCACCCAAAGGCTTTGATAGTCTTGTTACCCGGAGACGGGATTGCTGAGTCCTCTGTGGCTCACAGTTACTTCACACGCCAGATGCAGGTCCAGCTGTGAGCTATCCAGGTGATGGCACCGAGCTGGATTGGGAGTACGACGAGGAGCGTAGTCGGTACTACGTGCGCTACCCGGACGATCAGTAGTGGAGTCTCTTACTAGGATTCGATCCGCCTGTGGTTTATTTATCTGAGTTCGGTACTTTGGCATTTGGCTTTTGCCCTTAGAGGGTTGTGATGTTCTTAATGTATGATGTTGAGACTTGTACTGTAATTCTGTGACGTGGCGAGTGTAAGCCAACTATTTTCAGTTTACTATCCCCTCTTTTACATGAGTTGTGCAAAGATTACCGAACTTGAGATCATTCTAGGATGGATTTATGCCTTTAAGTCGTGCCTCGACACGTAGGAGGTATAACTCCATCCTGGGCATTACAGGGATCGTCTGCGCCGACCGTTTCTTCTACAACAGCGGCGTCATCAGCAACGACCTCCGTCTCCATTGGCTCAGCTACGGACCGGTCTGACGGAGGAAAAGGAAAGAAAAACAGTCAAGCAAATATCCAAAAAAAAGAGGAATCTAAAGAAGAAAAGTCCAAGGGAAGAATGAAGCGAGGGAGGTTACCTGCGCGAGCCGGCTCTTCGGCGAGCTCCCTTGCCGGAGAGCTCTCCCTCGGCGGCGTGGTTGTAGCTCCCGCCGGCGGAGGGCCGCTAGTGCTATCCCTCGCTGGAGAACTCACCCTTGGCGGAGTACTCGCCCTTGGCGGAGTGTTCTCCCTTGCCGGAGAGCTTCCCCTTGGCGGTGTGGTCGAAGCCTGCGGCACGTCAGGAGCGGTCTCCTGGCGCTCCTGGTGCTGCTGCTCTGCTCCTACACGGATCAACGAACAAGACGTCAGTAAAGAAGAAGCGCCCATGCGCGCCTAACAGCAGAAGATGAACCACACTTTCGCTGGGGGCTGCGCTGGGGGCTGCTCTGAAGACCAGTTGCCGGGTCCGGCAAGCTTGTCTCGGGCGCACCCCCTGCCGTTGCGGCGGGCTCGTCCTCGATGACAATCACCGGGACCTTGGCTCTCTTTGCCGCCCTCTGGGCCAAAGTTCTGAAAAGGAACAGGTTCAGAGTAAGGCAAATGAGATGCAAGACAAAGAACAGCGAAAATCGAAGAAATACAAGGGTTGCAAAGTCTTACTCTTCTTCTTCCTCGTCGGAGCTGAGCGCGGAGAAATCAAAGTCTGGCCCGCGCGCAGTACGAGGAGGCGGAGGAGTGGGCTCCCTTGGCCGCTTAGCGGGAGCAGGGGCGGTGGTCTGAGACGACCCCGCTCCGGCTGCCGCCGTGGCGTGAGGGGCGGGAGAAGCAGAAGCGGTGGTCCGAGAGGACCCGCTCCAGTTGCAGCAGATGCGCGGGGTGCTCCCGCGGCAACCTTGCTTGCCGCGGTGGAGCGCGTCGTGCGGTGCGCCTACTGCTGGCCCGCCTGCCACTCCGTTACGTCCCCGGCCTTGCGGAGGCGCCTTCTTGGTGGAGCTGGAGGCTCTGCTGGCGGTGGCGAGCTACCTGAAGACGAGGAGGAGGAGGAGTCGATCTCCAGCGAGCCGCTCGTGTCCTCAGCAGGCCCGCTCGATTCGACGCCCTGCTCGGCGGGCCTGCTCGACCCGACGCCCTGCTCAGCGGGCTCACTTGTCTCGGCGACCTGCCCGACAAGCTTCCTCGCTTTGAAAAACTCTTCTCGCTCGGCAAGGCTTGCCGCCTCGGCTGCCTCCGCCTCCTCCACGGTGAATCCGAACTCTCCCGCGGCCGCTGCTGCCGCCGCCTCTTCCAGCCTGGTGGCGATGTACGCCATCTCCCTGTCGGTGGTGTCGCGGGTGAGGCCCTTCTTCTCGTCGGAGTTAATTGACACTTCTTCCAAGTTGTCGAAGAACGCCTGCACAGCTTCGTCGGTAGGCTCTTGCCAAGTTGGGTCAATCCCATGGGAGTCGCACAACGGCATCACTGCACGGATTCCGCTGAGCGACGAGTTGTTGCACAGCGGAACTACGCCCCTCGGCAACGTGAACCATTCGGGATGGTCGGGGTCGTACTTGAACAACGCCTGGGGCATCGCGTTGAGCTCCAGGATAGTGAAGTTATAATTGAGGCCCGGGCGCAGCCTCATGATATCTGCCGCGTTCTCGAAATCCCAGGCGGGCCTCTTCCTCTCCTGCAGGGGGGCGATGCGGCGGCGGAGAAAGTCTGCTCCAAATGCGCCTACAGTCAGCCCGGCAAGCCTAAGGCGAAGGATCCAGGCAGTGGCAATCTTCAGTCTTCTATCTTCCGGGGCCAAGTTGCTCCTGTCGTCGCCACGTACTACTGGGGCTTGGCGCCGGGCGTTAAAGTGCTGCGGGTTATCCTCTACGATCCAACACCAATTGGCTCTCCACTCATCCCACTTGCCGCGGAGCTCTCCCAATAAGTAAGCTTCCTTCTTGTGGGTCCTAGAGATCCAAGAGATTCCGCCAGACAGAGGCTCTCCCCTCTCAACTCGGGGCGTGAAGTAGTGGCGGAAAAGAGCTACATTTGGGAAGACTCCGACAAAGTTTTCGCACAGATGTGCGAAAATGGCCATGGTCAGAACGGCGTTGGGGGTGAAGTCAAGGAGGTGGAACCCGTAGGTGTTCATGATGTTGCAAAAGAACTCGGAGAAGGGCGGGCAGAGCCCGCAGTAGAAGAACAGGGCGAAGAACGCATATTCGCCCGGGAACATTTCGCAAGCGATGGCTGGGAGTACCTTGGTGCGCGGATGCGCCCGCGTCTCCGTCGACCAGAAAAGGTAGAAGGCCTCCCTCAGCTCCCTCGCGTCAAGCTTGGGGGGGAAGACCGCCTTCTTCTTCCGCATCGCCGCGAGCCGCAGCGCCTCGACCGACTTCTTAGTCTTCCCCTTCTCGCCTTTTGGGGCCATGGCGGAAGCGGTGAAGGAGGTCGACGGCGCTGGTAGTGCTGGTGGCGACGGAGGGCGGAGCGCTGCTCTCTTTTGGCCTTCGGGAAGGAGGGGAGCGGCGGAGGTTTCTGAGGATTGAAGAAGCAACGGGCGGATGGACGAACTGCCCCTATTTCCCCTGCTTACAAGGGGGGAGGGGGCGGACGTTCCGCATTTCCAACTAAAGGAACCACCCGCGATCTCTCCCACGACGCCGCGATCGACTCGTGCCGTTAGGGGAGGGCGCGGTGGATACGGAGTAAGATACGGCGTGCGGCAGGCCACGCGTGCTCGTGCACTCTTTTGGGCCTGGCCCAACAGCGCTCGGCACCATGTATGGCCTAGGCCCGGGGCTCCTGTCGGTGTACTAAAGTAGGGGTACCTTAGTATCCCGAACTTGTGCACGGGTAGTTGCAGCGTCCGGCAGAGAGGCTTGTCGGGCGACTGCCAAGATCCTCCGTGGTTCCCTTGGAGCCATTCAAGAACAAAGTATTCAAGCCAAGGGGACAAGGCCCCGGCAAGAGGAGCTTGCCGGGAAGACCACTCGAGGCACAAGACCACTCAAGGCACAAGGCCCTGGCAAGAGGAACTTGCCGGGAGGGACAACCAAGACACATCAAGGAGATTACCGCGACGCGCCACGCGTCCCGGCAAGGCCCGGTGAGGGACAAGCTCCCAGAAACGACAATATAGTGACCGCGGCAAGGCACTTGCCGCGGCAAGCTTCCACTCAGTACCCTCGCTCCAGCGCATCGATCCACGTGTCGCTCTGGGACCATTCCAGGCGCATGTGGCGGAAGGCTGTGCAGCTAGGGGGTACACGGTGGCAAGCAGCGATGACGAAGCTACCGTCATGGCGGACGGTGGCGCCCCTGACGGCCACTTTTTGCACTGTTTGGGCGACGGCGACGGGCATTTAATGCCCTTGTCCCCTATCGTCAGGGTTAGGTATGGAGCACTGTACAAACACTGTTCCAACTACCCCCTTTTTTACATTTTTACCCTCAACTACGTTGCCACCTGTCGGTGACCCCTTGAGCATATAAAAGGAGGCCCATGCGCAACGTAGGGGAAGGGCGGATTCGAGTTAGACATTCGAATACTCTCACGCTCGGTCTTGCTAGCCGCTGGAGTGTACTGTAGCTCTCAGCACTCCCGAGCAAGAACTCAATACAAACCAAAGCAGGAGTAGGGTTTTACGCATCCGTGCGGCCCGAACCTTGGTAAACTGCTCGTGTGCTCGCCTCGATCCGCTCTTTGTGCAATCTCCGCCCCCTGCCGTACCGAAAAGGGGCTTCGGTCCCATAGGTGTTCGTGGGCGATCAGTTTCCCCGACAACAGGAGTATTAAATATCCAGAGGCATTTAGTATGCAATGTCAAATTATAATTTTAGTTATTTTCTACAGTAGAGAATGATAAGGTTTTGAGTTGATTTATACTAACTTATCTCACGAGTTCTTGTTGAGTTTTGTGTGGATGAAGTTTTTGAGATTTAGGGAAACTGTGACATAAGATGAATTAAGGAGACACAAGAGCTCAAGCTTGGGGATGCCCAAGGCATCCCATGCTAATATTTCAAGAAATCTCAAGCATCTAAGCTTGGGGATGCCCCGGTAGGCATCCCACCTTACTTCATCAACAACTATCGGTTAGTATTGGTTTAGTCTAAGTTTTTGCTTCTTCGCATGATATGTGCTATCCTTGCAATGTCATTTTATTTTGTTTTGCTTGCTGTTTCAATAAAGTACTTAAGATCCGTTTTTATGAGAGAGAGAGTCTTCACATATTTACATAATTATTCGACTACCCATTGATCTTCACTTATATTATTGGAGTAATTTTTCATTTACTCACGTGCTTCACTTATATCTTATGAGTGAATGGTTGAATGAATTGAATATTATAAATCTGAAAATATATATGCTTCATATGCTTATACCATGGGGAGTAATGACTTCACATATAATAAGTAGAGATGGTAAATTTATTGAAAGTTAGCAAAGATAGTATTGGTCACATGAACAATTCATGAAAGAATATTGAAGGAAGAGAGATTTCACATATAAATATACTATCTTGGTCATCTTCTATGATTGTGAGCCCCATTAATTATTTTCAAACTTGAGCAAATTAGTTGAAGTTGGACAAGGAAGACAACATACTGAGTTATGTTAGGGTATATTTGTATAGAAGTTATATTGTTATGGATCCTCCAACATTTGGTGCTTTCTATTTAGAATCTTTTTCTAGCCAAAATTTCTGTACTAAGCGGGAATACTGCTTGTCCATCCAAAATCCTTGAACCAAGTTTCTTCCATGAGTGTCCACCATATCTACCTATATGCGGTATTTACCCGTCGTTCCAAGTAAATTTGCATGTGCCAAACTCTAAACCTTCAAATAATAATCTGTTTTGTATGCCCGAATCGCTCATATAGTGAATAGGGGATATCAGTATCTTCCAAGCTAGGTGGGTTATTCTCACGATGAGTGTTTATTCACTTATCGTTCACGAGAGAGTGGCTGGTAATTGGGATGCCCGGTCCAATGATCAAAAGATCAAAAACAAAATTTCAAATAATTCAACAAAACTCCCCCAGGACTGTTGTTGGTTTGGACAGTACCCATTGTTTCTGACCAGCCGTGGAGTGTGATTGTTGGTGGAGGGGATATAAAAACTATACCATTCCGTTTGGGAACCGCCTATAATGTGTCTAGCATGGAAGATGGTGAGAACTCTTAGTTGTTATGTTGACAATGAAAGCATGCCTCTCAAAATTATTTTCATCTCTGTTTTAAAAGCTTCGAGCTCTAGCACCTCTGCAAGTCCCTGCTTCCCTCTGCAAAGGGCCTATCTTTCACGTTTATGCAAGAGTCAGTAGTATTCCTTGTCATTTCAACCTACTCTTTAGTTGGCAAGCATAATGTGGTGGGGAAAGATCTAAGCATATATGGCCATTCAAATATATTTGATCATGAATTATTATTGTTGACAATTATCTATATGATAAATAAGTAGGGAGGCGAAACATTAAGCCCCTATCTTTCTATGTGTTCAATGGATGCTATTTGTTCTAAAAATATGCTTTGAGTGTTAGCAATCATGGAAGACTATATGATAGTTGAGTATGTGGGATTTCCTGAATCAAAGCTCTTACATAGACCATTCCTGAAAATAAGATGAATTGCAATTGTTTGATGACTGAGAACCTAGTTTGTTAGTTTCCAAGAAAGTTTATGATCTATGCTTTAACATGAGAATATCTTGCTACTTGATCATGAGAAGTTTTATGAGATGAACTATTGTTATGATATATAATGATGCTAGAAAAAGTGATTGAAATTATCATTGATCAAACTTGTGCACTTGCTAGCATTCACACTTCATAAATTATTTATTTTATCATTTACCTACTCGAGGACGAGCATGCATTAAGCTTGGGGATGCTGATACGTCTCCAACGTATCTATAATTATGAAGTATTCATGCCATGTTTACAACAATTATATATGATTTTGGTATGATTTGATTAGAACTAACCCGGACTGACGTTGTTTTCAGCAGAACTACCATGGTGTCAATTTTTGTGCAAAAATAAAAGTTCTCGGAATGAGCTAAAAATTTACGAAGAATATTTTTGGAAAATAAAAAAAATACTAGAACAAAAAGATATCGGATACGAGTCCCGATGCAACCACAAGGGTGGGGGCGTGCCCCTCTAGGGCGCACCCCTGCATTGTCATCTCCTCGTGGGCCCCCTTGACTTGTCCCCGACGCCAACAAATTATATAAATCCCAAAACCTCCAGAAATAAACCTAGATCGGGAGTTCCACCGCTACAAGCCTCTGTAGCCACCAAAAACCAATCAGGAGCCCGTTCCGGCACCATGTCGGAGGGCGAAACCATTACCGGTGGCCATCTAAATCATCCTGGCGGTCTCCATAACGAGGAGGGAGTAGTTCACCCTCGGGGCTGAGGGTATGTACCAGTAGCTATGTGTTTGATATCTCTCTCTCTCTCTCTCTCTCTCTCTCTCTTGTTCTTGATTTGGCACGATCTTGATGTACTGCAAGCTTTGTTACTATAGTTGAATCATATGGTGTTTCTCCCCCTCTCTACCTTGTGATGAATTGAATCTTTTCCTTTGAGGTTTTGTTATGTCGGATTGAATCTTTGGATGTGAGAGCACTTGATGTATGTTTTGCGATGGGATATCCGTGGGGATAATGGGATGTTCTGTTGCTCTACTTGATGTATGTTTTGGTTATCAACTTGCAGATTCCCGTGGTGACATTTGGGTAATCTATGCATAGGTGTTCGTACTTGTTTTCATATTACTTTCTCCGGTAGAAATCTTGGGATGCTTTTCTTTGTGTTGGATTGAATATCATGAATCTGAAATTGTGTGATGCATATCGTATAATTAACCCACAGATACTTGTGGTGACATTGGAGTATTTAGGTGACATTATGGTTGATTGATGCTTGTCACGTGGTGTTATTCTAGTACGAACTCTAGGGTTGTTTGTGGAACTTGTAGGAATAGCCCAATAGATCGATCAGAAAGAATAACTTTGAGGTGGTTTCCTACCCTACAAGCAATTTCACCTTATGTTCTCCGTGATAGGAACTTTGGAGTGATTCTCCGTTGCATGTTGAGGGATTGTTATATGATCCAATTATGTTATCATTGTTGAGAGAACTTGCACTAGTAAAAGTATGAACCCTAGGCCTTGTTTCCAAACATTGCAATACCATTTGTGCTCACTTTTATCATTAGTTACCTTGCTATTTTTATATTTTCAGATTTCAAAAACCTATATCCAGCATCCATATTACACTTGTATCACCATCTCTTCGCCGAACTAGTGCGCCTATACAATTTACCATTGTATTGGGTGTGTTGGGGACACAAGAGACTTTTTGTTATTTGGTTATAGGGATGTTTGAGAGAGACTATCTTCATCCTACGCCTCCCATGGATTGATAAACCTTAGGTCATGCACTTGAGGGAAAATTGCTACTGTCCTACAAAACTCTGCGCTTGGAGGCCCAACACGAGTCTAAAAGAAGAAGGTTGTGTAGTAGACATCAGTGATGAGTGCATGTTATTTAATTCTTATCATTTTGTGTGCTCCACCAAGATGTATGTGACATGGAAGAGTGACCCGTGATCCTAACTAATTGTGCATTTGCATTCAAACGCAAATTTTAAATAATGCACAAATTTAGGGGGGCTCTTGCTTATCGCATACTTCTCAAAGCAATGATGTATTTCATTCATATTACCATTTGTCGAAGCTTTTATCTATATGTTATCATCAATTACAAAAAAGGGGGAGATTGAAAGTGCAACTAATCCCGAGGTGGTTTTGGTAATTCATAACAACATATAGCACATTGAAGTAATATCCATTCAAGTTTGATATTTCAGAAAGTTCAATGAATGGCATGGCATGGACTAGAGATGTGGACCCCTCAAAATGTTAAGGACACATATTGGCAAAAGCTCAAGACTCTTCATTTACATTTTAGTGATCCAAGATCGCATTGAAGGGGATGAGGTGTTGCTTAATGGTCTACTTGCTCAAGTGCTTAGTTATATTGCTCCAAAACCCTCAGCGACTTTCTCATTTCCAAATATGCCCAAAACATTAAGTCAAACTCGGCCTCACCGATTCTTTCTATCCTACACCACCGAGTTCTCATGACATAGCCACTGCCAGAAACCCTAACAGTTCGGTCACACCGATACGGATCTCGGTCTCACAGAGATGGCCTTGCAAACTCTCTGTGTCTCTTTCATAACATTTCGGTCTCACCGAAATGAGCGATCGATCACACCGAGTTTGCCTGACTAACTCTTTGTCTGCTCTTTGATGAAACTGGTCTCACCGAGTTCAAGCAATCCACGTCACCAAGATGAGGTTTTGCCCTAGCCCTAGCACATCGGTCCCACTGAATTGTTCCAGTCGGTCCTACCGAGATTCCTAATGTTCACATTTTGAACTGAATCGGTCTCACCGAGTTCTTCTATTCGGTGTGACCGAGTTGGGTCGAATGTGTGTAACGGTTTGATTTTGTGTGGAGGCTATATATACCCCTCCACCCCCTTCTCCATTTGTGAGAAAGCCATCAGAACGTGCCTACACTTCCAGCATACATTTTCTAAGAGGGAACCACCTACTCATGTGTTGAGACCAAGATATACCAATCCTACCACAAGAATCTTGATCTCTAACCTTCCCCAAGTTGTTTTCCACTCAAAATCATCTTTCCACCACATCCAAATCCGTTAGATAGAGTTAAGTGCTGGGGAGACTATCATTTGAAGCAAAAAAGCAAGGAGTTCATCTTCAACACACCATATATTACCTTTTGGAGAGTGGTGTCTCCTAGATTGGTTAGGTGTCGCTTGGGAGCCTCCGACAAGATTGTGGAGTTGAACCAAGAAGTTTGTAAGGGCAAGGAGATCGCCTACTTCGTGAAAATCTACCCGAGTGAGGAAAGTCCTTCGTGGGCGATGGCCATGGTGGGATAGACAAGGTTGCTTCTTTGTGGACCGTTCGTGGGTGGATCCCTCTATGGACTCCCGCAGCCGTTACCCTTCGCGGCTTGAAGTCTCCATCAACATGGATGCACGATAGCACGGCCTATTGGAACCACGCCAAAAATGTATGTGTCTTCATTGCATTTGCAATCTCCAAACCCTTTCCCCTTATCTTCATATGCAATGTTTTACTTTTCGCTGGTACACTCTTAGACTCGCATGTGTAGGGTGATTGCTTGACTTGTGATAATTACTAAAATCTGCCCACAACTAAAATTGGGAAAATGTTATATTTTTATTTGGTCAAGTAGTCTAATCACCCCCTCTAGACCTACCTTCGTTCCTACACAAAGCAGTTAAACAAATAAGTTTTGCAAAAGGTACCTGTTGTGGCATTGGAGTTTTTCTTGGATCCTGAAAATTTGAGTAGCTAGTAACACGGTTAGAGCAACCGGTTGCAGCAACAAAGCAGTTAAACAAACAAGTTTTGCAAAAGGAACATATTGTGGCATTGGAGTTTCTCTTGGATCTTGAAAACTTGAGTAGTCAATAACTTTATTAGAGCAACAAGTTACAACAGCAAACCTGGTACACCAATATATTTTTGAAAATGCAATTGGACTTCCAATTGGATCCTGAAAACTTGAAGTTGGTAAGATGATTATAGCAACAAGTTACAACAGCAAACATGTTACACAATTTTTTATACATGTACCTGCTGTGCAATTGGACTTCAATTGGATCCTGAAAAGCTGAAGTTGGTAAGATCATTACAGCAACAAGTTACAGCAGCAAACCAGGTAAACAAGGAAGTTTTTGAAAACATACCTGTTGTGCCAACGGAGTTTCAGTTGGATCTTGCAAACTTGAATGTTAGCAATCATAAATGAAGTATTGCAAGAGCCATAAGAAACTAACATCAAACTAGTAAAACTAACCATTTTTGGCAACGTATTTAATTACGCATGAACTAGTAAAACTAACAAGTTCTTAGCAACGTATTACAGTAACAAGTCCGTACCGTTTACCACCAACACAAACATCTGTAAATTTCTCTGATGTAAGCAAAATGATTTTGACACACACACACACATACACACACACACACACACACACACACACACACACACACACACACACAGATATATATATATATATATATATATATATATATATATATATATATATATATATATATATATATATATATTGAAAATATGTTGTCCCTCAAATAAACCTGCCAGTTGTCTGTCTATGAACATGCAAACATTACTAGTGCTACAAGTGATACAGCAAACCATTTAAACAAATAGGGTATCAGACGTAAATTACACATGAATTTTGCTGTACCCTAGAAGTACATATGACCAGCTATCTACGTTCTTAAGTAGCTATTTAAGTTCACAAAAATAGGTAATTCTTAAAAGTAAGTATCAAACACGTAGATAGGCGCAGTCTATAATAGAATTAATAGGCTATGGCATAATGTAATCAGTAGCAAACAAATTAAGCCAAGCAACGTAATTGAACAAATTTAGAATCAATGGATATCTAAAATTCTGAGAAGCAGGTAACAGAACTTACGCTAGCTCTTTGTATAGGCACACTAGCTCATTGCGGCGGAACTTACGCTAGCTCATTGAGGCTCACTGCAGCTCTGCTTGCGCTTGGGATGTTCCATGTACAAGTACATGTTACCACTCGATTGGATGTGCATGCCTCGTGCTCCTTGCATCCCCCTCTGCATTTTTGACACGGTGAATGATTGATCAAATGAGTGGAACCGACCTTGCTGTTGTACCCGATGACATGTACTTACAAGGTTATACATGTGTGCAGGATGTGTACCAGATCCCATAGTGCCATCATGCTTCACTAAAAAATGGTTTTGCTTGTTTCACATGATATATACAGAACAAATAAGAGTTAAAGTTAGAGTTGCATATGCGTGCAAGCTAAGAGAGCAGTAAAAAGATATCCAAACATTGTCGTAACAGTGCACAAGGGAGTGATATGTGGATACCTAGTTCGGGCCGGCGTTAATGCATGTTCTCCTAGCTAGTGTGCGGGTCACTTCAGAGCCGTTGAGGGTGATGTGCTGGTGTTGGCTTGTCATGTACGGATGTAGATCTTGAGCGGCAGCGGAGCGCTACGATGCGGTGGACAAGGTCGTTGATGAAGCACCAATGACGTCGGGGGGTGGAAGTGCGATGATGTTCTCAGTGAAGTAGCCCCAGTGAGGTGGGTGACGGTGTCGGTGAAGCGCACCTGATGCGGTGGAAGTCGGTGCCTATGAGGCACGTTGGCTATGGTGGTCGACGTTGTGGGTGGACCACCTGGTGCGGTCGATGAGGGCATATATGAGGTAGGTCCGGTGTAGTGGTGAACCATGACCGTCGTCTTATGCAAAATTCATATACCAAGTACCTATCACAAACCCTTATCCTTCGCACTACATTATTTGCCTCTCGTTTTCCTTTCCCCCACTTCACCCTTGCCGTTTTATTGCCCTTCTTTTTCTGTGTGTTTATCGCTCGCTTGCTTTCATGTCTGAGATGGAGGAAGTTATCATTGAAAAGGGTAGTAATGTTGAGGGCAACGTCTATGTTGATCCTCCAGATGAAACTACCACTTTACATACTAAGAAGTTCCGGGTTGGTAGTGGTAATATTATTGGAAAAGGAGTTCTTCAAGACTTCTTTACTTGTGCCGGTACTTTACCCACTATGAGTGGATCTATTCTTCACAGAACTAGTAGCCTTGCGGATGCCATATCTATGCATGTAGTTGAAATTCAAAGGCAATTTATCCATGTGCATCCTTGCATTCAGAGATTTTTTGTGGAATTTACCAATATTGAGCATTCTTCTGTTAAGCGCGCAGCTACTATCTTTTTGGCTCATGAGTTCAGATTTATCATGAAAGAGGCCAAAGAAATCTTTACTCATTACGAAGTGGATGCTGGTCGTCCTCCTATAGAAGCTATCTTATTCAATCAAGAGGACATTATGCGCTTAAGATCTCTAGATCATGTTGGTTTTAATGAAAACCTTAGAAAAAAGGTTCCTACCGATGTCTTGGTTGATAGAATTTCCGAATTGAATGATGATTTTTCTATTCAAAATAATGGGTTAGGCTTTTCCCTTGAGCGAAGGCACATGACCTTTTGCCAAAAGAAAGGTTTTAATGATGAATTGTTTGTGCAATATAAGGGGCCAAAGGAGGAACCTATACCTCCTGAGCTTGATATGGGTGACTTTTGTCCTATTAAATTTAGCCCTTTTGATTACTTTTGTTTGCCACAAAGAAAACTTGCTGCTGAACGTAGGGAATATGAGATGAGTTTTCGCGATCTATCTCATCATTATGGCAGTACCTAGATCTATTCTTGTATCGTGCCTAGCTAGGGGCGTTAAACGATAGCGCTTGTTGGGAGGCAACCAAAATTTTATTTTCTTTGTTTTTGCTTCTGTTTAGAAATAAATATTGCATCTAGCTTTTGTTTATATGTGGTTTTGTGTTTTAACTAGTGTTTGTGCCAAGTAGAACCTTTGGGAAGACTTGTGTGAAGTTTATATGATCATGCTGTAAAAAACAGAAACTTTAGCGCTCACGAGATTAGCTACCATATTTTACTGGAGAGTGCTATTTAGTTGATTCTTTTTGCAGATGATTAATAGACAAATTCCTCACGTTTAAAAATTTATTTCAATTTTTTTGGAGTTACAGAAGTATCCGAAAGTTACAGATTACTACAGACTATTCTGTTTTTGACAGATTCTGTTTTTCGTGTGTTGTTTGCTTATTTTGGTGAATCTGTGAGTAGTATTGGGGAATATGAATCATAGAGAAGTTGTAATACAGTAGGTTTAACACCAATATAAACAAAGAATGAGTTCATTACAGTACATTTGAGTGGTGGTTTGTTTTCTTATACTAACGGAGCTCACGAGATTTTTGGCTAAGTTTTGTGTTGTGAAGTTTTCAAGTTTTGAGTATGACTTTGATGGACTATGGAACAAAGAGTGGCAAGAGCCTAAGCTTGGGGATTCCCAAGGCACCCCAAGGTAAAATTCAAGGACAGAACCATTTTTCTTCCCGAACTACCGGATCGCCCGAACCGTTTTTCTTCCCGAACATTTTTAGCATGGGGTGACCTCCAATTTTTGCTCTTGCTAGCTGGACAACCGCGATGTGGTCTGTAGCTAATATGAAGAGTGGTCGTTTGGTACCGTACACGCTAATAAGCCATCTACAGGAATGAACGAATGGGGCCGAGCGGTCAACACTTGCTGGCATTGGGGCGAACAGTAGTGCGACTGTAAAAAAGCGGACATGGTCCCTGAGTGTCGCTCGGCGTTGTCCGTGTTTACCCGTGGTGCAAAAATATGTGGGTAAGGAGCTCACATTGCTTTGACGCAGACGAGGGGGAGTTTGACGAAGACTCGATGTGCGCCTTGGCGCTCGCGGAGCACGCCGGCACACGTGGTGGGTGTAGCCTTCGAGCCTCCGAGTGCTCGAAGGGGGTCCAAGCCGGTCGGACCCCGACCCACTAGGCATCTAGGAGGACGGGCAGCCAGGTGGGCTCTTCAGCCGGCCCGGTGTCAAAGTAGACGGGAGGCCAGCCGGCCAAGCGACGATGCGGGCCGGCATGCAAGCCGGCCGAGCGGTGACATGCGCAGGCGGGCGCAGAAGGGTGCTGTCTTCTTTTCACATTTTTTTGGCTGGCACCCGGCCCGACTTTTGCATGGGGTAGCCGGCCGCTTTTCTTTTCTTTTTTCTCTCTGTTTCCATGTGGAGCAGCCGGCCAAAGCGGGCGGCTGGAGAGGTAGGCGGCAGGCAGAGGGCGCGCACGCAAAGAGTGGCCAGCCTACGGGCGTAGCGGGGCCGGTGTGCGGGAAGCCGGCTGGCCCAGGCGGCGAGCAGGAGGAGCTGGCCCGCGGGGCATCAAGGCCGGCCAGCGCATGAGCTGGTGGGCGCGAGGAAGCCGGTGGTCGGCTGCGATGCATGGTGCGGGAGCCGACCGGAGGCGGCTTGGGAGCAGTGCAGGCGGAGTCCGGCCAGTGTGGGGACGGCTGGGAAGCGGCACTGTAGGCCAGAACGGCGAGCCGGCGCTATGGTGTGGGGGAAGCCGGCAAGGTGTGCAAGAACCATGGCCAGCAGAGGAGGAGGAGGCAGGGAGGGCGAAGGCGGCGGGGCCAGCGGGCGGCTGGACGGCGCAACGCGGCAAGCGGGCCCACACGCGCATCGACGGGGAGGCGCATGAGGTGCAGGAGCCAAGCAAGGCGGAGCAGTGCACCGGAGGGAGAACGAGGTGCCGCGGGCGGGGGTGTGTTCAGTGCTATATTTTTTCCAAATATTCTAGAAAAAATCATACTAAATTTTCAGGGCATTTGGAGAACTTTTATTTTCTGGTAATTATTTATTGCTTGCATAAATTCACAAAATAGTAAAATAATAGTATTTCTACTTTATTAACTATAAATAATAGAAAGTGAAATGTGGGTATAGAGAGTTGTGTTTACTAAATTCACCCATCTCATGCCCGTCAAAAGGAATCCATTAATAAGGTTGATCAAGTCTTATTAACAAACTTCTTCTGAATGACATGAAACCGGAGAGTATTCGTATAACACTAGGTTACCTCAACGGTGTTATGCATGTCCCCAACAATAAGAATATCATATTTCTTTATGACAGTAGGAATAGGAAATTCAAAACCTCCAATAGTTGTTGTTGATTTTTTTAATAGAGTTGATGCTATTCACTTGAGGTAGTTTCCTTAAAAAGTGTACTGTATGCTCGTTACCATTGACAGGAAAAATGACATTGCCTTTGTTGCAATCTATAACAGCCCCTGCAGTATTCAAAAAGGGTCAACCAAGGATGATCGACATACTGTCATCCTCGGGCATATCAAGAATAACAAGGTCTGTTAAGATAGTTACATTTGCAACTATGACAGGCACATCCTCACAAATACCGATGGGCATAGTAGTTGAGTTATTGGCCATTTTCAAAGAGATTTCAGTTGCTGTCAACTTATTCAAATCAAGTGTTCGATACAAAGAGAAAGGCATAACACTAAAACCTGCTCCTAAGTCACGCAAAGCAGTTTTAACATAGTTTCCTTCAATGGAGCATGGTATAGTTGGTATTCCTAGGTCTCCTAGTTTCTTTGGTATTCCACCCTTAATGTATAATTTGCAAGCATGGTGGAAATTTCAGCTTCTGGTATCTTTCTTTTATTTGTAACAATATCTTTCATATACTTAGCATAAGGGGACATTTTCAGAATATCAGTCAAACGGAGGCGCAAAAAGACATGTCTAATCATTTCACAAAAGCACTCAAATTCTTTATCATCTTTATTCTTTGAAGCTTTAGGAGGAAAAGGCATGGGTTTCTGAACCCATGGTTCTCTTTCTTTACCATGTTTCCTAGCAATGAAGTCTCTTTTATCATATCTTTTATTCTTAGGTTGTGGGTTATCAAGATCAACAAGAGGTTCTTTCTCCACATCATTATCATTACTAGGTTGAGCATCGATATGAACATCATCATTATCATGGTTACTAGGTTCATGTTCATTACCACATTATGTTTCAGCATCAGAAATAGAAATATCATTTGGGTTTTCAGGTGTGTCTACAGTAGGTTCACTAGAGGCATGCAAAGTCCTATCATTTTTCTTTTTCTTTTTATATGAACTAGGGGCATCAATATTAATTTTGTGAGAGTCTTGTTCAATTCTTTTATGATGACCTTCAGGATATAAAGGTTCCCGGGTCGTTTTACCACCTCTAGTCACAACTCTATCAGCATGATCATTCATCTTATTGTTCATCTCATAAAGCAAATCATTTTGTGCATTGAGAACTTGTTCTACTTGAGTTTTTATCATGGAAGCATGTTTACTAACAATCCTGAGATCATTGACAGTTCTAAACATATAGTCACTCAAGTGTTCAATCATATAAGCTTTTCATTTAAGTAGTCTACTAACATATGCATTGAAGTTTTCTTATTTAACAATGAAGTTATCAAATTCACCCACGCATTGACTAGCAGATTTAGTATAATGAATGTCACCTTCATCAAATATATAGAGAGAAATTACCTCTACTACCTATGTCGAGGTATTGAGACCATGTATTTCTTCAACAGGTGGTAAGTTCTTAACATCTTCAGCTTTAATAACTTTTCTTTCATTGATTTCTTTGCCTCTTGCATATCTTCGGGACTTAGAAATAGAATACCCCTCTTCTTTGGAGTTGGCTTAGGAGGTTCAGGAAGGGTCCACTCGTTATCATTTCTCAATATATTATTCAATAGTTCATCACCTTGTCCAATAGTTCTTTCTCTGAAAACACAACCAACAAAACTATCTTGGTGGTCCCTAGAAGCATCGGTTAGTCCATTATAAAAGACATCAAGTATTTCGTTTTTCTTGATAGGATGATTAGGCAAAGTATTAAGTAATTGGAGAATCCTCCCCCAAGCTTGTGGGAGACTATCTTCTTCAGTTTGCACAAAGTTAAATATTTCCTGTAGAGCAGCTTGTTTCTTATGAGCAGGAAAATATTTTTCAGAGAAATAGAAAATCATATCCTGGGGACTACGCACAGAACCAGGAGAAAGAGAATTAAACCATATCTTAGCATCACCCTTTAACGAGAAAGTAAACAACTTAAGAATATAATAGTAGTGAATATTTTTCCTCATCAGCAAATGGGGTGGCTATATCATTCAGTTTAGTGTGCCACAACGGTTTCAGTTTCATAACCATGGAAAGGATCAGATTCAACCAAAGTAATTAACTCAGGATCAACAAAGAATTCATAATCCTTATCGGTAACACGAATAGGTGAAGTAGCAAACTGAGGGTCATATTTCATACTAGCATTCAATGATTTTTCTTTCCACTTGCATAATAATTTCTTAAGATCATCTCTATCCTTACAAGCAAGAAAGTCTCTGGCTACCTCTCCATCCATAACATAACTTTCAGGTATAGCAGACAATTCATATCTAGGAGTGCTAGATCTAATAGGAGTTTCATAATTTTCAATTTCAAAGACTTCATCAGTTTAAGCAACTTCATTAGTTTCATCATTCTCAATATTTTTAACTCTAGCAAGTTGTTCATCAAGAAATTCACCTAGTGGCACATCATCATTAACCAAAGTACTAGATGTTGGGAAACGTAGCATGCAATTTAAAAAAAAAATTATGCTCACGCAAGATCTATCTAGGAGATGCATAGCAATGAGAGGGGGAGAGTGTGTCCACGTACCTTCGTAGACCGAAAGCGGAAGCGTTTGATAACGCTACAGATGTAGTCGAACTTTTTCTCGTTCCGGCCGATCAAGAACCGAATGTACGACACCTCCGAGTTCTGCACACGTTCAGCTCGATGACGTACCTCGTTCCTTTGATCCAGCAAGGTGTCGAGGAAGTAGATGAGTTCGGCCAGCATGATGGCATGGTGACAGTGATGGTAAACTGTGGAGGGGGCGCCACACACGGCTAACAATTGTTGGTGTGTGTTCTAGGGTGCCCCCTTCGCATGTATATATAGGTTGGAGGGGAGGAGAGGCAACCAAGGGGCGCGCCACAAGTAGGAGGAATCCTACTTGGGGTCCTCTCTCCTATTCCTATTCGGATTAGAAAGGGAAGAGGGGAGAGGGGAAATCCTATTCCCTTTTTCCTTTTCCACCTTCCCCTTTCCTTATCCAAATTGACCATCCCATATGGGGGGTGCAACATCCCCATTGTGGTTGGTGTGTTTCCCCTCTTTGCCCATAAGTCCCATATCTTTTGCCAGGGGTGCCCGGAACCCCTTCCGGTGACCTGATAAGTACTCGGTGCATCCTGAAACACTTCTGGTGTCTGAATATCATCGTACTATATAGCAATCTTTACCTCTCGACCATTTCGAGATTCCTCGGCATGTCCCTGATCTCATCCAGGACTCCGAACAACATTCGGTCACCAAATCACATAACTCATAATACAATATCCTCATCGAACGTTAATCGTGCAGACCCTACGGGTTTGAGAACTATGTAGACATGACCGAGACACTTCTCCGGCCAATAAACAATAGCGGAACCTGGATGCTCATATTGGTTCCTACATATTCTACGAAGATCTTTATCGGTCGAACCGTTATGACAACATACGTTATTCTCTTTGTCATCGGTATGTTAGTTGCCTGAGATTCGATCATCGGTATCTTCATACCTAGTTCAATCTCGTTACTGGCAAGTCTCATTACTCGTTTCATAATGAATCATCCCACAATTAACTCATTAGTCACATTGCTTGCAAGGCTTCTTATGATGCGCATTACCGAGAGAGCCCAGAGATACCTCTCCAATACTCGAAGTGACAAATCCTAATATCGATCTATGCCAACCCAACAAACACCTTCGGACATACCTGTAGAGCATCTTTATAATCACCCAGTCATGTTGTGACGTTTGATAGAACACAAGGCATTCGCCCAGTATCCGGGAGTTGCATAATCTCATTGTCGGAGGAATATGTATTTGACATGAAGAAAGCAATAGCAATGGAACTGAACGATCATTATGCTAAGCTAACGGGTGGGTCATGTCCATCACATCATTCTCCTAATGATGTGATCCCATTAACAAATGACAACACATCTCCATGGTTAGGAAACATTAACCGTCTTTGATCAATAAAATTCTAGCATGAATAATAAACATTTATCATGATATAAGGAAATATAAAATAACAACTGTATTATTGCCTCTTTTTGCATATTTCCTTCAGTATCCCACTTGCACTAGAGTCAATAATCTAGTTCACATCGCCATGTGAGTTCACATCTTTATGTGATTAACACCCATAGTTCACATCGTCATGTGACCAATACCCAAAGGGTTTACTAGAGTCATGTAATCTAGTTCACATCGCTATGTGAGTAACAAAGGTGTGATCATGTTTTGCTTGTGAGATAAGTTTAGTCAACGGGTCTACCACATTCAGATATGTATGTATTTTGAAAATTTATATGCCTACAATGCTCTGCATGGAGGTACTTTAATTACTCTCATGTTCAATGCGTATCTAGATCAGTGTCAAATCTTGCATCGAAGTAACTCTTTATAACGAACTATTTATCACCTCCATAACCGAGAAACATTTCCTTAGTCCTTTTTAAGGTAACTAAGGATAATTTTGACCGTTGTCTAGTGATATACTCCTAGATCACTATTGTACCTCCTTGCCAAACTCATGGCAAGGTACACAACAGGTTTGGCACACACCATGGCATACTTCATAGAGCCTATGGCTGAGGCACATGGAATGACTTTCATTCTCTCTATAGTTTCCTGTCGTGGTCGGGCTTTGAGTCTTACTCAACTTCATACCTTACAACTCAGGCAAGAACTCCTTCTTTGACTGATCCATTTTGAACTACTTCAAAATCAAGGTATGTACTTATTGAAAGTCTTATCAAGCGTCTTGATCTATCTCTATAGATCTTGATGCCCAATATATAAGCAGCTTCACCGAGGTATTTCATTGAAAAATTCTTATTCAAGTATCCTTTAATGCTATCCAGAAATTCTACATCATTTCCGATTAACAATATGGCATCCACGTTTGATATCAGAAATGCTACACAGCTCCCACTCACTTTCTTGTAAATACAGGTTTTACCGTAAGTCTATATAAAACCATATGCTTTGATCACCTTATTGAAGCGTATATTCCAACTCCGAGATGCTTGCACCAGTTCATAGATGGATCGCTGGAGCTTGCTCACTTTGTTATCACCTTTAGGATCGAAAAAACCTTCTGGTTGCATCATATACAACTCTTCTTTCATAAATCCATTAAGAAATGTAGTTTTGACATCCATTTGCCAGATTTCATAAAATGCGACAATTGATAACATATACAGACAGACTTAAGCATCGCTGCGGGTGAGAAAGTTTCATCGTAGTCAACTCCTTGAACTTGTCAGAAACCTTTTGCGACAAGTCGATCTTTGTAGATAGTAACATTATTATCAGCGTCCTTCTTCCTCTTAAAGATCCGTTTATTGTCAATGGCATGTTGATCATTGGGCAAGTCCACCAAAGTCCACACTTTGTTCTCATACATGGATCGTATCTCAGATTTCATGCCCTCAAGCCATTTATCGGAATCTAGGCTCATCATAGCTTCTTCATGGTTCATAGGTTCATCATGGTCTAGTAACATGACTTCCAGAACAAGATTACCGTACCACTCTGGTGCGGATCATGCTCTGGTTGACCTACGCGGTTCGGTAGTAACTTGATCTGAAGTTTCATGATCATCATCATTAGCTTCCTCTCTAGTTGGTGTAGGCATCATGGACCCACTCACTTCTTTCGAGAGAAACTCCTTCTAGAGAAAGGATCCATTCTTAGCAACAAAGATCTTGACTTTGGATCTATGGTAGAAGGTGTATCCAACAGTTTCTTTTGGGTATCCTATGAAGACGCAATTCTCTGATTTGGGTTCAAACTTATCAGGCTGAAGTTTTTGCACATAAGCATCGCAACCCAAAATTTTAAGAAATTGCGTCTTTGGTTTCTTGCAAAACCATAGTTCATATGGTGTCATCTCAACGGATTTAGATGGCGCCCTATTTAACGTGAATGCAGCTGTCTCTAATGCATAACCCCAAAATAATAAAGGCAAATCGGTAAGAGACATCATAGAATGCATCATATCCAATAGAGTACGGTTACGACGTTCGGACACACCATTATGCCGTGGTGTACCAGGTGGCGTGAGCTGTGAAACTATTCCACATTGTTTCAAATGAAGACCAAACTCGTAACTCAAATATTCGTCTCCTGCGATCGGATCACAAAAACATTTTTTTCTTGTTACGATGATTCTCTACTTCACTCTGAAATTCTTTGAACTTTTCAAATGTCTCAGACTTTTGTTTCATTAAGTAGATATACCCATATCTACTCAAATCATATGTGAAGGTGAGAAAATAACGATAGCCACCGCATGCTTCAACACTCATTGGACCGCATACATCGGTATGTATTATTTCCAATAAGTCATTAGTTCGCTCCATTGTTCCGGAGAACGGAGTTTTAGTCATCTTGCTCATGAGGCATGGTTCGCAAGTATCAAATGATTCATAATCAAGTGACTCCAAAAGTCCATCTGCATGGAGTTACTTCATGCGCTTTACACGAATATGACCTAAACGGCAGTGCCACAAGTATGTTGCACTATCATTATCAACTCTACATCTTTTGGCTTCAATATTATGAATATGTGTATTACTACGATCGAGACTCAATAAACCATTTACCTTGGGTGTATGACCATAGAAGGTTTTATTCATGTAAACAGAATAACAATTATTCTCTAACTTAAATGAATAATCGTATTGCACTAAACACGATCCAATCTTGTTCATGCTCAACGCAAACACCAAATAACATTTATTTAGGTTTAACAATAATCCCGAAAGTATAGGGAGTGTGCGATGATGATCATATCAATCTTGGAACTAATTCCAACACACATCGTCTCAACTAGTCTTCGTTTATTCTGCAACTCCTGTTTCAAGTTACTAATATTAGCAACCGAACAAGTACCAAATACCCAGGGGCTACTACGAGCACTAGTAAGGTACACATCAGTAACATGTATATCAAATATACCCTTTGTTCAATTTTCCATCCTTCTTATCCGCCAAATATTTGGGGTATTTCTGCTTCCAGTGACCATTTCCTTTGCAGTAGAAGCACTTAGTTTCAGGATTGGGTATAGCTTTGGGCTTCTTCTCGTGAGTGACAATTTACTTGCCATTCTTTTTGAAGTTCCCTTTCTTTTCCTTTGCCCTTTTCTTGAAACTAGTGGTCTTGTTTAACCACCAACACTTGATGCTCTTTCTTGATTTCTACCTTTGTCCATTTCAGCATCACGAAGAGCTCGGGAATCATTTTCGTAATCCCTTGCATATTATAGTTCATCACAAAGTTCTAGTAGCTATGTAATAGTGACTAGAGAACTCTGTCAATCACTATCTTATATGGAAGATTAACTTCCACTTGATTCAAGTGATTGTAGTACCCATACATTCTGAGCACATGCTCACTAGCAGAGCCATTCTCCTCCATCTTGTAGGCAGAGTACTTGTTAGAGGTCTTATACCTCTCGACATGGGCATGAGTCTAAAATACCAATTTCAACTCTTGGAACATCTCATATGCTCCGTGGCGTTCAAATTTTTTTTGAAGTCCCGGTTCTAAGCCGTAAAGCATGGCGCACTAAACTATTAAGTAGTCATCATATCGAGCTTGCCAAACGTTCATAATGTCTGCATCTGCTCCTGCAATAGGTCTGTCACCTAGTAGTGCATCAATGACATAATTCTTCCGTGCAGCAATGAGGATAATCCTCAGATCATGGACCCAGTCCGCATCATTGCTACTATCATCTTTCAACTTAGTTTTCTCTAGGAACATATAACAAACATAGTGGAGCTACAACGCGAGCTATTGATCTACAACATAATTTGCAAATACTATCAGGACTAAGCTCATGATAAATTAAGTTCGATTAATCAAATTACTAAAGAACTCCCACTTATATAGACATCCCTCAAGTCATCTAAATGATACGTAATCCAAATCAACTAAACCATATCTGATCATCACGTCAGATGGAGTAGTCATCAATGATGAACATCTCTATGTTGATCATATCTACTATATGATTCACGTTCGACCTTTTGGTCTCCAATGTTCCGAGGCCATGTCTGTACATGCTAGGCTCGTCAAGTTTAACCCAAGTATTCTGCATGTGCAAAACTGTCTTGCACCCATTGTATGTGAATGTAGAGCCAATCACACCCGATCATCACGTGGTGTCTCAGCACGTAGAACTGTCGCAACGGTGCATACTCAGGGAGAACACTTATACCTTGAAATTTAGTTAAGGGATCATCTTATAATGCTACTGCCGTACTAAGCAAAATAAGATGCATAAAAGATAAACATCACATGCAATCAAAACATGTGACATGATATGGCCATCATCATCTTGTGCTTTTGATCTCCGTCTCCAAAGCATCGTCATGATCTCCATCGTCACCGGCTTGACACCTTGATCTTCATCGTAGCGTCATGGTCGTCTCGCCAACTATTTCTTCTATGAATATTACTAACTCATAGCGATAAAGTAAATCAATTACATGTCGTTTGCATTTCATACAGTAAAGAGACAACCATAAGGCTCCTGTCGGTTGCCGATAATTTACAAAACATGATCATCTCATACTATAACATATAAATCATCATGTCTTGACCATATCACATCACAACATGCCCTGCAAAAACAAGTTAGACGTCCTCTACTTTGTTGTTGCAAGTTTTACGTGGTTGCTACGGGCTTCTAGCAAGAACTGTTCTTACCTACGGTACAAAACCACAATGGTGTTTCGTCAAGTTTGTTGTTTCAACCTTCAACAAGGACCGGCCACAGTCAAATTTAATTCAACTAAAGTAGGTGAAACAGACACCCGCCAGCCACCTTTATGCAAAACTAGTTGCATGTCTGTCGGTGGAACCGGTCTCATGAACACGGTCATGTAAGGTTGGTCTGGGCCGCTTCATCCCACAATACCGCCGAATCAAATTGAAACATTGGTGGTAAGCAGTATGACTATCACCGCCCACAAGTCTTTGTGTTCTACTCATGCATATCATCTACGCATAGACCTAGCTCTGATACTACTGTTGGGAAACGTAGCATGCAATTTTAAAAAAACTACGCTCACGCAAGATCTACCTAGGAGATGCATAGAAACGATAGGGGGAGAGTGTGTCCACGTACCCTCGTAGACCGAAAGTGGAAGTGTTTGACGACGCGGTTGATGTAGTCGAACTTCTTCTCGTTTCGATCGATCAAGCACCGAACGTACGGCACCTCCGAGTTCTGAAAACGTTTAGCTCGATGACGTCCCTCGTTCCTTTGATCCAACAAGGTGTTGAGGAAGTAGATGAGTTCCGTCAACATGACGGCATGGTGACGGTGATGGTGAAGTGATCCATACAGGCCTTCGCCTAAACACTTCGACAATATGATCGGAGGCGTAAACTATGGAGGGGGGGCACCGCACACGGCTAATAATTGATGGTTTGTGTTCTAGGGTGCCCCCTCCCCTTGTATATATAGGTTGGAGGGGAGGGGAGGTAGCCAAGGGGCGCGCCCCAAGTAGGAGGAATCCTACTTGGGGTCATCTCTCCTATTCCTATTCGGATTAGGAAGGGAAGAGGGGGAAGGGGAAATCCTATTCCCTTTTTCCTTTTCCACCTTCCCCTTTCCTTCTCCAAATTTACCATCCCATATGGGGGGCGCACCAGCCCCTTTGTGGCTGGTGTGTTTCCCCTCTTGGCCCATAAGGCTCATATCTTTTGCCGGGAGTGCCCGGAACCCCGTCTGGTGACCTGATAAGTACCTGGTGCATCCCGAAACACTCCCGATGTCTGAATACCATCGTCTTATATATCAATATTTACCTCTCGACCATTTCCAGACTCCTCGTCATGTATGTGATCTCATCCGAAACTCCGAACAATATTCGCTCACCAAATCACATAACTCATATAATACAATATCATCATCGAACGTTAAGCGTGCGGACCCTACGGGTTCGAGAATATTGTAGACATGAATGCGACACTTCTCTAGCCAATAACCAAGGGAACCTAGATGCTCATATTGGTTCCTACATATTCTACAAAGATCTTTATCGGTCGAACTGTTATGACAACATACGTTATTCCCTTTGTCATCGGTATGTTACTTGCCCGAGATTCGACCGTCGGTATCTTCATACCTAGTTCAATCTCGTTACCAGCAAGTCTCTTTACTCGTTTCATAATGCATCATCCCACAACTAACTCATTAGTCACATTGCTTGCAAGGCTTCTTATGATGTGCATTGCCGAGAGGGTCCAGAGATACCTCTCCAATACTCGGAGTGACAAATCCTAATCTTGATCTATGCCAACCCAACAAACACCTTCGGAGATACCTGTAGATCATATTTATAAACACCCAGTTACATTGTGACGTTTGATAGCACACAAGGCATTCCTCTAGTATCCGGGGATTGCATAATCTCATAGTCGGAGGAATATGTATTTGACATGAAGAAAGCAATAGCAGTAAAACCGAACGATCATTATGCTAAGCTAACGGGTGGGTCATGTCCATCACATCATTCTCCTAATGATATGATCCCGTTATCAAATGACAACACATGTCCAAGGTTAGGAAACCTTAACCATCTTTGATCATGGAGCTAGTCAAGTAGAGGCTTACCAGGGGCACAGTGTTTGTCTATGTATTCACACATGTATCAAGGTTTCCAACCAATACAATTCTAGCATGAATAATAAACATTTATCATGATATAAGGAAATATAAAATAACAACTTTATTATTGCCTTTAGGGCATATTTCCTTCACTAGCATCATCGTAAGTATCATTCATAGCAGAAGTAGCATCATCAATTACTTGCGACATATCAGGATTAATAGCAGGTGGGGGTGTTGCAAGTTTACTCAAAACAGAAGGTGAATCAAGTGCAGAACTAGATGACAGTTCATTACCTCCTCTCGTCTTAGAGGGAACGATCTTGGTTATTTCATCCTTAAGATTCCTGATAGTGATCAACAGAAATAAATCCCAAGTGACTCAGCAAATAGAGCTATGCTCCCCAGCAACGGTGCCAGAAAAAGGTCTTGATAACCCACAAGTATAGAGTATTCAACCAAATTTTATTTATTCGACACAAGGGGAACCAAAGAATATTCACGAGTATTAGTAGTTGAGTTGTCAATTCAACCACATCTGAAAGATTTAATATCTGCAACAAAAAATTTAGTAGCAAAGTAGTATGATAGTAATGGTAACACTAGCAATAGTAACAGTAACAGTTTTTGTAGTGATTGTAACAGCAGCAGCAACAATAGTAACTCAGCAAAGATCAATATGTGAAAAACTCGTAGGCATTGGATCAATGATGATAATTGTGTCGTATGATATTCATCATCTAATAGTCATAACCAAGAGCAACGAAGAACTAGCTCCAATTCATCAATGTAATGTAGGCATGTATTATGTATATAGTCATACGTGCTTATGCAAAGAACTTGCATGACATCTTTTGTCCTATCCTCCCGTGACGGCGGGGTCCTAATGGAAACTAAATGATATTAAGGCCTCCTTATAATAGAGAACCGAAACAGAGCATTTGCACTTAGTGAATACATGAACTCCTCAAACTACGATAATCACCAGAAAGAATCCCAATTATTGTCACCTTGGGGTATGCGGATCATAACACATAATAGGTGCATATAACTTACAAGATAGGATCAAGAACACATATATGTCCGCGAAAACAAAACAAGTTCATATCTGAAATCATGGCGCTAGGGCCCTATTGACAAGCATTAAGCATAGCGAAGTCATAGCAACATCAATCTCAGAACATAGTGGATACTAGGCATCAAACCCTAACAAAACTAACTCGATTGCATGGTAAATCTCATCCAACTTATCATCGTCCAGCAAGCCTACGATAGAATTACTCACTCTCGGCGGTGAGCATCATGAAATTGGTGATGGAGGAAGGTTGATGATGACAATGGAGACGTATTCCACTCTCTAGAGCCCTGAACTGTATCCAAATCAACCCTCTCGATGAAGAACAGGAGGTGGCGGTGGTTCCGCAGTGTAAAACGCAATGAATCCTTCTATCTGATTTTTTTTCTCCGCAAATAGCTATATATGGGGTTGGAGTTAGGGTTGCTAGAGCTCCTGGGGCCCCACAAGACAGGGCGCGCCCTGGGGGGGTAGGTGCGCCCCCAGGGCTTGTGGCTCCTGGGTGGCCCCTCGGGTATCTTTTTCCACCAGCATTTTTTATATATTCTACAAAAATTCTCCGTAAATTATTAGGTCAATCCGAGAACTTTTATTTCTGCAAAAAATAACAACGTGGCAATTTTGCTGAAAACAGTGTCTATCCGAGTTAGTTCCATTCAAATTGTACAAACTAGAGTCCAAAACAAGGGTAAAAGAGTTTGGAAAAGTAGATACAATGAAGACGTATCAAGTTTGTGGGCGTTGATGTTCAGATTGCTTCTGCCCTTAGTCTTATTTTGATTCAACGATATTGTGGGATAAGCAGCCCGGACCAACTTTACATGTCCACGTACATGAGACTGGTTCCATCGACTGATATGCAACTTGATTGCATAAAGATGGCTGGCGGGTGTCTGTCTCTCCCACCTTAGTTGAATTGGATGCGACAAAGGCGGTCCTTTTAGAAGGTTAAATAGCAACTTGAATATCACCATTGTGGCTTTGCGTAGGTAAGTACGGTTCTTACTATTCACCCATAGCAGCCACGTAAAACATGCAACAACAAAGTAGAGGACGTCTAACTTGATTTTGCAGGGTATAATGTGATATGATATGGCCAAAGAAATGATGAGAGTATTTGATGTATGATATGATCTTGTTTTGTATAGATTATCACGACTTGCATGTCAATGATTACAAAAACTGGTAGGATCCATAGGGTTGTCTTTAATTATTGAATGACATGCTTGTCAATCATTAAGCACTACGTACGTAATGCTTTACTTTATGGCTAGGCGGTAGAAATAGTTGTAGAAGCATGGTTGGCGTGACAACCCTGATGGCGACACGATGATGGAGATCATGGTGGCATGCTAGTGATGATGGAGATCATGCCAATTGAGGAAGTCATGGATCGAGGGGTCCTCGGGTGGCCAGATAACTCTTAGTGGGCCGGACTGGTGGACTGTGAAAATCATAGTCGAAGATCGTCTCTCGTATCCGGATAGGACTTCTTTATTCGTATAATGGCAGGTTTTAGGTTCGGGTGTAATCTTTCCTTCCTCTGCAAGATGGTTATGTACAAACCCTAGGCCCCTCCGGTGCATATATAAACCAGAGGGTTTAGTCCGTAGAGGCTAAGATAGAGAAACACAAAATCCTCATAGGCTAGACTCTAGGGTTTAGCCCTTACGATCTCGAGGTAGATCAACTATTGTAATCATATTCATCCATATTAATATAGCAGGAAGTAGGGTATTACCTCGATCGAGAGGGCCTAGACCTGGGTAAACATCGTGTCCCCAGCCTCCTGTTACCATCAATCCTCAGACACATAGTTCGGGACCCCCTACACGAGATCTGCTGGTTTTGACACCGACATTGGTGCTTTCATTGAGAGTTCCACTATGTCGTCGACCGAAGGACTGATGGATCACGTCGTCAACCACGATGGCAACACCGAGGGAATATTCCCTCCTGGACAACTCTTCGTGTTCGGCGGCTTTGTGCTCCGTGCCAACACTGAAGGCCACCTCGAGCAGATTGAGAGCTACGCCCCTGGCCATCAAGTCAGATTCGGAAAGTTAAACTACGTTGCTGATAACCGCGGGGACTTGATCTTCGATGGATTCGAGCCCGCGGCGACCTCTCCCTGCCATCACGATGAACACGACCTCACTCTGTCATCAGATAAGGAAATAGCACCTGCAACAGTTCTGGCCCTAGATCCGAAACAGATCGCGTCGCCCGAGGACGGGAAGCTCAACCCCGCCCCAGAAGCCGCAGACTCAACGGCCTTGGAGCCACACACGGACCCAACTATGAGCGGGGTCTGTGTTACCGAAACCCCGGACTCGATTCCGGCCTCAGATTCCGAATCATTTAAGCCCTTCAAGCTCGATCAGGCGTCTATCACCGAATTCAGTGCTGCTGATATATTCCAGCACTCACCCTTTGGCAACATGTTAAAATCATTAAAATCCCTCTCCTTAGATGGGGACACACAGCCGCATTATATCCGTTTCAAACTGGAGGCTGATGGAAAATTTTGCTCCCCACCCACCACCCACTTGGTAGCCACGATCGAAGATCTAACCGATCTAATTGAATACGCTTCCGAAGACTTCGAAGGGACGGACCTCGAAGCCGAAGCAGATCCAGATCAAAGCCAGTCCGTAACCGGGCGTGGACAGCCACATCTTCATATGACGTGTATATGGTGGATACACCTAAGGAGAAGGAGGGCGATGGAGAAAACAATCCCGCAAAGGACAAGCCTGTCGAAGAACCTCCCAAATGTCGGCGCCCGAAGCGCCGAACTAAATTCCATAAAGGAAAGGGTAGCAACACTGTCACTAACGATGGTGATATTCCAGAACAAGTCGAAGACCCCGCAGACCCAGTGATGGAGCAGGAGGAGCGAGAGGACGGCGAACATAGTCCGAAGTCGCTGTCTGATGACAGCGATGCCGAAGACAGTAATTACGAGCTTGTCTTTGAAGAAGAAGTTAGCCTGGGCGACGACGAATACATTGTCCGAGAAGAACCCTCAAAACAAAAGCGCTTCCATCGGAGTCTTATTGCCTCCGCAAGGAGCCTGAAAAAGCAGTAGAGACGGCTTCGAGCCGCACAGGACACGCTCAACGATAGATGGAACAAGCTGCTAGACGCTAAGCAAAAACATGGCTACAACGGCCAAACCAAAGGCTATCCTAAGCGTAAACTGCTGCCCGAATTCGACGACGAGGCCACTGCGCCCATACCGCCGAAGAATAACACCGCCGATAAGTCGGACCGACCACCTCACGGACAAGACAGAGTGGCTAGAAACAACGTACAGAAGCCCGCACCCCCACCCCATAAAGGAAAGGAGGATGCGGCACAAGTACGGAAACACGGTCTGCGTGAGGACCGAAACAAAAAAGGCAGCAAGACCAGGTCTATCTATGGACCTAGGGACCGGGCTCCCGCACGGGACGGCGGCTATCAAGCCAATCGCGCCGGTCATATACCAGTTCAGGGTCAATACCGAACATTACAACCATCGGACATACGCCGTGATATAGCAAAATATAGAGGCGCCGCACGCCCTCTGTGCTTCACCGATGAGGTGCTGGATCATGATTTTCCAAAAGGGTTTAAACACGTGAACATCGAGGCGTACGATGAAATGATGGATCCTGCCGTATGGATAGAAGACTTCATTCTTCGCATCCACATGGATCGAGGAGATGATCTCCATGACACTAAATACTTACCCCTCAAGCTGAAAGGATCAGCTCGGCACTGGCTAAACAGCCTCCCAGAGAACTCCATTGGGAGTTGGGAAGAACTTGAGGATGCTTTTCGGACCAATTTTCAAGGGACCTATGTCCGGCCCCCGGACGCTGACGACCTAAGTCACATCATCCAACAACCCAGGGAGTCAGCCCGTAAGCTTTGGAACCGGTTTCTCACTACGAAGAACCAAATCGTTGACTGTCCAGACGCCGAAGCCTTAGCGGGCTTCAAACACAGTGTCCGGGATGAATGGCTAGCCAGACACCTCGGACAGTAAAAGCCGAGGACAATGGCAGACCTAACTACACTCATGGCCCGCTTTTGCACGGGCAAAGACAGCTGGTTAGCTCGTAGCAGCACCAGCGACCTTGGAACATCTGAAGTCAGGACAGCAATGGAAAGCCACGGCATAACAAAGACAAATGTCGAAATAATGCTGGAAGCCTAGATGATAAAGTGGTAAACACCGGATTCAGCGGCTCCAGATCCGCTCAACGGAAGAAGCCATTCAAAGGCAACAAAGATGGTCCATCCAGCTTGGAAAAAATATTAGATAGGCCCTGCCAGATCCATGGCACCCCAGAAAACCTGCAAACCATACCAACCGTAACTGTTAGGTCCTCAAGCAGGCCGGCAAGCTCAATGCCGAAAACAAGGGGAAGGGACCTCAGAGCGAAGACGAGGATGAACCTCGCCATCCGAATACAGGGGGACAGATGAAATTTCCACCGGAGGTCAAAATAGTGAACATGATATATGACACTCATATCCCAAAGAGGGAGCACAAGCGCGCACTTTGAGATGTCTATGCCGTCGAGCCTGCCGCCTCCAAATTCAACCCATGGTCGGCCTGTCCGATCACTTTTGATCGCAGGGATCACCCGACTAGTATCCGTCACGGGGGTTCGGCTGCCCTAGTGCTCGACCCAATAATCGACGGATACCATCTTACTCGAGTCCTTATGGACGGTGGTAGCAGTCTCAATCGGATATATCAGGACACTGTCCGCAAGATGGGATTGACCCATCGAGAATAAATCCAAGCAGCACGACCTCTAAAGGAGTGATATCGGGCATAGAAGCCCGCTGCACTGGCTCTTTAACATTGGAGGTCGTATTCGGCTCTCATGATAACTTTTGAAGCGAAGAGTTACTCTTCGACATAGCTCCATTCCGAAGTGGATATCATGCACTACTCGGAAGAACGGCCTTCGCCCGCTTTAATGCAGTCCCGCATTATGCTTATCTAAATCTCAAAATGCCTGGACCATGTGGCGTCATCACGGTCAACGGAAATATGGAGCGTTCTCTCCCCACGAAGGAGGACACTGCGGCCTTAGTAGCCGAAGTCCAAAACGGCCTATTCAAGCCGGATAACCTATCAGCTGCGGACATAGCTAAACGTGTTCGTCACATACCCCAGTGCGGAAGCTCAGATGAACCTGAGCTCGATTAGCAGTTACGCCCCCATCAACTGCCCCATAAGGTGATAGCATATGTGCCTCGTATACATAATTATGCCCTAAAAATCCCTTGGGCGATGCTGGGGACACACTGCATACATATAGTCCATAGTTCGGCTCGACCCTATTCAGACTCTAAAATTATCTTTTAAAAAGGTTCACTAAACGAACCAGTCTTGTTTAATGGCCACGCTGGATCTGTTTTTCTTTTCCATGTTTCTTTTTCTTTTTACAGACGGCCATCATACTCCCCCCTTCAAGGACACATTACAGAAGAGGAAACGACGTAGATGTGCAGCAGGGACCCGTGCTAAGGTTTCTTTTTAGATTAAGATCATGTGTAAACCTTTTTTTCTCTTTCTTATTCTATACCTTTCTGGCATGTAAAATGTCCAAGAAAGTTATCGGCGTTATCCGTAAGCTCTCGGATCGCCGTACTATAAAGGGATATTAGTAGAGCAACTTGATTCGCATTATGTTCGGAGTTTTATTCACTCACCATAATTGCTCTCTCCCCACATCAAATTGCCACATGTGCCTTGTCAACGGGGTCTATTACCAGGGGCTGCATTCAGCCCGGTACATGTCAAAAAGACCGAACACCTATAGGGAGTGTTCGGTGTCCTGGATGTTTGCCTTATATGCATTAGTTCCGAATCATGTCTTGGGTCAATAGTTGGGTTGCCCGGCTCCTGTGCTTACCCCTACGTTCCCGATTGTTCGGCTAGGGTGTAAAGGGATAACTAATGCGATTGTGCTTCTGGCTTGTCCGGTCAAGTACCTCAGCAGAGAAAGCCGATAACTGACCGTTATGATAGGCGAGAACCTGGTCCGCAATCCGGTGATTTAGTTTTATACTATGATCAATAGAGATCAACCCCGTGTTATACAAAGGGTTGGTTTTTTGCCCAGCCAGGTGCAATTGGATACCTTACTTAGGGAATATCATATCCGCACCAGGGGCTAGTACTAGCCCCACATGTCAAATTCCTACCACTAAGTGAAAGCAATAACGCCGCATAGTTTGATTGCCTGGTTCGCTCCGCATACACCTCCTACACGGACCAAGACGTTGGATAAAGAGTGTATATGCATATGACCGAACACCCCAGTACTATGTACATGGGGGCTGAAGCCAATGACCGAAAACTTTCAGATTTACATAAACAGTCGCATAGGAGGTAAAAGTCACTCATATTATAATAGCGCAAAAGTTATATACATCGGTTCATAAGCTTAAGTCTTTATAGCCGGATACAATTACTCGAAGATAATATCTTTTGAGCACTGGCCTTCAACAAGGCGGGCGCCTTCTATGACGTCCTCGAAGTACTTCTCTGGCTTGCAGTGCTCCTTGCCCTCTGGCGGACCAGCAGTAGCTATATCATCCGCCCTCATCTTCGCCCAGTGCACTTTCACACGAGCGAAGGCCATCCGGGCACCTTCTATGCAGGCCGAACGCGTCAATGCGTCGACCCGAGGACTCGCCTCGATGAGCCGCTTCACCAATCCGAAGTAGCTACTTGGGATTGGATCAACGGGCCATAGCCGGACTATCAAGTCCTTCATCGCCGAACCCGCCAGGTTATGTAGCTCGACCAGCTACTTCATCTGGTCATTGAGGGGCACCGGATGTTTTGGCGCATAGAACTACGACCAAAACAACTTCTCCGTGTCGTTCCCCTCCTGGGCTCGGAAGTATTGGGCAGCATCAGCACTGCTCCTCGGGAGATCAGCAAACACGCTTGGAGAACTCCATAACCATGTCAGCCCAAGATACTTCTGCCCTTCGAAGATACTCTATAAGAGAACGGTCTTACCAGATGCTATCTGTCGTGCCTGCTTGATTTCTTCACAGGCGCTGCGCGCCTCGCTTCGCGCATCCTGGGCAGCCTTGATTGCCTCTGCAAGCTCAGAACCTTGTTTCGAAGCCTCCCCCTCCAATGCCTCGCATTTGCGAATGGCATCATTGAGCTCAACCTCGACTTTGGACACTCGAGCCTGGTGCTTCTCGCACGCGGCCTTTTCGGCCTCTAGTTCAACAACCGCTTTGTCAGCGGTCGCCTTGCTCGCCTCGGCCACCTTCTTGGCCTTCGCGAGCTCTCCCTTGAGGGCCTCGAGCTCAGTGGCGCCAACTGTGTAATACAGAATATCATAAAAGAGTTTATACCCATACTAAACTAATATTGTTAGTCTTCTTGACATTTTAATTTTTTAAAGTCCGCATACCTTGCATTTCAACTAAACGCTGGTTGACGCGGTCGAGGTCCGCGTTGGCCAACAAGAGCTTCCGGTTTAGTTCAGCATCCTCTGCATCTTGTGCAGTTGCCGTAACTAGTGAAGCCTATTCAAATAACATAAGCACAATAGTTGAGCTCTAGAATATGCTATATTATGGATACTTAGTCCGATTCTGTTCAGAATCACACAAAGCATCAGGGGCTACTGGCTATATATGTGTATTTAAAACAAATAAAGTTCCATAAAGAACATTACATGCCTCACCTCAAAGCATGTTAATAGGCTGTTGAAGGCTTTATTCAGTCCGCCCTTGACGGACTGAATCTTCTTCATCACCGCACTCATCACAGTGAGGTGCTCCTCCACGATGGAAGCACCTTGCAGTGCTCCCTCCATAGGGTCCGACGCCTCCGGATTGACTCCGTGCACCATCGTATCCACCCACGCCTGGGGGGTCTGGTCTTCGGACCCTGCAGCCGCACTAGCCTCCGGGGCAATGTTCGGGAGGGCCCCGGATTGTTTGGGTCCCCCGTCTTCGGTCTCCATGGGGGTTGTTTCCCCTTGGTCAGTGGCGGCCGAGGTATTACCCCCGGTCGCCCCATCGCCTGCCCCGCCCTCATCTCCTTGAGTGGAGGACACCCGCTGGGATGTCACTTCGGTGTCCCCATTGATCATGGGCGAGGGAGCTCGGACCGGCGTGTCACTCTCCGTTTCTCCGGGCGCTAGAGAGTTCTCCTCCGATAAGGAGGCATCGGGGTGTCCTCCGGAAGGGCTGTAGGTCAGCAGGTGAGAAATAATAAGTAAGCATAAAAAATGCTAAACAAACAAAGGTGCATCAATTAATCCGGACAAACTTACATTTCGGGCAGGGGCTTCTCCCTGGGCTTTACCACAAAGCTCTGTTCAGACGATGAGTCCGAACGTGTAGAGAGGTTTAGCCTCCTCCTGGGTGCGGCCGTGCCCGCGTCAGTGGTGGCCCCCCTCTTCGTCCCCCTGCCTTGCGCAAGGAACTCTTCTTCTTATTATTCTTCGTCATCCTCTTCCTCTTCGGAGGAGAGGATGTTGATCTTCTCGGACTTCTCGTCCGTAGGGCGGGGGCTGACTCCGACCTCCTTGCCCATCTTCTTGGGCTTCTTGACCGGCGCCTTATACGGCGCTGGGACCAGCATCGCTGTCAGTCGAGGCGATTCTGGGTCTTCGGGCAAAGGCGCCAGACACTTCATCCGGGTCGCCATCTTCGTCCAGCCATGTATATCACGCAAAAACTCCAATTCCTGTTATCATTAAATAAGAAAGGGGATATATGTTCTGCGAAATTTTCTATTACCTCTAGGGGGGAGAACGCCGTACTGTAGCCCGCGTCCTCGGTTTCTTCCGGCCACTCCTTCTGGCTCTTGAAGAGATGCTTCCAGATCTCTTTGTGCGTAAAGCCAAAGAGATACTTCAGAGGCTTAGCTCCTGCCGGATCAAACTCCCATAGGGAGGAGTCATGGCTTTGGCAAGGAAGGACAAGCCGGGCCAACATTATCTGGACCACGGACAAGAGCTGGTGGCCCTTGGAAATCACGCCGGACACACGGCTTTGCAGTGTCGTTACCTCAACTTGAGACCCCCACTCTAGACCCTTTTTGGTCGAGGAGGTCAACCTCTCTGGGGGTCCTGATCTGAAAGCAGGTTCCGCCGCCCATTTGGTGACACGGGGTTCGGTGATATAAAACCACACTTGCTGCCAGACCTTGTTCGTCTCTACGAATTACCCTTTGGCAAAGTCGCATTTGGGAGCTTGCTGATCATAGCGCCCCCGCACTCCGTGTGCTGTCCATCCACCACCTTCGGCTTCACGTTGAAGGGTTTTAAGCCATAGGCCGAAGTGTGGAGGGATGCGGAGGAAAGCTTCACACACCACTATGAAAGAGGAGATGTGAAGGATTGAGTTCGGGGCTAGATCGTGGAAATCTAGTCCGTAGAAGAATAGCAAACCCCGAACAAAGGGGTGGAGCGGAAACCCTAGCCCCCTAACAAAGTGTGAAGTGAACACTACTCTCTCACCCGCCTCTGGGACGGGAATCACCTGGACCTTGGCGGGGACTCGGTGCGCGATATTGGCGGCGAGATAGCCCGCGCTCCGAAGATCCTCCACCGTTTTCTCAGTGACCGTGGAGGCCTCCCACTTGCCCCTGGCACCAGATCCAGCCATTGTTGGGGAAGGAAGTAGTGGTTGAGGAACGAAGAGTGGTGTGCGCAAGAGATGAGGATGCTGGGGCTAGGGAGAATGGAGAGCCAGAGCTTGAGCAAAGCGTGGGCTGATGAAAGGAATTGGTATCCTTTTATAACGCTGTGAATACAGAACGTCCCCCACTTTAACCATAAGCCTCGCCGGCTCCCAAAGCGGTCATGCGTAATGCACGGTGTGTATGCTCTTGTCTCATTGATAAGGATCCCACAATAAGCGGGCACAATCTCTATTCTGATAAGACGTGTCAATGAGGATATACCTCGAAACACGAAACTAGGACCAAATAAAATGGTTCGATATGATAGTGGGATGGACGCGATGCTTCACCAAAAAGTTGTCAGTAAAGACACATTATTCATTTTCTTTTAAGAGCCTTGCCTTCGAGGCTAAGGGTTGTACAAACCTTGCAGAGCCGAACACAATACACCTTTTTGCAGAAGATATATTCGTAAGAAGGAACCCGCCTTGCAATGCCGAAGACAATACGGAAGCCGAACTCATCGTCATCGAAGACAGGTTCACGGGCTACTGAGGGAACCTGGATTGAGGGGTCCTTGGGTGGCCATATAACTCTTGGTGGGCCGGACTGGTGGGCCGTGAAATCATAGTCGAAGATCGTCTCTCGCATCCGGATAGGACTCCTGTATTCGTATAATGGCAGGTTTTAGGTTTGGGTGTAATCTTTCCTTCCTCTGCAAGATGGTTATGTACAAACCCTAGTCCCCTCCGGTGCATATATAAACCAGAGGGTTTAGTCCGTAGATGCTAAGATAGAGAAACACAAAATCCTCATAGGCTAGACTCTAGGGTTTAGCCCTTACGATCTCGAGGTAGATCAACTCTTGTAATCATATTCATCCATATTAATATAGCAGGAAGTATGGTATTACCTCGATCGAGAGGGCCTGAACCTGGGTAAACATCGTGTCCCCGGCCTCCTGTTACCATCAATCTCAGACGCATAGCTTGGGATCCCCTACCCGAGATCCGCCGGTTTTGACACCGACACCAATGCTTTGAATATGGAGATCAAAAGCACAAGTTGACGGCCATATCATGTCACTTATGATTTGCATGTCATGTTAATCCTTTTATGCATCTTGTTCTGCTTCGGACTATGGTAGAATTATAAGGTTACCCCTCACTAAAATTACAAGATAAAATTGTGTTCTCCCCAAGTGTGCACCATTGCAAAAGTTTGTCGGTTTGAAGCACCATGTGATGATTGGGTGTGATAGACTCTACGTTCGCATAGAACCGGTGCAAGCCAGTTTTGCACATGTGGAACACTTGGGCTAAACTTGACGAGCCTAGCATGTACAAACATAGCCTCAGAACACAAGAGACCGAAAGGTCAAACATGAGTCATATAGTAGATATGATCAACATGGAGATGTTCACCATTGAAACCACCTCATATCACATGATCATCGGACTTGGGTTGGTGAATTTGGATCATGTTACACTCGTACAACCAGTGAGATGTTGATTTGAGAGGGAGTTCTTAGGTAATATGATTAATTGAACTCATTATCTTGAACAATAGTCTAAGTTGTCTTTGCAAATTATATTGTAGATCAATGGCTTGCGTAGTAGCTCCTCTAAATTTCAATGCGTTCGTAGAGAAAGCTAAGGTGAAAGATGATGGAAGCAACTTTGTGTACCGGGCCCATAATATGAGGATTATCCTCACGGCTGCCCAAAAGTTTTATGTCTGTGATGCACCGCTTGGTGCACCACCCCTCCAATGTCTATGGACATTATGAATGCCTACCAGTCGCATGTTGATGACTACTCAATAGTTTAGTGCGCCATGTTGTATGGCTTAGAACTGGGACTTCAAAGGCGTTTTGAAAGTCATGGAGCATATGAGATGTTCCAGGAGTTTAAGTTTATTTTTGTGAAAAATGCCCGGATTGAGAGGTATGAGACCTCTGATAAGTTCTATACCTGCAAAATGGAGGAGAATAGTCGGTGAGCACATACTCAGAATTTCTGGGTATTACAACCGTCTGGATGAGTTGGGAGTTGAGCTCCCACTTGAGCCGATCACTGACAGAGTTCTTAAATCACTACCACCTAGCTACAAGAGCTTTGTGTTGAACCATAACATGCACGAGATGACTAGGTCAGTCTTCGAGCTGTTCGCAATGCCAAAAGTCGTGGAAGTAGACATCCAGAAGGAGCATCAAGTGTTGATGGTCAATAAAACCACTAGTTTCAAGAAGAGCAAGGGAAAGAAGGGAAACTTTAAGAAGAGTGGCAAAGAAGTTGCTCCTCCCGTGAAGAAACCCAAGGCCGTACCAAAGCCAGAAACTAAGTGCTTCTATTGCAAGGGAACTAGCAACTTTAAGCGGAATTGCCCCAAGTATATGGCCGACAAAAAGAGGGCCAACGTCAAAAAAGGTATAAATGTTATTGATGTGTACCTGATACGTCTTCAGCGTATCAATAATTTTTTATTGTTCCATGCTATTATATTATCAACTTTGGATGTTTATGCATGAATATGCTATTTCATATTATTTTTGGGACTAACTTATTAACATAGTGCCAAGTGCCAGTTTCTGTTTTTTCCTTGTTTTTGAGCTTGGCAGAAACGGAATATCAAACGGAGTCCAAACGGAATAAAACTTTCGCGATGATTTTTCTTGGACCAGAAGACATCCAGAGGACTTGGAGTCCAAGTCAGAAGATCTCCGAGGCGGCGACAAGCCAGGGGGCGCCACCTAGAGCTTGTGGCCCCTCAATGACCCTCTGGCGCCATTCTTTGGCCTATATATTCTCAAATATTCCCAAAACCCTAGAAGGATACATTAAAATACTTTTCCACCACTGCAGGCCTCTGTTCCCGTCAGATCCCATCTGGAGGCCATTTCCGGTACTCTGCGGCAGGAGGTTCGATCACAAAGGGAGATGCCCCTTCGATGATGCGTGACTATTTTACCACAGACCTATGGGTTCATAGCTAGTAGCTAGATGGCTTATTCTCTCTCTCTCTCTCTCTTTGATCTTCAATACAATGTTCTCCTTAATGTTCTTGGAGATCTATTCAATGTAATCTTCTCTTGCGGTGTATTTCTCGAGATCCGATGAATTGTGGTTTTATGATCAGATTATCTATGAATATTATTTGAGTCTTCTCTGAACTCTTTTATGCATGATTAATATAGCTTTGTATTTCTCTTCTATCTATTGATTAGGTTTTTCCAACTAGATTGGTATTTCTTGCAATGGGAGAGGTGCATTGTGATGGGTTCAATCTTGCGGTGTCCTCACCCAGTGACATAGTAGGGGCAGCGAGGCACGTATTGTATTGTATTGTTGCCATTAAGGGTAACAAGATGGGGTTTGTATCATATTGCATGAGTTTGTCCCTCTACATCATGTCATCTTGCTTAAGGCATTACTCTGTTTTTAACTTAATACTCTAGATGCATGCTGGATAGCGGTCAGTGAGTGGAGTAATAGTAGTAGATGTAGGCAGGAGTCAGTCTACTTGTCATGGACGTGATTGTCGGATTACGGGATCCGCAAACCCAAGAAGTTCGAACACAGGGGCGTGAACGAAGATCTCTCCCACTCACGTCTACCTAGCGCCACACCCTCGCCCGGTGGTGAGATTCAAGCAAGCAACAAGTAAAGCACACACAAGTTTACACAGGTTCAGGCCACCTTACGGTGTAAGACCCTACGTCCTACTTTGGTGGATTAGCCTCTGGAGGGCTTGAGTATGAACAAGTACAGTGGTTCTTGAGCTCAAGAGGAGAGCTCAAGAGGGTCATGAGGCAAGTGTTCTTGCTCCTTGGTGTGAAGGTGGAGTGTTCGAGATGAGGTTCCTCCTCCCTCCACGGTGGGAATCCTAGATACTTATATAGGCGGCCAGGGTCCTCTTCCCTCGAAATGTTTAGGCGGGAAGGGATCCCACTATGGCCATTTTGAGCGGGAACACAAGGACGTTCCTATCCTGACAAAAGCGGTCTTCGCCTGCAAAGGGATCAGGCGGTGACGCGGTGGTGGGCTCGGTGGTGACATCCTCCCTGTCGTCCTTGCGGTCTTCGGTCTTGTTGCATCGAAGGGGAAACCTTTGTCTCGCCCCTCGAGAACCTGCGCATGCGCTGTCTCCTTTGCACCGAAACGGCAACTGTGACGTTGGTGCGCGCTGGCACCCGCTGGCGCGGTGCGTCACTGCCTCCTCCTGAGGCAGGCTTGGCCTTGAATTCTCCGCCCCTCCGGAGCAGCCTAGCCGAGGCCGCTCCTGAGGGGGTCTTGGTGTCGTTCTCCTCGCGAGGCCTAGCCCCCTCGCGAGGGTCTTGAGCAGCTGGTCGATCAGCTGGGCCGTACCAGGCCGTAGTAGGAGCGCGTCACGGCCTGCAGGCACGCAAGTCTGGGTACCCTGGTTCCCAGGAGCCTGACATTGACCCCGGGCCCAAGGCACCCGCGGAGTTGGCTTCGGGGCGAAGCCTTAGTCAAGGACGAAGCGCCGCGGGCCCCAAAAGACTGCGGGCCAGGCTGGCGCGTGACAGTTGGATGGGACATGGCGACTCCGCTTCCCACGCAGCCTTGGCAACCGTGCGACTTGACAACTCCCCGACATGGATGACGGGGTCACTATGGCTGTGATGCCAGTGACTGGTGGTTGGGCTCCCCCACCCTATAAACGGGACTAGGGGGATCCCCCAAGCCATCTTCAAGCCAGTGCCATCTACTTTCTTGTTCGCTCCCTGTTCTTCTTCTCGCTGCGAGGTCTCCATGGCGCCACTGAGGAAGTCGTCTGCCGCAGAGAAGGGGAAGGCCTCGAAAGAGCTGGCCTCGCCGCCGCCGAAGAGGGGCCGTGGCCACCCCCGCAAGTATGCCACTACGCCCGCGGAGGCTCCTCGAGGAAGTAGGCGCGGCCTTCTGGGTCCCGACGCGGTCGCCGCGAGAGGCATGGCGCCTCTTCTCACGACGGAGGTGGTCGCGGCCGTGGTGGGTGAGGAGGTGTGGGACAGCATCTGGCGGTTGTGCGTCCTCCGTGCCCACAGCTCCACTCCTTCAATGTGTCGTCGGAGTTCATGGTGTGGGCGGAGAAGCCTGGCGGCTTGTTGCTCCGGCTCAACCGCTTGTTCGGCAACGTGTTGCCTGCCGGAGGGCTCGGCGGCCTCTGGCTGCAGACCGACGGCTGCTGCAGTGGTGCGTCCTGGGTGGAGGTCGACGTTGCCCCCTCAGGCGATGTGTTCATGGAGCGCGGCCGACAATCGTTTGCACGCGCGCCGGCTGCAGGGGAGGTGCACGCTCCACTTCAGGTACGACGGTGTCGCAACGCTGTTCGTCAGGGTCTTCTCGGAGGAAGGGGGCGCCTTGGGTGCTGTCCTGAGGCTGACGACGACGAAGAGGGTGGCGACGGCATCCAGAGGAGCAGCTCGTCTTCTAGAGACGATCCTAGACTTGGTGAGCGCCGCGGGTCCCCCCTCTGTGGCAGCAGCAACTCCTCCAGCAACGGCGGCTGCACTGAGCCATTGCGCCGCCGAGCTCGGCTTGGCGAGGGGGGAGAGTCATCGCGCCGTTGCGCTCCGGTGAAGCGAGAGGAGCTGGAAGACTCCGACTGTGTGGGGGCAACGGTGTCGAGCTGCGGCTCAGTGGGCCAACCTCTTTTTCTTCTTTTTCTTCATTTCCTTCCTGCATCGAAATTTCAGGTTGCCTCGAGAAGGCGTGTAATGAACTATGGCATATGTATGAAACGAGGACTTGCTATTAAGTTTTTGGTCTAGATGAGATTACTTAGCTTATGTGTTGCGACGTCTTGAGGCGAAGTGTTCCAGACTCAACGACATCATGAGCCCCCGACGGGTCATGAGGGTGGCAGATTTCGGGGGGTCCTGACCTGCGGAGCCCCCGAGGATGAGTAAGCCGCTGCGGGCTGCTGAGGGCTTGCGCCCTTGGGCTCGCTTGAGAGTGCCAAGCGTGGATTAAGGTGCCAAGGCATGAGCGGCTCGGCAGGATAGGCCGTGTGGGCTGAGAAGCCCGATGCCAGAGCCTGAGCGGGCATGGCCAGGTGAGGTCATGATATCGCGAGCCGAGACCGACCGTGCCCCAGCCCCCATGCGCGAGGCGCATGAAGGAGAACAAGTGGCGCAGCCCCTGCCTGAGAAGCTGAACTTAAAATCAGCGAGAAAAACTCCAAGAAAGACTCCCAACAAAATGCAAGAAACACAAGAACTTCATAGCACGGGGTAGAGGAAGGGCTGATAGCCAAGGAAGTAGACAAGGCTGACAGCCAAAAAATGAAAAAGGTCGCGTCCGACCCCTACACTACGTCTTCTTCCCAGCGCGGAGCTAAGGACTGCCACTAGGACGTGGGTGGGAGCCCCGTCTGATGGCTCGCAGGCAACGCTCAGGAGAGTCCGAGGCGTGTACAGCCCCAACTCATTATTACGTGAGAGTGTCACGAGCGGAGACCTTCACGAGCACGGAGCCTTGATTACGGATAGAACCTCCTGAGGTGCTCAATGTTCCAGGAATTCTGGATAGATACCCCATCCTACGTCTCCAAGCGCACAGCACCAGGCCTAGAGACACGGGTGACTCTGAACGGGCCCTCCCACATGGGCGAGAGCTTGTGTAACCCCTCTCTGGAGAGGACCCGCCTCAGGACCAAGTCACCAACTTCAAGTGTTCTTGTGCGGACGCTGCGGCAGTGGTACCGCCGCAGCGCCTGCTGGTATCGCGCTGCCCTGAGCGCAGCTCAGCGGCGGCTGATACGTCTCCAACGTATCTATAATTTTTGATTGTTCCATGCTATTATTTATGATGTTTTGGGTGTTTAGTGGGCTTTGTCACACAATTTTATATTATTTTTGGGACTAACCTACTAACCCAAAGGCCCAGTCCAGATTGCTATTTTTTGTCTGTTTAAGGGTTTTGCAGAAAAGAAATATCAAACGAAGTCCAAACGGAATGAAACCTTCGGGAGAGATATTTTTGGAGAAAATCATGCACGGGAGACTTGAGAACCACGGAGTAGGGTCTACGAGGTGCCCATGAGGGTGGGGGGTGCCCCCCATAGGGCGCGCCCCCTGCCTCGTGGGTCCCACGTACGGCCCCCGGTGCCCTCCTTCCTCCTATATATGCCTACGTACCCCGAAACAATCAGAACAACAGAAAAAACCCTAGCTCCACCACCGTAACCTTCTGTTCCCATGAGATCCCATCTTGGGGCCTATTCCGAAGCTTCGCCGGAGGGGGGGATCTACCACGGAGTGCTTCTACATCATCATCATCGCCTCACCATGAGTTGTGAGTAGTTTACTATAGACCTTCGGGTCCATAGCTAGTATCTAGATGGCTTCTTCTCTCTCTCTGGATCTCAATACAAAGTTCTCATCGGTCTTCGAGGAGATTTATTCGATGTAATCTCTTTTTGCGGTGTGTTTGTCGAGATCTGATGAATTGTAGGTTTATGATCAAGATTATCTATGAGAAGTATTTTGTTCTTTTATGTACTCTTTATGTATGATTATAATATCCTTGCAAGTCTCTTCGAATTATTGGTTTGGTTTGGCCTACTAGATCTATAGTTCTTGCAATGGGAGAAGTGCTTGGCTTTGGGTTCAATCTTGCGGTGTCCTTTCCTAGTGACAGTAGGGGCAGCAAGGCACGTATTGTATTGTTGCCATCGTGGATAAAAAGATGGGGTTTATATCATATTGCTTGAGTTTATCCCTCTACATCATGTCATCTTGCTTAAGGCGTTACTCTGTTCTTATGAACTCAATACACTAGATGCATGCTGGATAGCGGTCGATGTGTGGAGTAATAGTAGTAGATGCAGAATCGTTTCGGTCTACTTGTCTCGGACGTGATGCCTATATATAATGATCATGCCTAGATAGTCTCATAATTATTCGATTTTCTATCAATTGCTCGACAGTAATTTGTTTACCTGCCGTAGAATATCGCTATCATGAGAGAAGCCACTAGAGAACACTATGGCCCCCGGGTCTATTCTCAACATATCAATCTACACTTACTTTACTTTTTCCGCTTTTACTTTCTGTTCTTATAATCAAAAATACCAAAAATATCAAACTATCATCTCTATCAGATCTCACTTTCGTAAGTGACCGTAAAGGGATTGACAACCCCTTATCGCGTTGGCTGCGAAGTTCTTATTTGTTTGTGCAGGTGCGAGGGACTCGCACGTGGTCTCCTACTGGATTGATACCTTGGTTCTCAAAAACTGAGGGAATACAACGCAAGCTCGAGAAGTAGCAAGAAGAATTTCTGGCGCCGTTGCTGGGCAGGCTTATGCAAAAGTCATATACCAAGTACCTATCACAAACCCTTATCCTTCGCATTACATTTTTGCCTCTCGTTTTCCTCTCCCCCACTTCACCCTTGCCGTTTTATTTGCCCTTCTTCTGTCGTGTGTTTATCGTTCGCTTGCCTCTTGTTTGCTTGTGTTGCTATGTGCCCTCGATTAGCTTGCATCTTCGCTTGCTAAATTATGGATCCTCATCCACTTGCTAATCTCTTTAAGAGATCCAAGTATGTTGAACCAATTGCTAGTGAGTTGAGTGCACTAGATTATCTTTATGGGGTTTTGCTTGAAATTTGTGAATCTGAAAATTGTGAGGAATTGTTAAAAGAAAAGGTGATTCATGATAGGTTCTTAAATAAAATGCATGATAGCAATGATGTTACTATAAATTCTATTGATGTCAATTGTGCTAATAATATGCAAAACCCTAAGCTTGGGGATGCTAGTATTGCTATGTCCACTACTCGTTGCAATGATCATGATTGGGGAGATGCTTCTTACGATCTTGAAAATTTATTTCAACCCCATGATGAATATGAGATTGATAATAATGTTTGCTATATTATTGAAAGTGGGTTTGGAAGAATGTCAACTTTAGATCCCACATATTTGGAGAATGTTCAATCTTATGAAATTTTTGATAAAAGTGGGTTTGGAGAGGTCATGACTTTAGTTAATGTTGCTCCCACTATTTTGGAATAGTGTCAACTTCGTATGCATGTGGATCGTGTTGAGAATATGTTTCGTGATAGCTATATTGTTGAATTTTCTTATGATCCTACATGCAATTATTATGAGAGAGGAAAATATGGTTGTAGAAATCTTCATGTTACTAAATTACCTCTCTTCATGTTGAGATTGATCTTGTTTCTTTCTTCTTCCTTGCATATGCTAGATCTTGCTTCTTTTGCTAATTTGTTTTCCTATAAAATGACTATGCATAGGAAGTATGTTAGACTTAGATGTGATTTTCACATGTTATATGATGCTCTCTTTGTGCTTCAATTCTTGTCTTTCATGTGAGCATCATTGAATTCTCAAGCCTATCTTAATGGCTATAAAGAAAGAGCTTGTTGGGAGGCAACCAATTTTTTTTTGCTTCTATTTAGGAATAAATATTGCATCTAGCTTCTGTTTAGATGTGGTTTTGAGTTTTGTTTAGTGTTTGTGCCAAGTAGAACCTTTGGGAAGACTTGTGTGAAGTTTATTTGATCTTGCTGTGAAAAACAGAATCGTTAGCGCTCGCTAGAATGGTCATCAGATTTTACTGGAGCGTGATATTTAGTTGATTGTTTTTGCAGATGATTAATATACAAATTCCTCACGTTTACCAATTTAGTTTGAATTTTTTGGAGTAACAGAAGTATGCGAAACCTGCAGATTACTACAAACTGTTCTGTTTTTGACAGATTCTGTTTTTCGTGTGTTGTTTGCTTATTTCAATGCATCTACGAGTAGTATTGGGATGTATGAACCATAGAGAAGTTAGAATACAGTAGTTTTAACACCAATATAAACAAAGAATGAATTCATTGGAGTACCTTTGGGTAGTGGTTTACTTTCTTATACTAACGGAGCTCACGAGATTTTTGTCTAAGTTTTGTGTTGTGAAGTTTTCAAGTTTTGAGTATTGCTTTGATGGACTATGGAACAAAGAGTAGCAAGGGCCTAAGCTTAGGGATGCCCATGTGTAATGCCCCAGATGTAACACTTTCCAATTATGGCAATATATGAAACTTTGACTTCATCAATTCCATTCTGGGCTCTTCTTTCATTTCGGGTTTCTTCGTTTTGTCGTGTGCGTGTGTGCATTTCATCCATGTAATGTTGTCATGTGCATTGCATTGCATTCGTGTTGTCACTTGCACCCGGTCCCACTACCTCTTCCCGTTGTGCATTTCGAGTTCCGACACTCACACACGTTCCCGTGGCATCCCCGAGTCCTTCATTTGTGTGTGGCCGTGTAACGTTCCCGGAATGATGTGAGACTTGTTGTGCGTTGTTGTTTTGGTACGTGTAGGCCGCCTGTCAATTTTCGTCGCGTTTGGAGTTCGTTTGGTACTCCAACGGTTAACCTAGTGGGCCAAAAGCACCTCTTCTTTTTGGCCCAAGACCCCCTCCACAACAGCCCACTAACCCAGCACAACCTCTCCCATCATCTCGGTCGTCGGATCATGATCGCGTGGCCGAAAACCGCTCCCCATATGGACCTTCCTAGCTCCGAGAATCTATAAATATGCCCCCTCCCCCGAAATTTCGGGCAAAAACCCTAGCCTTCTTCCTCTTTCCGCCGCCGGACACGTCCGTCCGCATGCCGGACACGTCCGCCCGCCACGCCCAATCGTGGGCTGCCACGTGTCGTCCCCGCCGCCGGGTCCTCCTCCCGCCGCCGCGGCCCGCGGGGCCCGAGGCCGGCCCGCGTGAGTCCACGCGCCTCCGCGGCCGTGTCCGCCTCCCGGGCCGAACCGCCGCCGCCTCCGCACCCTCTTCCACCACCCGTTCGCCGCCGCCGGCGAGCTCGCTCCACCGCCGCCGCCGCCTCGGGTGTGCCCGCCGTCGCCGCCCTGGACCGCGGCTGCGCCGCCGCACCTCCATCGCCCCTCGCTGGCACGCCCTCGCCGCTCCTTTGCCGCCTCCCGTCGGCCGGCCGACGCCGGCGCCGGTCGCACCGGGCGCCCGACCCGCCAGTACCGCCCCGACCCGGATCCGCTTCGGATCCCGATCCACCAAGAGGGTGGATCAGATCCACCGGGCCGCCCATCCACACGCCATCGCCTCCGTCCCGGGATCTCCTCGTACCCTTTTTCAGAGTGTATATTTTCACTAAGTCCCTGGATTTTGTTATTTTATTGCATGTTTGAGTGGCTGTAACTTTTAGTGTGCTTTTTCAAACTGTGCATATGATATATCAAAATGATCGTGGTGATGTGCTCTTCATTTTATTCCATTGTGGCATGCTTGTTTGAGTTCATATAGATGCCCTAATTCCTGTTGCAAGAGTGCTACTTGTTATAAACTGATGTTACTTGTTAATTTGATGCCATGTTTGAGATATGATAACTTGGTGCATGTTTATCCAAATGGAGCATATGATATGTCAAAATGTTCATTGTGAAGTGCTCTACATGATGGTTGCTGTAGCATTCATGTTAGGTGCCCTATTGCCATGTTAATCTCTGTTGCAAAAGTGCATGTGGTTGTTAAGTGCTGAAACTTGTTGTGAGACGTTGTTTTGACATGCTCATTGCTATTGATGTGTTTGTCTTCATGTCACATGTCAATATGTTTTAGAAGCACCATCATATGGTATTTGTTGTGGTGCAAACCATTTTCCATGATATGCCTTGAGGTGACTTAAACAAGCTCGTAAACATGCCATGCCAATGTTACTGTTTTATACTTAGTGAAAAACTGCTAAGTCTGGAATCTGTTTTAACCTGATGCTATGTTTGCTTGATGCCCCACTCAATTCCATGCTTGTTTTGGAGTGGCCAATGATCATTCCTTGTTGTCCATGTTGTTGTCTATCCATTCATGCCCTCACTTGCACATATGGCTTTATGTAGCTTATTTATTTCTTGCTCTCAAGTTGCTATAAATTATATCTGTCAGGTTTTTAACAGCATGATCAATTTGGTGTAGCTTGTTGCTATTGATCCATGCCTCCTATGGAGTTGCTCCAATGGAGTTGTTTGTTGTAGGATATGTCTACTACATGTCCATGATCTTTATATGCTTAGTAGAGTTAATATGCATGTTGTTTTGTGCCTCCGAAGACAGCATCGTGATGATGTTTTTGCCTTCCCAGATTTTGGCTAAGTCTGGATAATTTTATTACAACTTTCCATGCTTGGTTAATTGTGTTCTAGTAGGTTTTTGGGTGTGTTCTAAGTTCATACATGTTAAGTATCACGTCTACTTCACATCCATGCTTCTTGTCATCATGTTTGGGTGTCGTAGGGTATATATCTCTTGCTCCAAAGTTGCTATGTGGATGTTAACTTTAGCTTTGCATTGTATCTTGTTTCGTGTGTATGTGTTGAACCGTTGCTCTGTTTTAAGCGTGCCCTATATTAAACTTGTGTGATTTTGCATGTAGAATCATAATATCATGTTGTTTACATGTTTGGAGTGTGTTTGCTTGATGTTTGGATGCATCTTGCACCGTTGCCTTGCTTGTCTTGTTTTGCTCATATCTTCTAGACCGTAGCTCCGAATTATATAAATTTTATATGAAACTTGACTAGAATTTCGTGTAGATCATCATGGTGCATGTTAACTTGCTGCTTAACAACTTTAACTTAAGGTTTGTTCAGATCTGGACCAATTTCAAAATATGCATATGAGGACTTACCGGATTTGCTATATGTTGATTCCGGCCTCATTTAAACTTGTTGTTTTGTGTTGTTCTTGTGTGCTTCATCCCTTGCCATGAAATGCATCATATAGACTTGTCTTGCATCATGTTGATTGTGCATTGCACCGTGTTTGATATTGTGCCATGTTGTGTTCTTGTGTTGAGTAGAGCCGGGAGCCGAGTCCGAGAACGAGTTTCCTACCGAGGTTGAGTACAAGGAGCCGTCTTACGATCCCATCGATGACTCGACAGGCAAGATGACCTGACCTAGATATCATTACTATCTTTTCCTATTGCTAGATGTCTCGCTCTTTAGCTTATTGCCTCGATGCCCATGTTTGTTTGTCAGCCTCCTATTGTAGCCATGAATCTCTCTAACCACCCAACCTAGCAAAACTTTGTTTGGCTACGTAAGCTTCGCTCAGCCCCTCTTATAGCATTGTTAGTTGCAGGTGAAGATTTGAAGATTCTTGCTTCATGTTGAAGTTATTGTTGGGATATCACACTATAAAATCTTTTAAACTAAATCATCTATATACTTGGCAATTGGTGGAAGGCTAAGCCTCTTGCTTGCTGTTTCGTTCCACTCATGCCTCCCTAGGAACCGTTTAAATCGGTGTTATGTTCCTTGATTTTGCGTCCCTAACATGGTTGGGGTTTATGGGCCCCCCTCGATAACCCTCTTAGCGCTAAAGCTTTTCCAGCAAGTCCCAACATTGGTTCTACATTTGCCTAACAACTAAAAACTTGCATAGGGAGTTATAAACCCTTTTTCTTAATCAACAACCCAGGCCAGTGCTCCACATGAGTGTTGGTCCAATCTGGGGAGCCTGCAAGGCCACCTTGGGGAAACCCAAGGGCTGGTAAAAACCTGTAGCATCGCCCATCCGGGCGTGGCCTGAGACGAGATACACGCGGCTACTATCAGGGTGTCGGCACGCCGGGAGGATTTACTGGATTAGTTTTACCTTAGTCGGAATATCTTGACCACAGGTTTCCGAGAATGCTCGGGTCTTCCCACCTTGGAGTTGCGACTCGGCAGATCGTGAGCTTGTGATGGGCTAAGTTGGGACACCCCTGCAGGTTTTGATCTTTCGAAAGTCGTGCCAGCGGTTATGTGGCAGATGGGAATTTGTTAATATCCGGTTGTAGATAACTTGACACCATGTTCAGAATACACTACCAGCGTGAGTAACCGTGATGGTCATTTTCTGAAAGGGGTTCGGGAAGTGAACACGGTGGGGTTATGTTTGACGTGCTTAGATAGAATCACTTCGTGATCACTTTGGCGATCGTTGGCACTTCTCTTCTCGCTCTAAACACGTAAGCTAGTGCTAGTGCACCTGCAACCTTTGTTCTTCAGCCTTGTTCCACACCCAAGGCTTAGATAGTTTTGCTACCCGGGAACGGGATTGCTGAGTACTCTGTGGCTCACAGATTCTACACAACACCAGATGCAGGTACTATGGTGAACTACGCAGGAGATGGGACAGAGTTGTACTGGGAGTTTGATGAAGAACGTGGGCGATACTATGTGAACTATCCCGATGATCAGTAGTGGCTTCTACTAGGGGCGATCGGACCTTGTGGCTTTATTTATTTGGTATCTTTCATTTGGATCTTTGTCCGTAGTCGGACTGTGATGTTATTTGGATGATGATTGTTTATGTAATGTATTGTGTGATGTGGCGAGTGTAAGCCAACTACTCTTTTGCAATTTCATCCCTCTTTTACATGAGTCGTGCAAAGATACCATACTTGAGATCATTCTAGTATGAGCTTATACCTTTAAGTCGTGCCCCGACACGTAGGAGGTATAATCTCATACTGGGCATTACACCATGGCACACCAAGTAAAATTCAAGGACAACCAAAAGCCTAAGCTTGGGGATGCCCCGGGAAGGCATCCCCTCTTTAGTCTTCATCCATCGGTAACTATACTCCGAGCTATATTTTTATTCACCACATGATATGTGTTTTGTTTGGAGCGTCTTGTATAATTTGAGTCTTTGATTGTTAGTTTGCCACAATTATCCTTGCTGGACACACCTATTTGAGAGAGCTAAATATGGCCTAGGAATTGTTAGAACACTCTTTGTGCTTCACTTATATCTTTTGAGTTGAATAGTTTTTGCTCTAGTGCTTCACTTATATCTTTTAGAGCATGGTGGTGATAATATTTTGAAGAAATTGTTGAACTCTCATGCTTCACTTATATCCATTTGAGAGTCTATTAAAACAGCATGGTAATGTGTTTAGGCTATTAAACTAGTCTTCACATGATAGACATCCAATATCAATGTAGTAAAAACTTTCACACAAAGTGCATTGAATATGATGAGAAGTTGGATGCTTGATAAATGTTTTAAGATATTAGGATAGTGATATTAGAGTCATGCTAGTGGAGTTATTATGAAATTGAGAAATGCTTGTGTTAAGGTTAGTGATTCCCGTAGCATGCACATATGGTGAACCGCTATGTGACGAAGTTAGAGCATGAGGTATTTGTAAAGTGTCAATGTGTGGAGGTCGGGGGCGCGCGATGGTTAACTCCTACCAACCTCCCCCTAGGAGCATGCGTTGATTGCTTTGTTTTGATGACTCGTAGATTTTTGCAATAAGTATATGAATTCTTTATGACTAATGTTGAGTCCAGGGATTATACGCACTCTCACCGTTCCACCATTGCTAGCCTCTTTTGTATCGCGCAACTTTCGCCGGTACCATACACCCACTATATATCCTTCCTCAGAACAACCACCATATTATTCCTCAAAACAGCCACCATACCTACCTATCACGGCATTTCCATAGCCATTCCGGGATATATTGCCATGCAACTTTCCACCGTTCCGTTCATATGACATGCTTCTTATTGTCATATTTCCAAGCATGATCATGTAGTTGACATCGTATTTGCGGCAAAGCCACCATGCATAATTTTTCATACATGTCACTCTTGATTCATTGCACATCCCGGTACAACGCCGGAGGCATTCATATAGAGTCATACTTTGTTCTAGTATCGAGTTGTAATGAAAGTGTGATGACCATCATTATTAGAGCATTGTCCCATGGGAGGAAAGGCTAAGTTAATAAAGCCCCTCCAAAAAAAGAAAGGCCAAAGAAAAAAGAAAGTCCCAAAAAAAGAAAAAGAAAAAAGGGACAATTGCTACTATCTTTTTCCACACTTGTGCTTCAAAGTAGCACCATGTTCTTCATGATAGAGAGTCTCATGTTTAGTCACTTTCATATACTAGTGGGAATTTTCATTATAGAACTTGGCTTGTATATTCCAGCGATGGGCTTCCTCAAATGCCCTAGGTCTTCTTGAGCAAGCAAGTTGGATGCACACCCACTAGTTTCTTTTGTTGAGCTTTCATACATATTTAGCTCTAGTGCATCTGTTGCATGGCAATCCCTACTCACTCACATTGATATCTATTGATGGGCATCTCCATAGCCCGTTGATACGCCTAGTCAGTGTGAGACTATCTCCCTCCTTTTTGTCTTCTCCACAACCACCTCTCTATTCCACCCATAGTGTTATGTCCATGGCTCACGCTCATGTATTGCGTGAAGGTTGAAAGGTTTGAAAGAATAGAGTATGAAAACAAGTGCTTGGCTGAAATCGGGGTTGTGCATGATATGAATATTTTGTGTGATGAAGAGGGAGCATAGCCAGACTATATGATTTTGTAGGGATAACTTTCTTTAGCCATAGTATTTTGAGAAGACATGATTGCTTTGTTAGTATGCTTGAAGTATTACTATTTCTTTTGTCAATATAGACTTTTGTCTTGAATCTTTCAGATCTGAACATTCATGCCACAATTAAGATAATTACATTGAAAAACTATGTTGGTTAGAATTCCACAACAAAAATTCTGTTTTTATCATTTACCTACTCGAGGACGAGCAAGAATTAAGCTTGGGGATGCTTGATGCATCTCCAACGTATCTATAAATTTTTATTGTTCCATGCTATTATTTATGATGTTTTGGGTGTTTAATGGGCTTTGTCATACACTTTTATATTATTTTTGGGACTAACCTACTAACCCAAATGCCTAGTCCAGATTGCTGTTTTTTTGCTTGTTTCAGGGTTTTGCTGAAAAGGAATATCAAACGGAGTCCAAACGGAATGAAACCTTCGGGAGAGATATTTTTGGAAAAAATCACGCACGGGAGACTTGAGAACCACAGAGTAGGGTCTACGAGGTGCCCACGAGGGTGGGGGGCGCCCCCCCCCCCTAGGGCGCGCCCCCTGCCTCGTGGGTCCCACGTACCGCCCCTGGTGCCCTCCTTCCTCCTATATATGCCTACGTACCCCGAAACCATCAGAACAACTGAAAAAACCCTAGTTCCATCACCGTAACCTTCTGTTCCCGTGAGATCCCATCTTGGGGCCTGTTCCGGAGCTCCGCCGGAGGGGGGATCTACCATGGAGTGCTTCTACATCATCATCATTGCCTCACCATGAGTTGTGAGTAGTTTACTATAGACCTTCGGGTCCATAGCTAGTATCTAGATGGCTTGTTCTCTCTCTGGATCTCAATACAAAGTTCTCCTCGGTCTTCGAGGAGATCTATTCAATGTAATCTCTTTTTGCGGTGTGTTTGTCAAGATCCGATGAATTGTGGGTTTATGATCAAGATTATCTATGAGAAGTATTTGGTTATTTTCTGAACTCTTAATGTATGTTCATAATATCCTTGCAAGTCTCTTCGAATTATTGGTTTGGTTTGGCCTACTAGATCTATAGTTCTTGCAATGGGAGAAGTGCTTGTCTTTGGGTTTAATCTTGCGGTGTCCTTTCCTAGTGACACTAGGGGCAGCAAGGCACGTATTGTATTGTTGGCATCGAGGACAAAAATATGGGGTTTATATCATATTGCTTGAGTTTATCCCTCTACATCATGTCATCTTGCTTAAGGCGTTACTCTATTCTTATGAACTCAATACACTAGATGCATGCTGGATAGCGGTCGATGTGTGGAGTAATAATAGTAGATGCAGAATCATTTCGGTCTACTTGTATCAGACGTGATGTCTATATATAATGATCATGCCTAGATAGTCTCATAATTATTCGCTTTTCTATCAATTGCTCGACAGTAATTTGTTTACCCGCCGTAGAATATCGCTATCATGAGAGAAGCCACTAGAGAACACTATGGCCCCCGGGTCTATTCTCAACATATCAATCTACACTTACTTTAATTTTTCCACTTTTACTTTCTGTTCTTATAATCAAAAATACCAAAAATATCAAACTATCATCTCTATCAGATCTCACTTTCGTAAGTGACCGTAAAGGGATTGACAACCCCTTATCGCGTTGGCTGCGAAGTTCTTATTTGTTTGTGCATGTGCGAGGGACTCACATGTGGTCTCCTACTGGATTGATACCTTGGTTCTCAAAAACTGAGGGAAATACTTACGCTAGTGTGCTGCATCTCCCTTTCCTCTTCGAGGGAATACAATGCAAGCTCGAGAAGTAGCAGCGGCCCTCCACGCCGAGCACGAGGTCCATCCGTCAGGCGGCGTCCTGGCGTTCGTCATTGAAAGCCAAGACCCGTGGGGAGCGGTGCTTGACCTCGTGAGGGAGGACCGCATCTGCCCCGTAAACGAGGAAGAAAGGTGTTTCTCTCATGGGTTTGGTTGCGGTGGTACGGATTGACCACAACACAGACTGGAGCTCATCGATCCAGCCCCTGCCACAGGCCTCGAGCTTCTTCTTAAAGTTGCGCGTCTTAAGGCCGCGCAGGACTTCTGCGTTGGCGCGTTCGGCCTGACCGTTGCCCCTGGGGTGAGCCACTGAGGCGTAGCAGATCTGTGTTCCAAGGTTAGCACAATATGACCTGAAGAGATTGCTTGTGAACTGCGAACCATTATTCTTGATGATGCGGTTGGGGACCCCGAATCGCCTCACGAGGCCCTGGAGGAACTTGACCGCCGACCTGGCAGGGATCGCATGGACAGGCTCCACCTCCGCCCATTTGGTGAACTTGTCGATGGCGACGTACAGGAAGCGGTAGCCCCCCGCCACCCGGGGAAATGGACCCAGGATGTCCAATCCCCAGACCACGAAGGGCCACGAGAGCGGGATCGTCTGGAGGCCCTGCGCTGGTTGGTGGATCTGCTTGGCGTAAAACTGGCACGCCTCACAAGCCTGCACAACCTCCGTGGTGTCATTAAGTGCCGTGGGCCTGTAAAAGCTGATGCGGAAGGCCTTGCCCACGAGGGTGCGGGACGACGAATGGTGGCTGTAGTCCCCGCCGTGGATGTTGGCCAACAGCTCGCGTCATTACTTCTTCGAGATGCACTTTAGTGAGACATCATTGGGGCGCCTCCAGTAGAGCTCGTTGTCTTGGATGCAGTAAGTCGAGGCTTGCCAAACCACGCACTCCGCGTCTTCCTCCTTGTCTGGCAATGTCTCGTGTAGCAGGTACATATTGAGCTCTTCGGTCCAGCAACCCTCCTCGGGCTCCGCATCGAGTAGTAGGCAGGCTCCGGAGGTCGGTCCGCGAGGCGGAGCTCAAGCTGCGAGCGCCGCAGGCAGCCCCTCCCGAGAGGATGCCGGCTGAGGAGCGGGCGGTGCTACCGACGACTTGAGCAACCGCACCTCGAAGATGCCCGGCCTCTGGGGTTCCTGCCTGGAGGCTCGTTTGGCGATGTCGTCCGCCTCCTTGTTCGTGCCCCTTGGCCCGTGATGCACCTCCAGCCCTTGGAATCGCTTTTCCATCTTGCGCACCTCCTCCAGATATGCCTCCATGTGCTCATCCTTGGGTTTGTACTTCTTGTTGGAGAAGTTGACGAGGAGTTGCGAATCGCTTTTAATCGTGAGGCGCTTGACCCCCAGTGTAGCTGCGGCCTTGAGCCCAGCAATCAGGCCATCATACTCTGCTATGTTGTTGGAGACCTTCTCACCTTGCTGGAAGCAAAGTTGCATGGCATAGTACAACTTGTCCTGAGTGGGAGATACTAACACGGCGCCAGCTCCTGCACCAAGGCGCGAGAAGCCGCCGTCAAAGTACACCACCCATCCGTCTGAGGCTTCATCACCGGGGGCCAGCGAGCGATCCTCGCCAGCCCCCTGTTCCGGCGCGTCGGTCCATTCTGCCACAAAGTCTACCAGATCCACTCCTTCGATCGTTCGCGTGGTGCTGAACTCCAACTGGAACGTCTGTAGCTCGATGTTCCACTCAGCGACCCTCCCAACGACATTCGGACCCCGGAGCACCTTCTCAAGAGGGTATGACAAGACAACCTTGATGGAGTGGCCCTGGAAGTAATGGCGCAGCTTCCTGGAGGCCACAAGGAGCACCAGGAGCAGCTTTTGAGGCATCGGGTAACGCGAGCGCGCGTCACGCAGTACGGTGCTGAAGAAGTACATAGGGTGCTCCACGAGGGTTGGCACCGCAGGATCTTCAGGCGCTTCAGGAGTCTTAGGTGCTTCTTGCTGGACGGTGGGGCCATCAGCAGCCGTGCTCAAATCTACCTTCGGAGCTGCGTCAGGGGGCGACGGAGCTCCTGAGGATGCCGACTTGCCCCGCGGCCTCGCGCTTCGGGGCCTCTCCTCGCGCTCCACCACCAACGCTGCGCTGGCGGAGTGAGGCGTAGCGGCGAGATAGAGAATCATGGGCTCTAGGGGTCTTAGCGCCACCATAACCGGTGGGCTGGTGAGGTATTCCTTGAGACCCCGGAAGGCGGCGTCGGCCTCCAGAGTCCACTCGAGGGGCCCCTTCATCTTCATGAGCTTGAAGAATGGGAGGGCGCGTTCGCCAAGCTTAGAGATGAAGCGCCCCAGGGACGTCACGCATCCTGCGAGCTTCTACATCTCCTTCAGGGTTGTAGGCGGCTTCATTCTTTCGATGGCTTTGATCAATGCCCCGATGCGAAACCAAGAACCCTAGCAACTTGCCGGAGGGTATGCCAAACACGCACTTCTCTGGGTTGAGGCACAGCTTCACCTTGTGCAGGTTGGCAAACGTTTCTTCTAGGTCCCGGATGAGAGTTTTGGCCTCTCTGGACTTCACCATGATGTCTTTGACGTAGGCCTCCGCGTTCATCCCGAGCTGAGGGCCGAGGGTGATGTGCATCAGGTGCTCGAAGGTGGCGCCTGCGTTTCTCAGCCCGAAAGGCATGCAGGTGTAACAGTAGACCCCGCAAGGGGTCAAGAACGCCGTCTTCTCCACATCCTCCACCGCCATCTTGATCTGGTGGTAGCCCGAGAAGGCGTCGATGAAGCAGAGCAGGTCACACTCAGCCGTTGAATACAAGATCTGGTCGATGCGCAGGAGAGGGAATGGGTCCTGATGACAGAACTTGTTGAGGCTCGTGAAGTCGACGCACATGCGCTCCTTGCCTCCTTTCTTCGGGACGATGACGGGGTTGGCCAGCCACTCCGGGTGTCGTACCTCCCGTACGACGCCTGCTTCCTCTAGCTTCCGAACCTCCTGAACGATGAAGGCCTGCTTCTCCGGGGCCTGCCTGCGTGCTTTCTGCTTGATAGGGCGCGCGTTGGGGTACACCGTAAGGTGGTGCTTGATGATGTGCCTAGGCACCCCGACCAAGTCACCGTCTTTCCAAGCGAACACATCCTTGGTATCCCTAAGGAAGCTAACCAACGCTGCCTCTTGCTCTGGGTCCATGCTCGTGTCGATGGTGAAGGTGGCTCCTGAGCCCTCCTCATCAGCAGGCACCTGTTTCGTCTCGGCCGGGTCCCGAGAGAAGAGCTGCTTCTTCTTGGCAGGCGCGACTTCCAACGTCTCCGGAGCCCCCTTCGTACCTGAATGGGCCGCGGCTGCAGCCCTGTAAGCGTGCCCGAGGTCCTGAAGGGCGGCCTTGGGGTCCCCTCCGATAGTGATGACGCCGCTGCTTCCGGGCGTCTTGACGGTATTGTATCCCGGGTGAGTCGCCGCCATGAACTTTGCCAAGGCTGGGAAGCCAAGGACGGTGTTATAGGGTAGGTGGATGGGCGCGATGTTGAAGTCGATGAGCTTGGTCCGGTAATTAACGGGTGTGCCGAAGGTGACCGGGAGGCGGATCTGGCCGAGCGGGGTGGCCGAGCCCGCGACCCCCGAAAAGGGCTTGGTGGGGAGGAGCTGCCTGTAGGACATGGGCAGATGACCAAAAGCCTCCGGAGAGAGGATGTTGAGCCCGGCGCCGCCGTCGATAAGGGTCCTCATGACAGCCACCCCGCAGATGGTGGGGGTGCATACCGTAGGGAGGACATTTGTGCCGGCTGTGGCTTGGGTGCGGTCGCCGGGGCCGAAAGCGATGGCGTGCCCCTGCTCGTCCCGCCCCCGCGGGGCCTCCTGCGGCTGGGCGGCAGCCCCAACCCACCAAAAGTGTGACTTGACGTGCCGGGTCGACGCCGGTGCTTGGGATCCTCCGATGATGCTGGCGACCCCGCGGCAGGGCAACTCCCCGCCGGCAGCGCCCTGCAGCTCGTCGACACGGGCCACCCAAGCGTCGAGCTCCTCCGTGGGCGGCCGGTGCCAGAGCAGCTTCTGCGCCGCTAAGAGTGCCGCCGGCGAGGCCACGAGAAGCTAAAATGGTGAAGTAGGCCGCTCCCTGATGGTCCAGCCGGCGAAAACGTCGTCGGGGGAGGGGCCGAGCACCCATGGGTGGCGTGGTCCGCCGACGCCGCCCGGATGACGGGGACAGCACCAGCCTCCACACGGATGCGGCTGGCTGTGGCCATTATGGCGACGCGGAGCAGGAGAGGGGAGGCGAGGTCATCAGAGAGGCAATATTTCGACACGCCCCCTACCTGGCGCGCCAAATGTCGGATTACGGGCTTCGTAAACCCAAGAAGTTCGAACACAGGGGTGTGAACGAAGATCTCTCCCACTCACTTCTACCTAGAGCCACGCCCTCGCCCGATGGTGAGATTCAAGCAAGCACCAAGTAAAGCACACACAAGTTTACCCAGGTTCAGGCCACCTTGCGGTGTAAAACCCTACGTCCTGCTTTGGTGGATTAGCCTCCAGAGGGCTTGAGTATGAACAAGTACAGTGGTTCTTGAGCTCAGGAGGAGAGCTCAAGAGGGTCAGGAGGCAAGTGTTCTTGCTCCTTGGTGTGAAGGTGGAGTGTTCGATATGAGGTTCCTCCCCCCTCCACAGTGGGAATCCTAGCTACTTATATAGGCGGCCATGGTCCTCTTCCCCCGAAATGTTTAGGCGGGAAGGGATCCCACAACGGCTATTTTGAGCGGGAACACAAGGACGTTCCTATCCTGACAAAAGCGGTCTTCGCCTGCAAAGGGATCAGGCAGTGACGCGGTGGTGGGCTCGGTGGTGACATCCTCCCTGTCGTCCTTGCGGTCTTCGGTCTTTTTGCACCGAAGGGGAAACCTTTGTCTCGCCCCTCGGGAACCTGCGCCTGCGCTGTCTCCTTTGCACGAAAACGGCAACTATGCAGTTGGCGCGCGCTGGCACCCGCTGGCGCGGTGCGTCACTGCCTCCTCCTGAGGCAGGCTTGGCCTTGGATTCTCCGCCCCTCCGGAGCAACCTAGTCAAGGCCGCTCCTGAGGGGGTCTTGGTGTCGTTCTCCTCGCGAGGCCTAGCCCCTCGCGAGGGTCTTGAGCAGCTGGTCGATCAGCTGGGCCATACCAGGCCGTAGTAGGAGCGCGTCGCGGCCCGCAGGCAGGCAAGTCTGGTTACCCTCGTTCCCAGGACGCCGACGGTGATGCCTATATTCATGATCATTGCCTTAGATATCGTCATGACTTTGCTCTTTCCAATCAATTGCTCGACAGTAATATGTTTACCAACCGTGTGCTTTCTTCGAGAGAAAAGCCTGTTGTGAAAACTATGGCCCCCGGGTCAATTTTCCATCTTATATTTTCAGATCTATAAAACAAAAAAAAACAAAAAAAATCTTGCTGCAATTTTTTTGTGTTTACTTTATTTAGCTTTTTATTTTAGCTTTAAATCTATCTCTATCAGATCTCACTCTTATTCGTGACCATGAAGGGATTGACAACCCCTTTTCCGCGTTGTGTGCAAGTGTTTGTTAGTTTGTGCAGGTGCATAGATTGGAGACTTGCTTGTGCCTCCTACTAGATTGATACCTTGGTTACTTATCTCTACTTTGCTACATCATCATTTCTTCTTCGAGGGAAAAATTAACACAAGCTCAAGAAGTAGCAGGAAGACTTTCTGGCACCGTTGCCGGGGAGGTTCTACATCAAGCCTACCAACTACTTGTCATAAACTCTAATCTCTTGCACTTACATTATTTGACATTTGCCTCTCGTTTTCATCTCCCCACTTCTAAAACGTTTTCACAAACACACAAAAATATTTTCCTTTTTATTCGCCCTTTTTCCGTTCGTCTTTTTGTTTGCATGTGTGATAGATCACTTTGCTATCATGTCTGAATCGGGAAAAGTTGCCATTGAAAATCTTGGAGAGAAACTTGAATCTTGTGATCTAAATCATGAAAAGTGATCCCGTCCTAATTATAATGCAAAAACCTTTTTATGTGGGGGATGGTAATATTATTGGTAAATGTATCATTCAAGAGTTCTTTAATTGTACGGGAGTTCTACCAATTAAGGGATCTATTCTCCATGAAACAAATTGTTATGCTGATGCTACTGACATGCTTGTGGTTAATTTAGAGATAAAATTTGTGCACATCCACTCAACTTTACAAAAGGTATTTTATGAACTCCCCAAAAACTTCATCCTAGGGCAAAAAAGATTGCAACCATCATTCTTATGCGGGAGTCTGATTTTATAGTACAAGAAGCTAGGGAATTTTTTGCTTATTAAAAAATATTGAACACCGCCCAATAGAGGAAATCCTCCATGATAAAGAAACAGTGCGTAGCTTGGAATCAAGAGATTATCTTGCCTACATTAGCAATCTTAGGAGAAGAGTTCCTCACGAAGAAATTACTCAAGCCATTTACCTTGATACTTATGATAAATTTGATTGGGTGACTAAGGGAATTTATGTTGGGTTCGATGAGGAATGGATGGAAGTGATGTCTAAGGAACCTATAAAAAAATAAGATAAGGATTTTATATGATGATATTTATGGGGGTGATCATGAGCATTATATTATGAATGTTAAAATTACTAATCAAAGTCCTTTCCATGAATTGAGTTCTCCTATTAGAAGAAAGATAGAAGAGAAAAAAGATTTGTTGAGAGAGGTTTTGACAAATTTGATTAAAAATGGGATGAATACGGAAGATTACAATACCTAGATCATTATTTATTTTTCTTAGCTAGGGCGGTAAACAACAACGCTTGTTGGGAGGCAACCCAATTTTATTTTGGTTTTAATCTTTTTATTGTTGTTCTTTAATAAATTTATCATCTAGTCTCTGGTTAGATGATTTTTCATCTTTTAATTTAGTGTTTGTGCCAAGTAAGACCTTTGGGATGATTTGGAAGATAGTAGATTGGTTTATACTGGAAAACGGAAACTTTTGAATCCAGTGTTAGAATTTTTTCTGATTGATGGAACGTGAAAAAACTCTGAATGTTTTTACATGTTTCTTATCTACAAATTGCCTACATTTTCCTAATTTTTCAGAATTTTTAGAGATATAGAGGTTTCACCTTAATTCACATCTTTACACATTGTTCTATTTTTGATAGATTAGGTTTTCATTGTGTTGTTTGCTTATTACGATGCATCTATGGCTAGTATCGAGGGGTATGAACCATGGAAAGTTGGTATATAGTAGATATTACACCAATATAAAATAAGAATGAGTTCACAACAGTACCTACAAGCCATGTTCAGGAATTCACCCGATTAACCAATTACCTTGTCGATTAATCCCTACTCATAGGGTCACCGAGTAGCCGATAAACTGATAAATCAACCGATTAATTGATTAAATGGTCGATTAACTTGCCGATTAGCCGATTAATCCCCTACTAGCCAGCCAACTGAGCAGGTACCAGTTAATGATTTCCTCAACAATGCCTACAAGTAAGGATTGGATTTGTTTTACTAACGAATCTCATGAGTTTTCTGTTGAGTTTTGTATTGTCAAGTTTTCAAGTTTTGGGTAAAGATTTGATGGACTACGGAATAAGGAGTGGAAAGATCCTAAGCTTGGGGATGCCCAAGGCACCCCCAAGGTAATTTTCAATGACAACCAAGCATCTAAGCTTGGGGATGCCCCTGATGGCATCCCCTCTTTTGTCTTCAATCCATCGGTAAATTTACGTGATGCTATATTTTTATTCACCACATGATAAATGTTTTTCTTGGAGCGTCTTGTATTATTTGAGTCTATGCTTTTTTAGTTTGCCACGTCTTATAATAAAAACTTCCATAAAGATCATTGAATTTATGAGAAGTTTGATTCCTTGCAATTGTTTTGCGATATGAAGATAGAGATATTAGAGTTATGCTAGTAGTTAATTGTGTAGTTAAAGAAATACCTGCGTTAAGGTTTGTGATTCCCGTAGCATGCACGTATGGTCTTCTAGTTATATGATGAAGTTGGAGCGTGATTTATTCTTGATTGTCTTCCTTTGCGTGAAAGTCGAGAGCGCGCGATGGTTAACTCCTACCAACCAACCCCCCTAGGAGCATGTGTAGTAGTACTTTGCTTCGGGAGCTAATAATTTTTTTGCAATAAGTATGTGAGTTCTTTATGACTAATGTCGAGTCCATGGATCATACGCACTCTCACCCTTTCACCTAGCTAGCCACACTAGTACCGCGCAATTCTCACCGGTGCATTAAACACCTATACCCTTCCTCAAAACAGCCAGCATACCTACCTATTATGGCATTTTCATAGCCATTTCGAGATATATTGCGATGTAACTCCACCGTTCTATCATTATGAGTTTGAGTCACCTTGAGTTGTAATTTTGAGTTGTAAGTAAATAAAAGTGTGATGATCATCATTTTTAGAACATTTTCACATGCGAGGTTATAAATAAAAGAGGCCAAAGAGCCCAAATAATAAATAGACTTAAGAGCCCAAAATAAAAATAAAATAAAAAATGAGGAGTCTAAAAAAATGAGAGAAAAAGAGAGAAGGGGCAATGTTACTATCTTTTTCCACACTTGTGCTTCAATGTAGCACCATGTTCTTTGCTACTTCTCGAGCTTGCGCTGTATTCGCTCGAAGAGGAAAGGGTGATGCATCATAGTAGAGTAAGTATTTCCCTTAGTTTTTTAGAACCAAGGTATCAATCCAGTAGGAGACCACGCGCGAGTCCCTCGTACCTGCACAAACAAATAAGAACCTTGCAGCTAATGCGACAGAACGGGTTGTCAATCCCTTCTCGGTCACTTACAAAAGTGAGATCTGGTAGATATGATAAGATAATATTTTTGGTATAGAGATTGAAAGTAAATAATGCAAAGTAAAGTAAATAGTTGATGGAAGATAATATGATGAGAATAGACCCGGGGGCCATAGGTTTCACTTGTGGCTTCTCTCATGATAGCAGATTTCTATGGTAGGTGAACAAATTGCGCTCGAGCAATTGATAGAAGAGGGCATATTTATGAGAATATCTAGGCATGATCATTGTATATAGGCATCATGTCCGTGACAAGTAGATCGAAACGATTCTGCATCTACTACTATTATTCCACACATCGACCGCTATCCAGCATGCATCTACAGTATTAAGTTCATAAGAACAGAGTAACGCCTTAAGCAAGATGACATTATGTAGAGGGATAAACTCAAGAAATGTGATATAAACCCCATCTTTTTATCCTTGATGGCAACAATATGATACGTGCCTTGCTGCCCCTGCTATCACTGGGAAAGGACACCGCAAGATTGAACCCAAAGCCAAGCACTTCTCCCATTGCAAGAACTATAGATCTAGTAGGCCAAACCAAACCAATAATTCGAAGCAATTTGCAAGGACATTTAAATCATGCATAAAAGATTTCAGAAAAGAATCCAATATTGGTCATAGATAATCTTGATCATAAACCCACAATTCATCGAATCTCGACAAACGCACCGCAAAAAGATTACATCAAATAGACATCCTCGAAGATCAAGGAGAACTTTGTATTGAGATCCAAAGAGAGAGAGAAGAAGCCATCTAGCTAATAACTATGGACCCAAAGAACTGTGGTAAACTACTCAAAACTCATCGGAGAGGTTATAGTGTTGATGTAGAAGCCCTCCATGATCGATGCCCCCTCCGGTGGAGCTCCGAGATAGGCCCCAAGATGGGATCTCACGGGTACAGAAGGTTGCGGTGGTGGAATTAGGGTTTTGTGGTGCTCCTCTATAGTTTCAGGGTACGTACGTATATATAGGCTGAAGAGGCACGTCGGGGGATCAACAGGTGGCCCACGAGGGTGGGGGCGTGCCTACCCCACCGGGCGCACCCCCTGCCCTCGTGGCCACCTCCTTCGCTTCCTGACGTGTACTCCAAGTCTTTCATATTGATATTGTTCCAAAAATAACTCTCCCGAAGGTTTCATTCCGTTTGGACTCCGTTTGATATCTCTTTCCTGCGAAACACTAAATATGCAAAAAAAAACAGCAATTTGCACTGGGCTTTGGGTTAGTAGGTTAGTCCCAAAAATAATATAAAAGTGTATAATAAAGCCCATTAAACATCCAAAACGGAATATATAATAGCATGGAACAATAAAAATTTATAGATACGTTGGAGACGGATCAAGCATCCCCAAGCTTAATTCCTGCTCGTCCTCGAGTAGGTAAATGATAAAAACAGAATTTTTGATGTGGAATTGTAACCAACATAATTCTGAATGTAATTTTCTTTATTATGGCATGAATGTTCAGATCCGAAAGATTCAACACAAAAGTTTAATATTGACATAAGAGTAATAATACTTCAAGCATACTAACAAAGCAATCATGTCTTCTCAAAATAACATGGCCAAAAAAAGTTATTCCTACAAAGTCATATAGTCTGGCTATGCTCTATCTTCATCACACAAAATATTTAAATCATGCACAACCCCGGTTTTAGCCAAGCAATTGCTTCACACTTCAATTTTTTCAAACTTTTCAACTTTTACGCAATACATGAGCGCGAGGCATGGATATAGCACTATGTGGAATAGAGTGGTGGTTGTGGAGAAGACAAAAGAGGAAGAAAGTCTCACATCAACTACGCGTATCAATGGGCTATGGAGATGCCCATCAATAGATATCAATGTGAGTGAGTAGGGATTGCCATGCAACGGATGTACAAGAGCTATAAGTGTATGAAAGCTCAACTAAAGAAACTAAGGGGGTGTGTATCCAACTTGCTTGCTCACAAAGACCTAGGGCATTTTGAGGAAGCCCATCATTGGAATATACAAGCCAAGTTCTATAATGAAAATTCCCACTAGTATATGAAAGTGACAAAACAAGAGACTCTCTATGATGAAGATCATGCTGCTACTTTGAAGCACAAGTGTGGAAAAAGGATAGTAACATTGTCCATTCTCTCTTTTTCTCTCATTTTTTTATTTTTTTTTTATTTTTTTTCTTTGGGACTTTTCTCCTTTTTTTTCTTCTTTTTCTTCTTTTCTTACGTCCGGAGTCTCATCCTGACTTGTGGGGGAATCATAGTCTCCATCATCCTTTCCTCACTGGGACAATGCTCTAGTAATGAAGATCATCACACTTTTATTTACTTACAACTCGAAGCTAGAACAAAATATGACTCTATGTGAATGATAATGATGAAGCGTGTCATATGAACGGAATGGTGGAAAGTTGCATGGCAATATATCTCGGAATGGCTATGGAAATGCCATGATAGGTAGGTATGGTGGCTATTTTGAGGAAGGTATATGGTGGGTGTATGGTATCGGCGAAAGTTGTGCGGTACAAGACAGGCTAGCAATGGTGGAAGGGCGAGAGTGCGTATAATCCATGGACTCAACATTAGTCATAAAGAACTCATATACTTATTGCAAAAATCTACAAGTCATCAAAACAATGTTTTCAACGCATGCTCCTAGGGGAAGGGTTGGTAGGAGTTAACCATCGCGCGATCCCGACCTCTAGACAAAGGGTGACACTCAATAAATAAATCACGCTCCAACCTCATCACATAACGGTTCACCATACGTGCATTCTACGGGAAGCACAAACTTTAACACAAGTGTTTCTCAAATTCACAATTACTCTACTAGCATGAATCTAATGTCACCATCCTCATATCACAAAACAATCATCAAGTATCAAACTTCTCATCATATTAGGACTAGATTTATAACCAAAGCACATTACCATGTTGTTCTAAGAGACTCTCAAAAAGATATAAGTGAAGCATGAGAGATCAATAATTTCTACAAAATAAAGCCACCACGGTGCTCTAAAAAGATATAAGTGAAGTACTAGAGCAAAAACTATCTAGCTCAAAAGATATAAGTGAAGCACATAGAGTACTCTAATAAATTCCGATTCATGTGTATCTATCTAAAAAGGTGTGTCCAGCATGGATGACTGTGGTAAACTAAAAAGCAAATACTCAAATCATACATGACGCTCCAAGAAAAACACATATCATGTGGTGAATAAAAATATAGTCTGGAGTAAAGTTACCGATAGATGAAAACGAAAGAGGGGATGCCTTCCCGGGGAATCCCCAAGCTTAGGCTTTTGGTTGTCCTTGAATTTTACCTTGGGGTGCCTTGGGCATCCCCAAGCTTAGGCTCTTGCCACTCTTTGTTCCATAGTCCATCAAATCCTTACTCAAAACTTGAAAACTTCACAACACAAAACTTAAGGCATGAAGGATATAAGTATTTGATATGACCCGCCCAGGAGGTGCCGGGTTACCCGATGGCGGTTCATGGGCCAAGGCCAGAAGCATGTTTAAGATGGCGGTGGTGGTTCAATGAGAGTAATTGACAAAGGGCCCAAGGCCCGGAACGACTTAAGGCATGTAAGCATAAATCACCATATGTTTTAAGCTTGTATTATAAGGCATGTAATAAGAGTCACCAGGCCGGGCACGATTGTATGAGCCGGCCGGGACTCCGTAGGCTGCAGGGCGTCAACCCGTGCATATAAGGGGACGTCCTGGCAACGGCTTAGGGCAAGAAACAACATACCGAGAGCTAGGAAAGCGCGTGTGCTCCCTTGCAATCGACACCCCAGCAATTCCACCTCAAACTGGATTAGGTTTTACCCTCACCGCAAGGGGCTGAAGTAGTATAAACTCCTCGTGTTCTTTGTCCCGTTTAACCCCTTTAAGCTAACCACGTCGCTATGGCTCTGCAATTAAGTCCTTCCCTTAGGACATCTGCCGTGACAACTCCACAACAATTGGCGCTCACTGTGGGGCCTCCGGCCTATGGTTTCGAGTTCTTAAAGGGCAACTTCGAAGGGCTCAAGGGATATGCTGTGGGCCGGATGACCAAGAGTCGTCGCGGCAAGCTTTACATCGATGACGAAGGTTGGGGTCCCAAGGCCGGCTCAATTGAGTATGGATACCGGGTCCCCTTCAGCGGAATCCACGTCTTTATCGGCAAGATCAGCGAACCGGGCCCTGAGTTAGACACCTGCACCGACATCTTTGAGAAGGCTCAGCGTGCGCGACCTGCCCGGGTTCGGCCCGCCGTGAAGCGTGCTTTTGTTGGATACATCCAGGGTGCTGGAAGCTTTGGATCTCGCAGTGAGACGGCCGCTCTCTCCGATGGTGAGTCGTCCACTGGTGAGACTATTTCAATGTATCAGATGCACAGCGGACGGCTTGGGGATTGTCTGACGGAGCAATATTCCGGACCCATGTGAGCCGCCGAGCAGGGTGGCGATTTTCATGACTAGCACCCAGCCGGCTCTTGGATCAATAGTTGTCGGGGCCATAACACCCGGTGCAATGGCAGCTGCGGCAGGCTTGGGCGGCTCAACGTGCAAGTTGACTCAAGTCTTGACAGATCTTTTGGAGGATCTGATGACTCTAATGGGGACAGAGGTAACCCCAGAAAACTAGGACCAACACAAGGCAGCTGTGGATAAACTGCAACAGGAGATACCACAAGCCAAGGAAGACCTGGCGGCGGAGAATGCCAGGATGATTGAGGAACGGGCTGTTTTGGACGCCCGGACTCAGTGGATTCTTACCGGCTCTCGGTGGATCAGAACGCGGCTAATGAGGCCATGAGGAGAAGGCAACGGAGTCGCCTCCCCTGTAACATCCCAAATTTTCAATTTAGAATGATATACATAGATCATATTGCATTTTCATGTTTTTGCTTTTTTGTTCGTGGAGTTCCTCAAAATTCTAAGCAACTCAAGGACCTACGGAGAGAGTTGGGAATTTTACCGTTTTCGTATTTGAGTTCGCTCGAATACCGGTATGAGGACAGTGTGATTCTAATTATTTTCCCTCCTAAAAATATTTCTAAATACCAAATATGGGCGGAGATAATAGGACTTCTCCAAAATAACAGAAATATTGGAGGAAAAATGTTAAAATCACTTTCGGTATTTTTCTGGATTTATTTGCGGATTTATTTGCATAGGAAAAATGCGCGTTTTTCAAAATTGCATTTAGGTCCGGGAAAAATGTTCACTTTGTCCTAAATATTATTAGAGGACGGTGAAAATTTATTTCGGGAATTTTCGAGTCCGTTTGGTATTTCTTTCGTTAGTTTTTCTGCGCCGGGACTCTTTTAGAAAAAAAAAGGAACCGACTTGGAGTCGTGAAGGCCCAGGACTCTGGGTTTTATAACCAGTGCCCCGCCAGCCCAGCTCGCCTCGCCCCGCAGCCGCCCGAAACCCTAGCCGCCGCCGCCCTTCGCGCCGCCGCCGCCGCCGCCAGCCCGCGCCGCGCCAGCGCCGCCGCCCCGCGCCGCCGCACACCGCCGCCGCCGGAGCCACCGCCGCACGCCGTCGCCGCCGGAGCCACCGCCGCCCCTCGCCGCCGGAGCCATCGCCGCCTCATCGCCGGAGTTCGCCGGAGTTCGAGGTAGTTTGCGTTTTTTTCGGTTGACCGATCGGTTCGTTTAGGAAAAACCTAGATCTGTTTTTTTAGATAGATCGGTTCGTTTTTTCGGTTTAGTTAATTAGCGGACGTTCGTCCGTACGTTCGTTTTAACGAACGGTTTTCGTTAGTTAACCGCAGACAGCAAACGTTCGTTCGTTAGCCTATTCGTCGTTTTTCTTTTTCGGGATATTTATCCGCGGTTATTCCAATCGCGATTTCTGCCTTGATCTTGTTTTTCGTTTTTCTTTTCGCTCGAGAGTCGAAATCAGGTGATTCAAAATCCCAGATCTTCGTCTCGAAGCCCTCTTTATGTTAGATCAACTTGAACAAAGTTTTGGCTACTGTAAAATTTGACTTTAGGCCAACTAGTAAACGGAAGCTCGTTTCTTTTGCAATTTGAGTTTCGTTGCTTCTTTCGAGTTGATTCTTTTTGCAAATCGGAGTTCTTAAGTTGAACTTTCTGGTTAGATCTCTTATTTGAGTTTTACCCGTGCATTAGTTAAGTACTTATTGTATGCTTGTTTGATTGCGGTAGAGTACCCGGAGTGCGCCGCTTGCTACTTTGAGTCTCTAGGTTTTGCGGATCATCAGCAAGGCAAGTAACACTTTGATCATGCTTTTCCAATTACCCAGTTTTCATTGCATTAGTCAAACCCTCACACATTGCATGAGTAGGATCAATTAACTTGTGGGACTGGGTAGTAGTTTGAGGTAGTACCTATTACCTGCATTACATTCAAACCTTTGGGAGTCACTTCTACGTTTGCTGTTAGGACGTGCTATGCTCGTAGACGTGGATTGGGTGAGTGAAATCCATGACAGATGTGAGTTGTTAATTAATGGTTCAACTTAAGGTGGCAACAATAATGCACATCTGGGTGGATTGAGGCATCTCGGTATTCCAGTGATTGCCTGTTTTTCTTTTGGACCGCCACCCAGGCTCAAAGGGATCATGAGATTTTTCATACTAGAAACTTCTGTGTGCAGCCACATGCCAATATGTGCTCTGGCATAGTTGAGTAAGTTGTGGGAAACCTTTCCATGATGGGCTAGCAGATGTAGTTGGGTTTTGTAGGTGTACCGGCCTATCTATCTGGTTAAGGGGACCTCTTCAAAAAGACTGTGTCTCGGTCATCCGTTTCTCAAACACCATGCAGTGCGAGAAACCAAACGGAGGCGATCGAGTCTTGTGGGGAAAAGTGCACAAACCTCTGCAGAGTGTACAAACTGATCATGATTAGCCGTGTCCCAGGTTATGGACGTCTTGAGTATCTAGTACTTGGATTATCATGTGAATCTCATCATGTTACTTCTAATTTAATTTTGTGGGTTTAATGATGAACTTTAATTGGGGCTGAGAGGATGTCTATCTTCTCAACGATGTTTCAACTACCATGATAGTTAATTAAAATCTATTCCTTTGAAGTAGGGAAAAATTGGCTTTACGCAAAAACTTAACCATAGAGCTTTCCACCAGCCATATTGCATATAGTATAGCCTTACTTTCATTGCATTATTTTGTGTTACCTTGCCAGCATATTCCATGTGTTGACCCATTTTCGGGCTGCAACGTTTCATGTTGCAGACTTTTCAGACGACGAGTAAGATGCCCTTTTTTTAGGTCGTGGTTCTATACTCAGTGATGCCGCTGGAGTTGATGGACTCACTTATCTTCCAAGCCTTCCGTTGTCATCGTATTAGATGGCCTTCAGCCATATTTATTGTAATAAATTCATCGTTGGACTATCGATGTAATAAGTGTGTGATTGCTACTCTGTTATAAATCCTTCAAGTAATGTGCGTGTCAGCATTACTGATCCAGGGATGACACTGATGCACAGAGATCAGACTGTTTGAGGTCTAGTCGCTACAAGATGGTATCAGAGCACACGCTGACTGTAGGACACGACCACTAAGACAAGCCCTAGAACACAATTCACTCTTCTCTTTTCTGACTCCTCATCTTTTCTACTCTTTAGGATGGTGGATGCAAAGCACAAGTTCATGCAACCAGATGATGATACACCATTTGGACTACACCTGAAGGAAGTCACAAGATATCTAAACATTGGACTACCAAGTTTCACCGGAACTTACAATGCCACTCTACCTGAGGAGGAGCGTTGGTTGATTCAAGCCCAAGTTCCAGGAAGGACGTTCGCACCCGTCACCTCACTCATAGCCTTTTCCTTTAATGCACCCACATGGAGCCTAGGAAGGAGCATGGCAGCCCACATTGCTATGGGAAGGATTGGAGAAGTCTACCAGCAGGAGCTAAAGGACACTATCTACCAGATTTGTGGACGCCGAGATGAGAATTGGGATATGATCAGCACCCGGAAGGGTATATCCATTGCAGCATTCATCCAGGAGTTGAACCACCACATTCGTCGCCAGGAGCACCAGATGTGTGCAGGGATGATAGATTTGGAGAAAGCCCTAAATAGGAATTTGGAGCTAGAAGAAGAACTCAAGTCTACACGCGACGGATATGAGGAGGAGATGAAGATACTTGTGGAGAAGATTGATGACTTGACCCGGAAGTTAGGGATACTCATGGGAGAAGAAGACGAGGAAGGAGAACCCAAGGAGATTCCACCGGAAGATTATATCATCATAGATGATACAGATTCGGAAGCTGAGGATAGCAAGGATGAAGACTATAAAGATGAAGCTGGAGCAGATATTATGGAATCCTCTGCCGAGCAATATTTTTAGATGACCACCTGTGACTAGTAGTTTACCTCCATATATTAGTTTTAGAGCACTTTTGTAAACGATCGTTAGATTTGTAAGACCTTGTTTGAAATTGATTGGTGTGCATTGATTGTGTGTTTGTCTCATGTGCATATGGGTAGTGATTTTCCCTTAGACCTCTTTTGTATTCTAATCTCTTCCCTCTACACCCATCAGATGCCTCCAAGACGTGAATTCGAGTTTCCCCCTGAGCTCACCCAGTTGATCCAGCAGCAGAACACCCTGATGCAACTTCTTGTCCAGAACACTCAGAACAACCAGAACAACAACAACAACAACCCTCCACCACCACCACCCGTGGACAACCTGACACGTTTCTTAAGGTTGCAACCACCCATGTTTGCTAGCAGCATCGAACCAATTGTGGCTGATGACTGGCTACGCAAGATTGGAAGGGATTTGACCACCGCCAATTGCTCGTATGCTGAGAAGGTGCGATTTGCCGCACACTAGTTGTCTGGACCAGCCGCAGCATGGTGGGAGAATTACACAACCACTTACCCCGTAGCCAATGTGACTTGGGATCAGTTTCAGCAAGCTTTCCATACCGCCCATGTCTCAACTGGAGCCATGAGTATGAAGAAGCAGGAGTTTCGCAATTTGCGCCAAGGGAATCGTACTGTGGCCCAGTACGTGGATGAGTTTAGTACCCTATCTCGTTATGCCCCAGATGATGTGGCCACAGATGCCAAGAAGCAGGAGAGATTCATGGAAGGGTTGAATGATGAGATGAGCGTACAGTTGATGGTGGCAACTTTCAATAACTACCAGGAGTTGGTTGACCGCGCCCTGATGATTGAAAGGAAGCATCAACAAATTGAGAGTCGCAAGAGGAAGTACGGGCAAGGAAAGTATAATTCTGGAGCTCAGCAAAAGCCCCGCTTTACCCCTAAAGCGGTAGGACAGTTTCAGCATACCCATGGAGGAAGTAGCTCACACAACCACAATGGCACCAAGAATGGCAATGGCAATAGGAATGGGAATGGAGCTAATGGAAACCAGAACCGCCCTACACAGTCCACACCCACCAAAAAGGGATTTTAGCCATGTCACTTGTTACAAGTGTGGGAAGACTGGACATTATGCCAATGAATGCCCAGAAGCTAAGAATGGGAACGGCAATGGAAGCGCCGGGAAGCAGCCCAACCCGTTCAACTAAGGACAAGTGAACCACGTGACCGTGGAGGAGGTAGAAGAGCAACCAGACGCTGTTGTCGGTAAGTTTTTGGTTAAGACATTTACCGCAATAGTTCTTTTCGATACTGGTGCATCGCATTCATACATTTCAAGGGGATTCGTAAATAGACATAGGATGTCCACCCGAGTTCTTAAGACCCCCATGTTAGTAAGTTCACCTGGAGCAGATTATATGGCACACCAAGGATGTTTTCAGACGCCATTGATCATAGGACGCCATACTTTCTCCTCTGACCTAATAGTATTGGAATCTCAAGGACTGGATGTGATATTAGGTATGGATTGGTTATCGAAGTATGGAGGTAACATTGACTGTGCCAGTAAGTCTATTTTGCTCACCACCCCGGAGGGAAAAAGGATTAAGTATGTATCTAGGCATTCGCCTACAAGGAGTCAAGGACTCAAGTACATTCTCTCACGGGAGTTGTTCAGGAGGAAGTGCCAGTAGTGAAGGATTATCCGGATGTGTTTCCAGAGGAGTTAGCTGGCATGCCACCGGATAGAGATATAGAGTTTTTGATTGAACTTTTGCCAGGCACCGGGCCAATTTCTAAGAGACCATATAGGATGCCCGCAAAGGATTTGGAGGAAATAAAGAAACAGATTAAGGAGTTACTGGATAAAGGATTTATACGCCCAAGTTCTTCGCCTTGGGGTTCGCCAGTACTTCTGGTGGAGAAGAAGGATGGATCGTTAAGGATGGTTGTTGATTACCGAGGATTGAATGAAGTAACGATCAAGAATAAGTACCCATTACCAATGATCAATGATCTGTTCGATAGATTGCAAGGAGCTAAGATATTTTCCAAGATCGATCTGCGATCAGGGTACCATCAATTGAAGATCCGAGAACAAGATATACCTAAGACGGCCTTTACCACAAGGTATGGGTTGTATGAGTATACCGTTATGTCGTTTGGTCTGACAAACGCACCGGCATACTTTATGAACATGATGAACAAAGTGTTTATGGAGTATTTTGATAAGTTCGTCGTAGTGTTCATAGATGATATTTTGATCTTCTCAAAGGATGAAGAGGAGCATGCAAAGCATTTGCGTTTGGTATTGGAGAAGCTTAGAGAACATCAGTTATATGCCAAGTTTAGCAAATGTGAGTTTTGGTTGAAGGAAGTCGGATTTCTCGGACACGTTATATCCGGAGAAGGAATAGCAGTAGATCCCGCCAAGGTGGACACTGTGACCCATTGGGAAGCACCAACAACAGTTGGGGAGATCCGGAGTTTTCTTGGACTTGCAGGATACTACCGGAGATTTATCGAGAATTTCTCGAAGATTGCAAAGCCAATGACGGAGTTGTTGAAGAAGGACACCAAGTTCAGTTGGACAGAAGAATGTGAGGCCAGTTTTCAGGAATTAAAGAAACATTTGGTCTCGTCCCCTGTGTTGATTCTGCCAGATCAACATAAGGATTATGAGGTGTACTGCGACGCTTCACGTCGAGGACTTGGAGCAGTTATTATGCAGGAAGGAAGAGTTGTTTCGTATGCTTCACGACAACTGAAACCTCATGAGATGAACTATGCCACCCACGATTTGGAATTAGCAGCCGTAGTGCATGCACTGAAGACGTGGAGACATTTTCTTATTGGAAACCATTGTGAAGTATATACGGATCACAAGAGTTTGAAGTATGTATTCACTCAGAAGGAGCTGAATCTTAGGCAAAAGAGATGGCTGGAACTCATTAAGGATTATGATATGAGATTGCATTATCATCCCGGAAAGGCTAACATAGTAGCTGATGCGCTAAGCCGTAAGAGCCATGTCAATACCCTAATGATGGAAGGATTTCCAAAGGAGTTAGCCGAGAACCTACGAGAACTACGTATGGAGATAGTTCCGAGAGGCTATGTAGCAACATTAGAAATCCCGTCTACTCTGATGGATAAAATCAGAGAAGCTCAGAAAGCTGACAAGGAGGTTGTCGCTATAAAGGAGAGGATGAGCGAAGGAAAAGCTAAAGGTTTTTGTGAGGATGAACACGACACCTTATGGTTTGAGGATCGAATCTATGTGCCTAATGACCCGGAGATCAGGAAGTTGATTTTACAAGAGGCCCATGATTCACCATACTCGATTCACCCAGGAAATACTAAGATGTATTTGGATTTGAAGGATATTTTCTGGTGAACCGGTATGAAGAAGGATATTGCGGAGTATGTAGCAGTTTGTGATGTATGCCAGAGAGTGAAGGCAGAACATCAGAAGCCATCCGGATTGTTACAACCTATGCCAATACCCGAATGGAAGTGGGAGAAGCTTGGCATGGATTTTATCACCGGATTGCCCAGGACCAAAGCGGGATATGATTCAATCTGGGTAGTAGTAGACCGATTGACAAAGGTAGCCCACTGTATCCCTGTGAAAACCACATACCAGTGCCAAGTTGGCTAAGATATACATGACCAGAATTGTATGTCTGCATGGAGTTCCGAGGAGCATCGTATCAGATAGAGGAACCCAGTTTACCTCAAAGTTTTGGAATCAGTTACATGAAATTTTGGGTACCAGGCTAGAGTTTAGCACAGCATTTCACCCGCAGACAGATGGACAGACGGAGAGAGTCAATCAGATTTTGGAGGATATGCTAAGAGCCTGTGCATTAGATTACGAATCTAGTTGGGATGACAACTTGCCCTACGCAGAGTTCTCATACAACAACAGTTACCAGGCCAGTTTGAAGATGGCACCGTTCGAGGAATTGTATGGAAGGAGATGCCGAACACCGTTGTCGTGGGATGAAGTTGGAGACCGACAGTTGTTTGGACTAGACTTAATCAAAGAGTCTGAGGAGAAGGTTAAGTTGATTCGAGATAGACCGAAGGTAGCTCAGTCCAGGCAGAAGAGTTATGCAGACTCGAAGCGCAAGGAGATAACCTATGAGATCGGAGATAGAGCATACTTGAGAGTATCGCCTCTGCGAGGAGTTAAACGTTTCGGGGTTAAAGGGAAGTAAGCCCCAAGATTTGTGGGACCTTACCGTGTTTTGGAACGCATGGGAGAGGTTGCCTATAAGTTGGAATTGCCCGAAGGATTGTCAGGAGTGCACGACGTGTTTCACGTTTCGCAGCTTAAGAAGTATCATGCGGAGATGGCCGATATACCGCTTAGAGACACAGTACCCCTGGAAGCAATTCAGTTGGACAGTGATTTGACCTACGAGGAGAAGCCGGTTAAGATTCTCGAATTTTCGAGCAGAGTTACTCGCAGTAAGGTTATCAAGTTTTGCAAAGTTCAGTGGAGTCACCACACCGAGGAAGAAGCCACCTGGGAGCGAGAAGATGATCTACGCAAGGACCACCCACACCTGTTCTCTAGCCAAGCCGAATCTCGAGGTCGAGATTCATTCTAAGGGGGGTAGGTTTGTAACATCCCAAATTTACAATTTGGAATGTTATACATAGATCATATTGCATTTGCATGTTTTTTCTTTTTTGTTCGTGGAGTTCCTCGAAATTCTAAGCAACTCAAGGACCTACGGAGAGAGTTGGGAATTTTACCGTTTTCGTATTTGAGTTCGCTCGAATACCGGTACGAGGACAGTGTGATTCTAATTATTTTTCCCTCCTAAAAATATTTCTAAATACCAAATATGAGCAGAGATAATAGGACTTCTCCAAAATACAGAAATATTGGAGGAAAAATGTTAAAATCACTTTTGGTATTTTTCTGGATTTATTTGCGGATTTATTTGCATAGGAAAAATGCGCGTTTTTCAAAATTGCATTTAGGTCCGGCAAAAATGTTCACTTTGTCCTAAATATTATTAGAGGACGGTGAAAATTTATTTCGGGAATTTTGGAGTCCGTTTGGTATTTCTTTCGTTAGTTTTTCTGCGCCGGGACTCTTTTAGAAAAAAAAAGGAACCGACTTGGAGTCGTGAAGGCCCAGGACTCTGGGTTTTATAACCAGCGCCCCACCGGCCCGACCGACGCCTGCCCAGCTCGCCTCGCCCCGCAGCCACCCGAAACCCTAGCCGCCGCCGCCCTTCGCGTCGTCGCCGCCGTGGCCAGCCCGCGTCGTCGCGCCGCGCCAGCGCCGCCGCCCGCGCCGCCGCACCCCGCCGCCGCCGCCGGAACCACCGCTACTCCTCGCCGCCAAAGCCACCGCCGCCTCACCGCCGTAGTTCGCCGGAGTTCGAGGTAGTTTGCGTTTTTTTTCGGTTAACCGATCGGTTCGTTTAGGAAAAACCTAGATCTGTTTTTTTAGATAGATCGGTTTGTTTTTTCGGTTTAGTTAATTAGCGGACGTTCGTCCGTACATTCGTTTTAACGAACAGTTTTCGTTAGTTAACCGCAGACAGCGAACGTTCGTTCGTTAGCCTGTTCGTCGTTTTTCTTTTTCGGGGTATTTATCCGCTGTTATTCCAATCGTGATTTCTGCCTTAATCTTGTTTTTCGTTTTTCTTTTCGCTCGAGGGTCGGAATCAGGTGATTCAAAATCCCAGATCTTCGTCTCGAAGCCCTCTTTACGTTAGATCAACTTGAACAAAGTTTTGGCTACTGTAAAATTTGACTTTAGGCCAACTAGTAAATCGAAGCTCGTTTCTTTTGCAATTTGAGTTCCGTTGCTTCTTTCGAGTTGATTCTTTTTGCAAACCGGAGTTCCTAAGTTGAACTTTCTGGTTAGATCTCTTATTTGAGTTTTACCCGTGCATTGGTTAAGTACTTATTGTATGCTTGTTTGATTGCGATAGAGTACCCGGAGTGCGCCGCTTGCTACTTTGAGTCTCTAGGTTTTGCGGATCATCAGCAAGGAAAGTAACACTTTGATCATGCTTTTCCAATTACCCAGTTTTCATTGCATTAGTCAAACCCTCACACATTGCATGAGTAGGATCAATTAACTTGTGGGATTGGGAAGTAGTTTGAGGTAGTACCTATTACCTGCATTACATTCAAACCTTTGGGAGTCACTTCTACGTTTGCTGTTAGGACATGCTATGCTCGTAGACGTGGATTGGGTGAGTGAAATCCATGACAGATGTGAGTTGTTAATTAATGGTTCAACTTAAGGTGGCAACATTAATACACATCTGGATGGATTGAGGCATCTGGGTATTCCAGTGATTGCCTGTTTTTCTTTCGGACCGCCACCCAGGCTCAAAGGGATCATGAGATTTTTCATACTAGAAACTTTCATGTGCAGCCATATGCCAATATGGGCTCTGGCATAGTTGAGTAAGTTGTGGGAAACCTTTCCATGATGGGCTAGCAGATGTAGTTGGGTTTTGTAGGTGTACCGGCCTATCTATCTGGTTAAGGGGACCTCTTCGGAAAGACAGTGTCTCGGTCATCCGTTTCTCAAACACCATGCAGTGCGAGAAACCAAACGGAAGCGATCGAGTCTTGTGGGGAAAAGTGCACAAACCTCTGCAGAGTGTACAAACTGATCATGATTAGCCGTGTCCCCGGTTATGGACGTCTTGAGTATCTAGTACTTGGATTATCGTGTGAATCTCATCATGTTACTTCTAATTTAATTTTGTGGGTTTAATGATGAACTTTAATTGGGGTTGAGAGGATGTCTAACTTCTCAACGATGTTTCAACTACCATGATAGTTAATTAAAATCTATTCTTTTGAAGTAGGGAAAAATTGGCTTTATGCAAAAACTTAACCATAGAGCTTTCCACCAGCCATATTGCATATAGTATAGCCTTACTTTCATTGCATTCTTTTGTGTTACCTTGCCAGCATATTCCATGTGCTGACCCGTTTTCGGGCTGCAACGTTTCATGTTGCAGACTTTTCAGACGACGAGCAAGATGCCCTTTTTTTAGGTCGTGGTTCTATACTCAGTGATGCCGCTGGAGTTGATGGACTCACTTATCTTCCAAGCCTTCTGTTGTTATCGTATTAGATGGCCTTCAGCCATATTTATTGTAATAAATTCATCGTTGGACTATCGATGTAATAAGTGTGTGATTGCTACTCTGTTTTAAATCCTTCAAGTACTGTGCGTGTCAGCATTACTAATCCAGGGATGACACTGATGCACAGAGATCAGACTGTTTGAGGTCTGGTCGCTACATCCCCTTTGTATATGAGCCAAGAAATCTTTTTAACACAGCCGGAGCAGGGGGGTGTTGTCCGCCGGTGGTAAACCGTACGGCTGAAGTGCCTAGGACCGGTGGGCCGGTTCACTAGCGTATGACAGGTTCTCTGTATGCAAATCAAAACCACCCGACGCCTCATTACCCGGCGACGCCGGCGGGTCACTACTCCAACCCTCTGGACAACATGATAGCAGCGGCGATGAGATTGGCGGCTTTGCCAATTGAAGGCGAAACTCCGGTAGTGGTGGAAACCCGAAGGGTCCAGGAATTGCTTCAAACGGCACTGCAGCAGCAATAGGCTTATTCTTATAGTCAAGACCAGATTCATGCAACTCCTCGTCCAAGTGCCAACTATAGCAGGCGTGTTGACTCGCCAGAAGTTTCAAGCACAGAGCTGCACCGTAACTCGCCTCGTGGACATAACCCGACGCGGCATGACGCCAATGCACGGGATTTAGTGGATCGGGGCAGGATGCGCTGAGAGGCTGAGCTGGCGGCTTAGGCGGCTGATCATCAGCCGGCGCCATATTATCCGGCAACCTCAATGGAGACAGGCGGGACTTCTAGAGCTTGGGGCGTGTCGTGCTTAACAGCGGCTATACGGAACAAGCGGTTGCCTAAGGATTTCAAGGGGCCTCGTAAGGTGCCTAATTACACAGCAGATCAGCCCCCTGAGGCTTGGGTAGAGAGTTATGAGATGGCTATGGAGATGTTGGATGTTAGCCAAGCCGCATGTGCTAAGTATTTCACCATGATGCTGGAAGTCATGGCTCGTAACTGGTTGAAAGGATTGCCCGCCAATTCGATCGGGTCATGGGCGGAGCTGAAGGCCAAGTTTATCAAGCATTTCAAAGATACATGCAAGCAGCCGATGTCAATTGTGGATCTAGATTCTTGTGTTCAGAACGAGGATGAATCAACGACCAGTTGGGTGCACCGGGTCTCAACCATCATGCATTCTTCAGATAAGATCAACGCTGAATCTACGATATTAACGTTGGAGAAAAATTGCCGTTTCCCTCCACTCAAGCTGAAGTTGGGGCGGCTTAAGCGCCATTGTAGCGATATGGGGGAGCTTATGGCGGCTCTCGTCAAATATGTTGACGCTGATAGTACCAAGGACCCCGAGTCTAAGGCTGAAAGATCGGGAAAGGGAAAGAAGAGTAATGACCCAGGAGGACAGCAGTATAACCCGGCCAATCAAAACAGTGGCAATAAACGCAAGGCTGATACTTTTGTAGCTAATACTGGGGCACGGAATTTTAACTAGCATCGCAAGGGGAAGCCGCCTCCAAGATATAACATCGATGAGGTGATGAATCAGCCATGTCCAAAGCATGGAACGGACGAAAAGCCGGCCACCCATATGTGGAAAGATTGCAGCATCATGAGGTATTACAGGGAGTCCATCCAGAACAATTATGTACCAAAAGGCGGCTCAGGATCCGACTTTCATAGTCCGGGTCATGGAGGCGGCGGCTCAAACTCTGGCTTTCAAGGTCAAGGAAATCAAGGCAGCAACAACCAGCAGAACAGTCAAGGGAAACAACAGCAGTCAGGTTATCAGAGTAACCCAAAGCAGTTGAGCAGCGGGCAGTACCACGTCATTACCACAAGTCTATGCAAGCGGGACCAGAAGCTTCATAAAAGGGCAGTGAATGCTGTTGAGCCGGCAGTTCCCCGTTACTTACGATGGTCTGAGCAGCCCATTGTGTGGAGCCGGGAAGATCACCCGCCCCGCGTTGATAATCCGGGTCAGCTGGCTTTGGTGGTAGAGCCTCAAGTCGGAGGATACAAGTTCACCAAGGTACTCATGGACGGAGGTAGCAGCATCAATATCCTTTACTACAATACCTTCCGTCGTATGGGATTAACTGACAAGAAACTTAGGCCGTCCAACACTGTCTTTCATGGAGTTGTGCCTGGTAAGTCGGCGTACCCAGTTGGCAAAATTGATTTACAGGTATCCTTTGGGGATGAATATGATGCCAGGACGGAGACTTTAACGTTTGAGCTTGTTAGGCTCCACAGCCCATACCATGCTCTATTTGGAAGGCCGGCTTATGCTAAGTTCATGGCGAGGCCGTGTTATGTTTATTTGCAGCTCAAGATGCCGTATCACAAGGGGACCATTACAGTGCATGGGAGTCGCGCGATAGCCTTGGAATGTGAAGAAGGCAATGCGGCTTATGCAGAGTCAGTTTGCACCACAGAGGAGCTTAAGTTTACAAAGATAATGTTGACCCGGCAAATATGACATTTTTGAAGAAGCCAACCATCGAGCATGATCCGTTGTTGAAATTTAAGTTGGCAGACAATACCAAGCTAGTTGACTTTGTTCCTGGCGACTCATCTAAGCAGTTCAGCATCAGCTTTAATCTGGATCCAAAATAGGAAAGCGCGCTCGTCGAGTTCATCCGTGAGAACCGGGACATCATTGCATGGAAGCCTTCAGACATGCCGGGTGTACTGAGAGAACTTGCTGAGCACACTCTCAATATTGATTTGAAGTTTAAGTCGGTCAGACAGTTTGTTTGCCGTTCTAACAAAGAGAGATTAAAGGCCATTGGTGAAGAGGTGGCCCGGCTCTTGGCAGCCGGATTTATCATTGAAGTTTTTCATCCGGAGTGGTTGGCTAACCCGGTTTTGGTGCTTAAAAAGAACGGCACTTGGCGAATGTTTGTGGATTACATAGACTTAAACAAAGCTTGCCCAGCTGACCCGTTGGCCCTCCCCCGTATTGATCAGATCATTGATGCTACGGCGGGTTGTGAGCGCTTGAGTTTTTTGGATGCATATTCTGGGTATCATCAGATCAAAATGGCAGTTAAGGACCAGGACGGCTTTCATCACTCCGTTTGGAGCCTTCTGCTATGTGTCTATGCCTTTCGGGCTTAAGAGTGCTTAGGCGACTTACCAGCGGTGTGTACAGAATTGCCTGCATGGCCAGATTGGGCGTAACATTCATGCTTACGTGGATGACATTGTGGTCAAATCCAGAAAGAAGGAGACCCTGATCGATGACTTAAAGGAAACGTTTGATAATCTTCGGGTGTACAATATGATGCTTAACCCGGCCAAGTGTGTTTTTTGTGTTCCAGCAAGCAAGCTCTTGGGTTTTTTGGTCTCTGAGCGAGGCATCGAGGCTAACCCGGAGAAAATCATGGCCTTCACCTCCTTGGCAAGACCAAAGTGTGTCAATGATGTCCAGCGCTTGGCAGGACGGATAGCAGCTTTGAGCCGGTTCATAAGCCGCTTAGGTGAAAAGGCTATCCCTCTATATCAGATGATGAAAAAGGAAGATGACTTTGTCTGGAGTGAAGCTGCTGATGAAGCGTTCGAGGCACTCAAGAAACAGTTGGTTGAGCCGCCGGTTCTTGCGGCCCCCATTGACAAGGAGCCGTTGTTATTTTACGTCGTTGCAAATAGCAGGGCTGTCAGTGTGGCCATTGTAGTGGAAAGCAAAGAGGCTGGCAAAGAGCATCTGGTTCAAAGTTCGGTTTATTATATCAGTGAGGTGCTCATTGAGTCCAAACAGAGGTATCCACACTGGCAGAAGCTAGTGTACGGGGTCTTCATGGCAAGCCGGAAGCTTAAACAGTATTTCCTGGGTCATCCCATTACGGTGGTGAGTTCTGCTCCCTTAGGGGATATCATCCAAACCAGAGAAGCCATAGGACGAGTGGCCAAGTGGGCCATCGAGCTTGGGCCTCATGGTTTAAAATATGTGCCTCGGACAGCCATCAAGTCATAAGCGCTCGTGGATTTTATCAATGACTGGACAGAACTGCAGACGCCCGAGGAAAAGTCGGACAACACATATTGGACAATTCACTTTGATGGATCCAGACAGTTAGAAGGCTCGGGGCTGGAGTTGTCTTAACTTCCCCGCGAGGTGACAAGTTTTCTTATGTTCTCCGGCTAATGTTCCCATGTACTAGTAATGCAGCTGAGTATGAGGCCTTGCTCTATGGTCTTCGGATGGCGAAGGAGATGAGCTTAAGCCGGGTAAGATGCTTCGGTGATTCAGATCTTGTAGCTCAACAGGTTTCTGGCACCTGGGACTCCATGGACCCACTCATGGCGGCTTATATTTAAGAGGTTGATGCTATCATGGGTCACTTCAAGGGGTACCAAGTTGAGCATATTGATTGATGGAAGAACGAGGCGGCTGATCCCTTAAGCCGGTTAGGATCTCAACGTAAGCCGGTGTCGCCCAACACCTTTTTGGATGTTTTTCTTAACCCGTCTATCAAGTTGCCTACAGAGGAGGACCTTGCTATTCCTGACCCGGAGGCATAGTTGGTGGCGGCTCTTCATGTTATACCTGACATGACAGTCCCGTATTTGGCTTACATGACCCAAGGTGAGTTACTTGAGGATGAAATCTTAGCCAGACAGATAAGCCGACGGTCTAAGTCGATGACGATTGTCAATGGAGAGTTGCACCATCTCAGTGTGACAGGGGTGTTTCAACATTGTGTCTCGCCTGAGGAAGGCTGTGAGATCCTGTGGGAGATCCATGAGGGATATTGTGGTCATCACGCCGGTTCTAAATCTCTTGTGGCAAAAGTTTTTGGTCACGGATTCTATTGGTTGACGGCTCATGCTAATGCCGAAGACTTGGTCGGCAGATGTGACGGTTGTCAGAAATTTTCACGACATGCTCATGTTCCGGCTCAAGAGTTGAGAATGATCCCGATAACTTGACTGTTCGCAACCTGAGGGCTTGATATGGTTGGGCCTTTCAAGAGGTCCAAGGATAATAATACCCACCTTTTGGTAGCAGTGGACAAGTTCACCAAGTGGATTGAGACAGAGCCAGTCAGCAAGTGTGATGCGAAGACAGCGGTTCAGTTCATCAAGAAGGTGATTTTTCGTTTTGGTTTCCCTCACAGTATCATAACAGACAATGGCACTGATCTGCCTAAGGGTGCTATGAGGGAGTTTTGTCAGCACGAGCATATCTGACTTGATGTTTCTTCTGTGGCTCACCCCCAGTCCAATGGCCAAGCAGAGCGAGCTAATCAAGAGATTATGCGAGGGATCAAGCCTCGGCTTATGGTTCCTTTAAAGATAACATCGGGTTGTTGGGTGGAAGAGTTACCTTCTGTGTTATGGAGCATCAATACCACACCCAACAGATCTACAGGTTACACACCCTTCTTCATGGTCTATGGAGCTGAGGCGGTTCTTTCCAGCGATATCCGTCATGACTCGCCCCGAGTGGCGGCTTACGTCGAAGCTAATAATGAGAAGGAACGTCAGGATGCATTGGATCGGTTGGATGAAGAGCGTGATCTCGCGGCGGCTCATTCAGCGATTTATCAACAGGACTTACGATGATATCACAGCCGGCGGGTCAAGACCAGAGCCTTTCAAGAAGGCGACTTAGTTCTCCGGCTCATCCAAGATCAGACTGATATGCATAAACACTCACCGCGCTGGGAGGGACCTTTTGTCGTCAGCAAGAATCTACATAACGGGTCATACTATCTGATCGACATTCGAGAGCACAAGGATTCACGCACATCAGAGGAGACTAATCAACGGTGGAATATTGCTCACCTCCGGCCTTACTATACCTAAGCCTCCGGTTCTCATGATGTAGTTCGATGGTGTAAATATTAGAACAATATAATAAAGCCGGCATCCCTGATAATTCTGGGCCTCTGCCATTTTCTTCAAAGACTGAGTCCTTGTCATTATCATACATGTTTACTCAAGAGGCTTAATACCCAAATTACTGGGACCACAAAGAGTTGGATGCATGGCACATCTCAAGCATAAGCCCTTGATGATAATAATTTGCAAGTATGTCACTTGGGGGCTTCCTGTTCAAACATAGGCGTATTCGACCGAAGAGAACACAACATTACTACCCATTTGACCGGGTTATGTTCAAACATAGGCGTATTCGACCAAAGAGGACATAACCCGTGGGTCATCCTACCTGTACCCAGCTGCTTCAACTCCATCAGGTCATCCTGATTGACCCGGTGAACTCTTGACAATCAGTCTTATGAGGCGTATTCGACCAAGACCTGAGCTTGTTAAGGTTTAAACGCCGGCTGTCACTGCGGGAGCACGGCTTATAGATAGTTAGGATAGATCTAGGCTCAAAAAGCAGCCTTCCTTGAAACTTGGATAATTCGGCCTATGATGCAAGATGCAACTCTGACCCCGCGTACTCTAGGCAAGTCCATCTTTAAAACAAAGACCTGAACTTGTCTAGGTTCAAATGTCGATTGGGTACTGTGAGAGCCGGCTCATAGCACGCACGTACCTTCTAGTGGCCACCAAGGCTAGTTTCATTAAAGAAGAACCTTTGGATTGGCGGCCTGCAAAAGCCTCGAATGTTTTTTTGATCTCTTTTTTCTAGTTTCTTTTTGCTTTTGGTAAGTTTTCCGGTGTTATTTGCGCTCTTTACAAGTTCGGCCAAGCTGCCTCTTCTTGTGGCTCATATTTGAAGCCTCTTCGGGTCTTTGTAACCCAACCTAATGAACGGCTCTAAGCCGCCAGAGTATAACAATCTTATTTCTGGAGCAATACCTCTACAAGGTTTATAACTATATGGAGGCTGATAAAGCCGGCAGTCTAAATCATATCTTAAGGTATGACTATTTTTTATAATTAAGCCGGCCTTGGTTATGGACATCTGTCCCCAGTGGCACCGGTTGGGCATAATGACCCGCCCGGCGGTAAGCCGCCAGGGCATATGTTCTCTGTTTATGTGCAGAACAAGGGTTATACTGATCTACACAAGACAGTACTGTCACAACGGTAGAATGTCATACTTTGATGCCTGGCGGGTTAATAGTAATATATAGACGCAGAACCATGCACGATGGCACGCCAGATTCAAGTTCAACTAACCTATTACAAGATTCAATAAGCCAATCAACATAAGTGTTTTGCATAAACGGGATCAAGCATGTGAACCGCCCGGCGGCTCATTCTCCTTGGCCTTGCTGTTTTGAAGACTCCGGGTTATCCTTCTCCAGTTCTTCGTCCTTCTCTATCTGAAAGTTCTGTGCCAACCAATCCAAGCCAATCAAAGCTTCAAACTCAGCCTCTTCATCAATAAGTTCAGAGGGATCAATTTCACAGGTAAAAGTATGCTTACTGATTGGAGGGATCAGCTCCATAACTTTATAAGATTGAGTGGGCATCTTCTAATTTTCAATGCTATAAGACGGCTGATATTTGGACAAATATGTTTCATTAATGATTAAGCTGGCCAGAGGGCGGATGTTCTTGACGCAGGCAGCAAAGTCCTTATGGTCAAAAGTTGTATCATCTTCTTTTAAGCTTGGATAGCCAGTGGACAAGTCGGATGGGTTTAGCTCTGGAAGCCATGCCTTAGCCCGGCTCAAGGCTATTACAGCACCGGCTCTCATAGACGACCGCTTTATTTCATCTATTCTGGTAGGTAGAACGGAGAGTCTTCTTAAAATATCCACAAACAGCTTTGGTGCCTGGTTGGATGGAGAGACAGCAGCCAAGACGCGCTGCGCTCCAGTGTATAGCTGCTCCGCAAGGGTGTAGATAGCTTTGAGCTTTATAAGAGGCTCTCTGCCAAGATTACTTCTCCTACTACCTGCATGAGCCATAAATTGGTTATTAACGGGTAATGTTGCCTAAAGAAATTATTCACATTGCAACATGGCGGCTTACCGAAGATGGCTGAAGTCACTTCTGAGACACGGTGCTTTAACCCGGTGAGTTCAGTTGTCACCTTTTCAAGAGTTGATTCGGCTTTTTCAGCTCTCTGCACCAACATGGTTCTTTCTTCAGCCCAGGCAGACTCCTCCGTCTTAAATTTAACCTTCAGCTCATTTAATTCAGACATGCTAAATTAAAACTTTAATTCAGCCTTCTGGGTCTCACACTCTTGATGCTTAAGTCGGCTCCTTGCATCATATAACTACACTTGCAATTCAGCAGTAGTATCCTGAACAGAAAGAGAACATGAAGAAAATTAGTTTCTGGTTTACAATAATTGAAGTCCCAAGCCTTTTGTAAGCAAAAACACTTGGCACTTGGGGGCTAATGGATGCTGAAGTTTTTCTTTCCATGCCGATTCATATTACTAAAGTCTCAAGCCCTTTGCAAGCAAGAGCACTTGACCCTTGGGGGCTAATGGATGCAGAAGTGCTTTCTAAATTAACGGTTCATACCAATAAAAGTCCCAAGCACTTTTCAAGCAAGAGTACTTGGCACTTGGGGGCTAATGCATATTGCTTCTTTATTATTATTCATTTACACTAACCCGGCGGCTAAATCGTCATTACCACCGGCTCATGAGGGGTATGCGGGCAAGTTCTATACAATGCTAATTAGGACCGACTCATTCATGCTGATTAAGTCGGCCCTTGGGGGCTACACATGCAATGTTCCTCAAAGACAAATTTCTTATTAAGAGGTGTGCTGATTCAGAAAGGTGTCAATTATTTCTAAGTCTACAACATATTCACTTTTATCATATCCAATAGACTTGGGGGCTGGAAGGACGTTCATAGTTTGGTCAAGAGTCTTACCTCAAACTTCTGGTGCATCTACTTCACCATGTCAATCTCAAGGTCACGGCTGGTGTGGACCTGATTAAGATATCAAGAAAGGACTTCGCCGGTGCTCGGCTATGTGTACTCAGCCGTGTCAAATCTCACTTTCCGCTTCTCAACGAGTTGTTGCTTGGCAGTATGTTTGGCTAGCACAGTCATATTGCCCGGCTCTCTGAAAGCAGTACCAGTAATTGTAATATCACCAGTCCGGTTCTCCGCCAGGTCAGACAGGGCTGGCGGTTCAGCTGTTGCAGAATCAGCTATGGCAGGGTCAATAGAGATGTCAGGAATCTCAGGAGGAGCATCATGAGTGGCTTCCTCTGTTGGTTTATGAACATCTGTTACCAAAACCTGCTGCTCCGGCTCAATGGCCTTTGGATCAACTGCCAGCTTACTCGCCCTGGCTCTTTTGATAGGCTTAGCTTGGCCTCTGAACGAGTTAAAGTAAGTCACTGCAAAGTTAGAAAGATTCAAGGAAAAGATGAACAGGGAAGAATTTTTTTACCCAGGGGCAGTGTTGAAAGCCGGGAGCTGACTTTGAGATGAGTCTCCAGATGAAGAGCGGGAGACTTCCTGATAGTTTGAATCGGAAGAATTCAGCGGTTGACGAATAAGACCCGCCATCGGGTAAAAAGAGTTTAAGAGTGGAAAGACCTCATTATGGCGCTTTCGACGAGTTGAAGTATTTGGTAAAGCGGAGGACAGTTCCTCCTCCCCGGTGTTCCGAGTCTAACGCTGGCTCTCGTGTTGTTGTTGCTACAAAAGAAAGGGAGGATCTAAATGAGCTAAAGGGCGTGAAAATCTTACTTTCCGTATTACCCGTCGAACTTTTTGTCTTGGCAAGGATTCTGAGCCGGAGGAAATAGTAATTACCTCTTCATCAATGGCCTGGTTGGCCTCCGTGTCATCCTGACAATAATTAGTGTCAATAATATAATTGAAATAAGAACCAAGAGAGTCAAGGACTACCTCCTAATCAGTGTCGTATTCCATTTCCAACAATTCAGAAGCAGTGGTTTTCTTCTTGGTCTTTTTTATAGCTTTCTTAACGGCTCTGGCCTTTTTTGTAGCTTCATGGTCATAGGATTTCTTCCAGAAAGCCGACTTAGCCCGTAAGGAAAAGTAATTTTGAGTTGACAGGAGAATCAGAGCAATAGTTAAAGGACAAGTAAAGTTAAGACTCACCTCTGGTGTCGGGTTATGTTTGCAGAACGGCTGCAGACCCACTTTACTGCAGTCTGCAAGACTTTCATTTAAGACGGTCTTGGTCATATCGGTGATAACATCCTCCTCCAAGTCCTCAGAGTTGTGATGTAAGGGATCATCGGTCTCTCCAGTATAATCACACATTAAGCCGGTCCTACGGCTCAACGGAATGATCCGCCAGGCGAGCGACCACCGAGCCAAGTCAATTCCAGTCAGCATATTTTCCAATAGGGCCCTGACCTTTGCAAGAGTAGGAGCAAGTTTTTTGCGTTCTGCAGCAGTAAGTTTCTCAGCAAGAGGATGCTTGGTGTCTAAACGCTGGGTACGATAACCCGGCAAGGGGTGTGTCGGCATTCTGGGAACGGGGGTACCCAGACTTGCCTGCCTGCGGCCCTGGGCGTGGCTCACCAGGCGGCCTGGTACGGCCTAGCATCTTCAGCAACCACTCAAGACCCTCGCGAGTGACCAAGCCTCGCGAGGCGAACAACATAAGGCATCCCCTGGGGAGGCCTCACCAGGCCGGCTTGTGAGGATCGGAGATATCGAGGCGAGGGACACCTCGCGAGGTCTTCGTGACGTGAGCAGTGATGACCAAGACCAGGCGGGCACCAGCGGGCGCAGAGTGCCAGTTTCCCCTTTGGTGCTAAAGGAGCGGGTGCAGACGAAGAGTCCCGAGGCATCAGGCAAAGGTTTCCATATAGGTGCAACGAGTCCAAGACCAGCAGGACAGCAGGATGGACGTCATCGTGGAGCCCACGACGGCGTCACCACCATAGCCTTTGGCAGGCGAAGACCACCTTTTGTCAGGATAACTTGTACTAGTTGTCCCCTTCAAATTTGGCCGTTGTGGGATCCCTTCCCGCTCAATATTTGGGAAGAGGACCCGGGTCGCTATAAATAGGACTAGCCACCACCACAGGGATCATCTCATCGGAGAGGGAGTTGATCTCATCTAGAGTTGATCAGATAGAAGCCACACACCACCAGCTCACTCGAGCACAAGAACTCCTCTCCTCAGGAGGCAGTTCATCCATGTACTAGTTCTTCCTCAGCCACCAAGGCAATCCACCACACCACACTGGATTAGGGTATTACACCACAATGCTGGCCCGAACTAGTATAAATCTTGTGTCCCTTGTTCTTCAGATCTGATGAGCTAAGCCTAGGGTTATTGAGTAGAAGAGCTAGGGCGGAAGGAGAGATCTTCGTGCGCACCCAGAGTTTGAACCTTAAGGGTTTTGCCGGAACCCGAGATCCGACATTTGGCGCACCAGGTAGGGGTGTGCCGAAACTTCCCTTTCATCGATCAGCGTTCCGTCGTTCCAGCAGTTCCATGGCCGACGCCCGCAGAGCCCGTGCTGAGCGGCGGGCTGCCCTTGCCGCCCGCGTCGCTCAGACTGCTCCTGCCGGCGGACCACCCCGCCGTTCTCCATCACCTGCCGCCACCGGTCCGGCGCGGCATGAACAGCAGGCATCGTCCCTGCGCCCCTCCGTGCGGCGTGATGGATGCACCGCTACCCCGTCGCTGACTCCGGCGGTCTCTTCATCCCATGCTCGCCGCGGACCCGCGGACGTGTAGGTTGCGTTGCTCATGGCACGCGAGCTCCTGCGATACCGCCCCATCGACGACTTCTACGAAGAATGGTCTAACCGCATCGCCGAGCTCGTCAGCGCCGCTCGGGGTTCTCCAGCGCCGTCCCACACCCTACCTCGTCCGCCTCCCCATGCGGACGACGAGGCCCATGAAGCTCCACTGCTACCCCCGCGTCAAGGTGTCGTCCAAGACCCAAGGCACGTGGCCCCGTGGCGTGAATGCCCATGCGCGGCACCAGTGCACGAAGAAGGAAGCTACCAAGAGATCCAGCAGCCCCGTGGAGGAGCGCCCGCACTCCCTCCACTGCTGCACCGAGACCCCCCC
>LR738712.1:114366010-114419250 GCA_902687465.1 Secale cereale | reverse complement strand
CGCCGTGGCAGCGCGCGAGGACCCAGATCAATTTCCACCTCCCCAACAAGCTCTGGTGTCGACAGTAGGCTGCAAGGCCCTCGCCCCCGAGCTGCACAACGTCAACTGGCCTAGGAAGTTCAAGTCCGACCTGCCTCCACGCTACGACGGCACCCCTGACCCAACGGAGTTCCTGCAACTCTACGAGCTGAGCATCGAAGCGTCCGGCGGCAACGAGAAGATCATGGCGAACTAGTTCCCCATGGCCCTCAAGGATGGCATGCGCTCATGGCTGTTGAACCTGCCCGGAGGATCGATCTGCACCTGGAGTGAGATGCGCGACCGGTTCATCAACAACTTCCAGGGCAGCCAAGACCGTCCCCCGGCCGCAGGTGACCTACGGCGTATCAAGCAACAACCAGGAGAAACCCTTCAGAAGTTCATCCAATGCTTCAACAATGTCCGCGTCAAGATCCCCAAGGTCACAGATGAGGCCATCATTTCGGTGTTCTCAGATGGCGTCCGCGGCGTCAAGATGAAAGAGGAGCTCGCCATCCATGAAGACTTGTGCACGTCCTTGGGGTTGTTCAACCTCGCGACCAAGTGCGTCAGGGCCGAGGAGGGGCGCCTCTCACTCGTCGAGCTCCCTGCTGCTGAACCCCAAGACAAGAAGGCCAAAAGCAAGGACGTAAAGCGCAAGGGAGTGGTAGTGCTTGCAGCCGAACCAGAAATGAAGCGCGGCCGCGACTACCTAGAGCCACCCAAGAACGGCCGAGCATTTTGCGCCTTCCACAGCGTGCACAGCCACAACACTCATGACTGTCAAGAGCTCAGGGCCCCCCGTGAAGGATGCGTCATCCAACGCCCCGAGCGCGGCAACCGTGGCTACGGCCGCGGGGGAAGCCGGACCGGGGGACGTTGGGACGACCGAGGCCCCTGCTAGGAGTGGCATGATCAGCCTCGGGGGGACCGTTGGCGCGGCCAGCCCCGCGAGGATGCCTGGAGGGACCAACCCCGGGAGGACCATCCTCAGGGCAGGGCCGGCCTACCACCTCTGCCACCGCCAAGGAGAAACGATGACTAGGACGAGGGGGCTGGGGGCTTCCAGGAGCCGTGTGCCATATCTTGCATCTTGGGCGGAGCATAGGCCCCGGCTTCTCAGCGCCTCTTCAAGCAATTCTCCCATGAAGTAAATGCGGCTCTCCCCAAGCTCGAGGCTACTCGCCCACTCGGGAGGTCCAGATGCCCCATCACCTTCAGTTCAGCAGACCAGCTCAAGTGCGCAGCTACGGCTGGCGCCCTACCGATGCTTTGTTCACCCATCATCAACAACGTCTAAGTTACCAAGACCCTCATCGACGGCGGCGCAGGGCTCAATCTCCTCTCCATTGAGACATTCGACAGCCTCCAAGTACCCTACGGTCAACTGCTGCCTACCAAGCCCTTCTCCGGAGTGACTGACGGCTCCACCACCCCCGTAGGGCAGGTCCGCCTACCTGTAACCTTCGGCAAACGCGAGAACTACCACACTGAGCTCATCGACTTCGATGTCGCCCATATCCACCTCCCTTACAATGCCATCCTTGGGTACCCAGCCCTGGCCAAGTTCATGGCAGTGACTCACCATGGCTACAATGTTCTCAAGATGCCGGGGAGCGGCGGTGTCATCACCATCGCCTCTGAGGAGAAGGACGCAGTGTGCTCACTCGAGCGCACTTACTAGGCGGCAACAGTCGAGGATCCAGACAGCGACAGCATCATCTACCCACCTGAGGTCATCCCCAAGAAGAAGAAGCAGCTGCTTTCCCTAGAGCCTCATGGGGATGCAGCGCAGGGTGACAGCACCTCGAGACCTACATCTAGGGAGGGGCCTCCTCCCTCTCTCGCATAGGAAGGCACGCCTGGCTCCCCCCTCAGGCTGGGCTCGGGGGCTCTCCTATGGAGGGCCTCTGACTTAGCCATTGTCACGAGGGAAGCGCCCGGGCACCATGTGGAGGAGTGCTTCGCCGCACACTTTCCTCAAGAGGCCTCAAGGCGTGAGGCACCAAGCGCTCGGGAGTTCATCAGCCAGACCGTTGAAGACCGGTATGAGCTGAGAGCCATGCGGGGCGAGCGTCGCCCGCCTCCTCTGAGGGCAGTTGTCGGTCCGGGCTCAGGAGACGGGATGCGCGTCTGCGTCAACGTCACCGCACTTAACAGGATCGCATCTCAGGAGCTCTACTGGCCTTCCCAGGTGGGCCGGTGCTAGGGTCCCCCTCACAGCTACGTATGCATGCCCTTCATCCTGCCAAACCAGGCGGCCCTGCACCAGCGCCACATGCGGGAAGTCCTAGCGACTCGCGAGGCTAGGCACAAAGAGATCCAGGCGGAGTTGGACTCGGCCCTCCGCGAGATCTGGGTAACCCCGGAGCCTCGCGAGGGGCGAGAGCCAGGTGGCACATAAGGAACAGCGTCTGTGTCGAGCATCTTTAGCTACACCAACACTACTTCAGCAACTATGCCAGGTGACATCTTCCGATTTTCGTTCAACTGGGAGGGCCCCTCGGGCTGCATCATTCCTAGGTCGCACGGGCCTGTCCCTGCGACGTGTATCCTTTTGCATCTTAGATTACCTTGTGGGGGACGCCCCTTGGGCTGCATTATCCCCAGGCCGCACAGGTTCGTCCTGGTGGCATGTATCTCCCTTGCATTTTATCTAAGCTAGTGCTGCCATCTCTGTCATTTTGCATTAGTATTATCTGTCTGACCATCACCCCTTCGGGTTTCCTTCGCCACCTAATGGACTTCTGCTCATCTCGCAACGGTGCTGCATACGTTGGCACAGCGCTTGTGCTCGGGTCCATCCCTGCCATGCTGGCAAACCCGAGGGACCGAGCTCTGACCTGCGGCCCGCTCCGCAAGCGTCACCTCGCCAGGTCCTCGGTGCCTTCGTCTCCCTGCGGAATTATCGAAAGCCCAGCGCGGGCGTGGCCCTAAGTCATTCTGTTACAGGCTAACCCACTGGAGACTCAGGAGCACGGCGATAGGCAGTCTTGCTGGTCTCCCCTCCTCATCTAGTTCGCTTGCGCGTTAAAGGGGGGTCCCTGAGCATCGCGTCTCACGGGCTCTTACTGATCCTCCAGCCCTCACACCTTGGCCTTGACCACGACATCGTGACCTGACATACCAACGGCGGTTGAGCTTCACTCGAGGGTTGGGACCCGAGGACGCAGAGCATCAGGAAGGACGAGGGGGAGCCGACTCAGAGAGCTTGGGCATGTTCGTACGTCAAGGGGGACACTTGGGTATCGCGACCCAAGGGCCTAACTAGGCCCGTAGCCCCTCACTCCCTGGTCTTGTCCTGGTTTCTGGTCAAGGCCAGCGGCGGCTGAGGTACGCGTGGGGCTGGGCCCTGCCGACGCAGAACATCAAGGCCTGAGTCCAGCATTCCCTTCCTTCAGGTCCGTTCGTACGTCAAGGGGGACCCTTGGGCACCGCGACCCAAGGGCCTAACTGGTCACATAGCCCCTCACTCTCTGGTCTTGTCCTGGTTTCTGGTCAAGGCCAGCGGTGGCTGAGGCACACGCGGGGCCGGGCCGGGCCCTGCCGACGCGGAACTCTAGGACCTGCAGGAGGAAATCGCAAAATCTCAACCTCACGAACAAACCAGGCGTGTTGTTCGGAGAACCACCTCACGATCGTCAAGATAAGTCGTTAATTCCTCGATGCCCCATCCTCACTCGCGGAGCGGGACACGGTAGTCGCACGTCAGCAACGCCGCCTCGCTTTCTTAGCCTTTGGAAGCCGCTTGCACGCCAAGGGGGACCTCTTGAGCATCGCGCCTCGGGAGCTCTTACCAGACCTCGGGCCGCTCACCTCCTGGCCTTTACCACGGCATCGCGACCTGGCATACCAGTGACGGCTGCATCTTGCCTTGGGACTGGGGCCTACCGGCGTAGAGCACTATGCAACCGAAAGGGTAAAAAGGGGGCGATATTGCTGAAATGAGGCTCGCGAGTAGGGTGTGCTAGCAAAAGAGCAAGATAGAAGCAAAAGCATTACAAGTTCTTTACATACCCCCGTGGGGTTGGCTTTGAATCCTCGCAGGGAACACCGCAAAAGACCTTCAAGGGATCCTAACTACGATCGCCATCACCGACGCCATCATCAACAGTGGGCCATGATGGCCCACCTCCAACCCTGGGCGGGTCACCACCAGCGACGTGCCCGCAAGCCCGACATGTTTCGGGTGCACCGCGAGCTCGGGGTGCGTAGCTGTCGTTGCTCGTCTCCGGGGACTCGACAGACTCAGGAGAGCTGCTGGACCTCCGGAGGCCATCGCTGCCATTGGATGAGCTAGTGGCGGGATTGACGTCTGGCGCAGCGCCAGCTGTAGCATCACCTAGTGGCCCCCTCCAGGGAAACATTCCCGGCGGCATCCCTCCTCGTCGAACACTTTGAAGCACAGCATGGAGGTGTCGTCGAACTCGAAGTGGATGGCGAGGGCGCCTTCCGAGCCGCAGGCGCGGGCGACCTCGCCCCATCCACGAGTCATGAAGACCTTACCTGGGGAGACGACCTCAACATCCGCCCTCGTCGCCGGGGCCCGGCACTCGGCATGTCGCAACCACAGCCCGAGCGGCCCCCTCAGTGGCACCTCCGCAACGAAGAATGGCGAGAAGCGAATCCAGGATCTAGGAGGCATCACCGCGCACACCACGAACTCACATTAGGAGACTTTGGCGTGTGCTCGCGGGACGACAACGTGCACCACTACGGAACGGTCGGCGTGGCCATGACGTGGGTGGTTCTGGGAACCAACTCCCTCACCATGGCTCGGTGCCCTGGCGTTAAGGGGCAACGGATAGCCAGGGGAGGCCGCTCATGCCAAGGCCTCATCACTTCCAGTCTCATGGCGGCGCCATGAGGACGATGTGGTCTTTTCTTTGGAGGGAGTACCTCTGGCTCCTCGCGAGGAGTCTTCCCCTTCTCAACGGCGGAGAATCGTCGGATCGGCGCCATGAGCGGCTCGGCCAAGTACATGGCAAGGAAGAAGAAGAGGCGAGAGGAACGAAGGAAGAAGATGGGCAGCGAGGGCTCCGCTCGCCGCCTTATTTATAGCCAGGAGAAAGCCAACCGCCGGCCTCCGTAATCGTAGGTAATGATGATTTGCTATGCATGCAGGGACTTGTCAAGTCGCGCAGTCGCCGAGGCTGCGTGGGGAAGTGGAGACTCCCACATCCCATCAATCGCCATGTGTCAGTCAAGGACGCAAGCTTTGAGGGCCCGCAGCGCTCCGCACTTGGCCCTTGGCTTCGCCGCGAAGCCAAGCCCGAGCGCACCTTGGGCCCGGGGCTACTATCGGCGTTCTAGGAACGGGGGTACCCAGACTTGCCTGCCTGCGGCCCAGGGCGTGGCTCACTAGGCGGCCTGGTATGGCCCAGCATCTTCAGCAACCACTCAAGACCCTCGCGAGACGAACGACATAGGGCATCCCCCGGGACGGCCTCACCGGGCCGGCTCGTGAGGTTCGGAGATATCGAGGCGAGGGACACCTCGCGAGGTCTTCGTGACGAGAGCAGTGACGACCAAGACCTGGCGGGCGCCAGCGGGCGCAGAGTGCCAGTTTCCCTTTGGTGCTAAAGGAGCGGGTGCAAACGAAGAGTCCCGAGGCGTCAGGGAAAGGTTTCCATATCGGTGCAACGAGACCAAGACCAGGAGGACAGCAGGATGGAGGTCATCGTGGAGCCCACGGCGGCGTCATCACCAGAGCCTTTGGCAGGCGAAGACCACCTTTTGTCAGGATAGCTTGTACTAGTTGTCCCTCTTCAAATTTTTCTGTTGTGGGAACCCTTCCCGCTCAATATTTAGGAAGAGGACCCGGGTCGCTATAAATAGGACTAGCCACCACCATTGGGATCATCTCGTCGGAAAGGGAGTTGATCTCATCTAGATTTGATCAGATAGAAGGCCACACACCACGAGCTCACTCAAGCACAAGAACTCCTCTCCTCAGGAGGCAGTTCATCCATGTACTAGTTCTTCCTCAGCCACCAAGGCAGTCCACCACACCACACTGGATTAGGGTATTACACCACAATGGTGGCCCAAACCAGTATAAATCTTGTGTCCCTTGTTCTTCGGATCTGACGAGCTAAGCCTAGGTTTGTTGAGTAGACGAGCTAGGGCGGAAGGAGAGATCTTAGTGCGCACCCCAGAGTTCGAACCTTAAGGGTTTTGCCAGAACCCGAGATCCGACAGGGTGCTCATCAGCTGGGGAAGTGTCTTTGCAGTAAAACCAAGTTTGATTATAGTCTTTTGGATGACTCGGCGGACAGGCATAAGGAAAAATAGAGTCTCTTCTTCTTTGAATTGAGACGGCTCCAAGTTCCAAACTAGGTTCGTTGGTATATTCATTCTGGCGGTTTAAATAAAAAAACTCTCTAAAGAGCAAGAGGCTGGGCTCCTCTTGAAGATATACTTCACAGAAGACCTGGAAGTTACAAATATTTTACACGGAATTGGGACCGATGTCTTGAGGATGGAGTTGTAAAGAGTGCAGAACGTCCCTGAAGAATTTAGATCCGGGTGGTGAAAACCCCCGGTTCATATGATCAGTGAAGACAATAACTTCATCATCTTTTGGAGTAGGTTTCTCTTCGCCCGATTTAGAGGCGCGGTAGGGCATAACTGACTTCTTTTGCAGGTAACCAACCTTAACAAAATTGGCAAGTGTAGCCTCAGTAACAACGGAAGGGGCCCAGTTGCATGTGGTGATTGTCTTTAGCGGCATTGTGAACAAACAAGCCTAAAGAAGGAGAAGATTATTGCCGGTTCAAAATTGATTCGTTAAACCGGAAGAAAAAGTTACAGTACAAGTTTAGCATGGCGGCTTAAATGGGGCCTAATGGCATAAGAATAATTACAAGTCGGAAAGTTAAGCCGCCATGACAGGTGCGGATATTCAGGAAAGCAGATTTCACTAAGTTTGGGGACAAACAGTTTTCACAAATTACAGCAGTAATTTTGGATCTACAGCGGTTCGGAAATTAAGATTAAAATGATGAACAGGCAAACCTAAGATCAATACAAATGCTGCTCTTGGGGATGAATCTATTTTTTCTCAGAGATAAGATATTATAGTATTTGCTAAAGAGACATTATCAATGTCAGCGCACGAAGGGACATCAAGTTCAGGAGGAAAATTATAGCTGCGGAGGAAGAAGAAGACGAACTCTGGCGAGTTTTGTGGGAACCCTAATGGATCTAGGAGGAGATGAACAAGAACGCACCTGGTCGAGAAAAACGACAGCGGTACGTGGAAGAGAACTAGTCGCGTTGGGTTGATGCGGCGGTTGCTGTTGAAGACGAAGCAGAGGACGGCGGCGCCGGCAGTGCTCGAGTGAAGGAGCATCACGAGGTAGGAGACGAAGCGGAAAGAAGCAAGGGGAGAATGGAAAGGACTACGGGCCCTATTTATAAGCAGAGTGGATAAGGGTCACGTGCGAGAACCGATGAGGCAAAAAAAAGGAAAGTAACAGTGTGGGCACCTCGATTATTGGAATCCCAATAAATGCGGAGGATTTGTTAAGATCTGGACAGTACGAAAGTAAGTAACAGATGACGTCATGGCGGGTTACCACCATTTCAAGAGCTGACGTCATGGCGAGTTATAGTTTCTCGTGGGAAGATGAAGGAAGAATGACATGAGCGGGTTCAAATCAACCTAGGGCCTAATGTTGGGGATATAAGTATTTGATATGACCCGCACAGGAGAGGCCGGGTTACCCGATGGCGGTTCATGGGTCAAACCCAGAAGCATGTTTAATATGGCGGTTCAGTGAGAGTAATTGACAAAGGGCCCAAGGCCCGGAACGACTTAAGGCATGTAACAAGAGTCACCAGGCCGGACCCGATTGTATGAGCCGGCCGGGACTCCGTAGGCTGCAGGGTGTCAACCGTGTATATAAGGGGACGTCCCGGCAGCGGCTTAGGGCAAGAAACAACAGATCAAGAACTAGGCAAGCGCATCTTCTCCCAAGCAATCGACACCCCAGCAATTCCACCTCAAACTGGATTAGGTTTTACCCTCACCACAAGGGGCCGAACCAGTATAAACTCCCCGTGTTCTTTGTCCTGTTTAACCCCTTTAAGCTAACCACGTCGCTATGGCTCTGCAGTTAAGTCCTTCCCTTTGGACATCTGCCGTGACAACTCCACGACAGTTTCCTCTATATGCATTTGATACGTCCAAAACGTATCTATAATTTCTGCTTGCTCCATGCCACTTTTGGGTGATATTGCTATGATATTCATACACTTCCATACACTTTTGATCATATTTGGACTAACTTACTAATCCAGTGCACCCCAGTGCCAGTTTCTGTTTTCGGCTGTTTTTGTATTTCAGGTTTTCACGTTTCGAGAACTGCCCAGAAAAATCCAGAAAAATTATATAAAAAATCAGCGAACCGGAAACAACACTACGTCCGAAGGGCAGCCTGGGGGGGCCACAAGGGCTCCAGGCGCCCTGTGGGCGCCCCCCCCCCCCCCTGGGCCGCGCCGGGGGGGCGCCTGGGCCCCCCGAGGCTCCCCCGGTGCCCTACTTTGGCATATATTTAAAGGGTCCTCCGTAACCCTCAGAACAAGACTTATTTTCGCGATCCCATCTCTGTTCCGCCGCCGCCGCCGCTTCCAAGATCGGGAGCACCAGGAGAACTCTTCCCGGCACCCTACCGGAGGGGAGGATCACCACCGGGAGCTTCTCCACCACCATGGACGCCTCCCGGGTGACTCGTGAGTAGTCTCCCTTGGACCATGAGTCCATGACCAGTAGCTATGTGATGTTCTCCTCCCGTTCTTGTGCTTCACTAATTAGTCCTCGTGAGCTGCCCTACATGATCGAGGCACCTATGTAATCCTTATGTTGTTGCTATGTTGAGTTTGCTGGGATCCGATGGATTATGAGATTATGTTCAGATTGATCTTGAGTAATATATTTGATTCACCTCTTTTATATTTTAGTTCATAAGTAATTCTTGCATGTTCTCCGTTGTTATTTATTGCTTTGGCCGAGTAATAGGTAGTGACTCCAAGAGGGAACGTTATGCTCGATTGTGGGTTCATGCCCCTCGATGACTAGCTTGAGTGACAGAAACATGAGTCTAGGGGATGTGATGTTGCCACAAGGGGGAAAACAACGGTGCTTGTGCCCGCGGGTGCAAGGATTGTTTACTTTACGGAAAGTTCTTTTAATGCAGTTGTCTGTTGCATTGAGTTTACACTATGGGTGGGACTCGCAACTTAATACCAGCGAGATGTTCTGGATAGATATCTCAAGGTGGATGATTAGTAGTAGATATTGATGGATTTCGGTCTACTTACTTTGGCGTACCGCCCATGCTTTGAACCTCAACCTTTCTTGCAATGTAGTCAGCATTGGTTTGCGTTCGTGGTCCTGTCAATTGCCCAGCTGTAATTTGTTTACCTCACATAGCTGTTTTATCGTCTTTTGGGAGAGAGACATCACTAGTGAACATCATGAGACTCTGGTCCATATTACCATCATTGATCACATCCACTATTTACTTTTCGCTATTTTATTTACTATTGCAAAACACTATCTATCACTACTATCATATTGCTTTTAACCCTTTGTGAACTACAAGGCCGGAGAGATTGACAACCTCTCTGTACTCGTTGGGAGCAAAGTTATTTGTATCTGTGTGCAGGTCCACGTTGATTGCTAATTGCGCCGTTAGCAATTGACACCTACTTGTTGAACCTAGGAGTCTCTGGGGATTCGATCCTTGGCATCTTTGCTAGGGGAAAACACTTCTACTTACTGCATCTTACACCTTCCACTTGGGGTAACCAACGAGGGGTTCGAGGCCCATCAAGGAGTATTTTCTGGCGCCGTTGCCGGGGACTCCACTCTTCAGGATAGGGGAGTTGCATGCTATCTTTTACCTTTGCTTTTTAGTCTTGTTAGTTTACCTTTCATTTTTGCTTTAGTTCCTTTTATCGAAAATCACAAAAATAGTTATCTTCCTTGCTTGCTACTATGGGTTCCACCGAGAACACCAAGTTGTGTGACTTCACTAGTCACAACAACGATGACTTTATCAGCACACCTATCACTACACCTGCCACTTCAGCACCTTCATATGAAATTAAACCTGCTTTACTTAACTTAGTCATGAGAGAACAATTCTCCGGTGCTGGAGATGATGCTGCTTTACACTTGAACAACTTTGTTGAACTTTGTGATATGCAAAAGTACCAAGAAATAGATGGTAATATTGTTAAGCTTAAGCTTTTTCCTTTCTCCTTGAGAGGAGGAGCTAAAATTTGGTTTCAGTCTTTGCCTAGAAATAGCATAGATTCATGGGACAAGTGCAAAGATGCTTTTATTGGAAAATACTATCCACCTGCTAAAATTATCCAACTTAGAAGTAACATCATGAATTTTAAACAATTGGATAATGAACACGTTGCCCAAGCTTGGGAACGTATGAAGTCTCTTATCAAGAACTGCCCTACTCACGGTTTGACTACTTGGATGGTTATCCAAACTTTTTATGCAGGCTTGAACTTTACCTCGCGGAACTTGTTAGATTCGGCCGCGGGATGAACTTTTATGTCAACTACACTTGGTGCTGCCACAAAGCTTCTCGATGAGATGATGACCAACTATTCCCAATGGCACACCGAACGCGCTCCAACAGGTAGGAAGGTAAACTCTGTCGAGGAGATTTCCTCCCTTAATGAAAAAGTTGACTTGATCATGTCTCTACTTTCGAAGCAATCTACTATTGATCCTCGTGATGTTCCTTTAAATTCTTTGATTGCTCAAGAACAAGTAGATGTTAACTTTATCTCTAGAAATAATTTCAACAACAATGCTTATAGGAGTAACTTTGGTAACAATTCTAGACCGTTCCCCTCTCACTCTTATGGGAACAACAATGCTTATCCTAGTACCAAGAACTTTAATACTGAACTAGAGACCATGCTTAGAGATTTCATCACTACCCAAAAAGCCTTTAATAAGAATGTAGAAGAGAAACTACATAAACTAGATGATCTTTCTTTTAAGGTAGATCACTTAGCCAATGAGGTAAAATTGCTGAAAATTGAAACTTCTCCTCTTAAGGAGAGGGAAGTCATCCCTATTAATGCTACTCAAGTACAAATTAATGAAAATATTAGGATGATGTCTAAGCTAAAAGAAATATGGGCTAGAGAAAGGGAGGAAGAGGAAAGAATTAAGAGCCTTCCTACCCACCACACTGTTGCTACTATCCAAGTTATTGAAGATGTTCACACTCTTAGCACCCAATGTACTCCTGGTCCCAATGGACCTATTAATGGTGATGCTATAGAAACTACCAAACAGGTGAACCTTAAGGACACCACTACCACTTTACTTGATACTCGTGACCTTGATTTTGATAATTGCACTCTTACCGAAGTTATTGATTTCCTTCACAAGATGTCTAGAGATCCCCGCACTAGCACGCTTAACATTGCCTTCACAGAGCATATCACTAATGCTCTCATCAAAGCTAGGGAGGAGAAACTTAGAGTAGAAGCCTCCATACCTAGAAAGCTAGAAGATGGTTGGGATCCTATGATAAAAATTTATTTGAATGACTTCTCTTGTTATGCATTATGTGATGTTGGTGCTAGTACCTCTGTTATGCCCAAAAGAATATATGATATGCTTAAATTGAAACCTTATGATTCTTATTCTTTTGGTGTTCGTCTCGTTGATTCTTCCATAAAGAAACCTTTGGGGAGGATCGACGATGTTCTTATTGTTGTCAATGATAATTATGTGCCCGTTGATTTCACTATTATGGATATTGAATGTGATCCTTCATGTCCAATTATTTTGGGACGTCCCTTTTTGCGCACCGTTGGTGCTGTCATTGACATGAAAGAGGGTAATATAAAATTTCAGTTTCCTCTCAAGAAAGGGATGGAACACTTCCCTCGTAAGAAGGTCAAGTTACCTTTTGAGTCCGTTGTACGGGCTAGTTATTCTTTTACTCTTGATAAAACTTGATCTATGCATTATGCCTAGCTTAAAGGCATAAAAGAAAGCGCTTTTGGGAGGCAGCCCACATGAATAAATTTTTTGCTTTTGTTGTGTCTTGATGTTGTTTACTGCTGTAGCATCATCATTGTATCTTTGCTTTTCATATTTGTGCCAAGTATAGCCTCTGATTGCTAGAAAGTTCAAAAGTTGTGAGGTGCTGTCCAGAAACAGATTCTGTCCTTGGATAGAAAAATTCGTATAAAATCACCAGATCATCTTTTTGGTCTGACTTTTTTCGACAGTGTTCTCTATATAATTTTCCTTCGTGCGTCAGTTCTGAGTTTTTTTATTTGAGTTGCAGAAGTATCCCGAACAGGTCAATTACTGCCTGCTGTTCTGTTTTTCACAGATTATGTCCTGTTTTGCCTTACCTTCACTTTGCAAATTAAGAACTTGCTTTTTCTTTGCAAAGACCTTTTGGCAATCTTGAGAAACAGTAGAACTTCAAGAATATCCTTATTTCCAGCAAGGTATAATTATTTTATTAAGGGTACTAACCTCGCTAATCAGATTATGATGAGTTGTGTATGAAGGGAGTTTTCAAGTGTGCGAGGGAAGATGATAAAAAGATTCAGGAGTGTCAAACGCTCAAGCTTGGGGATGCCCCCGTGCACCCCCAAGAAATATTCAAGGAGACTCAAGCGTCTAAGCTTGGGGATGCCCCCCGTGCATCCCCTTCTCCATCAACATTATCAGTTCGTCTTTCGTTCCGCTATATTTTTATCACTTCATATGTTATGTGCTATGCTTGGAGCGTGTTGCTTTTAGTTTTCTTTTTAGTTTTTCATAACGTGTCGGAACTCGGCATTCCTTTATGTGGGAGAGAAACACGCTCCACCTCTACCTAGAACATTACATAGAATTTTCATGTCTATCTATGCTGTGTGTGTTCTTTGTCTTTTAATAGCTACTATCATGCTCTGCTCTTCGAATTCATGCTTATCTTTTCAAGAGCTTCTATTTAGTTGGTTGCTTGAACTCTTTTTAATTACCATGCTCACCTTATTAAGAGAGTTTGCTTCCGTTGCATGGGTTAATGTGTCTATGATAAAGATGCTACTTTCATGATGGTGCTTAGTAGTTCAGGTTTTCTTATGGTTAATCTCAAATAGCTGGGGGGTTCCCAATGTGTTATTGGAGTACCAACTTGGTTTGTTTGCTTATGATGTGGTATGGTTTAGTAATATCTTCCTTTGAGAATTTATTTTGATTGACTTGGCGTATGCTCACGCATATTCAAGACTGTAAAGAAAGTCTGTCAAGCCTTGATGATCTTTTGTTTCTAAGTAGCGATATAACTACCATGCCTGATTCAATATTGCTTTGTCGCTCTGCATGATTATGACCGTCATTGCTCTCTTAGTTGGTCGCTCCTAGTCTTTTGCTAACCTCCACCTGCACTAAGCAAACTAACCATGCAATACATAGCTCATGGGAAAGTAGCCTAAAAACTATTGTGGTAAAGAATATGTTGCCTATGTATCTTATTTCTTATGAGTTGCTTGCTGAGCGGTAACCATGTTTCTGGGGACGCCATCAACTGTCACACTTTTTTTGAATATCATGTGAGTTGCTATGCATGTTCGTCTTGTCTGAAGTAAGGGTGATTCACCGTGGGTTGAATTAATATGCATATTGTTAGAGAAGAACATTGGGCCGCCAACCAAAGCCATGCATCATGGTGGAAGTTTTAGCTTGGACCTTAATCCTCAATCTCTCATGAGAATATGCTTATGCATTAAAGAGGAGTCCATCATCTATTTTCTATGTTGTCCCGGTATGGATGTCCTCAAGTTGAGATCTATCAAAAACGAGAAATCAAATGCGATTTATCTCATTGGACCTTTGTACAGGTGGCATAGAGGTACCCCTTTGTGACACTTGGTTAAAACATATGCAATGCAATGATAACCCATGGGAATCCGAGCTAATTAGGACAAGGAGCGAGCACTATTGGTATTCGATGCATGAGGCTTGCAACTTATAAGATGTTTTATACATGACACATATGAAGTACTACTACCGTTGACACAATTGCTTCCATGTTTTCAAAATAAAAAGCTCTAGCACTTAACCTTTCTTTTATCCTTATATTGAAGCACCAACTACTGAGAGCATGATTGTCATTCTGAGTGTAATGTGCATTGTCCCAAAGTAGCATTGTCTTTTGCATGATTGTGATATCGTTTATTCTGAAATGATTGTATCTAGTCATCACTTAAACCTTGAAGGTGCCCCTGCATTTATGTTTTGCATCACTAAAGGGGGCAAGCTAGATATCACTTTATCATATTTGCACGTCATGTTCATTGCAAATCTTTTTGATGTTTCAGTTTCATATTGTAAAACTTTCAGTCATTTGTGATTTTCTCTTGAGACAACTTAATTACTATAGAATCATTGTCTCAGTAAGCTTTTGTCATATGACTATGAGAAAGTCCTATATGGTTAATAGCATGTCACCACAGAAATTATTCTTGTTATCATTTACCTACTCGAGGACGAGCAGGAATTAAGCTTGGGGATGATGATACGTCCAAAACGTATCTATAATTTCTGCTTGCTCCATGCCACTTTTGGGTGATATTGCTATGATATTCATACACTTCCATACACTTTTGATCATATTTGGACTAACTTACTAATCCAGTGCACCCCAGTGCCAGTTTCTGTTTTCGGCTGTTTTTGTATTTCAGGTTTTCACGTTTCGAGAACTGCCCGGAAAAATCCAGAAAAATTATATAAAAAATCAGCGAATCGGAAACAACACTGCGTCCGAAGGGCAGCCTGGGGGGCCCACAGGGGCTCCAGGCGCCTAGGGGGGCGCCTGGGCCCCCCGAGGCTCCCCCGGTGCCCTACTTTGGCATATATTTAAAGGGTCCTCCATAACCCTCAGAACAAGACTTCTTTTCGCGATCCCATCTCTGTTCCGCCGCCGCCGCCGCTTCCAAGATCGGGAGCATAAGGAGAACTCTTCCCGGCACCCTTCCGGAGGGGAGGATCACCACCGGGAGCTTCTCCACCACCATGGACGCCTCCCGGATGACTCGTGAGTAGTCTCCCTTGGACCATGAGTCCATGACCAGTAGCTATGTGATGTTCTCCTCCCGTTCTTGTGCTTCACTAGTTAGTCCTCGTGAGCTGCCCTACATGATCGAGGCACCTATGTAATCCTTATGTTGTTGCTATGTTGAGTTTGCTGGGATCCGATGGATTATGAGATTTTGTTCAGATTGATCTTGAGTAATATATTTGATTCACCTCTTTTATATTTTAGTTCATAAGTAATTCTTGCATGTTATCCGTTGTTATTTATTGCTTTGGCCGAGTAATAGGTAGTGACTCCAAGAGGGAACGTTATGCTCGATTGTGGGTTCATGCCCCTCGATGACTAGCTTGAGTGACAGAAACATGAGTCTAGGGGATGTGTTGTTGCCACAAGGGGGAAAACAACGGTGCTTGTGCCCGCGGGTGCAAGGATTGTTTACTTTACGCAAAGTTCTTTTAATGCAGTTGTCTTTTGCATTGAGTTTACACTATGGGTGCGACTCGCAACTTAATACCAGTGAGATGTTCTGGATAGATATCTCAAGGTGGATGATTAGTAGTAGATATTGATGGATTTCGGTCTACTTACTTTGGCGTACCGCCCATGCTTTGAACCTCAACCTTTCTTGCAATGTAGTCAGCATTGGTTTGCGTTCGTGGTCCTGTCAATTGCCCAGCTGTAATTTGTTTACCTCACATAGCTGTTTTATCGTCTTTTGGGAGAGAGACATCACTAGTGAACATCATGAGACTCCGATCCATATTACCATCATTGATCACATCCACTATTTACTTTTCGCTATTTACTTACTATTGCAAAACACTATCTATCACTACTATCATATTGCTTTTAACCCTTTGTGAACTACAAGGCCGGAGAGATTGACAACCTCTATGTACTCGTTGGGAGCAAAGTTATTTGTATCTGTGTGCAGGTCCACATTGATTGCTAATTGCACCGTTAGCAATTGACACCAACTTGTTGAACCTAGGAGTCTCTGGGGATTCGATCCTTGGCATCTTTGCTAGGGGAAAACACTTCTACTTACTGCATCTTACACCTTCCACTTGGGGTAACCAACGAGGGGTTCGAGGCCCATCAGCATTGTTGCCAAAAATATTCCTACCAACAAAATTCACATATGTTAGAGGAATTACTAGGAAAACACCTAGAATTAAAGTTTCCTCTATAAACATTGTTGCCAAAATTATTCCTACGAACAAAATTCACATCCAAAGATTCATTATTATTCTCAATCAACGTGGGCAAAGGCATATCATTAGGATCAGAAGAAGCACTCTTAGTAGGAAATAATTTCATAAGTTCATCCATCTTTCCACTCAAAACACTAATCTCTTCAATAGCATGTACTTTTTTACTAGTAGATCTTTCGGTGTGCCATTGAGAGTAGTTAACCATAATATTATCTAGGAGTTTGGTAGCTTCTCCTAAAGTGATTTCCATGAAAGTGCCCCCCGCGGCCGAATCTAAAAGATTTCCAGAAGCAAAGTTCAAGCCGGCATAATTTTTTTGTATAATCATCCATAAGTTCAAACCATGTGTAGGGCAATTACATATCATTAATTTCATTCTCTCCCAAGCTTGTGCAACATGCTCATGATATAGTTGCTTAAAATTCATGATATCGTTTCTAAGAGAGATAATCTTAGCGGGAGGAAAATACTTAGAGATAAAGGCATCTTTGCACTTATTCCATGAATCAATACTACTTCTAGGCAAAGAAGAGAACCAAGTTTTAGCAGGATCTCTAAGCGAAAACAGAAATAGCTTCAGTTTAACAATATCATTATCTGTATCCCTCTTCTTTTGCATATCGCACAAATCAACAAAGTTGTTTAGATGGGTAGCGGCATCTTCACTAGGAAGGCCAGAAAATTGATCTTTCATGACAAGATTCAATAGAGCGGCATTGATTTCACAAGATTCAGCATCGGTAATAGGAGCAATCGGAGTGCAAATTAAATCATTATTGTTGGCATTGGAAAAGTCACACAATTTGGTATTGTCTTGAGCCATAGTGACAAGCAGGTAATCCAACACACAAGCAAACAAGAGGCAAGCGAACGGTAAAACACACGGAAAAAGAAGGGCGAATAAAATGCCAAGGGTGAAGTGGGGGAGAGGAAAATGAGAGGCAAATAATATAATGCGAGGGATAAGGGTTTGTGATGGGTACTTGGTATATGACTTTTGCGTAGATCTCCCCGGCAACGGCGCTAGAAATTCTTCTTGCTACTTCTCGAGCTTGCGTTGTATTCCCTCGAAGAGGAAAGGGTGATGCAACACAGTAGCGTAAGTATTTCCCTCAGTTTTTGAGAACCAAGGTATCAATCCAGTAGGAGACCACGCGCGAGTCCCTCGTACCTGCACAAACAAATAAGAACCTTGCAGACAACACGATAAAAGGGGTTGTCAATCCCTTCTCGGTCACTTACAAAAGTGAGATCTGATAGATATGATAATTTAATATTTTTGGTATTTTGGTATAGAGATTGAAAGTAAATAATGCAAAGTAAAGTAAATAGTTGATGGAAGATAATATGATGAGAATAGACCCGGGGGCCATAGGTTTCACTAATGGCTTCTCTCATGATAGCAGATTTCTAGATGGGTGAACAAATTACTGTCGAGCAATTGATAGAAGAGCGCATAGTTATGAGAATATCTAGGCATGATCATTGTATATAGGCATCACGTCCGTGACAAGTAGACCAAAACAATTCTGCATCTACTACTATTACTCCACACATCGACCGCTATCCAGCATGCATCTAGAGTATTAAGTTCATACGAACGGAGTAACGCCTTAAGCAAGATGACATGATGTAGAGGGATAAACTCAAGCAATATGATATAAACCCCATATTTTTATCCTCGATGGCAACAATACAATATGTGCCATGCTGCCCCTGCTGTCACTGGGAAAGGACACCGCAAGATTGAACCCAAAGGCAAGCACTTCTCCCATTGCAAGAACTATAGATCTAGTAGGCCAAACCAAACCAATTATTCGAAGAGACTTGCAAGGATATTTAAATAATGCATAAAAGATTTTAGAAAAGAATCCAATATTGTTCATAGATAATCTTGATCATAAACCCACAATTCATCGGATCTCGACAAACACATCGCAAAAAGATTACATCGAATAGATATCCTCGAAGATCGAGGAGAACTTTGAGATCCAATGAGAGAGAAGAAGCCATCTAGCTAATAACTATGGACCTGAAGGTCTGTGGTAAACTACTCACAACTCATCGGAGAGGATATGGTGGTGATGTAGAAGCCCTCCGTGATCGATGCCCCCTTCGGCAGAGCTCCGGAACAGGCCCCAAGATGGGATCTCATGGGTACAGAAGGGATAACTTTCTTTAGCCGTGTTATTTTTTAGCTTCATAATTTCCTTTCTAGTATGCTTGAAGTATTATTGTTTTTTATGTTAATGAATTTTTGTTTTGAATCATATGTATCTAAACATTCATGCCAAATAAAGAAGAAACACATTGCTAAATATGTTAGGTAGCATTCCACATAAAAAATTCAATTTTTATCATTTACCTACTCGAGGACGAGCATGAATTAAGCTTGGGATGCTTGATACGTCTTCAACATATAAATAATTTTTGATTGTTCCATGCTATTATATTATCAACTTTAGATGTTTTATATGCATGAATATGCTATTTTATATTACTTTTGGGACTAACTTATTAACCTAGTGTCTAGTGTCAGTTTCTGTTTTTTCCTTGTTTCTGAGCTCCGCAGAAAAGGAATATCAAATGGAGTCCAAACGGAATAAAACATTCACGATGATTTTTCTTGGACAAGAAGACATCCACGGGACTTGGAGTCCAAGTCAGAAGACCCCCGAGGCGGTGCCAAGCCAAGGGGGTGGGTGGCCCCCTCGAGGACCCCCTGGCCTCGTTCCTTGGCCTATATATTCTCAAATATTCCCAAAACCCTAGAAGGATAGACGAAAATACTTTTCCACCACCGCAGGTCTCCGATCCTATGAGATCGCATCTGGAGGCCTTTTCCGGTACTCTGCTGGAGGGGGGTTCGATCATGGAGTGCATCTACATCAACCTCGCTGCCCCTCCGATGATGCGTGAGTAGTTTATCACAGACGTACTGGTCCATAGCTAGTAGCTAGATGGCTTCTTATCACTCTTTGATCTTCAATACAATGTTCTCCTCGATGTTCTTGAAGATCTATTCGATGTAATCTTCTTTTATGGTGTGTTTGTTAAGATCCGATGAATTGTGGATTTATGATCAGATTATCTATGAGTATTGTCGAGTATTCTCTGAACTCTGTTATGCATGATTAAGATAGCTTTGTATTTCTCTTTGATCTACCGATTTGGTTTGGCCAACTAGATTGGTATTTGTTGCAATGGGAGAGGTGCTTTGTGATGGGTTCAATCTTGCGGTGTCCTCACCCAGTGACATAGTAGAGGTAGCGAGGCACATATTGTATTGTTGCCATTAAGGGTAACAAGATGGGTTTTATATCATATTGCATGAGTTTATCCCTCTACATCATGTCATCTTGCTTAATTCATTACTCTGTTTTAAACTTAATACTCTAGATGCATGCTGGATAGCGGTCGGTGAGCGGAATAATAGTAGTAGACGCAGGCATGACTCGGTCTACTTATCACGGATGTGATGCCTATATTCATGATCATTGCCTTAGATATCGTCATGACTTTGCACTTTTCTACCAATTGCTCGACAACAATTTGTTTACCCACCATATGCTTTCTTTGAAAGAAAAGCCTGTAGTGAAAACTATGGCCCCCGGGTCTATTTTTCATCTTATATTAATAGATCTATAAAACAAACAAAAACTCTTGCTGCAATTATTTTGTGTTTACTTTATTTAGCTTTTTATTTTAGTTTTAAATCAATCTCTATCAGATCTCACTCTTGTTCGTGACCATGAAGGGATTGACAACCCCTTTTCTGCGTTGTGTGCAAGTGTTTGTTAGTTTGTGCAGGTGCATAGATTGGAGACTTGCTTGTGCCTCCTACTAGATTGATACCTTGGTTCTCAACTGAGGGAATTACTTATCTCTACTTTGCTGCATCAACCTTTCCTCTTTAAGGGAAAAATCAACGCAAGCTCAAGAAGTAGCAGTACCTTACCAGCTCTCGTTGTAGTGCCTGGGTATTTGATACCAGTGCGGTTGCTCACATTTGCAACTCTAAACAGGAACTACTGAATAGATGGAGGTCGGCGAAGGACGAAGTGACGATGCGCGTGGGAAATGGTTGCAAGGTTGATGTGATTGCCGTCGGCACGCTCGCTCTTCGATTACCATCGGGATTAGTGATAATACTAAATAATTGTTATTTAGTGCATGCGTTGAGCATGAACATTATGTCTGGATCTTGTTTGATGCGAGACGGTTACTCATTTAAATTAGAGAATAGTGGTTGTTCTATTTATCTGGGTAATCTCTTTTATGGTCATGCACCCATTGTGAGGAGTTTATTCTTATTGAATCTCGATAGTGATGATACACATGTTCATAAAATTGATGCCAAAAGATGTAGAGTTGATAATGACAGTACCACTTTCTTTGGCACTACCGATTAGGTCATATTGGTGTAAAGTGCATGAAGAAACTCCATGTTGATATACTTTTGGCGTCACTTGATATTGAATCACTTGACACATGCGAACCATGCCTCATGGGCAAGATGACCAAAACCCCGTTTTTAGGAACAATGGAATGAACAAGTGACTTGTTGGAAATCATATATACTGATGTGTGCGGTCCGATGAGTGTTGATGCATGCTACTTCTTGAGCTTGCGTTGGTTTTCCCTTGAAGAGGAAAGGGTGATGAAGCAAAGAAGAGATAAGTATTTCGCTTTGAAGGAAATATGCCCTAGAGTCAATAATAAAGTTATTATTTATTTCCTTATATCATGATAAATGTTTATTATTCATGCTAGAATTGTATTAACCGGAAACTTAGTACATGTGTGAATACATAGACAAAACAGAGTGTCCCTAGTATGCCTCTACTAGACTAGCTCATTGATCAAAGATGGTTGTGTTTCCTAGCCATAGACATGGGTTGTCATTTGATCAACGGGATCACATCATTAGGTGAATGATGTGATGGACAAGACCCATCAGTTAGCTTAGCAACTTAATCGTTTAGTTTTACTGCTATTGCTTTCTTCATGACTTATACATGTTCCTATGACTATGAGATTATGCAACTCCCAAATACCGGAGGAACACCTTGTGTGCTATCAAACGTCACAACGTAACTGGGTGATTATAAAGATGCTCTACAGGTGTCTCCAAAGGTATTTGTGGTGTTGGCATATATCGAGAATAGGATTTGTCACTCTGAGTGTCGAAGAGGTATCTCTGGGCCCTCTCGGTAATACACATCATAATGAGCCTTGCAAGCAAATGCCTAATGAGTTAGTCACGAGATGATGTATTATGGAACGAGTAAAGAGACTTGCCGGTAACGAGATTGAACTAGGTATGATGATATCGATGATTGAATCTCGGGCAAGTAACATACCGATGACAAAGGGAACAACGTATGTTGTTATGCAGTTTGACCGATAAAGATCTTCGTAGAATATGTAGGAACCAATATGAGAATCCAGGTTCCGCTGTTGGTTATTGACCGGAGATGAGTCTCGGTCATGTCTACATAGTTCTCGAACCCGTAGGGTCCGCACGCTTAACGTTCGATGACGATCGGTATTATGAGTTTATGAGCTTTGATGTACCGAAGGTAGTTCGGAGTCCCGAATGAGATCGCGAACATGACGAGGAGTCTCAGAATGTCCGAGACATAAATATTGATATATTGGTTGGCTATATTCGGACACCGGAAGTATTCCAGGTGATTTTGGAGAAAACCGGAGTGACGGAGGGATATAATGGGCCAACATGGGCCTTGTGGGAGAGAGAGGAGAGGTGTGGCTCCCCCTCTTTCCTCCCTCTCTCCCCTCCTTCCTTTCCCCTTCCAAGTAGGACTAGGAAAGGGGAGTCCTAGTCCTACTAGGAAGAGGATTCCTCCTCTCCTTGGTGCGCCCTAGGGCCAGCCGGCCCTCCCCCTTACTCCTATATATACAGGGGCAGAGGGGCACCCTAGGACACACAAGCAACATTGTTTTAGCTGTGTGCGGTGCCCCCTCCACAGAAACACACCTCAGTCATATCGTTGAAGTGCTTAGGCGAAGTCCTGCGCCGGTAGCTTCATCATCTCTGTCACCACGCCGTCGTGCTGACGAAACTCTCCCGTGAAGCTCAACTGGATCAAGAGCTCATGGGACGTCGTCGAGCTGAACATGTGCTGAACGCGGAGGTGCCGTACGTTTGGTGCTTGGATCGGTTGGATCGCGAAGACGTTCGACTACATCAACCGCGTCACTAGACACTTCCGCTTTCGGTCTACGAGGGTACGTAGACACACTCTCCCCTCTCGTTGCTATGCTTCTAGTAGATAGATCTTGCATGATCTTAGGAATTTTTTTGAAATACTACGTTCCCCAATAGTGGCATCATGAGCCAGGTCTATGCATAGATGATATGCACGAGTAGAACACAATGAGTTATGGGCGATAATAGTCATACTACTTACCAGCATGTCATACTTTGATTCGGCGGTATTGTGAGATGAAGCGGCCCGGACCGACATTATGCGTACGCTTACGCGAGACTGGTTTCACCGTTACGAGCACTCATTGCTTAAAGGTGACCGGCGGGTGTCTGTCTCTCTCACTTTAGTTGAATCAAGTGTGGCTACGCCCGGTCCTTGTGAAGGTTAAAACAACACATACTTGACCAAAAATCGTTGTGGTTTTTGTATGCGTAGGTAAGAACGGTTCTTGCTAAGCCCGTAGCAGCCACGTAAAACTTGCAACAACAAAATAGAGGACATCCAACTTGTTTTTGCAGGGCATGTTGTGATGTGATATGGTCAAGATGTGATGAATTATACGTTATTGTATGAGATGATCATGTTTTGTAAAGTTAGCGGCAACCAGTAGGAGCCTTATGGTTGTCTCTTTATTGTATGAATAGCGAAGGCCATGTAATTGCTTCACTTTGTCACTATGAGTTAGCAATAGTAGTAGTAGCAATAGTTGGCGAGATGACCACGACGCTACGATGAAGATCATGGTGTCTAGCCGGTGACGATGGAGATCATGACAATGCTTTGGAGATGGAGATCAAAAGCATAGGATGATGATGGCCATATCATGTCACATATTTTGATTGCATGTGATGTTTATCTTATTATGCTTCTTATTTTTCTTAGTACGGCGGTAGCATTATAAGATGATCCCTTACAAAATTTCAAGATATAAGTGTTCTCCCTGAGTATGCACCGTTGCGAAAGTTCGTCGTGCCGAGACACCACGTGATGATCGGGTGTGATAAGCTAATACAACGGGTGTAAGACAGTTTTGCACATGCAGAATGCTCGGGTTAGACTTGACGAGCCTAGCATGTACAGACAAGGCCTCAGAACACTGGAGACTGAAAGGTCGAGCGTGAATCATATAGTAGATATGATCAACATAAGATGTTCACCATTGAAAACTACTTCATCTCACGTGATGATCGGACAAGGTTTAGTTGATTTGGATCACGTGATCATTTAGATGACTAGATGGATGTCTATCTAAGTGGGAGTTCTTTAGTAATATGATTAATTGAACTTTAATTTATCATGAACTTAGTCCTGGTAGTATTAGCATATCTATGTTGTAGATCAATAGCTCGCGATGTAGCTCCCCATTTATTTTTATATGTTCCTAGAGAAATATAAGTTGAAAGATGATAGTAGCAATGATGCGGACTTGTTCCGTGATCTGATGATTTTCCTCATTGCTGCACAGAAGTATTATGTCCTTGATGCACCGCTAGGTGACAAACCTATTGAAGGAGCAGATGCCGATGTTATGAACGTTTTGACAAAAGCTCGGTATGATGACTACCTGATAGTTTAGTGCACCATGCTTTACGGATTAGAACCGGGACTTCAAAAAAGTTTTGAATGCCACGGAGCATATAAGATGTTCTTAAGAGTTGAAATTGGTATTTCATAATCATGCATGTATCAAGAGGTATGAGACCTATGACAGTACTTTGCCTACAAGATGGAGGAGAATAGCTCAACTAGTGAGCATGTGCTCGGATTGTCTGGGTACTACAATTGCTTGAATCAAGCGGGAGTTAATCTTCCAGATAAGATAGTAATTGACAAAGTTCTCTAGTCACTATCTCCAAGTTACTAGAACTTTCTTATGAACTATAATATGCAAGGGATGACGAAAGTAATTCTTGAGCTCTTCACGATGCTGAAATCAGCGAAGGTAGAAATCAAGAAAGAGCATCAAGTGTTGATGGTTAACAAGACCACTTGTTTCAAGTAAAGGGAAAAGGGATAGAAGGGGTACTTCAAGAAGAATGACAAGCAAGTTGTCACTCCCGTGAAGAAACCCAAAGCTAAACTCAATCCTGAAACTAACTGCTTCTACTGCAAAGGAAATGGTCACTGGAAGTGGAACTGCCCTAGATACTTGGCGGATAAGAAGGATGGCAAAGTGAACAAAGGTATATTTGATATACAGATTATTGATATGTACATTACTAGTGTTCATAGCAACCCCTGGGTATTTGATACCGGTTCAGTTGCTAAAATTAGTAACTCGAAACGAGAGTTGCAGAATGAATAGAGACTAGTTAAAGGTGAAGTGATGATGTGTGTTGGAAGTGGTTCCAAGATTGATATGATCATCATCGCACACTCCCTATACTTTCGGGATTAGTGTAGAACCTAAATAAATGTTATTTGGCATTTGCATTGAGCGTGAATATGATTTGATCATGTTTGTTGCAATACGGTTATTCATTTAAAGTCATAGAATAATTGTTGTTCTATTTACATGAATAAAACCTTCGATGGTCATACACCCAATGAAAATAGTTTGTTGGATCTCAATCGTAGTAATACACATATTCATAATATTGAAGCCAAAAGATGCAAAGTTGATAATGATAGTGCAACTTAGTTGTGGCACTGTCGTTTAGGTCATATTGGTGTAAAGCGCATGAAGAAACTCCATGCTGATGGACTTTTGGAATCACTTGGTGCTTGCGAACTATGCCTCATGGGCAAGATGACTAAAACTCCGTTCTCCTGAACAATGGAGCGAGCAACTGACTTATTGGAAATAATACATACTGATGTATGCGGTACGATGAGTGTTGAGGCTCGCAGCGGGTATCATTATTTTCTGACCTTCACACATGATTTGAGCAGATATGGGTATATCTACTTGATGAAACATAAGTCTGAAAATTTTGGAAAGTTCAAAGAATTTCAGAGTGAAGTAGAAAATCATCGTAACAAGAAAATAAAAGTTTCTACGATCTGATTGTGGAGGCAAATATTTGAAGTTACTAGTTTGGCCTTCATTTAAAACAATGTAAAATAGTTTCGCAAATCACGCCACCTGGAACACGACAGCGTAATGGTGTGTCCGAACGTCGTAACCACACTTTATTAGATATGGTGCGATCTATGATGTCTCTTACTGATTTACCACTATCGTTTTGGGTCTATGCATTAGAGATAGTTGCATTCACGTTAAATAGGGAGATTGAAGGAAATATGCCCTATTGGCAATAATAAAGTTATTATTTATTTCCTTATATCATGATAAATTTTTATTATTCATGCTAGAATTGTATTGACCAAAAACTTAGTACATGTGTGAATACATAGACAAAAATGAGTGTCCCTAGTATGACTCTACTAGACTAGCTCATTAATCAAAGATGGTTGTGTTTCCTAGCCATAGACATGAGTTGTCATTTGATCAATGGGATCACATCATTAGGAAAATGGTGTGATGAACAAGACCCATCCATTAGCTTAACACATTGATCGTTTAGTTTTACTGCTATTACTTTCTTCATGACTTATACATGTTCCTATGACTATGAGATTATGCAACTCCCAAATACCGGAGGAACACCTTGTGTGCTCTCAAACGTCACAACGTAACTGGGTGATTATAAATATGCTCTACAGGTGTCTCTGAAGGTATTTGTGGTGTTGGCATAGATCAAGAATAGGATTTGTCACTCCGAGTATCGGAGAGGTATTTCTGGGCCCTCTCGGTAATAACATCATAATGAGCCTTGCAAGCAAACGACTAATGAGTTAGTCAGGAGATGATGTATTGCGGAATGAGTAAAGAGAATTTCCGGTAACGAGATTGAACTAGGTATGATGATACCGACGATCGAATCTCGGGCAAGTAACATACCAATGACAAAGGGAACAACGTACGTTGTTATGCGGTTTGACCGATAAAGATCTTCATAGAATATGTAGGAACCAATATGAGCATCCAGGTTCCGCTATTCGTTATTGACCGGAGATGAGTCTCGGTCATGTCTACATAGTTCGCGAACCCGTAGGGTTCGCACGCTTACGTTCGATGATAATCGGTATTATGAGTTTATGAGTTTTGATGTACCGAAGGTAGTTCGGAGTCCCAGATGAGATCATGGGCGTGACGAGGAGTCTCGGAATGTCCGAGACATAAAGATTGATATATTGGATGGCTATATTTTGACACCGGAAGTGTTTTGGGTGATTTCGGAGAAAACCGCAGTGCCATAGGGGTTACCGAAACCCCCCGGGATATAATGGGCCAACATGGTCCTTGTGGGAGAGAGAGGAGAGGGCCTAGGGCTGGCCGCGCGCCTCCCCCCTTGGGAGTCCGAATTGGACAAGGAGGGGGGGCAGCGCCCCCTCTTTCCTCCCTCTCTCCCCTCCTTCTTTCCCCTTTTTAGTAGGACTAGGAATGTGGAGTCCTAGTCCTACTAGGAAGAGGATTCCTCCTCTCCTCGGCGCGCCCTAGGGCCGGCCGGCCCTCCCCCTTGCTGCTTTATATACAGGGGCAGAGGGGCACCATAGGAAACACAAGCAACATTGTTTTAGCCGTGTGTGGTGCCCCCTCCACAGAAACACACCTCGGTCATATCATTGCAGTGCTTAGGCGATGCCCTGCGCCGGTAGCTTCATCATCTCCGTCACCACGCCGTCGTGCTGACCAAACTCTCCTGTGAAGCTCAACTAGATCAAGAGCTCGTGGGACGTCATTGAGCTGAACGTGTGCTGAACACGGAGGTGACGTACGTCTGGTGTTTGGATTGGTTGGATTGCGAAGACGTTCCACTACATCAACCGCGTCACTAGACGCTTCCGCTTTCGGTATATGAGTGTACGTAGACACACTCACCCCTCTCATTGCTATGCTTCTAGTAGATAGATCTTGCGTGATCGTAGGATTTTTTTTGAAATACTACGTTCCCCAACACCCTCAGTTTGGGAACCAAGGTATCAATCTAGTAGGAGAACAACGCGCAAATCGCCAATACCTACACAAACAATCAAACACTTGCACCCAACGCTATAAAGGGGTTTTCAATCCCTTCACGGTTATTTGCAAAAGTGAGATCTGATAAAGAAATATAAAATATTTTTGGGTTTTTTTATTTATAGATCTAAAAGTAAAAGATTGCAAAATAGTAGATCAGAAACTAATATGATAGAAAATAGACCCGAGGGCCATATGTTTCACTAGAGGCTTCTCTCATGATAGCAAGTAATAAAGTGGGTGAACAAAATACTGTCGAGCAATTGATAGAAAAGCGCAAAGTTATGACGATATCCAAGGCAATGATTAGGTAATATAGGCATCACGTCCGCATCAAGTAGACCGACTCCTGCCTGCATCTACTACTATTACTCCACATATCGACCGACTCCTGACTGCATCTAGAGTATTAAGTTCATGAAGAACAGTGTAACACCTTAAGTAAGATGGCACGATGTGGAGGAATTAACTCAAGCAATATGATGAAAACCCCATCTTTTTACCCTCGATGGCAACAATACAATATGTGCCTCGCTACCCCTACTTTGTCAGTGGGCGACCCAAGATTGAACCCAAAGCCAAGTACTTCTCCCGTTGCAAGAAAAACCAATCTAGTTGGCCAAACCAAACCGATAATTTGAAGAGACTTACAAGGATATCAAATCATGCATATAAGAATTTTGAAAAGGTTCAAATAATATTCATAGATAAACTGATCATAAATCCAAAATTCATCGGATCTCGACAAACACACCACAAAAGAAGAATACATCGGATAGATCTCCAAGAACATTGAGGAGAACATGGTATTGTGAATCAAAGAGAGAGAGAATAAGTCATCTAGCTACTAGCTATGGACCCATAGGTCTGTGGTAAACTACTACACTTCATCGGAAGGGCAATAGAGTTGATGTAGATGTCGTCCGTGATCGAATCCCCCTCCGGAAGGATGCCGGAAAAGCCCCAAAGATGGGACCTCATGGGTACAGAAGGTTGCAGCGGCGGAAAGTGGTTTCGTGGCTTTTTCTGATGGTTCTAGAATATATGTGAATGTATAATAGGAATAGGTAGGTCAAGGGGGTCACGAGCGGCCCACAAGGCACGGGGCGCGTCCACCCCCCTAGGGCGCACCCTCTGTCGGTGTCAAAACCGACGGATCTCGGGTAGGGGGTCGCAAACTGTGCGTCTAAGGATCGATGGTAACAGGAGACTGGGGACATGATGTTTACACAGGTTCGGGCCCTCTTGATCGAGGTAATACCCTACTTCCTGCTTGATTAATCTTGATGAATATAGCGTTACAAGAGTTGATCTACCTCGAGATCGTGATCGCTAAAACCCTAGGAGTCTAGCCTATGCAATTGTGATTGTGTCGCTATGGACTAAACCCTCCGGTTTATATATGCACCGGAGGGACCTACGGTTGTACATGATCATCTTGCAGAGGAAGGAAATATTACACCCGGACTCTAAACTTGCTATTTTACAGATATGGGAGTCATATCCGAATACGAGGGATAGTCTTCAGCGATAACCTTCATGGCCCACCAATCCGGCCCATAATGAGTAATCCGGCCACCCGAGGACCCCTTAATCCAGGACTCCCTAAGTAGCCCCTTAACTAGTCATTGATGACGATGAGTCCGTGTAACGCCCCGGACACACCCGCCTGTGGTCGTTACTCCTGGCGGGATCTAGACTGGCCTCACATATCAATACTAGTCTTTTCTGCGCACTTTGTCCTCACTCGTGCGCACCCGGGAGCAACTTCCCGGTCGGTCACCCATCCTGAAACTACTCCAAGCTGGGCACGCTTAACTTTGGAGTTCTATCCGAATGGGCTCCCGGAAAAGAAGGAATTCCTTATTGATATGAGTAGTCTATCATCCCTAATAAGCCAGGCCATCACATACACCCTCACTCAGAGGAACCGACGTCCTCGTCGGGCCACAGGAACGTTCCCTCTTGGCACAACCGTCTGTGCTTCCAGGACAGCACATGTGCCATGCCGTGTGCCACGCCGGGTCACAAACGTCATGCACAACATGACTGCAAACTGTCCGCAAACATCCGTGTAACCACGAGGGTCGGCTCTGATACCAACTTGTAACGCCCCGGACACACCCGCCGGTGGTCGTTACTCCTGGCGGGATCTAGACTGGCCTCACATATCAATACTAGTCTTTTCTGCGCACTTTGTCCTCACTCGTGCGCACCCAGGAACAACTTCCCGGTCGGTCACCCATCCTAAAACTACTCCAAGCTGAGCACGCTTAACTTTGGAGTTCTATCCGAATGGGCTCCCGGAAAAGAAGGAATTCCTTATTGATATGAGTAGTCTATCATCCCTAATAAGCCAGGCCATCACAGTCCGGCTCGCTTACTGTCTTCGGCATTGCAAGGCGTGTTCCTCCTTCCGAACTTATTGAAGCATTATTCCCCGGACAAAGGAACTATGTCTGGCTCTGTATGATTAGTACAACCCTTAGTCTCAAAGGCAAAGTACCAAAAAACGGACACTGTGTCTTTACTGACAACTTTTCAGTGAAGCATCACGTTTGACCCTTTAATATTTCAAATCGTTTTCTTGTCTCTAGTCTCGCGTTTCGAGGCATAGCCACATTGGCATGTCTTGTCGAAGCAGAGATCGTGCCCGCTTTTCACGGGATTCCCATTAACATGACGTGGGTAACCCAACCGTGCCTTACACACGATTGCATTGGGAACCAGCGAGGTTTACGGCTGGAGTGGGGGTCGTTTAGCATTCACCGTCTATAAAAGGATAGAGATCCTTCCCCTTTCACCTTACGCTCTCCTCAAGCGCTAGCTTACCAATCTCTTCAGCCCTAGCACCCATAGCTCCAGCGCCTGCAACTCTCAACTCCTCCACCACCGCTTCCCACCCCGGCAATGGCTGGAACCGGTTCCAAGGGCATGTGGGAGGCCTCCACGGTCACAAAGAAGACTATGAAGAATCTCCGGAGTGCGGGTTACCTCGCCGACGACATAGCGCACCGGGTTCCCGACAATAACCAGGTGATCCCCGTCCCTCAGCCGGGTGAGAGGGTGATTTTCATCCCTCACTTTATTCGGGGGCTGGGGTTTCCGCTCGACCCTTTTGTTCGGGGCCTTATATTCTTCTACAGGCTGGATTTCCATGATCTGGCCCCGAACTCTATCCTCGACATATCAGCTTTCATAGTTGTATGTGACGCATTCCTCCGCGTCCCCCCACAATTCGGCTTATGGCTCAAGATCTTCAATTTGAAGCTGAAGGTGGTCGGCGGGCAACATGCGGATTGCGGGGTAGCCATGGTGAGTAAGCTCTCGAATGCCACATGGCCAAAAGGGGCCTTTGTGGAGATGAACAAGATTTGGCATCAGGAGTGGTTCTATATCACCGAACCCTGCGATGCCAAGTGGGCAGCGGTGCCCGGATACAGATCTGGACCCCTAGAGAGGCTAACCTCATGGACCTCCAAGAGCCTTGATTGGGGGTCTCAGACGGAGGTGCAGGCCATCCAAAACTGCATTTCCAGCATGATGGAGAAGGGCACCCTCCTCACTAACGTGATTGAGGTGATGCTTTTTCGCCGCATTCCCCCCTGCCAACGTCGGGACTCCCACCTATGGGAGTTCAATCCGAAAGAGCCCCGGACCCTGAAGCGCCTCTTCGGCACGACACATGCAGACATCTGGAAGCAGCTCTTCAAGGCCCAAAAGGGGTGGCCGAAGGAGATCGAGGACAAGGGCTTTAGCAGCATGTTCTCGGCCTCAGAGGTAATCGAATTCTGTCGAATACATACCCTGTGGATATTTCAATTATAACAGGAGTTAGAACTTTTAGGTTCCATTAAGGCCTGGACGAAGAAAGCGGAGCCGATCAAGTGTCTGCCTCCACTGCCCGAAGGCCTAATCATGCCTCAACTAACGGCGATGCTGGTTCTGGCATCGTACAAGGCGCCGGAGAAGAAGGCCAAGAAGAAGGGCGAGGAGGTCAAAAGAAACCCCTGCCCTAAGGGTCCCGTGGACACGAGACCGACGCCCATTCCTCTCCCGACGAACAAGAAGAGGAGGAGGAGGAAGAGGAAGAGAGAGACTCCCCCATCAATGCAAAGGGGAGGAAGAGGGCGGGCCCCGCAGATGAAGGCAAGGCGGCACCTCGGAAGAGACTGAACATTCCGAACAGTTCGGACTGAACATCCAAACATAGTTTCCGAGTACAGCCTAGGATCAAGCCCCTGGCCGAATCGTAAGTATCCGGATTTTCGCTGTTTGTGTTCGGTTTAATCAGCTACCATTGTCGAAGTGACTTTTTTCATTTATTTTTGAAGCCCTCCCCACACGCTCCCTGATGCTTCGTTATCATCGGGGAAATCTCTAGCGGCGGAGATGGTGGAGAGCGGTACACCACTGCGGGTCTCATCGCCCATCTTAGGGGACACTGGGGTGTCCTCTCTACGGGCTTCCCCTGCACAAGCAAGTGGGAGTGGGGCGGATGAGAAGGCGCCAGAGGCCAATCCCTCGGCTGCCGCTGGCCAAGGGGTAGCAATCCCTATGGCGACCGACAACGGGGGACCCAAGCAATCCGAGCCCCCGTCGAACACCGTTCCTAAGTCCAGTGCGGCTCTAGAATCAGGAAGTCAGCCGCCCACAATGGGGGGAGGATCAACTGCTCCAACGGCGCCCTCCATCAATCCGGAGGCACCGAACACTCTGGAGGAAGCACTGCGAGGTGCTTCCATCATAGTGGAACACCGCACCCTGATGGGTGCGGTCATGGAGAAGATTCAGTCCGCCAAAAGCAGACTGAATGAAGCCCTTCACAGCCTATTGACAGGCTTCAAGGTATGCGACATAATGTTCTAAAAAGAACTCTTTCATTTTATATACGGACAGTAGCCCCTGATACTTTGTCTGATTTTGAAGAGAATCGGACAAAGGATCCATGTTATAGCATCTAACTGAGCAAAAATGTGTCCTGTGTTTGGACAGGCTTCGCTAGTGGTGGCATCTGCCCAGGCCGCAGAGGTTTCCGAGCTCAATCGGAAGCTTCAACTATCCGATGAGGAGCTCGACCGCGTCAGCAAGCGTTTTGATGAAACACAAGGTATGCGGATTTTCAAAAAAATGAAAAAGACCATATGCTTGATCTGTGTGAGTGTGAACTCATTGTGCGATATGATTTATGCAACAGTTGATGCAGATGAGGTCGAGGCCCTTAAGGGCAAGCTCGCAAAGGCCAAGGAAGAGGCCAAGGTGAGCAAGGTAGCCGCTAACAAAGCGGCTACCGACCTGAAGGCCAAATAGGTCGTGCATCAACAACACGAGTTGTGGGTGGCCGAAGTCGAAGAAGAACTGCGAGATGCCATTCCCAAGTGTGAGGCATTAGAGCAGAAGACTTCGGAGCAGGCATCCGCACTCAATACGGCAGTCAATGTTGCCAAGGAGGCGTGGAGCGCGTCGCATAGCGCTCATGAGGAGATCAAACAAGCACGGGAAATAGTGGCTGGTAAGGCCTTTCTTTTGCAGAGTATCTTCGGAGGTCACGGGTATCTTGCGCTTATGTGATTGTGGAGTTCTCCAGGCGCATTTGCGGATCTCCCAAAGAGCATCGCCGATGCCGCCCAATTCTTCCGAGCCCATGAGGGGAACAACATGGGGAAGTTGTTCAGGTCGCAATTCCTTGTGCCAGAACTTCCAATACCGCTGAACGACCAGATGAAGCAGTTGGTTGAGTTGCACAACATGGCGGGTACGGCCATGAAGGACTTGATAGTCCGGCTATGGCCCGCTGATCCAATCCCAAGTAACTACTTTGGGTTGGTGAAGTGGCTCGTCGATGCGAGCCCATGGGTCGACGCTATGAAGCGGTCGACCTGCATAGAAGGTGCACAAATGGCCTTCGCCCGTGTCAAGATGCACTGGGTGAAGATGAAGGCCGCTGAAATAGCGACTGCTGACCTGCCGGAGGGCAAGGATCATCGGAGACCGAAAAGGTACTTCGGTGATGTCTTAGAAGGGGCTCTCATTGTAGAGGGCCAATGCTCAAAGGATGTAATCTTTGAGTAATTGTATTCGGATTGTAGAGACTAAGCTTATGAACCGATGTCTATATAATTTTGCGCTTTTATATTGTAAGCAACTTTTCCTCCTGTGCGGCCGTTTGTTTATATCTGAAAGTTTTCAGTCATCGGCTTCAGCCCCCATGTAGATACTATAGGGGTGTTCAGTAGTGCGCGTGAACACTCTTTATCCAACGTCTTGGTCCATAAAGGAGGTGTCCGCGGATCGAACCAGGCAATCACACTATGTGGCTTTAATGCTTTCACTTAGCCATAGGAGCATGACTTGTGGGTCTAAGTACTAACCCCTAGTGTGTGTGCGGCTTTCCGAACTATGGTGCCCACTTTACGCGGCTGGGCGAAGACTAGCCCCTTATATAACACGGAGTAGATCGCTATCGATCGTCGTATAATACTAGGTCACCGAATCGCAGACCAGCTCTCGCTTATCATGGCAGTCAGTTTTCAACTTTCTCTACTGAGGTACTTTACCGAATAAACCGGAAATACAATCACAGTAGTTCTCCCCTTACTGCCTTAGCCGAACAATGCGGAATGTAAGGTGGTAAGCACAGGAGCCGGGTAACCCAACTATAGACCCAAGACATGATTCGGAGCCGATGCATATAATGCAATATCCGGGACGTCGAACAGTTCCCTATAGGTGTTCAGACTTGGAAGTATGCCAGGCTGAATACAACCCCTGGTATTAAGTCCAGATTTAAGGCACATGTGGCAATCTGATGTGGGGAGATAATGCAGGTGGTAATAAAATGAACTCCAAGTGAATTGGAACCAAAATACTACTTTTATATCCTGTTTAATTCGGCGAACCGCGTGGTTACAGATAATGTCGATAACATCTTGGGCATTTTACATGCCAAAAAGGAACTAAAAAGGGAAAGAGGTTTACACAGAGCCTAAATCTAACGAAAAAGAAAATTTTGACTGGGGGCCCTGCTGCATGTCTACACCGTTTTCTCCTTTGTAATGTGTCCTTGAAGAGGGGAGTTTATGATGGCCGCCTGCGAAGAAGGAAAAGGACCTCTGGAAAAGAACGTACTGCACAACCGTAGATAAGGAGGGTTCTTTTAATGAACCTTTGAAAGAAAATATATTTTAGAGTCCGAATAAGGTAAAGGCGAACTATGGACTATTTGTATGCTGCGTGCCCCCGGTGTCGCCCAAGGTATTTTAAGGGCGTAATTATGTATGCGAGGTACGTATGCTGCCACCGTGCAAGGCAGTCGACGGGGGCATAACTGCTAATCCAGCTCAGGTTCTTCTGAGGTGCCGCAGTGTAGTGCGGGCCGGACACGTTTAGCAGTGTTTGTGGTCTTGACGACCGATGAACTGTTTGGATTGAATAAGCTCCATTGGACCTCGTCTCCTAGGGCCGCAGTGTCTTCTTTTGTACGGATGGAGCGCTCCATATTTTCGTTGACCGTGATGACGCCACGTGGTCCAGGCATTTTGAGCTTCAAGTAAGTGTAATGCGGGACCGCACTAAAGCAGGCGAAGGTCGTTCTTCCGAGTACTGCATAATAGCCACTTTGGAAAGGAGCGATGTCGAAGATTAACTCTTAGCTTCGAAAGTTATCAGGAGAGCCGAATATGACCTCCAGTGTTAATGAGCCCGTGCAACGGGCCTCTATGCCAGGTATCGCTCCTTTAAAGGTAGTGTTGCTGGGCTTAATCCATAACGGGTTTATCCCCATCTTGCGGACAATGTCTTGGTATATTAGATTTATATTGCTGTTGTTGTCCATAGGGACGCGAGCAACATGATATCCATCAATTATAGGATCGAGCACTAGGGCCGTCGAACCTCCGTGATGGATACTGGTTGCGTGAACCCTGCGATCAAAGGTGATCACGCAAGACGACGATGGGTTGAACTTGGGGGCGACAGGTTCTACAACATAAACGTCCCTGAGTGCGCGCTTGCACTCCCTCTTGGGGATATGGGTGGTGTAGATCATATACACGGTTTTTACCTCCGATGGAAATTTCTTCTGTCCCGCGATGTTCGGCTGACAAAGTTCATCCTCGTCCTCGCTTTGAGGTCCTTTCCCCTTATGTTCGGCATTTAACTTGCCGGCCTACTTGAAGACCCAACAATTTCAGTTGGTATGCTTTGAAGGTTTATCAGGGGTGCCATGAATCTAGCAAGGCCTTTCTAGTATTTTGTCCAGGCTAGATGGACTGCCTCTGTTGCCTTTGAATGGCTTCTTCCATTGACCGGGCCTGGAGCCCTTACTGCTGTGTCATTTGTGTCTCCGGTATTGTTTCGACCCTTGTTCTTATTATGTCGTGGCTTGCCATTGCCGTCCCTGACTTCGGAAGTGCCAGGGTCGCTGGTGATATTACTGCTACAAGCTAGACAGCTATCTTCGCCCGCGCAAAAGCGGGTAATGAGTGTAGTAAGGGTTGCCATTGTCCTGGGCTTCTCTTGGCCGAGGTGTCGAGCCAGCCACTTGTCCCGGACACTATGTTTGAATGCCGCTAAGGCCTCGGCGTCCGGACAGTCGACAATTTAGTTCTTTTTAGTTAGGAACCGGTTCCAAAGCTTGTAGGCTAACTCCCCAGGTTGCTGGATTATGTGACTTAGATCATAAGCATCCGAGGCCGGACATAAGTCCCCTTAAAGTTAGCCCGGAAAGCATCTTCTAGATTTCCCAGCTTCCAATGGAGTTCTCTGGGAGGTTGTTCATCCAGTGTCGAGCTGGCCCTTTCAGCTTGAGAGGTAAGTACTTGATGGCATGGAGGTCATCTCCTCGAGCCATGTGGATGTGAAGAATAAAGTCTTCTATCCATGCAGCGGGGTTTGTCATTCCATCATATGCCTCGATGTTCAAGGGTTTAAACCTTTCTCGAAATTGATGATCCATCACCTCATCGGTGAAGCACAGAGGGTGTGCAGCGCCCCTGTATCGTGCATCATCGTGGCGTAGTTTGGATGGTATTTGTGTTCGGTTCTTGGCTTGATAGGCACCATCCCGCGTGGGAGCATGTTCTCTTGATCCGTAGATTTATCTGGCCTAACCGGCTTTTCTACTCAGGTCCTGACGTAAATCGTACTTATGGCCCTGAGCCACTGTATAATTTCCTTTATGTTGGGGAGGTGCAGGCTGGTGTACGGCATTGCTGGCCGCTTTGTTCCATCCACGAGGTGGTTGGTCCAGTTGATCGGCATGATCGTACTTCGGCAAAATTCGCGCAAGGGCCTCCTCGTCGAATTGGGGCAGCAGTTTGCATTTGGGATAGCTCTTTGTTTGGCGCTCACGGCCGTATCTTTCTTCAGCATCTATCACTTTGTTCCATCTGTCATTGAGCGTATTCTGATCGGCCTTAAGCCGCTGCTGCTGTTTTTTCAAGCTCAGCAAGGAGTTGTTGCTGAAAGCGCTTTTGTTCGAGGGGTTCCTCTGGGACTCTATGAATTATTTGTCTCCCAGGCTAACGTCCTCTTTGGAGACAGGTAGATAGTTATTGTCTTCGGAATCGTTGTGATCAGCGAGTTGTTCGGGACTGTGTTCGCCATCCTCCTGCTCGTCCTGCTCCACCGCTTGCTCTATGGGGTCATCGTCTTCCTTCGGATCTTCATTGTCTCCGATGCCAGTGTTACTTTCCTATCCTTGACGCGACCGTGAGCGGCATTTCTGACGTCGATGTTTAGGAGGTTCATCAATGAGCTTATCTTGCTCTGGATATTTATCGTCGTTGTCTTCCTTCTCGTTGGGTGTATCCACCATGTACACATCACAGGTAGAAGTGGTCGTCCATTGCCCGGTTATAGAGGGTTTGTACCTAGATCGGCTTCAATGTCGTGGTCCATCCCATCGATGTCTTAAGAAGCATAGTCTAGTAGGTCGATTAAGTCTTCGACTATGGCTACCAAGTGGGTGGTGGGTGGGAAGCAAAATTCCCTGTCCTCAGCCCCCAGTTCAAACCGGGCATAGTTCATCTGGGAATCCACTATTAGAGTGAGAGATTGCAGTAAGTCCAGCGCCTCGTTTAAGAGCGAGAGCTGGATAGGTGTTTGGAAGTCTACGGGGCCAGGCTCGATGACAACCACTCCATTGAGCCCGGAGAGTGCGGATCCCGTGAGTCTGGCATTCCAGCGGCGAGGAGGATCCCGCTCAATTCTGGATTTGTGAGCGGCTCAACCACCGCTAAGTCTACAGTTTCCATGGCGGGGTTAATCTTCCCATCTTCGGACAAGGCGATCTGCTCAGGATCTAGGGCCAGAGCCGTCATGGGTGTTGACCCCTAGATGGGAACCGATGACAGATCTAAGATGTCTTTATCGTGTGGGCAGGGAGTAGAAGCCATGGGTGTGAATCCGTTGAAGATCAAGTCTCCTCGGATACCATCAACATAGTTCAGGCTTCCAAACCTGACCTGATGACCAAGGGCATAGCTGTCAACCTGATCAAGGTGGCCATCTCTGTTAGCACGAAGCACGAAGCCGCCAAACACAAAAAGTTGGCCAGGGAGAAAAATTCCCCCGGGGGTGGAGCCGTTGTTGATGACGAAGCGAGCCATTAATCCTTCTGTCGACGACACAGTGGAACTCTCAATAAAAGCACCAATGTCGGTGTCAAAATCGGCGAATCTCGGGTAGGGGGTCCCGAGCTCTGAGTCTGAGGATTGATGGTAACAGGAGACTGGGGACGCAATGTTTACCCAGGTTCAGGCCCTGTCGATCGAGGTAATACCTTACTTCCTGCTTGATTGATCTTGATGAATATAGGGTTACAAGAGTTGATCTACCTCGAGATCGTAATGGCTAAAACCCTAAGAGTCTAGCCTATGCAATTGTGATTGTGACGCTATGGACTAAACCCTCCGGTTTATATATGCACCTGAGGGACCTAGGGTTGTACATGATCATCTTGCAGAGGAAGGAAATATTACACCTGGACTCTAAACTTGCTATTTTACACATATGGGAGTCCTATCCGGATACAAGGGATAGTCTTCAGCGATAATCTTCACGGCCCACCAGTCTAGCCCATAACGAGTAATCTGGCCACCCGAGGACCCCTTAATCCAGGACTCCCTCACCCTCCCCCCTTGTTTCCACCTCGTGGCTCTTTTGACTTGGTTCTCAAGTCTCCGGGGTGTCTTCTGGTCCAAGAAAAATCATCGTAAAGTTTCATTCCGTTTGATATTCCTTTTCCGCGAAAGTCAAAAACAAGGAAAAAACAAAAACTGGCTCTAGACTCTAGATTAATAAGTTAGTCCCCAAAATAATAGAAAATAGCATATTAATGCATATAAAACATACAAAACAAATAATATAATAGCATGGAACAATCAAAAATTATAGATACATTGGAGACGTATCAAGCATCCCCAGGCTTAATTCCTGCTCGGCTTCAGTAGGTAAATGATAAAAACGGAATTTTTGATGTGGAATGCTACCTAACATATTTGTCAATGCAATCTCTTTTATTTGGCATGAATATTCAGATCCGTATGATTCGAAACAAAAGTTTATATTCACATAAAAACAATAATACTGGAAGCATACTAGAAAGCAAATCATTATGTTTCAAAAATAACATGGCTAAAGAAAGTTATCCCTACAAAATCATATAGTCTTGTTATGCTCCCTCTTCTCAACAAAAAGTATAAATCATGCCCACCCCGGTGTCAGCCAAGCAATTGTATTCATACTTTTACATTTTTAAACTTTTTCAACTCTTCACGCAATACATGAGCGTGAGCCATGGACATATCACTATGGGTGGAATAGAAGGTGGTAATAGACAAAAGTAGGGAGAAAGTCCCACGTCAACTAGGCAAATCAATTGACTATGGAGATGTCCATCAATAGGTATCAATGTGAGTGAGTAGGGATTGCCACGTAACGGATGCACTAGAGCTATAAGTGTATGGAAGCTCAAAATAAAACTACTGGGTGTGGATCGACTTGCTTTCTTATGAAGACCTAGGGAATTTGAGGAAGCCCATCGTTGGAATATACAAGCCAAGTTCTATAATGAAAATTCTCACTAGTAATATAAGAAGGTGACAAAATAGGAGACTCTCTATAATGAAGAACATGGTGCTACTTTGAAGCACAAGTGTGGAAAATGATAGTAACATTGTCCCTTCTCTCGTTTTCTCTCATTTTTTAGGCCCCTCTTTTTTTGGAAACCCTTATCTTGGAAACCCTTTTCTTTTTTTTTAGACTCTTTTGGCCTCTTTATTCATAACCTCACATGGGACAATGTTCTAATAATGATAATCATCACACTTCTATTTACTTACAACTCGATACTAGAACGAAAATATGACTCTATATGAATGCCTCCGGCAGTGTAACGGGATGTGCAACGATCTAGCGCAGCAATGACATCAAAAACAAACAAGCCATGAAAACATCGTGCTAGCTATCTTACGACCATGCAAAGCAATATGACAATGATGGTGCGTGTCATAATAAACGGAATGGTGGAGTTACATGGCAATATATCTCGGAATGACTATGAAAATGCCATAATAGGTAGGTATGGTGGCTGTTTTGAGGAAGGGTATTAGGTGGTTTGGTGCACCAGCGAAAGTTGCGCGGTACTAGAGTGGCTAGCAATGTGGAAGGGTGAAAGTGCGTATAATCCATGGACTCAACATTAGTCATAAAGAACTCACATACTTATTGCAAAAAAGTATATTAGCCCTCGAAGCAAAGTACTACTACACATGCTCCTAGGGGAGAGGTTGGTAGGAGTTAACCATTGCGTGCTCCCGACCTCCACGCAAATATAAACAATCAAGACACAATGCGCTTCAATTCGGTTACATAGTTAGGAGACCATACGTGCATGCTGCGGGAATCACAAACCTTAACATAGTTATTTCTTTAACTCCACAATTTACTACTATCATGACTCTAATATCACCATCTTCATATCTCAAAACAATCATAAGGAATCAAACTTCTCATTGTATTTAATGCTCTATATATCAAAGTTTTTATTATATCTCTCTTGGATGCCCATCATATTAGGACAAAATTCATAACCCAAGCAAATTACCATGCTGTTTTACAGACTCTCAAAATAGTATAAGTGAAGCATGAGAGTTCAACTATTTCTATAAAATAAAGCCACCGCCGTGCTCTAAAAGATATAAGTGAAGCACTGGAGCAAAATTGCCAAGCTCAAAAGATATAAGTGAAGCACATAGAGTATTCTAATAAATCATGATTCAAGCGTGTCCCTCTCAAAAGGTGTGTACAGCAAGGATGATTGTGGCAAACTAAAAAGCAAAGACTCATATCATACAAGACGCTCCAAGAAAAACACATATCATGTGGTGAATAAAAATATAGCCTCGAGTAAATTTACCGATAGATGAAGACGAAAGAGGGGATGCCTTCCGGGGCATCCCCAAGCTTAGGCTCCTTGTTGTCCTTGAATATTACCTTGGGGTGCCTTGGGCATACCCAATCATAGGATTTTGCCACTCCTTATTCCATAGTCCATCGAATCTCTACTCAAAACTTGAAAACTTCACAACACAAAACTCAACAGAAAACTCGTGAGATCCGTTAGTAAAACAAATTCAATCTTTACTTGTAGGTATTGTTGTGAACTTATTATTATTTTATATCGGTGTAATATCTACTGTATTCCAACTTTTTCATGGTTAATACCCCCTGATACTAGCCATCGTTTCATCAAAATAAGCAAACAACACAAAGAAAACAGAATCTTTCAAAAACAAGACAGTGTCTAAAGATGTGAATTGATGTAAAACTTTTGTATCTCTAAAAATTATAAAACATTAGGACAACGTGGGAAATTTGTAGATCAGAAACGTGTAAAAATTCAAGAATTTATTGCGCTCCAGGAACCAGAAACAATTTTGATACTAGATGCAAAAGTTTCTGTTTTTCAGCAAAGCCAGTCTACTATCTTCCAAATAATCCCTAAGGTCTTACTTGGCACAAACTCAAATTAAAACACCAAAACACAATTACTACAGAAGTAATAATGTGTATTTATTTAAAAACAGAACCAAAAAAGCAATAACAAAAATAAAATTGGGTTGCCTCCCAACAAGCGCTATTGTTTAACGCCCTTAGCTAGGCATAAAGCATAGATCTAAGTATTGTCATCTTTGGTTTTGCTCAACTTAGCGGGATTACTTTCAATTTCCGGAGGTTCTTTACGCTTCCCACCTTTCTCCGAGAGAGAAGAGATTTTTAAGTCCAAAGCGTCTATTTGCTTATTACAAAGAGTAATTAACATGTTCATCTGATTGAGATTTCCACTAATAATTTTGAGAGGTTCATTGGATTCGTGTAAATCAATCAAATTCTTTTGCACTCTACTCAAAATTTTCAATATTTTCATCCCCTCAAGAGCATAATTAGGTTCCTTTTGATAAGGTGCCCCATTATTCCCTCTATTATATCATAAGTAGTGTTGGCATCAATCTCAATAAAATTTCCTTTAGCAGCAAAATCCAGAAGTTCCCTATGGGGCATATTTAAACCGATATAAAAATTACGAAGAAGAATACTTATATCCCCTTTCGTAGTACTGGTGCGAAAATACTCTACTATTATATACCAAGCGTCCTTTAAATTTTCCTCTTGTTTCTGCTTGAAGTGAAGAACTTCAAGGCCCGAAGAAAAAGGAGGGGGAGTAGCGTTGTTCATAGCGAAAAGGCAAAAGGTAGAAGATTTTATTTTTTGAAAACATTTTAGAAGTGGAGGGGGAAAATGAGAGGCGAATGGCAAATAAAGTAAATGCGAGAGATGAGAGTTTATGACAAGTACTTGGTAGGCTTGATGAAGATCTTGACTTGGTGTAGATCTCCCCGACAATGGCTCCAGAAATTCTTCCTGCTACTTCTTGAGCTTGCGTTGGTTTTTCCCTTGAAAAGGAAAGGGTGATGTAGCAGAGTAGAGATAAGTATTTCCCTCAGTTTGAGAACCAAGGTAGCAATCCAGTAGGAGAAGAACGCGCAAATCGCCAATACCTACACAAACAATCAAACACTTGCACCCTCTGTTTCTATGACCATGAGATCAAGCAACTCACAGACACCGGAGGAGTACCTTGTATGCATCAAATGTCCCAATGTAACTGGGTGACTATAAAGATACTCTACATGTATCACCAAGGGTGTCTGTTGAGTTGGCATGGATCAAGACTGGGATTTGTCACTCCGTATGACGGAGAGGTATCTTGGGTCCCACTCGGCAATACATCATCACAATGAGCTTGCAAGCAATGTGACTAAGGAGTTAGCCATATGATCTTGTATTACGGAATGAGTAATGAGACTTGCCGGTAACGATATTGAACTAGGTATGGAGATACCAACGATCGAATCTCGGGCAAGTAACATACCAATGGACAAAGGGAACTGCATACGGGATTAGATGAGGCATCGAAGTTCGATCGATAAAGATCTTCGTAGAATATGTAGGAATCAATATGTACATCAAGGTCCCGCTATTGATTATTGATCATAGAGGTGTCTCGGTCATGTCTGCATAGTTCTCGAACCGCAGGGTCTACACACTTAACGTTTGGTGATGATGTAAGTATAGTTGAGTTATTGTGTTGGTGACCGAAGGTTTTTCGAAGTCGAGATGAGATCCTAGACATGACGAGAAACTCCGGAATGGTCCGGAGGTGAAGATTGATATATAGGACGAAGGGAATCGGACTTCGGAAGTGTTCCGGGAGGTACCGGGTTATCGCCGGAAGACTAAAAAGGGTTTCAGGGGCTCATGGGCCAAGGGAAGGGGCACACCATCCCACAAGGGGTTGGGCGCCACCCTCACCTCAGACCACTCGGCCAAAAGGTGGTGGAGTCCACTTAGGGTCAGCGTCCCACTTGGTTTGGGGCCAAGCCACCCTAGGGGGCACCCCATCTGGTGGCCTCCCCCTAGGGAAAACCCTAGGGTGCCACCCCTCCTCCCTTCCCCCTATATATAGAGGTGGAGAGGGAGGGCAGCCACACTCATCCATGCCACGACGCTGCCCTTCCTCTCCCTCGTAGTTCCTCTCTCTCTCTCGGATTGGTCGGCGAAGCTCTGCTGAGATTGCTCCACCACCACCGCCACCACGCCGTCGTGCTGCCGGAGAACTCGAGCTACTACTTCACCATCACTCGCTGGATCGAGGAGTTGAAGGCGTCATCAAGATGTACGTGTGTTGAATGCGGAGGTGACGTCCGTTTGGCACTTAAACGTGAGTTCGTGGATGGATCATGATTGGATCGCGAAGACGTTTGACTACATCAACCGTGTTTCCGCTTAGCGATCTACAAGGGTTAGATCCAGTCTCTCCTCTCGTAGATGGTTATCTCCTAGATTGATCTTGGTGAGCGTAGGAACTTTTTTTTGTTTCCCATGCAACGTTCACCAACAGTTTGAACACAGATGGTGCCATCACACTTGGAGAGTCCCCATTGAGCCATTTGTCTATCCAGAAGTTGGAAATACTTCCATCAACCAAACAGATCGATGTGTTGCCGGAAAACAGCTGCCTATCTGTGTCGTCACACGGCATGGCATAACCTTTCCACGGTCTCTCTTTCTCTTCCCATCTGAACCACTCCCATCTCAGCCACAAGGCCCGGCTGAGACACTCGATGTTCTTGATTCCCAAACCGCCATACTTCTTTGGTGAGCAGACTTGTTTCCAGTTAACTAGACTTTTTCGACCAATTGATCGGTCTTGCCCTCCCAAAGGAAGTTTTTTCTCAGCTTGTCCACTTTGTTCGGCGAGAAGGCCGTCAAGAAAAAGTGGCCGTAGTCGTGACCACGGAGTTGGTATACACCAATTTTCCAGCTATGTTAAGTAGCCAGCCCTTCCTGGGGGCAAGCTTGCCCGCAATCTTGTCGATCATTGGCTGCATCTCCATTCTCCTTGGCCTTCGCACGCCTAGCGGCAGGTCGAGGTACTGACAAGGGAAGGCTCCCACCTTCCCGCCAAAATCATCCAACAAAGGTCCCAAATCAATTCCAGCACATGACACATGATAGGCCACCGTATTTTAAATGTTTGTTCTTAATCATGTAGCATCAGCAAAGAGGTTTAGGATTGCCTAGACAACTTTGATATCTTGAGGCAGCGAGTTGAAGAAAAGAGCCACATCATCGGCATAAAAGCTGGATTTGAAGCGCGCCAATATGACAGTGAGTGGGGAGAGGGTGTTTCACTCGATCAGTGGCCAGGGAGAGTCGTTTTCGGAGCGGCTCCAGGGAAAGGATAAATGAAAATGGCGACAATGGACCCCCCCCCCCACTTCTATGCAAAATCGGGATGCTAGGTCATCCAATCATCAATACCATGGTGGAGGAGGAGGAGAGGATCAAAGAGATCATATCTCGCCACCTTTGTACAAATCCCATAGCCTCCATAACCTCGAGCAAAAAAGCCCAACATACCGAGTCGAATGCCTTGGCAATATTGAGCTTCAAGAACAATAAGGGAGATTTGCTACAGTGAGCAGCCTTGATCACATTTTTGACGTACAGTAAGTTATCCTGGATTGAATGCCCTCAGATGAAGGCACTCTGATTGTGCGAGACAAGGTGATTAATCTCAGGTGCCAAACGCGTTGCTAACATCTTGCTCACTAACTTGGGAATACTATGCATCAAGCTTATTGGCCTGAAATCACTTGCATCATGCGCTCCCTCCTTTTTGGGCAAAACCATCACGTTTGCCGTGTTGATAATGTGCCAGTTGCGCCCTTTCAAATTGTGAACACAATTAACAGCCGCTAGCAGGTCTATTTTGATTGTTTCCCAGCAAGATTTGAAAAAGGCCCTGTAAATCCGTCTGGCCCTGGTGCCTTTTCCCCATGGGTATCCTGGATTGCATCCAACAACTCTTGCTCTGAAAAAGCACCTTCCAGATGGCTCAATTCCCGTCTCGGCAATCCCAACAATTCCCAGTTGAGCTTGGTAGTTCAAAAAATGGTTCTCCGATGAGGTTCTTGAACCTGTCAAAAAGAATTTTGGCCTTGCCCGTATGCTCTCAGTCTGAGCTGTCGGCGCCTTTAGATGCGGGATGTAATTCGTGCGTCGTCGCCCTAAAGCCCTTAAGTGAAAGAAGCGTGTGCACACGTTACCCTCCCAGATTTCATTCATTCGTTATTTTTGCCGCCACCTTGCTCTGTCCATAGCAGCATAGCCCAACAATTTGGCTTTGAGCCACGCAAGCAGTCTCCTATCCTCCTCAGAGAGTGCCCTCTCCTCTTGTGCTAGGTCAAGCCCCAAAATCACATCGCTGGCTAGTGCTGACATGAAGACGGTCCAATGAATTTTCTGCTTATTCCATGCTCTTAGTGCCTTCGCCATCCGCAAAAGCTTTGTGTGCAGCACTCTGATGGGGTCACGAGATTTTACCTCCTTCGACCACGCGCCTTGTACTACCTCCGCAAAGTTCGAGCATCTTAACCAGTGATTCTCAAATAGAAAGGCACCGCGGCGGGGCGCCTCCATCCTTCACATCACAAGCGGGCAGTGATCAGAAACATTGGTGGAGGCGGGCGACAGCTGAAAATGAGGAAATTTAGCTTCCCAGTCGCTAGTGACCAGGACCCTATCAATCTTAGTGAGCGTGGTGTTATACCTCTCATTTGACCAGGTGAATCTCCTCCCAAACAAAGGGAAATCAATCAGCTCCAGATCATCGATCACAACTCTGAACCTTCCCATCATCTACAAGTTAATATTGTTGTTGCTCATGTCCCTCACCCGACAAATCATGTTAAAGTCTCCTGGTACTATCCATCTTGATAACATATGTTGCTTGATCCCCTTTAGCTCATCAATGAACTCCACTTTGTCCTCCTCCGATTGCGGACCATACACCCCAGATATTGACGAAGTCTTTCCGTCACATTTGTTTCTTACAGTACCCGAAACAGAGTGTAATCTGATCGCCATCAGCTCCGGGGTAATCTCATGATCATCACAACATGCAATAAGAATCCCCCCTCTTGATCCATTGGCTGGCAGATTAATGAAATTGTCAATATATTAGGGCCCCAGTGTCTCAAGCACCAAGCTTCTGCTCATGTCACTAATTTTGGTTTCACTTGAGCTCTGCAAAGAACAGTTGAACTGCCCTCCTCTTCGTGGGGTTATTTAGGCCCCGCACATTCCAATTCAATATGGCAAATCCATAAAACAACCACTGAAAACTTGACTCTGAAACTGCTAATCTTACAAACAGACGACAGAAACACAAAGACCCAAATAACACCTCGTGCCTGGGGGGGTGCACCCACTCCTCGACGCGACACCGCATCAATAATCAAGAAAAGACAGGTATGCTAACATTGGGAAATAGAAATGACCCATGCTAACTAATCCATCGGAAACAGATCAGACGCAGATCGCCTTCCCCATCCTACTGGCCTCTTTTCCCTTGTCATGTGCGGTGCCATCGATGAGCGCTTCGACCGCCGCAATAAAGTTTTCAGGCAGAGGATTTTTGTATATCTCCTTGTATTTGTGCATGTCAACCGCAGATGCGGCGACCGGGGGGGCGCCGTCTTGCCAGATGCCAATTTTCTTGAGCAGGGCCATCTTCACATTGTCCATGGTGGACCAACCCGCAGATAGTTCGGCCGCCAACCGCCCACTACTCCGCCTGGTGGGCAGCTCCGCCTGCTCTCCCTGATGGCGGCTTCATTCGTAGGCGTAGGGAGCATAGCAGTGGGGGGAGAGGAGCAAGAGATGAGGAAAGTGGCGAGTGGATCTCTCATCAGCGCGGGGCCTTCCCCCAGCTCTTCTGGCTCGGGCCCAGGCATCCTTGGCCGCCACCAATGCCATCCCACAGCTCGTCTTGGGACTGCATGCCAGGGAGCAATAGCGTCCCACCAGGCAGGCCCGCCCTTGGCGAATGGGGCCCAAAGATGTCCACCTGAGCGCCGAGGTTGCCACCATCTTCAGGTAGTACTAGCAGGGAGGCCCGAACCGTTTTCTAGGGTTTAGTGGCAGGACAGGCGACGGCGGCGGCGATATAGATCACCCACGTGCGCGCACCAAACCTAGACGATCTCGCGTGCTGTTCCCCTGAATCTGATCGGAGCTGCCTCAGCGGATACTCTCGGGGTGATTAAGGGGGGTCTTAGTATCCCTACCCATCCTTGGAGATCGTAGCAGGGGTGACATCTAGGGTTCTGTGGGGTAGCGACATGGCGTCAGAGGAATCAAGGAAATCAAGGGAGAAGGTGGAGCAGATGTTGGAGAAGATGAAGCTGACAGAGAAAGAAAACCAGAAGCTGGTAGTTGATGATGAGGAGGAGGAAGGAGAGGCACCCCCAGTGGCTCTGGTGGGGAGAGTTTTGCATCGCAAGTTCATACACGTAAACTCGATTGCAGATGCCCTCCGACCGGCTTGGGGAAACCCGAGGGGGCTGAGTTTTAATCCGGTAGGGGAAAACACCTTTGTTGCAAATCTGGAAAATAAGCGAGACCATGATCGCATCTATGGTGGCGGACCTTGGATGGTGGGGAAACACGCAGTGATCCTGGAGTTATTTGACTTAAGGTCTCGGCCATCTGACTGGAAATTTGAGAAGATGCAGATCTGGGTGAGGGTAATCAATCTACCCTTTAACCTCAGATATCCACCATGGCCAAAGCGAATTGCAGGCATGATGGGAGAGGTAATTAAGTTGGATGTGGACTCAAAGGGTTTTTCTTTTGGCGAGTCTCTTCGAGCAAGAATATGGATTAAAGTGCATGAACCTCTAATGAGGTGGGTGCAGCTTGAATCGGCAAAGACGAAGGAGTCTGTACTGTATGATATTCAATACGAAGGTCTGCCGTATTTCTGTTTCTCGTGTGGACGGCTTGGACACGCGGATGCGTTTTGCCCGGAACTAGGGGAGCGAGATGAGGAAGGATGCTTGCCGTACGGAGAAAAGCTCCGATGGGCTGGACCATGCAAGACCTGGGCGAATGCACCCCAAATGAGTAATGCGGGAAGACAGAGTAATCGGGGAGAGGAAGAGTGGGAACCTGAAGAGGAAGAAGTTGAAAAAGGAGAGGAGGTAACGTCCCCGTTGAAGAACAAACAGGGCATGGTCAGGAACGCAGTCTACCAATTTAACGCCCGGGGTGGAGCTGCTGGGCGTGTTGGCCCGGGTAGGGGTTTTGACAAAGGAAATGGTAGAAGCCATGGAAACGTGTATCGTCGAGTGGATCTGGGGCCTGCGAGGCGCACAAGCTCATCACAACAACTCATGATCCTGGACCAGGATACTTGGAATAAGAAGCTCTCCATGGAAGGCGATGGAGCGAGCACATCAAAGGAGGATAGCAGGGATTCAAAGAAGAAGAAGCCTGTGGAGGATGGAACCACTAATGAGAAGGCGGTGGCTGATGCTCAGCCCCGCCGGGAGCAATGAATTGTATAACATGGAACTGTCGCGGGCTTGGGAACCCGGAGACAGTTCGTGAACTCCACCACTTGGTGAGAGTTGAAGCGCCCACGCTAGTCTTCTTATCGGAGACTAAGATGGAGGGAAACAAAGTTGCGGATATGAGAGCAAGATTGGGGTTCGAAGGATGTATACCAGTCAGCAGTAATGGGCTGAGCGGAGGACTTGCCCTTTTCTGGTCTAGAGAAGTGGATGTGAAGCTCAACAACCTATCAAATCAGCATATAGATGTGATGGTGAGGAATGTGGGTAGCGACCAGAAGGAGTGGCGTTTTACTGGCTTCTGTGCCAAAGCAAAGAGGAGTGAAAGGAAGGAGAGTTGGACGCTTTTGAAATGGCTAAGGTGCCAAAGTGATGCCGCGTGGTTATGTGGGGGAGATTTTAATGAGATAACAGATAATGTGGAGTATTTTGGAGCCAATGAAAGAGCGGAGTGGCAGATGCAAGGATTTCGTGAGTCCATCGATGTCTGCATGTTCCAGGATCTTGGTTTCTCCGGGGTCCCGTATACCTGGGATAATCGGCAAGAGGGTGATGCAAACGTAAAGGTACGGTTGGACAGATTTCTGGCCGACCCAGCTTTCATCCAGGCGTATGGAGACACAGGGGTGAGGCATGTACCATCTCCACAGTCGGATCATTGCATGTTAGTTGTTAACATCAATAAACCGTTGGAGTGGGAGAACACTGGTCCTCGGCGATTCGTTTATGAGGAAGCATGGAGGAGAGAGGAGACATATGAGCCAACGGTGGTGGCTGCATGGAACAAGGGAGCTTTTACACTGGAGGACCTCAACTCCTCGCTTAATAACATGCAGGACCATCTTACGGACTGGAAGCAGAAGAAGTTTGGGGATATAAAGCGGAAACTGAAGAAAGTAAGGAAGGATTTTGAAAGGGAGAAGGCGAACTCGCTGTATCGCGGCTCGTCCAGAAGGGAAAAGGAACTTGCCAGACAGTTGAATGATCTGTTGTTGAAAGAGGAGATTATGGCGAGAGCACGCTCGAGAGCTGATTGGCTTAAGGCAGGTGATCACAACACGGGTTTTTTCCACGCTCAAGCATCAAAAAGGAAGCATCTGAACAAGATCCGTGTTCTTGAGAGAGCGGATGGAACTATCGCGGAGAGTGCGGAGGAAGTGAGAGCTGAGGTGCAAAGCTTTTACACACAGCTCTACACAGCTCAAGATGATGTAATCATGGACGAAGTGTTGCACCATGTTCCACCCATGGTGACTAACGAGATGAACGACCGGCTGAATAGGCCTTTTAGTGCGGAGGAAGTTGAAAAAGCTTTGTTTGCAATGGCTCCGGCAAAGGCACCGGGAGCGGACGGTTTCCATGCAGGGTTCTATCAGCACCACTGGTCGCTGATAAAGGAGGATGTGACTCGATCCGTTCTAAACTTTCTGAACGGTGGGCACATGCCGGAAGTGATTAACAAGACGGTAATAGTGCTTATACCGAAGGTTAAGAATCCAAGGAACATTTCACAATATAGGCCAATCGCCCTCTGTAATGTCATTTATAAGATTTGTTCTAAGGTTTTGGCTAACAGGTTGAGGGAGATCCTAGATGAGATCATTGCGGAGGAGCAAAGTGCTTTTGTTCCTGGGCGACTAATCACAGACAACGCCATCACTGCTTATGAGTATATCCACGCTATGAAAAGGAACGAACCAAACAAGGGTGGTGTGCGGTTAAACTGGATATGGTGAAGGCGTACGACCGTGTGGAATGGCCTTATCTTCAAGGAATCATGTTGCAGCTAGGTTTCTCGGAGGAGTGGGTTTCTCTTGTTATGGGATGTGTTAACTCTGTTACCTTTCAGGTAAAGATGAATGGCGAGCTGCTGCCCTCCTTCCGCCCGTCCAAAGGAATTAGACAAGGTGATCCTATCTCCCCGTATATGTTTCTTCTCTGCGGGGAAGGTCTCTCTTGCTTATTGAAAAACTATGATGCTGGATGGGTCGACAGAGGTATAAGGCCAGGTTTGCGAGCCCCTTGGATTTCACATCTTTTATTTGCGGATGACTGTCTAGTCTTCATGAAAGCAGATTCAAGGAGTGCACAGAGGTTGAATGAGATTCTTCAAGCCTATCATTTGGGCTCGGGGCAGTGTGTAAACAAGGCCAAGAGCTCGGTCTTTTTTAGCCCGAATACAAGGGCGTCAGCTAAGGCGGGAGTTCGGAACAATCTGCAAATTTACAGAGAAACACTTGCAGAGAAGTACCTTGGACTGCCCACGGCGGCGGGCAGGATAACAGAAGGAAGCTTTGCACATTTGACAGAGCAAGCTAGATCCCGGGTGCAGGGATATTGTGAGAGGCTCCTATCGTTTCCGGCCAGGATGGTTCTTCTCAAGGCGGTGATTCAAGCCCTACCGGCCTACTCTATGAGCTGCTTCAAGCTCAATAAAGGCTTATGCCAAAAAGTTACGGCAGTAATGTCAAAGTTTTGGTGGGATGAATGCTTGACAAGCGAAGAATACACTGGCAATCGTGGGAGAAGATGGCTGTCTCCAAATCGAAAGGAGGTTTGGGCTTCCGTGACTTGGAGCTGTTCAATGATGCAATGCTAGCGAAACAGGCGTGGCGTCTTCTTGAAAGGCCGACAGTCTGTGTGCGCGTGTCCTCAAGGGTAGGTACTACCCAGATGGAGATTTTATGCAGGCAGGGTGCCCTGCTAGCGCCTCAACTACTTGGAAAGCCATCATCACTGGCAGGGAGGTGCTCAAAAAGGGTTTAATCCGTCGAATAGGGGACGGAACAACTACAGAAGTATGGCATGACAACTGGATACAAGGTAGCAAAACTTTCAAACCGGTGTGTAACCGGGGAAGTGATCCCATACACCTTGTATCTGATTTGATGACAGAAGAAGGGGAATGGAATGCGGAAGTTATTGAAAGGACTTTCATTGGCCCGGATGCTTCAGCCATCCTTAACATGCCAAGACCGAGGGTAGCCATGCCAGACTTCTGGGCATGGGGTCATGAGAGGTCGGGAGTTTTCACTGTCCGGTCAGCTTATAGGATGCTGATGGAAGAACGCGAAGGAGAGCTGAATCAGATCAGTAGTTCTTCTCAAGGGGAAGAGGTGTGGAAATCTTTATGGCGCTTAAAGGTGCAGCCCAAGATTCGTGTCTTCTGGTGGCGGGTTCTTAAAGGGTTCCTACCAGCAAAGGAGGAACTACACCGGCGACATATCGGGGAAGATTGCACATGTCCTATGTGTGGCAATCAAGAGGAATCGCTGTTTCATTCGTTGGTCACATGCGATCATGCAAAATTATTTTGGAAAGAGGCAGAAGACTTCTTCGAGCTGAAGGTACCACGATTACATCCAGCCACATGGTCGAGGGACTTGCTTGATTCCAGCTTTGTTGGCAGAGAGCGAGCGGCAATCATTATTTCTGTCATGTGGACAATTTGGTCAAGCCGGAACAAATACACTCATGAGGAGATTAAATACCAGCCCGGAAGATCGATGATCCTAGTAAAGGAACTCATCCAAGCTTTGCATATTCCCACCGATGCGAGTGAGGGGAGGAATCTTGTAAAGGAGAAGTGGAAACCACCGGAGGAAGGATGGCGGAAAATTAATACTGATGCTGCGGTGGATGTGTATGGGGTATCCTCGGCGATTGGCTTGGTGGCTAGGAGCCATGAGGGCGAACTTCTTCTAGCTGGTGGACGGAAGCTTGCCGGGGTGACTGACCCGTATTGTGCTGAGTTGCTAGCTGTCAGAGAAGCTGTGCGTCTGGCTATGGAGAAGGGCTGGACGAGGGTGATTGTCGAAACGGACTGCAAAACTGTTATAGATGAATACACGGCGACAGTGTGCAGATTGACAGGAAGCCCTATCATCACCGAAATTAAATCCTATCTCCAAAATTTTTAGGGTTTACGACTAAACTTTGTAAGAAGGGAGGCCAATGAGGCAGCTCATTGGTGTGCTAGAGATATTCTGGATAGCAATCCAACTGTAACCTCCTATGTTGTTTTCCCTGATGCTTTGGTTGCCTTAGTGCAATCGGATGTAAACTACCTTAATATATGAATAAAGCCTTGAAGGGTGGTTCTCAAAAAAAAAGAGGTTGCCACCATCTCCATGTGCAGACTTGGTCAATGGACCATCACCCGCCTCTCCTTCCTT
>LR738712.1:114225859-114365920 GCA_902687465.1 Secale cereale | reverse complement strand
CCCCGTGAGCAGTGCACATGCACCAACGGCCGGGTTTGCATGGGAAAGGCCATGCACGCCCCCACTTCATCGCTGGACGTCGTCCTCCCTTTCTTATTATCCCCGTCTCCTTCCTCACCACCTTGCAGCGCCGGATGAACCACGCCCAAGGCCTGCACTCTTTCACAAGAAAGGGCAAGTGACCCATCCTGCACAACTGCCTGCCCGCCCATGCCCATGCCATCTTGATTTATGGTCTCCCTCCCATGTAGCTGGTTGTCAGAGACCTGCAACTCCTCGACCGTGCACGAGAACGGGTCTGGACCCGCTGAAACAGCCTCCAGCACCGTCCTGTCGATGAGCGGCGGCATCTCCTCAGTAAACTTCGGCCAATCTGCGTGCCTTCTACCACCGCCGCCATTTCCTTCACCTGATCCTCCTCCCTTCTGGCATTGATGCCCTCCTCCGCCCGACTATCGCACCCCCGCACTAGCTTCTCTGTAGATGCTGCCACCATTGTAGGTGCGCCTTCCTCTGCTTCCACCACTGCCTCGAATGCACGAATGCACGAGGCGGCGGCAGGAAATCTTTGTCTTCATAGTTGAGGTACCATTGGTACCCACATCTGGCCGGCCACGGGGCGACCGCGCCATCCTCCGAGGGGAGCCCACTGACTCCACTGTCACAGCTCATCCCACTACTAGGTGATGACTGCCAGGACTACGTCGGTTTTTTTCCCAAAGAGGAAGGGATGATGCAGTATAGCAGCGGTAGGTATTTCCCTTAGTGATGAAACCAAGGTTATCGAACCAGTAGGAGAACCAAGCAACACAATGTAAACAGCACCTCCACACAAATAACAAACACTCGCAACCCGACGTGTAAAAGGGGTTGTCAATCCTTTTGGGTAACGGACGTGATAGAGTTGTGAATATTGATAGATCCGACGATAAATAAGATAAATGGCAGCAAGGTATTTTTGGGTTTTTGGTTTAGTAGATCTTAAAATAAAAGCAAAGGAAAATAGATCGCAAAGGCAAATAATATGAGAAAGAGACCCGGGGGCCGTAGATTTCACTACTGGCTTCTCTCGGGAAAATAGAAAACGGTGGGAAAACAATTACTGTTAGGCAATTGATAGAACTTCAAATAATGATGATGATATCCAGGCAATGATCATCATATAGGCATCACGTCCAAGATTAGTAGACCGACTCCTGCCTGCATCTACTACTATTACTCCACATATCGACCGCTATCCAGTATGCATCTAGTGTATTAAGTTCATGGAGAAACGGAGTAATGCAATAAGAATGATGACATGATGTAGACAAGATCAATTTATGTAGAAATAGACCCCATCGTTTTATCCTTAGTAGCAACAATACATATGTGTCGGTTCCCTTTCTGTCACTAGGATCAAGCACTGTAAGATCGAACCCACTACAAAGCACCTCTTACCATTGCAAGATAAATAGATCAAGTTGGCCAAACAAAACCCAAATATCGGAGAATAAATACGAGGCTATAAGCAATCATGCATATAAGAGATCAAAGGAAGACTCAAATAACTATCATGGATATAAAAAATAGATCTAATCATAAACTCAAAGTTCATCGGATCCCAACAAACACACCGCAAAAGAGTTACATCATATGGATCTCCAAGAGACCATTGTATTGATAATCAAAAGAGAGAGAGAGGAAGCCATCTAGCTACTGACTACGGGCCCATAGGTCTACAAGGAACTACTCACGCATCATCAGAGAGGCACCAATGGAAGTGGTGAACCCCTCCATGATGGTGTCTAGATTGGATCTGGTGGCTCTGGACTCTTCGGCGGCTGGATCAAAATTCCGTCGACTCCCCTAGGGTTTTTGGAATATTGGGGTATTTATAGAGCAAAGAGGCTATCTGGGGGCACCCGAGGTAGGCACAACCCACTAGGGCGCGCCTGGAACCGGGGTGGGCATAACCCGCCAGGGCGCGCCTGGTGGCTCTGGACTCTGCAGCGGCTCGATCGAAATTCCGCCGACTCCCCTAGGGTTTTTAGAATATTGGGGTATTTATAGAGCAAAGAGGCGGTCTCGGGGGCACCCGATGTGGGCACAACCCACCAGGACACGCCTGGAGCCCAGGCGCGCCCTGGTGGGTTGTGCTCCCCTCGGAGCTCCCCCCCCCCCCAAGGTGCTGCCTTGGCCCATTGGGTGTCTTCTGGTCCATAAAAAATCACTGTAAAGTTTCATTGCATTTGTACTCTGTTTGATATTGATTTCCTGCGATGAAAAAACATGCAGAAAACAGCAACTTGCACTTGGCACTATGTCAATAGGTTAGTACCAAAAAATGTTATAAAATGACTATAAAATGATTGTAAAACATCCAAGAATGATAACATAACAACATGGAATGATCTAAAGTTATAGATACGTTGGAGACGTTGTCGGCGTCCTGGGAACCAGTGTACCCAAACTTGCCTATCTGCGGGCCACAGCGCGCTCCTGCCACGGCCTGGTACGGCCTAGCTGATCGACCAACTGCACAAGACCCTCGCGAGGAGGCTAGACCTTGCAAGGAGAACAACGTAAAGACCCCCTCAGGAGCGGCCTCGACGAGGTGCTCCAGAGGGGTGGAGAATCCAAGGCCAAGCCTGCCTCGGGAGGAGGCAGTGACGTAAGCAGTGACGCACCACGCCAGCGGGTGCCAGCGCCCGTCAGCGGCGTAGTTGCCATTTCGGTGCAAAGGAGGCAGCGCAGGCGCAGGTTCCCGAGGAGAGGGACGAAGGTTTCCCCTTTGGTGCAACAAGACCGAAGACCGCAAGGACGACAGGGAGGATGTCACCACCGAGCCCACCACCGCGTCACCGCCTAATCCTTTTGCAGGCGAAGACTCCTTTTGTCAGGGTAGAAATGTCCTTGTGTTCCCGCTCAAAAATGACTGTTGTGGGATCCCTTCCCGCCTAAACATTTCGGGGGAAGAGGACCCTGGCCGCCTATATAAGTAGACAGGATCCTCACCATGAAGGACGGGGCGAGGTCAAGCCAAGACAAGGTGAAGTAGATCGGCAAACTCTGCCACCACGCAAAGGAGCAAGAACTCTTGCCTCCTCACCCTCCTGAGCTCACCTCCTGAGCTCGGGAATCACTGTACTAGTTCATATTCTAGCCCTCCTGAGGCCAATCCACCAAAGCAGGAGGTAGGGTTTTACACCACAAGGTGGCCCGAACCTGGGTAAACTCTTGCGTGCACCACTTGTTGTTTGCGTGAATCCTTTCACTAGGCAAGGGCAAGACGCTAGGTAGACATGAGTGGGAGAGATCTTCGTTCACGCCCATGTGTTCGAACTTCTTGGGTTTGCGGAGCCCGTAATCTGACATTTGGCGCGCCAGGTAGGGGGCGTGTCAAGATCTTGCCTCTCCGACGACCTCGTCCCATTCTCGTCATCGAATTTGCTCCACAGCCATGGTGGACACACGCCGAGCTCGCGCCGCCTGCCGCGCCGCGAACGTCGCTCAGACAGCGCCCATGGGCAACGGGCACCGCTCCGCCCCAACTCGTCAGTCGCCAATGCGGCCACCGACCCGGCCGTCCACGAGCAGCAGGACTCGTCGTTGCTGCCGTCTGTGCGGCGCGATGGCCGCACGACGACGCCTTCACCCTCACCAGCCGCGGCATCGTCCTCGCTAGTCCGCCACGGGCCGGTCTACCAGCAGCATGCGCTGTTGACGGCGCGGGAGCTCTTGCGCTACCGCCCGGCCGATGACCTCTACGACGAGTGGCTCCACCGCATCACCGAGCTCGTCAACGCCTCTGGGGAAGCACCTGCACCAATGCACTCCTCCCATCCCCCATCGCCCCTGGCAGGGAACGAAGGCCACGGAGTCCCGGCTCCGCCTCCACTCTACGGTGCCGGCCAGGAGGTCCGGCAGGAGGCTCTGCGGCATGAGCCGCCCCACAGAGCCCACGCGCGCGACGAGGAGAGCTGCCAGGTGATTCCGCATCCCCAGGCAGGGGCTCGCGGGCCCCCTGGCCTGCAGTGCCAGGACCGCGCGCCACAGGAGGTGGTGGCGCCAGCACCCCAAGAACCAGCACCGCAGGCGCAGGGAGCGCCTGCAATCATGAGCGTAGCTGGGTGTCGCGCCTTAGCTCCTGAGCTACGGCGCCTCGTCTGGCCTGGCAAGTTCAAGCTGGGCCTGCCTCCACGCTACGATGGCACCACCGACCCCACGGAGTTCCTCCAACTCTACAAGTTGAGCATCGAGGCGTCCAACAGCACTGAGCAGGTCATGGCGAACTGGTTCCCCATGGCTCTCAAGGATGGCGCACGCTCCTGGCTCCTGAACCTCCCCGTGGGATCCATCTCCTCCTGGGGGGAGCTTCGTGAGCGTTTCGTCGCCAACTTCCAAGGCACCCGCGATCGAGCCCCGGCGGCTGCGGATCTACGCCGCGTGAAGCAGCAGCCAGGAGAGACCCTGCAAAAGTACATCCAACGCTTCAACACCATGCGCCTCCGGATCCCTAAGGTCTTGGACGAGGCCATCATCTCGGTGTTCTCCGACGGCGTCCGCGACGTCGGGATGAGGGAGGAGCTCGCCATCCAGGAGGACCTGTGCACAGCCCTCGAGATGTTCAAGCTCGCGGCAAAGTGCGCCGGGCGGAGGAAGGACGCCTCTCCCTCCAGGAGCTACTCGAGGCGGAGGCGGACGACAAGAAGACCAAGGCCAAGGAATCAAAGCGCAAGGGGCCCGCCGTGCTGGCTATGGAGCCAGAAGTGAAGCATGGTTGCGGCTACGATGACCCCCTGAGAGACAACCGTCTGTACTACGTCTTCCACAATGTCCAGAGCCACAACACTAATGACTGCCAGGAGCTCAGGGCGATGTGCGCAGGCGCGTCGGGCAGCGCCCTGAGCGCGACAACCGCGGCTACGGTCGTGGAGGAGGCCGAAGTGGAGGATGTTGGGATGGCAGGAACTCGTGCCAAGGGTGGCGCGAACAGCCTTGTGAAGACCACTGGCAGGAGCAACCTCGTGACGCCCCCTGGCGCGACCAACCTCATGAGAGTCGCCCTCAGGGCAATGGAGGCCCGCCTCCGCTGCCACCACCGCCAAGAAGGAACGACAACGACCGCCTAGGAGATGGAGTAGGGGGCTTCCAGGAGTCGTGTGCAGTCACATGCATCTTGGGAGGAGCCCATGCCCCGGCTTCCCATTGCATCTTCAAGCAGTTCGCCCATGAGGTGAACGCGGCGCTTCCCAGGCTTGACGCCGCACGCAACCTCAGGTGGACCAAGCAAGTCATCGCCTTCGACCCCAAGGACCAACTCAAGTACACCGCAGCCCCAGGCGCTCTCCCGATGCTCTGCACCCCGACCATCAGCAACGTCCTCATGACCAAGACCCCTCATCGATGGTGGAGCAGGACTCAACGTCCTCTCCATCCAGACCTTTGAGACACTCCAGGTCCCCTATGATCAGCTCCACCCGACCAAGCCATTCTACAGAGTCACGAATGGCTCCACACTCCCGATGGGGCAGGTCCGCCTTCCTGTCACCTTTGGTGACCGCGACAACTACCACACCGAGCTCATCGACTTCGACGTCGCCAACATCCACCTCCCGTACAACGCCATCCTTGGGTACACAGCCCTCGCCAAGTTCCTGGCGGTGACCCATCACGACTACAACGTCCTCAAGATGCCCGGGAGTGGCGGAGTCATCACGACCGCCTCTGACGAGAAGGAACAGTGCGTTCCCTGGAGTGCGCCTACCAGACTGCGGCGGTCAAATGCTCCGATGAGGATGGAGCCGTCCTCACCCTGCAGACCGCCCCCAAGAAGAAGAAGAACATGTCCGTCAACGGACCTCACGACGCGGGGGCTCCTGACGGCTCCGCCTCAGGACTCGCGCCTGCTGACGAGGCGCCCTCCACCCTCGCATAGGGAGGCGCGCCCGACGCCCCTCTCAAGACGGGCTCGGGGGCTCTCCTCTAGAGCGTCTCCGGGCTGACCAGCGTCTCGAGGGAGGTGTTCGAGTACCACCTGCAGGCGTGTCTTGACGCGCGTTTTTGTGAGCCCAGCGTGGACCGCTCAGCGCTGGGGGCTCAGGACTTCATCGACCAAGTTACCAAAGAACTTCAGTACGCAAGTGTCGTGGAAATAGCACGGCAGATGTCTGGTTTAGCGGACTTGAAGATGGAACCATCGCACGGGTTAGCTTGAAGGGGTTCATACCACACAAAGGACACAGAAGGTTTATACTAGTTCGGCCCCTTCGATGAAGGTAAAAGCCTACGTCTAGTTGGTTTGGTATTGCTTGGGCGTCGGATTACAGGGAGCGGATTCGCTTGCCTGAGTCTCGACGGGTTGATTGTTGCTTGTCCTTGAACCGTCGCCGGGTCGCCCCTTTATATATAGGGTACGCCTGGTCCGGTTTACAGAGTCCCGAGGCCGGCTCATACTTGTGTTCGCCTCGGTCTCTGTCTTTCCTTCCTTATTTCTCAAGTTACATCGCTTGGCGGGTTACAGACCTTAATTCTACACATGGGCCCTAAGATCTTATGGGTCGTAGCCTTTACTAAATATTACAATCAGGTATAACATAACAAGGCCGGTTTACACTAGCCGGTTTATACCTGTTAGTCATATCCCTGACATTAGGCCCCAGAATGATTTGAACTTGTTCATATCAATCTTGTCTTGTATAAATTTCTTCTGTCTTCACATTCTTGTAAACCGGCTCTGACGTCATCTTCAAGGATCATTAAATCTGACCGTGACATCACCTCTGCATTTAACGCCGCGAGCTGTACTGTAGCTTGTTTTAAGGGTTATCCCGAAAATCGAGGCGTCAGAGGATCTTTATCCGATCCTTTGCCTCCTCGAACCCCGCACCTGTCGCTTCGGATCTGACTCTCCCTTATAAATACCGTTGTCCCCATTCATTATCTTCTTCCTATTCTTTCTTCTTCCTCCGTCGCTCGACTCCATCGTCGCCCGTATTGCCTCACCGGAGCCCGAGCTCGGACCGCCGCCGTCAACTGCTGCATCCAAGTCCTCGCCGGCCGCTGCATCACCCTGAGTTTGACCAGAGAACCTCCGCCGCTGATCCTTGCTATTCCAGGTACGTCTTTCTTCTTCATTACAGATCTGTGACCTCTACGGTTCCTTCTCACGCCCCCGCCATTAGAGTCTCAATGGAAGCTTTTAAGCCGATAGTTTTCAGTAACCTTTACCTTTTAGATCTTGCCCTTTAAACTATACTTTTACCCCGCTGTAAATGCTTCAGATCTTCGTCGTTCTTGTTTAACCTGTAGATTTACCCGCTCTGTATAAGGCTCTTGTAGTTCTTCCCGTATACTCTTACATTTGTTTCTCTTTTTCTGGTACGCTCAGATCTATTCCACCTTAGCGGTCTTTAAAAACCTGTTTTTCTCCTTGGTAAATCTGCTAAGTATGTTCCGGTTTAAACTGTTACGCCATGTTCTTGTGAAACTATATAATTTAAATGCGACGGTTTAGCCGTTCCCCTTCAACTGCCATGAACCGGAAATGGTGTAGCTTGCTGTAATTGCCGGTTTAACCATGCCATTAGTCCTCAGTAAAACCGTTGCGTAACTTTCATAGATAGTTTCCGGTTTATACTGCTGTATCTTCATAATCCGTTTTCTGCACTTTATCTTTTCCAGTACTTGTCTTTTCGTTGCAATGGCCAAGCAGTATGTCTCTTGCGATTGGGTCCCTTCTATCATTACTGAGGAAGATTTGGTCAAGATTTCTGAAATTGGAACGTTAGGCCCTCAGTCTGTTTTGAAGTGGCGGGCCCCGGGGAATGAATGTCCTCCTACTCCCAGGTCCGGGGAGGTCATTGTGTTCTTTGATCACATATCTCGAGGCTTCTCTCCCCCGGTTCAAAGTTTTTCCGGGATGTTCTTGCTGCTTTCCAACTGCACCCACAGGACATTGGACCAAACTCTGTTTCAAACATCTGTGACTTTCAAGTGTTTTCGGAGGTATATCTGCAAGAAGAACCGTCCGTCGATCTGTTCCGGGACTTCTTTCACTTAAACCGGCGCACCGAGTTTACCAGCGGACCACATCAGGAGCTCGGTGGCGTTAGTATTCAGAAGAGGAGAGACGTTGTTTTTCCTCACGCCGCTTTACACACTCATCCAAAGGATTGGAACAAGTCATGGTTTTACTGCATTGACACCTCTCCTGAAGGGGAGAACCCTCTGCCGGGTTATCGTGAAACCCGTATTCCGGAGAATCATCCTTTACCACAACGGCTCGGCTCTGTTGAACGGACCCGGTTTTCATCACATCTCTCCAAGTTAAGAGCCTTCATAGCCAATGGTTTAATTGGAACTGATTTTCTACGCTGTTGGTTGTCTTGGAGCATCCTTCCCTTAAGCCGGCGATCACAGCTGATGTGCAAATATTCTGGCAAACCGGATGATCCCCAAAGGTTTACCAAGGAAAAACTCTCTGAATCGGAGGTCATAGAATCAGCCAAGAAAATTCTCAACGTTTCTTTGGCAGACTGCAGTAAGGTCGGGTTAGCGCCATATTATAAGAAGAACAAGCTGCCTGCAATAAGTTTCACCTTACCCTGTATTCATAATCCGTTTCTTTTAAACCGTCTTTTCAATTGTCTTTCTTTCTTTTGATTAGGCTGATTACCCTTTCTGGAAGAGAAAACCTCAGGAGAAAACCAGCAAACAAGCTCGCCGGAAAACCTTTGCCAATAAGAAGAGGAAAGCAGCTGTTGACGCCGGTTCTCCCACTGAAGATGATGATCCGGATTCCGAGGTATGCTTTAATCCGGTTTGGATTTCGCTTTCTTGAACTTGTAATTGTATCTAATGATAACTTTTCCACAGGAGTTGCCTGAAGGTGATAATCCGACCGAAGTTGAGGTAACCATTCTTTCCTCTGACTCAGAACCTCTTCCACAAAAAAGTCGTCGGACCGTCCGGAAATATCAATTTTCTCATCCTTATGCTCAACTGGACCCTAATTTTATTTTGAAGAAACAACAGCATGAAGCTCTTCGTCGTACCACTCGCCATAGTGGCCTGGCAGTGGAATCATCTGGAATTTCTTTAAGTCCGTTTCGAAAACGTCGTGCTGAGGTGATGCTTTCTCCGACTCTCCTTCATCCCAAGGCCGGGCTTATCCGAAAACCTCTTAAACCGTCTGACCCTGATTATCAGGAAACTCCACTGTCCTCTTCTGGTGAATCGACTGCCACGCAGCTTCCTCCATTGAAAACTGTCCCAGGGTAACTTTCTCACCTTTCCGGTTTATGATCCCTTTTTGCTTTATAATGTTTAACTCATTTTGCATACCTTTCCAGCAAACCAAAACCTAGCAAGAGATCCAAGGCCAACAAGACTCCTGCTGAGACCACTGCAGATGATCCGACTGATGATCCGGCCACGATCGTTCCTCCAGAAGGCGAGCCTACAGCTGCTCTTGAAGATCCTGCGCCTACTGATCATGCCTCCGTCCCTGAAAATCTTACTGCTGAAGATGCCCATAATCCGCCAAGTCCGGCCCGGGTCAATTCTCCTCAGATTAATCCGGCGTCTCCCAATCCGGCCCATACTGCCACTCCCCCAAATGTACCTGCTTCTCCGGATGTTGTGGTAACTGGGGCTGCCTTTGTTGCTTCGGCCGAGCCCACCGTTTTAGCTAAACATACGGCTAAAACAGAAAAGCTATCTAAAGAGAAGGGGAAATGGAGTACTGAGATATCCAATCTTTCTGATATGAGCGCCCAAGAAATTTATTCTGGGTATCTAAACCGGCTCCACAGCAGCCGAGATTATGAAGCAAGCCTGGTTAACTTAATGAGGGAGAAATATGAGGTAAACCTATTCTTCTGACTTTGTGCTTTTGAAATGCTTCTATCCCATAACAGCCCCCAAGTTCCGGTTTAGCTGCGTGATGAAGGTGAACCGGAACTTGTAGTTTGAACAATTGATCCTTACATTAGCCCCCAAGTATCAAGTAGATAACTTGTTTATGTATTTGATACTTGTAAAAGTTGCTGATGATACTTCAACCATACATTAGCCCCCAAGTGTCAAGCAGACAACTTGTTTGTGTGCTTGAGACTTGTAACTTTGAATTGCTGTTGTTTACCGCTTCAACTGCCATTAGCCCCCAAGTGTCAAGTAGACAACTTATTTGTGTGCTTGAGACTTGTCTGATCTTTACCTCTTGTCTTTTAACTGTGCTTGCAGGCTGAGTTGAACCGGAATGCTATTGAAATCAATGAACTTCATAGCCGTCTTACTGAAACAGAATCTGCTGCTTCAAAAGCTAAAAAAAATCTGCAGGTTAGTTTAAAGATTGCTGAAGATCTAAAGAAATATTTTGAAGAGGAGCGAACCACTTTTGAGGTCCAAAAGAAAGATCTGGAGAAGAAAGTTCAGGATGCTGAAGGGGCACTTAACCCGGTTACCGAAGAATTGACCGGTTTAAAGCAGCAAGTTGAAATGATGACCACTGCAATCTTTGGTAAGTATAATCTGAACTCCCGGTTTATCCCTGTAATGTTCTATCTGCGCCGGTTTAACCGTTATATCTGTGTACAGGTCGCCGTGTCTCCCATCTTGGGGATGACTTGCGGAAGAAGCTGAAAGCATGTTACACATTGGTCGAGCAGTTATATTCCGGCGCTCGGAGGATCATCAGTGCCACTTTCTTTGGTAAACCGGCCCCTTCGACGATCCAAGATACGTTGAACAAGTTGTTTGTTTTGCCGGCTCGTCTCGAAGAAGTTAAAAAATCTGCTGCCCGAGGTGGCGCTCTTCTCGCCCTTACCAGGGCTAAGGCTTGGGTCCCAGATCTTGATCCGGAGGAAGTTATGACCGGTTTTCCTGATACAAAGGATGACGGCTCGACTTTTACTGCAAAGGACCTTTATGCTTTGACAAAGGAGATGCGCCCCCTCGCCAGCAAGCTTGCAGTTGAGTCCGATTTATCCAGGTATCATCCTGGATATGACTTGCAAAACGAACGGGTGGAGCGGCCGGTTTATGATACCGTGAATTTAATCCCGTCGGTTCGTCCTCATACCTTCGCTCCAGATATCGAACCTTTTGAACTGATTAACGAAGAGATGTATTTCCGGGCCTTGGCGAAGATTGACTGGCGTGTGCCGGATTTCCAACAGCTTCAAGAAGATGAAGAAGTGACGGATCAAGGTGATGGCCAGCCGTCTCAACAAGGAGGAGCATAACTTTAAAATTTCATTGTTGTAATCGCAGTCTGTGTTTCACCGAACATTATTTCCAATCCGTCGGGCTTGCTATGCCTTGTAATAGGATAGCTAAACTTGATCTGCTTTATTCCGGATATTCTGTCTTTCTCTATATGGCATATTTACCGATTGAAAATGTTGTCTGATAGTGTTTATCTTGCATATCTTCTGTTTCTGCAGAAATAATACTGAAAATATGTCCTAGTGGCTTACCACTGGACAGATTAAATTGCTCTCTTAAAACGACAAATAAGTATATCTTTATACCAGTAATGACTTTATACCTGAGATCATATACGCCCAACATTCTTAATCCGGTAGAATCTTAAAATCGCTTGACCAAGACCTTCATGGATCCAATTAAAAATTCGAAACACTCCGGCTCATCTTGATGATAAATTCCGGTTGATCTTGTTCTTCAAAACTTTGTTCGGAAATTTGTATCTTTTTGCCTGATATATGATCCGGGTTTTAATGAACACCGGTTTACTCATGCTGGTATTCATAACCCAGACTTTTCACTTTATAGCTGCTCCACTCCGGTTTAAAGGGTTATAAAACACAAACACCAAAAAGATGCAAATTTCGCAAATAAGACCATGTAGTCGAGGCTTTTTAAGAGCTGCCAGGCTCAAAGCAAGGTTCAGCCAATCAATGGGACGTGGATTGTCCAACACTCCCAGAGGACCTAGCCAATCACTGAACGTGGATTTATCCAACTTTTCAGAGGGCTGAAAGAACCGCAAATAAAAACTGAGCCAATCAATGGGACGTGGATTGTCCCACACTCCCAGAGGGCCTAGCCAATCACTAAACGTGGATTATCCAACTTTTCAGAGGGCCGATAGAACCGTAAAAATTAATCCGATCACTGGGACATGGACGATGCCATTCCCAGAGGGCCTCCAGGGTTCCTCCTGAACCGGTGGGTCAATTTAAACCAATCACCGAACGTGGAATTCTCCAACTTTTCAGAGGGTCTCCAGGGTTCCTCCTGAACCGGTGGGTAAATTCAAACCAATCACTGAACGTGGAATTATCCAACTTTTCAGAGGGTCTCCAGGGTTCCTCCTGAACCGGTGGGTAAATTGTGAAGCCTTCTTTCCTCGAACCGGATATGATCTCATGTTTTTTAGAGAGTTTTATTGCTCCTTTGCATATTCTGCAAAAATCAATTTCTTAAACCGGCCAATATATTGAAATATAATATCTGGTAATAAACTTGTATGTTTGCTTTCACAGGATTTTTGTATATGGAAAAAGGGCTAAGCCCCCAGTTTACCGAGGGTGCCAGTTTATTCATTACTCATAATATATACATATGATACATTGGAGCACGTAGCTCAAGTATAGTATGGCCGTAAATGGGCGATGTTCCACGACCTCTTCGTCTCCTCTTCTGATGTCCGTGAGTCCTTGTGTTCTCGAACATCCACCAAGTAATATGAACCGTTGTGCAGATTCTTGCTGACCACAAAGGGCCCTTCCCAAGGTGGGGATAGCTTGTGCATATCTGTTTGATCTTGGATGAGCCGGAGTACCAAGTCACCCTCCTGGAACATTCTTGTTCTAATCCGGCGGCTATGATATCTGCGTAAGTCTTGTTGATTAATCGCAGATCGTGCTGAGGCTATATCACGCTCTTCATCCAACCGGTCTAAACTGTCCTGTCTTGACCCCTCGTTGATTGCTTCCACATAAGCCGTCACCCTTGATGAATCATGACGTATATCGCTCGGAAGAACTGCTTCAGCACCATAAACCATGAAGAAAGGTGTGTAACCCGTAGACCGGTTTGGTGTAGTGTTAATACTCCAAAGAACAGATGGCAATTCCTCAACCCAACATCCTGGGGTTCTCTGCAAAGGTGTCATAAGCCGGGGTTTGATTCCTCGCAAAATCTCCTGATTTGCCCTTTCAGCCTGACCATTGGATTGGGGGTGGGCCACAGAAGATACGTCCAAACGAATATGTTCTCGTTGACAGAATTCTTCCATCTCACCCTGAGATAAATTGGTGCCATTGTCTGTGATGATGCTGTGTGGAAAGCCAAACCGGAATATTACTTTTTTGATGAATTTGACTGCCGTTGCCGCATCACACTTGCTTATAGGCTCCGCTTCAACCCACTTTGTAAACTTGTCTACTGCCACTAGTAGATGAGTTTTCTGATCTTGGGATCGCTTGAAAGGTCCAACCATATCAAGCCCCCAAGGCGCAAACGGCCAAGTTATTGGTATCATCCGGAGTTCCTGTGCTGGAACCAGAGCACGTCTTGAGAATTTCTGACAAGCGTCACACTTCCGGACCAGATCCGCCGCGTCTGCATGAGCGGTTAACCAATAGAAACCATGCCGGAATGCCTTAGCCACCAATGATTTTGAACCGGCATGATGACCACAATCCCCTTCATGAATCTCGCGAAGAATCTCACAACCTTCCTCAGCTGATACACATCGCTGAAATACTCCAGAAGTACTGCGATGGTGAAGTTCTCCGTTTGCAATTGTCATGGACTTAGAGCGCCGGATTATCTGTCGTGCTTCTTCTTCGTCATCTGGCAACTCTCCTCGGCTCAGGTATGCCAAATAGGGCAGCGTCCAATCCGGAATAATATGGAGCGCTGCAACTAACTGTGCCTCTGGGTCCGGAACAGCTAGGTCTTCCTCCGATGGTAACTGAACCGAAGGACTGTGCAACTCATCCAAGAAGGTGTTTGGTGGCACCGATTTACGTTGCGACCCCAGCCGGCTTAAAGCGTCAGCTGCTTCGTTCCTCCGCCGGTCTATATGATCCACCTGATATCCTTTAAAGTATCCTGTGACTGCTTCAACTCTCGTCTATAAGCCGCCATGAGGGGATCTCTTGAATCCCACTTGCCAGAAACTTGTTGCGCTACCAGATCTGAGTCGCCCAAACACTTAACCCGGCTTAAGTTCATTTCCTTTGCTAGCCGCAACCCATGAAGTAATGCTTCATATTCCGCTGCATTATTTGTACAAGGAAACAATAAGCGGTGGACATAACAAAATTTATCACCTCTGGGGGAAGTTAAGACAACTCCAGCCCCCGAGCCCTCCAACTGTTTTGATCCGTCAAAGTGAATTGTCCAGTAAGTAAGATCCGGCTTCTCCTCAGGAGTCTGCAACTCTGTCCAATCATTGATGAAGTCTACCAATGCCTGAGATTTTACAGAAGTGTGTGGTACATATTTCAACTCATGCGGGCTGAGCTCAATGGCCCACTTTTCTACTCTGCTCGTAGCTTCCCTGTTTTGGATTATATCCCCCAACGGTGCTGAGCTAACCACAGTTATTGGATGCCCTTGGAAATAGTGCTTTAGCTTCCGGTTTGCCATGAATACACCATATACCAATTTCTGCCAATGAGGGTATCTCTGTTTAGACACAATGAGTACTTCACTCACGTAATAAACCGGACGCTGAACCGGGTATTCCTTTCCTGCTTCCTTGCGCTCAACCACAATCGCAACGCTAACTGCCCGTGCATTAGCAGCGATGTATAACAGCAACGGCTCTTTGTCAATAGGAGCAGCTAAAACCGGTGGTTTTGTCAATTGCCGCTTCAGATCCTCAAATGTTGCGTTTGCCTCATCACCCCATATAAACCGGTCTGTTTTCCTCAACATCTAATAAAGTGGAATCGCCTTTTCTCCCAAACGGCTGATGAACCGGCTTAACGCTGTGATCCGGCCAGCTATGCGCTAAACATCGTTGATGCAAACCGGTTTAGTCAAAGATGTGATGGCTTTGATCTTCTCTGGGTTAGCTTCTATTCCTCTGTTTGAGACCAAGAATCCCAGTAGTTTACCTGCCGGAACACCAAAAGCACACTTCTCCGGATTAAGCATCATCTTATAAGCTCGAAGATTATCAAAAGTTTCCTTAAGATCCTCTATCATTGTTCCTTCCTTCCTTGATTTGACTACAATGTCATCCATATAAGCATGAACATTCCTCCCTATCTGCCCTTTTAGACAATTCTGAACGCAACGTTGATATGTTGCTTGTGCACATTTAAGTCCAAAAGGCATAGACACATAGCAAAAAGCACCAAAAGGAGTTATAAAAGTTGTCTTCTCTTGGTCTTCAACTGCCATCTTAATCTGATGATACCCTGAATATGCATCCAAAAAACTTAGCCGCTCACATCCTGCTGTGGCATCAATGATCTGATCAAAGCGTGGGAGAGCAAAAGGATCAGTTGGGCAAGCTTTATTGAGATCTGTGTAGTCCACACACATCCTCCACTTCCCATTCTTCTTCAACACCAGCACCGGATTAGCCAACCACTCTGGATGAAAAACTTCTACTATGAACCCTGCGGCCAAAAGTCTGGCCACTTCTTCTCCTATAGCCTTGCGCCTCTCCTCATTGAAGCGGCGCAGATATTGCTTGACCGGTTTAAATTTCGGATCGATGTTTAAACTGTGCTCAGCGAGTTCCCTCGGTATACCTGGCATGTCAGAAGGTTTCCATGCAAAGATATCCCGGTTCTCACGGATGAACTCGATGAGCACACTTTCCTATTTGGGATCAAGGTTAGCGCTAATAGTGAACTGCTTAGATGAATCTCCCGGTACAAAATCAACTTGCTTGGTCTCTTCTGCTGATTTAAACTTCAATGCCGGATCATGCTCGGTAGTTGGCTTCTTCAGTGGAGTCATATCTGCCGGATCAACATTATCTTTATAAAATTTCAATTCCTCTGTGGCACATACTGCTTCTGCATAGGCTGCATCTCCTTCTTCACATTCCACTGCTATCTTACGGCTTCCATGAACGGTGATCGTGCCCTTATGACCCGGCATTTTAAGCTGCAAATAAACATAACACGGCCTAGCCATGAACTTAGCATAAACCGCCCTTCCAAACAGAGCGTGATATGGACTTTTGATTTTGACGACTTCGAAAGTGATCATCTCTGATCTGGAATCATACTCATTCCCAAAGGTAACTTCCAAATCAATCTTCCCAACCGGATAAGCTGACTTACCTGGGACCACTCCATGAAACACTGTATTTGACTGCCTTAGCTTCTTATCTGTCAGACCCATACGATGGAAAGTCTCATAATACAAGATATTGATGCTGCTACCACCGTCCATGAGAACTTTAGTGAATTTGTAGCCTCCGACCTGAGGTGCTACCACCAAGGCTAAATGGCCCGGGTTATCCACCCGCATTGGGTGGTCTTCCCTACTCCATACAATGGGTTGCTCTGACCAGCGAAGATATTGCGGTGTCGCCAGTTCAACTGTATTAACTGCCCGCTTCAAAACCTTCTAGTCTCTCCTACACAGACTTGTGGTGAAGACATGATATTGCCCACTGTTCAACTCCTTCGGATTACTCTGATACCCAGATTGCGGCTGCTGCTGCTGACGCTGCTGCTGCTGACTTCCCTGACTATTATAATTCCCTTGGCTCTGCTGCTGATTACTCTGATTATTGTAACCACCCTGATGATGCGACTGATTGCCTTGGCCACTATAATTCCCTTGATTATTCGGATTACCCGTCCGGTTTTGATAACCATTGCTATTGCCCCTATATCTTGATCCGGAGCTGTTCCCCTGATGACCTGGACCATAAAATCCAGGACCTGAACCACCATTTGGGGGTCGATTATGAGGATTGAAACGGCCCGCCACTGCCTTCATAAGGGGTATGCACTCCCTCATGGTATGCTTTGCCGGCTTCCCTTTTACGCTATGCTTTGGACAAGGCTGATCTAACTCCCGATCCCAGCTAAAAGCTCCTCCACCGGTTTGTGAAGACAGATCTCCCAAGCTACGCTGAAAATCCCCTTGAACTTGAGTGTTGGCCACGAAGTTAGAGCCACCCTCTGCTTTCCGTTTGCCCAAAAAACTTGAGGTAGCCGGATTAATTGGCGCCGGTTTACCAGACTTGCTAACCTTCCCAGTCTTGTCTCCTTCCGCTTCTGGATATTTGGTATTATCAGAGTCTCTGTATTTCACCAGGGCACTCATGAGAGTTCCCATATCGTTGCAGTCCCTTTTAAGCCGCCCGAGCTTTAACTTTAAAGATTCAAACCGGCAATTGTTCTCCAAAGTCACTATCGCCGTACTAGGATTAATACCATTCGAAGAGTGTAAAATCTCTGCTACTCTCCGTACCCAAGCTGTTGTAGACTCCTGCTCTCCTTGCACACAAGCTGCTAGATCCACCACTGACATCGGTTGTTTGCATGTGTCCTTGAAGTTTTTGATAAACTGGCTGCGTAGTTCCCCCCATGATCCAATAGAGTTCGGGGGTAGAGCTTTCAGCCAGGTCCGGGTCGTGCCTTCGAGCATCATAGTAAAATACTTCGCACAAGCCAATTCATCCATGTCCAGCATCTCCATGGCCATCTCATAACTTTCAACCCAAGCTTCAGGAGCTAAATCGGCTGTGTAATTAGGTACCTTGCGGGGCCCCTTGAAATCGTTAGGCAGCTTGACACTCCGTAAAGCGGGGACAAGACACTGTACCCCGAAGGAACTCGTCGTAACTCCTGTTTCAGCAGTGGCTGTGTGAACCGGCGTTGTTTGACGAATCTCCTCCCTGGCTCCTGATCTAACCCGGTTTATATCCGGAGCCGGTATCGCCGCTCCTGCCGGATTATCCTGCCTGTGCTGATGCCTCCTGCGTTCACTGCTAGACACTTCTGGCTCCTCCAAATGCCTAGTATAACTTCGGCTGGGACGTGGTGTTGAATGTAACCTTTCCCTGCTATGAGAATACGCTTGCTGCTGTATCAATGCCGTATTAAGCAGCTTCTGGACCCTGCGCGCCTCCAATGCCACCGGAGACGTTTCCTCCACGGGTAAAGCGGCCAAACGCGCAGCTGCTGCAGCGATGTTATCCAAAGGGTTTGAATAATGACCTGGAGGGATGGGAACATAAGGTGCCGACGTGATCCGACGATCCTGCTCTGCGGTGGGTTGCTGAACTGGCTCCTCCCTGGCTGGGGGTGCCCTCCGGTTTGAAGCCGGATTATTACTAGTCCCAGCCCCAGGTGTCCTGAACAGATTCGTTGCTTCATAAACCGGCGGTATACGAGACTGGTACTTTCGTCCCCTTACTCCTTCCATAGAAGCTTGCTCCATCCTTAGGTGAAAAGCTTGATCATCTAGCTCCGCTTGTCTTGCCGCTATTATCTCTCTCTCTGCCTTCAGGTCTTCTTTTAACTGATCAATCCGGCCTTTCAACTGAAGGAGCTCTGCATCATGATGCGCCTTGTCTGCTGGAGCTACTGTTTCCACTGCTTTAGCCGTGAATTCGTCCATCAAGGTGGATAGAACATCGGTAAGTGAGAGGGTCGTGCCGCTCCCTCTTACGCCAGCTTCAGCTGTCGTCCCGTTCACCAGAGGCTGTGAACCGGCCATAAAGACCGCCACCCGGTTTGGCGGGTCGAAGGGGTCCGGAATACTATTTTCATCGGACTCACCCTCAGACCGGCCATCCTGCAACTGATACAGAGATTCAGTTTCACCGGATGAAGATTCGTCGTCAGAGTAGACAACTGTTGCACCATCGGATTCCGATCCGTCCTGAACTCCGTGGATCGCTCCAACGAACACGTGCTTCACAGCGGGCTGAATCCGGGCCGATCTCGCACGCTGAGCCGGCTCGACGATGTTGGGGAAGACGTCCGGCTCAGGTCCCGGTTCACCGATTTTGCCAATGAAGACTTGTATGCCACCGAAAGGAACCCGGTACCCGTATTCGATTGAATTGGCCTCCGGTCCCCAACCTGCGTCGTCGATGTAGGTGCGGCCGCGGCGACTCTTGGTCATCCGGCCGACTGCGTAACCCTTGAGCCCCTCAAAGCTGCCCTTCAAGAACTCGAAACCATCGTGCGGAGGCCCCACGGTGGGCGCCAACTGTCGTGGAAATAGCACGGCAGATGTCCGGTTTAGCGGACTTGAAGATGGAACCATCGCACGGGTTAGCTTGAAGGGGTTCATAGCACACAAAGGACACAGAAGGTTTATACTAGTTCGGCCCCTTCGATGAAGGTAAAAGCCTACGTCTAGTTGGTTTGGTATTGCTTGGGCGTCGGATTACAGGGAGCGGATTCGCTTGCCTGAGTCTCGACGGGTTGATTGTTGCTTGTCCTTGAACCGTCGCCGGGTCGCCCCTTTATATAGAGGGTACGCCTGGTCCGGTTTACAGAGTCCCGAGGCCGGCTCATACTTGTGTCCGCCTCGGTCTCTAGCTTTCCTTCCTTATTTCTCAAGTTACATCGCTTGGCGGGTTACAAACCTTAATTCTACACATGGGCCCTAAGATCTTATGGGCCGTAGCCTTTACTAAATATTACAATCAGGTATAACATAACAAGGCCGGTTTACACTAGCCGGTTTATACCTGTTAGTCATATCCCTGACAGCAAGGCTCATCCACGGTGGGCGTAACCGCACAACCCCAAGCTCACCTGCTCGCAGCCCGAGCGACCGCTTCCGCGTCTGCATTGATGTCGCGGGTCTGAACCGAGTCGTCTCTCAGGAGCCCTTCTAGCCGACGGCGGTCGGCCGGAGGAGGGCCCTCCCCTGCAGCTACGTCTGCACACTCTTCGGCTTCCGCAACGCAGCTGCCACATTCCAGCATCTCGTGCAGCAGGCCTTGGGGGCTCGGGAGGCTCAGTGGCAGGCGGTCCGGACGGAGCGAGGACCGGACCCATGCGACCACTGAGAGCCTCCGTAGCCCCTGGGCCTTAGGAGCCCGACGATCTTGAGGAGCGACCCGCATGGCTCGCGTCTTCAGCTACCTCAACTCTTCTTCGACAAGTATCAGGTGACGCTTCAGGTATCCAATCGAGGGCGCCCCCCGGGCTGCATCATCCTCGGGCTGCTGGGAGCTATTCCCCCGCAGTTGTCTCCTTTTTGTGCATGATCAAGTCTAGTTCCTTCTTCCTATTCGCATTATATGCATGCTTGGCGTTCTCACTGCCACTAAGGTCATGAGCCCTTGTGAGCCCACTCGCGACCGCCCCATGATTAAGGACTGGCACGGCGTCTGTGCTCGGGTCCGTCCCTGCAGCGTCACTAAACCCAAGGACTGAGCTCTGTCTCGCGAGCCATTCCCGTGACGTCACCTCCCATGGTCCTTGGTGCCTTGTTATCGCATGGGCTAATCGTGGATGGGTAAGTAGGGGCCCGTGGCAGGTGCCTCGCTCACGCGGGAACTGCGCGCCGGTTGTTTTTCTTTTGGATCGTTGCATGAGAAGACTGGGCACGGCGTCTATGCTCGGGCCCGTCCCTACAGCGTCGACAAATCCAGCGGCTGAGCCCTGTCTCGCGAGCCATTCCCATGACGTCACCTCCTGGGGTCGCTGGTGCTACGACCTTCTCATGCGATACCCTCTAGAGATGCACTTGGCGCAGGTCGAGACAACACCTCTCTTTTCACATTTTGCAGAAGAAGACTCAGGCGCAACCCGCCTTAGGGTAGGGTCTCGTGAGTGATGTGTAAGCTCACGAGAACTTCCTCAGAGTCATTCAACTCGTCCTGAGGAGGGCCCATATACACCTTGGCTGTCCTACCGTGCAAGCCACGTGTCAGGACGGGGCATTAAACGCCACGAAGTCTCTCCCGGTGGGAGGCTCCCTCCCACGGTCCAGTGGAAGTGCCATGCTCCGCGCTGGCAGAACCAACCGAGGAGCGGTTATGCCCACGAACCAGTGGAAGCACCAAGCTCCGTGCTGGCCGCTACGAGCGAGGCGCGGTTATGCCCACACTCCGCGCAAGTGTGGTAGCTCTATGCTCCGCGCTAGTTATAAACAATTAAGGGCGGCCCCCAGTGGTCGCACCAACCTCAGGGAGCTTTTCAGCTCACGACGCTCACAGTTTCTCCTTGGATGGGTGTCGCGAGGGGGGCTAGGCATGGGTTCTATGCTCAGGTCATGCCTGGCAGACGCCACCCTACCAGGTGCCCAGACACATGGCCTTCTCGCGCCCCCATCCCAGGCGAAGGCTCGTGAGCAAGTTATGGTGCTCGTTCTCCCTCATGAGAGTCGTTCGTACGTCAAAGGGGACCCCTGGGCATCATGACCCAGGGGCCTCACTAGCCATGTAACCCCTCATCTCTTGAGTCTGGTTATTACAATAACCCCGGTCACCCGGAGGGCTCAATGGCGATCGAGGTATGTGCGGGGCTGAGCCCTGCCGACGCAGAACGCAAACGGGATCGCTTGAACGTCAAGGGGGACCCCTGGGCATCGCGACCCAGGGGCCTCACTAGCCACATAGCCCCTCATCCCTTGAGTCTAGTTATTACAATAACCCCGGTCATCCGGAGGGCTCAACGGCGATCGAGGTATGCGCGGTGTTGGGCCCTGCCGACGCAGAGCACCTAAGCAAACATGAAAGGAAGCAAGCACGGAAATCATCTAGTTATTACAACAATACCAAGTTTTCAAATTCGAACAAAGTTCTTACGCCTCCCTGAGGCACTCGCACTTCTCTCTGGACAGGAGCAGATCAGGTATCACCAAGCGCATCATCACCGGTCTCCGCCTCTTCGGCCGCGGTAGCAGTGGCCTGGAGGAACGCCTCCACCAGCTCCGTGCCCTAGGGCCTCGGCAGTCGTGCCCTTTATGTTCGTTGGCCTGGGAGCGACCGCTGCCACCTCCTCGCGAAGACAGCTCGGGCACAGAGCCTCGCCCCGAAGGAAAGGTGACAGAAAAATCAAGTACCACCGCCACCTGACCACAGGGGATCGCTAAGATAAGTTTTCAACGTCGCACCTACTCGCGCACCTACACCTCCACCCACTGTAATCACGAATCCGCTGGGACGTGAAAGCCCTTCTTGACGGCCCTGTGGATGATTGCCTGCACGCCAAGAGGGACCTCCCGAGCATCGCGCCTCGGGGGCTCCTACCGGACCCTGGGTCACTCACCTCCTGGCCTTGACCACGGCATCGCGACCTGGCATACCAGGATAGGCTGAGGCTTGTCTAGGGACTGGATCTCGCAGGCGTAGGGCCCTAAACTACCACGGGGACAGAAGGAAGGGGAAGTCATGCTCCAGCGGAGGGCCTCATGAGGAACATAAGTTTATAACGCCAGATAATAGCGAAAGTATTACAAGGATTTACACGCCCTCATAGGGCCGTCCATGTTGCCCCATAGGGACCAAGCTAAGAGGGTCGCTCTTGAGGAATACGGCTTGAACTCCTTCAACAACGACGGCGCCGGGAGGACGCTGTTTCCTTCCGGCGATAGGAGCAGCGACTTGGCGGCTCGTACCTCTCGTCGGAGCTCGAGGCCGTCTCAAGGGTAGCGTAACTGCTACCAGAGAAATTGGAGGCGCAACCGATGGCGAGCGCCTCGCCCCCGGCCTTGCTGCCCTGACGGCATGGGGAATGGTCGCCGGCGAGCCCGTCCCCCACGCCAGACGACAACCGGCAGCTGTCCGCCCCGAAGACCGTGAACGACATCATGCCCATCCCGTCCAGCGCGAAATGAAGAATGTGCCTCAAGGCGGGGGCACAGGCGCGGCGCACCACGCCCCAACCCCAGGTCATGAAGACCTGGCCAGAGGAGACCACCTCCACGTTGACATACGAAGGGGGAAGGTGGCACCCCTCGTGCCTCAGCTGCATCGTCACTCGGCCGCGAGTTGAGAGCACCTCCTTTAGGAATGGAGGAAGGAGGATCCAAGAATGCGGACGGGCTCCCGCCCATACAATGAACTCGCATGCATCGTCCTCGGTATGGGACGACAGTAGGGCGCGAGAAGTCGTCCGTCTCTTTGGGCGGCTGACTACGCCACCCCTGTCGCCGTCCCCGCTTCGTCCGCCTATTGCCGGAGCACCTAAGGGAAGCGGAAGTCCTGGCGGCGCCCGCGTGCACCATGTGCGGGCATCCACCGGTCTCAAGGACGCTCTTGGAGAATCATGGCGCCTCTTCTTTGGGGGGGAGCCGCTCAGGCTCCACCATCGGGCTCTTCCCCTTCTCCGCGGCCGAGAACCTACGTATCGGCGCCATGGAAGCCCTCGGAGAAGTAGGATGAGCAGGGATTGATCTGCAATGGTCAAGTGAGAGGCATGGTGCCTCACCCCCTGTTTATAGGCCAAGAAGATCAATCATTGGCCACTCACGCGCGGGCATCATGGCCCCGCCGCCCGTGCCAAGGAGTTGTCAAGTCATACGGTTGCCGAGACTGCGTGGAAGCGGAGTCGCCCACGTCCCATCCAACCATCACGCGCCAGCCTGGCCCGCGGCCTTTTTGGGGCCTGCGGCGCTTCGTCCTCGGCTAAGGCTGCGCCCCGAAGCCAACTCCGCGCGCGCCTTGGGCCCGGGGGCTACTGTCGCCGTCTTGGGAACCAGGGTACCCAGACTTGCGTGTATGCAGGCCGCAGCGCGCTCCTGCCACGGCCTGGTACGGCCCAGCTGATCGACCAGCTGCCCAAGACCCTCGCGAGGAGGCTAGACCTCGCGAGGAGAACAACATCAAGACCCCCTTAGGAGCGGCCTTGACGAGGTGCTCCGAAGGGGTGGAGAATCCAAGGCCAAGCCTGCCTCTGGAGGAGGCAATGATGTAAGCAGTGACGCACCGCGCCAGCGGGTGCCAGCGCCCGCCAGCGGCGCAGTTGCAATTTCGGTGCAAAGGAGGCAGCGTAGGCGCAGGTTCTCGAGGAGCGGGACAAAGGTTTCCCCTTTGGTGCAACAAGACCGAAGACCGCAAGGACGACAGGGAGGATGTCACCACCGAGCCCACCACCGCATCACCGCCTGATCCTTTTGCAGGCGAAGACTGCTTTTGTCGGGGTAGAAACGTCCTTGTGTTCCCGCTCAAAAATGGCCGTTGTGGGATCCCTTCCCGCCTAAACATTTCGGGGGAAGAGGACCCTGGCCGCCTATATAAGTAGCTAGGATCCTCACCATGAAGGAGGGGGCGAGGTCAAGCCAAGACAAGGTGAAGTAGATCGGCAAACTCTGCCACCACGCAAAGGAGCAAGAACTCTTGCCTCCTTACCATCCTGAGCTCACCTGCTGAGCTCAGGAATTACTGTACTAGTTTATATTCTAGCCCTCCTGAGGCCAATCCACCAAAGCAGGAAGTAGGGTTTTACACCACAAGGTGGCCCGAACCTGGGTAAACTGTTGCGTGCACCACTTGTTGTTTGCGTGAATCCTTTCACTAGGTGAGGGCGAGACGCTAGGTAGACGTGAGTGGGATAGATCTTCGTTCATGCCCCTGTGTTTGAACTTCTTGGGTTTACGGAGCCCATAATCCAACAGATGTATCAGCATCCCCAAGCTTAATTCTTGCTCGTCCTCGAGTAGGTAAATGATAAAAATAGAATTTTTGATGTGGAATGCTGCCTATCATGTCATATCATATTCTTTTCTTTATAGCATGGACATTTGGACTTTTATATGGTTCAAAGCAATAGTCTAGTTTTGACATGAGATTTAAATACTCAAACATATCAACAAGCAACCATGTCTTTCAAAATATCAATGCTAAAATAAGTTATCCCTAGCCCATCATGCTCAACATCCATTCATGAAACACACTCGCGTATTAGTTACACCCAATGCTCAAGTACGATCATAGTGTTTCCTAGTTGGTGCTTTGTAAGAGAAGATGGAGACTCAAATTCAAAAGAAAAATTGCATAAGTAAAATAAAGGCCCTTGGAAGAGGGATGTAGGGATTTGTAGAGGTGCCAGAGCTTAAATCTTAAATTGAGAGACAAAAATATTTTGGGAGGTGTACTTTTCCCACCAACGAGAACGACTTGAGGTTCCCAACACTTTCCTTGCTAGATATATCATAGGCGGCTCCCAAACATAAAATAAAGTTTATTCCTTTTCCACCAAACTTTCACAAGCCATGGCTAGCCGAATCCACGGTTTCCTTCCATACCAACACTGTCCAAGGAATTTATTATTTAACAACATAAAGTAAATTTGTTTTTCATTTCGGGACTGGGCATCCCTAATACCTTTGCCTTACTCTCGTGCAATAACAAGTGAATAAGCACTCATCATGAGAATAGCACATCTAGCATGGAAAATATCGGCCACCCTTGACCGCCTCGCGAGCGGTACGGGCACACAATAGGGAAAATTATTTTGAAAATTAGAGATGGCACAAACAAATTTGCTTAGAACGACAAGGAAATGCCGCATATAGGTAGGTATGGTGGACTCATGTGGCAAAATCGGGATAGAGGATTTTGGATGCACAAGTAGTGATCATACTTAGTGCAAAATGAAGGCTAGCAAAAGACTGGGAAGCGACCAACCATGAAACGAATAATCTCATAAGCGAGCATTGAGCATAAATAACACCGAATAATGCACCACAAGTAGGATGTAATTTCATTGCATGATTGTTGACTTTCGTGCTTGCATAAGGAATCACAAACTTTAACACTAATATTCTTACTAAAGCATAATTACTCATTAACATGACTCACATATCATATCATCATGTCTCAAAACTATTACAACGGATCAGGTTTATTTTTTCCAATGATCTTCATGAAAGTTTTTATTATATCCTTCTTGGATATTTATCACTTTGGAACTAATTTTCATGTATTGCTTTTGATAATCTCAAACAAATATAAGTGAAGATCATGAGCATATTTTTTTTCTTTCTCTCAAAATAATTTAAGTGAAGCAAGAGAGAATTTCTTCAAAAATACTAAAGCACACCGTGCTCAAAAAGATATAAGTGAAGCACTAGAGCAAATCCATAGCTCATAAAAATTTAAGTGAAGCATAGAGAACTATTCTAACAAGTCATGGCATAATTTTGGCTCTCTCAAATATATGTGTATAGCAAGGATTGATGACTCAAAAAGCAAAACAAAATAAGCAAAGAATCATATCATACAAGACGCTCCAAGCAAAACACATATCATGTGACGAATAAAAATATAGTTTTGAGTAATATACCGATGGTCGTTAGAAGAAAGAGGGGATGACACTCGGGGACATCCCCAAGATTAGTTGCTTGCTTCTATTTTATATAATGGCTTGGGATGCCGAGGCATCCTCAAGCTTAGGCTCTTCTTACTCCTTATTCCTTCATCCATCGTAAGATAACCCAAAACTTGAAAACTTCAATCACACAAAACTTCAACAAAACCTTCGTGAGATCCGTTAGTATAAGAAAACAAATCACTACTATAAGTGTTGTAGTAAACCAATTCATATTTTGTATTTGTATTATATCTACTGTATTCCAACTTTTCTATGGCAAAAACTCATCAAAGAAAACCATAGAATCATCAAAACAAGCACATAACACAATAAAAACAGAATCTGTCAAAAACAGAAAAGTCTGTAGTAATCTGGAAGTTTCGAATACTTCTGCAACTCTATTTTTTTTAAACAAATAGGGCCACATGGGCAATTTGTATATTAATCTTCTACAAAAAGAATCAACCTAAAAGCACTCTTCTCTTAAAAATGAGAATTTTTCTGGTGAGCGCAAAAGTTTCTGTTTTTTAGCGAGATCAAATCTACTAACACCCAACATGATCCTAAGGCTTTGCTTGGCATAAACATTTATTCAAACCACAAAAACACATCTAAACATAGGTATTTTCACAAGAGCAGAAAATAAAAAGCAAAAATTTATTTTATTCGTTGGGTTGCCTCCCAACAAGTTCTTTCTTTATAGCCATTAAGATAGGCTTGGAATTTTAATGATGCTCACATGAAAGGCAAGAATTGAAGCACAAATAGAGCATTATAAAATATGTGACAAACACATTTAAGTCTATCATACTTCCTATGCATAGGAATTTTATAAGATAACAAATTATCAAGACAAGAAATGTCTAGCATATGCAAAGGAGAGGAATTGAAAATCTCAACATATCGAGAGGTGATTTAGTAACATGAAAATTTCTAGAACCATATTTTCCTCTCTCATAATAATTACATGTAGGATCATACTCAAATTCAACAATATAGCAATCATATAAAATTTTCTTTTCATGATCCACATGCATAAAAGTCTTGTAATCTTCCAAGATAGTGGGACTAACATCAAATAAAGTCATGACCTCTCCAAACCCACTTTCAATATTATCGCAAACATATTCATCATTAGGCTGAAAAAAATCAAGATCGTAACAAGAATCACCCTAATCATGATCATTGCAATAAGTAGAGGACATATCAAAATTAGCATCCCCAAGCTTGGGGTTTTGCATATTACTAGCATCAATAGAATTTATTATAACACCGTTGCAATCATGCTTTTCGTACAAGGAGCTTTCATGAATCACTTCATAAACTTCTTCTTTTATCACTTCATCACCATTATTAGATTCATGAATCTCAAGCAAAACTTCATAAAGATAATCTAGTGCAGTAAATTCACTAGCAATTGGTTCAATATAATTGGATATTTTAAAAAGATTAGCAAGTGGATGAGGATCCATAAACACTTTCCTTCTGATTTCAATAAAACACCCAATTATACCAAACAACCAAGCAAAGTAACCAAGTAAGACATAAGGGCAAACGAAAACAGATCTGACGATAAAATGGCGAACAAAAAAAAGAGGACGAATAAAAATGGCAATTTTTGTGAAGTGGGGGGGGGGGGATGAAAACGAGAGGTAAATGGAAAATAATGTAAATTGCGAGGAGATGAGATATGTGATTAGGAACCTGGTATATGTTGAAGGTGCTCCCCGGCAACGGCGCCAAAAATTTCCTTTTGATGACTGCTAGGACTACGTTGGTTTTTTCCCCAAAGAGGAAGGGATGATGCAGTATAGCAGTGGTAGGTATTTCTCTCAGTGATGAAACCAAGGTTATCGAACCAGTAGGAGAACCAAGCAACACAACGTAAACAACACCTGCACACAAATAACAAATACTCGCAACCCGACGTGTAAAAGGGGTTGTCAATCTCTTTCGGGTAACGGACGTGATAGAGTTGTAAATATTGATAGATCAGACGATAAATAAGATAAATGGCAGTAAGGTATTTTTGGGTTTTTGGTTTAGTAGATCTGAAAATAAAAGCAAAGGAAAATAGATCGCAAAGGCAAATAATATGAGAAAGAGACCTGGAGGCCGTAGATTTCACTAGTGGCTTCTCTCTCGAAAATAGCAAACGGTGGGAAAACAATTACTGTTAGGCAATTGATTGAACTTCAAATAATCATGACGATATCCAGGCAATGATCATTATATAGGCATCACGTCCAAGATTAGTAGACCGACTCCTGCCTGCATCTACTAATATTACTCCACACATCGACCGTTATCCAGCATGCATCTAGTGTATTAAGTTCATGGAGAAACGGAGTAATACAATAAGAATGATGACATGATGTAGACAAGATCTATTTATGTAGAAATAGAACCCATCGTTTTATCCTTAGTAGCAACGATACATACGTGTCGGTTCCCTTTCTGTCACTGGTATCAAGCACCGTAAGATCAAACCCACTACAAAGCACCTCTTCCCATTGCAAGATAAATAGATCAAGTTGGCCAAACAAAACCCAAATATCGGAGAAGAAATACGAGGCTATAAGCAATCATGCATATAAGAGATCAAAAGAAGACTCAAATAGTTTTCATGGATATAAAAAGATAGATCTGATCATAAACTCAAAGTTCATCGGATCCCAACAAACATACCGCAAAAGAGTTACATCATATGGATCTCCAAGAGACCATTGTATTGATAATCAAAAGAGAGAGAGGAAGCCATCTAGCTACTGACTACGGACACGTAGGTCTACAAGGAACTACTCACGCATCGGAGAGGCACCAATGGAAGTGGTGAACCCCTCCGTGATGGTGTCTAGATTGGATCTGGTGGCTCTGGACTCTGCAGCGGCTGGATCGAAATTCCGTCAACTCCCCTAGGGTTTTTTGAATATTGGGGTATTTATAGAGCAAAGAAGCGATTCGGGGGGCACCCGAGGCGGGCACAACCCAGCGGGGCGCGCCTGGGTGGGTTATGCTCCCCTCGGAGCCCCCCTCAGGTGCTGCCTTGGCCCATTGGGTGTCTTCTGGTCCATAAAAAGTCTCCGTACAGTTTCGTTGCATTTGGACTCCGTTTGATATTGATTTCCTGCGATGTAAAAAACATGCAGAAAACAACAATTGGCACTTGGCACTATGTCAATAGGTTAGTACCAAAAAAGATATAAAATGACTATAAAATGATTGTAAAGCATCAAAGAATGATAATATAACAACATGGAACAATAAAAAATTATAGATACGTTGGAGACGCATCACTAGGGCTGGAGTCCGGCGGGCGGGTGAAATCCACCACATGGTCGAGGTGAATGAGTACTGGATGCCCTGGCACAACCACCTGCCCCCAACGTTGAAGCACCACTTGAATGATGTTGAGCTCACGGAAGTGCATCTCCGGCGAGCCTCTCTCCCGCGGCTCCTCTAGCTGGAACACACCTGAGCTTTTCCACCGCATCCATCCACACCCACAACCGGAAACACTCCGTCTCGTCCTTCCGTCGCACTACATGGTCGATCTCATCTATGAGCATGGATGGGTCGAAGAGCGATGCTACGGAGTCAATGTCCCAGGCATGCTCTGGGACACCCTCCAGGCAGACCCGCACCTTGTAGAGCAGCTTGGCCGGCGACGCTCGATGGAAGCGCGACCAGGGAGCCACCAGGAGCGACATCCGGCCAAGGATGAGCGGTCACTGGCCAGCAAGCACTCTGTCCCGGACCGCTGCATCCTCGAAGATGAGCAGCATCTCTCCCAGTGCCATTAGGGACACCTTCACCGCCTCCTCATGGATCTGAAACCTCATAGCAATCACCCTGTTGACATCAACTAGCTTGAATTGTCGCGGCAACCCGACGACCACCGCCACCACCGCACATCGAGTCGACCTTCTCTCCGCCTCCGCTAGCCCTGCCGTCCTTCTCGCCGTGGCAATGACGAGTCCTTGCCTCACCTCAGGGTCCACAGCCGGGGCCTCCATTGGCGCACGAACCGCCGAACTTGGTGGTGGGCCTGGCGGCGGCGGCGGAAGAACGACCGTCGGCTCCACCCGCTCCCTGCCTAGCGGTGGGGTTCACAACGCAACCGCTGGCACCACCCTCTCACCGCCTCCGACATACCTTCTGATTGAGCCCCACCACACCACCGAGCTCTATGCCCGACCTCGCTGCAGAGCAGGCACTTGGCACGGTTGGTGCAGCTCGTGACCCGGTGGCCAGGCTCGAGGCACCCGAAGCACTTTCCCCATGCCTTCCTGAACAACGGCTCTTTGAGATGGGAGAAATTTTGCCTCGGACGCGGCGACGCACACTGGTAAAAAGGGGGACATCTCCCCTTCCCGCCACTTGCCACCCACCACCAAGCTCTATGCCCGGCCTCGCCACAGAGCATGCATTTGGCACGATTGGTGCAGCTCACGACTCGGTGGCCAGGCTCGAGGCACCGAAAGCACTTTCCCCACGCCTTCCTGAACAACGGCTCTTTAAGATGGGAGAAATTTTGCCTCGGAAGCGGCGGCGCACGCTGGTAAAAAGGGGGGTGTCTCCCCCTCCCACCACTTGCCACCCACCACCATCAATGCTCTCTTGGTTGTTGGCGGCCTTAGAAAGCTCCTGCTCAGGAACTACAATGATGGATTGGAGTTGCCCACCGGTCCCCGCCACCGGCCACTGCATCTGCAATGAATCTCCACCTGACCCCACCGGCATTGAATGCGCATCTATCCCCCTCTGGCCTCCAAGTAGGAGACCGTTGAGGGGGCGACAGGGCGCGGTGAAGAGGTCGCCGTAGAGGACATCAGCTAGGAAACAAGGCATGGCGGCGCCGCCGAGGAGGCGACGCAACGCGGGACGAGAGGACAGGAGAGGAGAGGCCCTTCTTCATGTTTTCAAGAATAAAGACTGATCCAGGCAAGTTCCAACATCATTACAACAAAATACACACCATTCTATTTTTGTCAGCCAGATTGTCACAATCTCGGGTGACAAAGGAGCATGAATGCTTCCAATCCAAAATAAAGGAACATGAATGGGGAATAATTCTTCTTCAATAGCGTAAATAAGGCACAGAAAAAAAGATGCAACCCAAGAAAAGAAAAGTAAAAAGAAAAAAGAAAGAATCCTTGTATCCATCCATTCATGCACATGCACGCATCATCTCTGCCGCACACTGCCCAAAGAGGGCCATCAGGTATGGCCCTTTCACCCTCGTCTGCAGCATGTTCCCATTCCGTGAAATGACTTTTGACCACTCGGGGATCTCTTGCTAAAACCCACGCTGGGAATCAGGGGCGGTGAGACCCACCGTGAGTGAGTGCCTCACTCCTCCGCTCCACTGGTAACGGAAGCTTATAAACCTCACCTGGGCGACCTCCTGCGGAGAGTAGAGAGAGGGGGTTAGGTGAGAGAACTAGCAGAGGCTTTTCGTTGAGCATGGTGGGGAACAGGCGGCGGGAGCTGCAGGAGCGGGAAAGGAGGCGGCGGGAGGAGGAGGAGAGCGCGTGGCGGGAGGAGCGGGAGCGGGAGAGCAGGGAGGCGGCGGCCGCGGCCGCCATGGCGGCGGCGGACAGGGCGAGGGCCAGGGAGAAGGGGAAGGGGAAGGAGCAGGAGAATGGCGGAGAGGGCGGCAAGTTCGGTCAGCAATTCGCCAGGGTGTTCCTGCCGCAGCTCTACGGGGAGAGATTGGTGAGCTCTTCTTGAAATCCTCGATTGATTTATTGCTCGGGGTGCTGCTTGATTCTTTGATCGACCCAAATCGCTATCCATCTGATGTTGTTCGTGAGCCCATTTTTGGTAAATTTCAGAAAAATAAAACACGGAGAGACAGAGGGTTGTATCTGATCTAAGGGGTGTGTTTGCCTTTTTATAGTTTTAATTATTGTGCATCTGATTCCAAAGGTGGACTGGATGTTTACTTATTGTGTTTTGTGAATCTTGTGCCGTGCTGTTTTGAAAGATTCTAAGCCGGTTCTGCTTTTGGATGTGGGAATAAATAGTGTTCCCTTGGATTGATCCACTGTCTGGTGACAAGGGAAATTCCTCGGTGGATTTACATTCTGTAGCATGGATGCCATTCTGCTTTCAACATTAGTATTTTTTGTTGTTGCCAATCTTCCTTAGTTCAGTTGTCCTTGATGAGGATAGAAGAGTTTACCACAGCATTGTCCATGCTTACACCTTACACTGCTTGTGTCGGGGCTCAGAATTGTACCGTGTTTCATTTAGCTGGTTAGAGTTATTGCTCTGCTTTGCCATGCTTGCAGAGATAATGCTTAATTGATATTTTGTGTGAATAAATTATATTTTATCTATTGATCTAATTGCCGCCTTAATGCGTTTACAGCATCAACATATATGTGAGCGCACTAGTCAGAGAGGAAGTAAAATAGAAACAAAGAGGCAACTAGTTGTTGAATTAACTCATACTTCATTTCAACAGTGCTCGAAGTCATAAGCATAAATCAGAAGTATTGGAGTCGATATAATTAAGAAGAGATTGGTTTCTTGTGAAATCCCCTTTAATCCCTTCACGAGGAGTACCTTCCAATTGTCTATTCACTAGGAACACAATTTTTGTGTTGAGGCCCGGTAGTGGTGAAATGGTGATGTTTTCATCGCATTGCTCTATGGGCAAAGTTTTCCAAAGTAGAGGGATAAAATTTAGCATTAAAGCTCAGGACCGAAAGTGCATTTTACACTTTTCTGAACTCATTAGAAAGTTCATATATTTATTATACTGTTTGATTAAATTATTGCTTGGTTTACCGGTAGGCAGCGTCTTGTATTAATATACCATGTGTAAGATGCATTATGCATTAATTTGTCGTCAAGTGCATGGGACAAGTGCTATTCATGTTGTGGCAATGTGTGTTGTGAATGCTCATTTTTCAAATTTTAGACTGTTATTTCAGGCTTGTTTTAATGGCGTGGTACAATTGGGTGGCACATAGTCTGTCACATGATACGGCATATAGTATTCTTTTTATAGCTTTGTCTTCGAGCTGTGATCATATCACTCATTGTTAACAAGTACTTATGTGTTGTTATTGAAAAAATAATAAGCCCTTATTTAATGATACTCTGTAGAAAATTCCGCCATCATTCAACCAGCACCTTCAGGATCAGCCTACTGGAGTGGTTTCCCTAAAAGGTCAAAGTGGCAACACATGGCTTGTAGAGCTGGCTTCAGACAATGAAGGATTGTTCTTTGTGAAGGGATGGAAGGAATTTGTCAGAGACCATTCAATTGAGATGGGTCACTTCTTAACGTTCCGTTATGATGGACGCTCACAATTCTCAGTGGTTATCTTTGATGGAATGTGCATTGAGAAGCCATCAGCTTTTCATGCTAAGCCTTGCAAGAATCTGGTTGTTAAAATAGAAAGTGGTAAAGGGGACATGGACATCAATGCAGCTGATCCATCACAAGTATCGGCTGCCCCCTTGGAGGAGAGTAATGGAACCACAAGGAAGAGGGTTACAGAAATGGATGCAGATGGCTCTACATCGAAGAACCGCTGTAGTATCTTGGAAAACGGTATGCCTGAAGCTTCGGCTGTTGCTTCGGCTGTTACATGTAAGGTGGCACCAACGAGCCTTAACATGGAAATGAATGCAGCTGACCCACCAGAGGCCGTGGTTGTTCCCTTAGAAGAGAGCAACCAAACCACTAGGAAGAGGGTTAGAGAAATCGATGCAAATTACTCTGCATTGCAGAAGTCCTTGAGGGTTAGAGAAATCGATGCAAATGACTCTGCATTACACAAGTCCTCGAGGGTTAGAGAAATCGATGCAAATGACTCTGCATTGCAGAAGTCCTCGAGGGTTAGAGAAATCGATGCAAATGACTCTGCATTGCAGAAGTCCTCGAGGGTTAGAGACATCAATGCAAATGACTCTGCATTGCACGAGTCCTCGAGGGTTAGAGAAATCGATGCAAATGACTCTGCATTGCAGTCCTCGAGGGTTAGAGAAATCGATGCAAATGACTCTGTGTTGCAGAAGTCCTCGAGGGTTAGAGAAATCGATGCAAATGACTCTGCGTTGCAGAAGTCCTCGAGGGTTAGAGAAATCGATGCAAATGACTCTGCAATGCAGAAGTCCTCTATTGCCTCAGACAAGGATAAGAAAAGGTGTCCTGCAGCTTCAGTTGGTACTTACAAGTCAGCTTCAACAAGTCTTGACAGTACTGAAGGTAAACCTGTCTTCAATTTTTAAAATGGTGTATGATTCATTTTGACGTAGTCAGCATAGTAACATCTCTAGATGGATAGGCCGGTGAGGATCTACCATCTGTTATCTCACAAAAGTAGCTACTAACAATTGGCAGTCTAATTATTTGAACTGTTGGGGCGACAACCGACAAGCCAACAATATGTAGTGTGCATATTTGCACAATAATTGCATAAAGGACTTGTGCCATTCATACCATGTCTAGACTAGTACACTACAGCTTACATTATTGGTTGCCATTCATCGTCATAATTCAGAAGATCATCTGGTGTGTCAATACATGCAAGTATTTGTTAGAGAAACCATCTCTGAGCTCTAGGTTAGAGATCGCTAATATCATTTTTTACTAACACTAGGTGTGAAAAATTAATGTGTTGACTATTTGAAAGTGGTAAGGATACATATATTTCACTTACAAACATGCTCTCCATATCACAGATTCTGATTCCTCAAGCAGCATGTTAGAACAAAGTATCTCTTGCATCAAGTCTGAATTGACATCACCCATTCGGCTCGGTGTGAGTAAGGATGTTGCTAGACGTGGTCAAAGTAAGTAGTCCATCCCTAAAACTCTTGTGATATCATTAAGCTTTCTACAATGTGTGCTTAGTAAGACATGCAATTATCATAAGTGTGTGATTTCTGTAAATAATTTGATGGTATTGCACTTTTCAGATAGCGCGACGGGTAAGAGACAACTAAGAGTAATATCACAAAGGCGACTGATAACTGAAATACAGAAGGACAATGCTCTGCTAAGGGCAAAGCAATTTAAATCCAAGAATCCTTTCGGTCTTCAGATAATGAAGGAGTCTTATGTATATGTGGGATTTTTCTTGGTAATGTTGCCTTCTCCACATATGTTACTACTTCTATCGAGTTAAAGACTATCTTAGGTTTCTAGAAGCATTTCTTTTTGTATGGGCACAAAGAGCACTGAGTGCCGTTTGGTTGGCTAGCTGTGTGAAACTACCAAGACTTATTCATGGATGGTCTCATTCTTTTGGGCATGAACAGGCACTCGTTTAGTTTTTCGATTTATTTTATCTCAGTTAGAGAATTTTCTTTGATGACTTTGCTCAGTGAATTCATTGATTTCAAGTTGTCAACATCTGTCTCTGCATCGGCACTTAGGAGATAAATTGCTGCTGATCTTTGGCGACCAAATTGTCAAGTTGTGTGAATGACGTGATAACTCGAGTGATGGAGTATGTGGTTGTCAATCCAAATTATACATGTGATGAGACTAGAAAAACATACTGTTGCAAAACTTTGACAAAGATATAACTTGAAATAAAAAAATACCGCCAAATTAATAACCCGAAATTTGGGCTGACCTAGTTTAGGTCACAGTAGGGAAACGATTATATTTCAGGGTTTTTTTTCTACCACTGAAAGAATAGCGCCGTAAGGCCTGAAATGAATCCTGGAAATATGCGAGCAGCCGTGTCAAGTCTAGGAGTTGAACCTGAGTGGACTGGTTTGCAATTATATTTCAGAGTCTAGACAATAGTCGTGTCATATACCTGTGTATTTGATCCTTGCCTTATTTGTGCTGTTATTCCTTTCCTGAATCACTTCCTTGTACTGCAGAATCTACCCTGTGAATTTGTAAGGCAGTGTCTTCCCCGTGGCAACAGGAAGTTAAAGCTCTGGAATCCACAAGGAAAGTCTTGGGATGTTAATTATGTCTACTACAGTGAACGCTGTGTTGGCGCTTTGAGTGGTGGCTGGGGCAAGTTTTCTCTAGCCAATAATCTGGAGAAGTTCGACGTGTGCGTCTTCGAGCTCTTCTCGAAGGACAACATAAAAGTACACATCTACAGAGTCGTCCAAGAAATAACCCCATTCCTCCCTGGTCCTGGCAAGAAATAACAGTCATGTGCACATGTTGAGACAGTGTTCTCTTCCATTGGCTAAAAGATATATTTGGAGCTCTAGAAGGCTGCAGAGGCAGGGGGGTTCCCTCCTTTTCGAAGAAAAATGGTGCTGGGAGGCAATAAGAACACAATATTAAATTATTGGTGACATTTAAAAAACATTGACTCTCTAATAAACGTAGCTATGTTCTTACTGGATTGTGGAGTAAATCGGTTAGCCTTCGAGAATAACCGTGTAGCATTGCAGCCATTTGTAATTCTGCATTATTTGAACAGAGTGTGTTATTTCCACTAGGTTTTATTGAGACCCTTCAGTTTGCAACTTTAAAACTTGTTGATATATGTTTGTTGCATTTTTGCGTGGATTATGGTCGAATAACACCTGCCTGGGCAGAAAACCATATGGGCTGATAATGATATGTGCTTAACTGTTTCTGCATCTCTGGCCAGCTTTGCCTTGTCGGGTGGTTGTGAACACGTGGCTCTAGTGTGCAACTGAAGGCTTGAGTGATGAAAGGAGAAAATCGGTTGCTAACTGTGAAATATTCTGGTTATCACCTTCACCTGTTTTCTGGAAAAACTGTAACTCCTAGATAGACTTTCATGTGATCTGCTTGCTCAGCCACTGTTTCCTTTCTAGTAGCTGTGACCTGTGATACTGATCATAGCATGCCATTCTAGGATCTACTTAGTACACAATATTGAGCACTTTCAGAGCTTGCACTTTGTGTGTCTACGTTTGAAGTAAAAAAAAGAAGGTTATGGTTCATCCTGATGTGTGAAGGATAGCCAAGAATCAAGTGCAGATTGGTGTGGCACCAAACCTGACAGCGTATACAGTCCACAGCCTGTCCATGTTGCTGGGAACCAACCGGCTGGTTGCTTCACTTGGTCGGTTACAGTTACAGACAACCAACACCGCATGCTTAGGCAGTCCAGATCGTGACCGAACACGTGTCGGCACCTCGCGTGGTCCGGAGAAGTCTCTCACTTCTAAGGTCTTGATCAAAGAGGCTTTCTTCAGGGAGTTCTGTACTATGATTGACTTCTTTGTAGCAGTATCAGTGAAGTAACACCAGCAGGTTAATGTTAATTGATCAGGACAATAGGCAGCATCTGAAGATGTTAGGTGTGGTTATTGTGGTTGGGCCAGTAGCATGCAGGGCAAGATCATCAGGGCACCATCAGGCATGGGGTTAATAAGACCCCTAATTGGCAGAATGGTGACCCTGATGTGAGAGGCAGTGTTGTTGCAGTGTGTTGTTAAGTGCAACATTTATGAAGCTGGAGACTTTGGGAGGGAGGCATCTGGTTTTCTGCTTGGAGATGTTGTTGGTGACGGTGCCGCAATTGAATGGCTCCTTGATTTAGGTGGGTTCCTGCATCTACGAGGTTGGTGGCAGACAACCTTTGCCATGCTCATCCCATCCCAATGCTAACAACACAATTGCCAAGAACTTCAGTCACACAGAAAGATTAGATTAATGGAAGAGCAATATCCATACGAAATTGTCATCTCAGTCATCCTAGTGTTGTTGATAAACATGTAATGCACTCAATCAAAAACCAACAATTAGATGATTCAGAGGGAAAAACAATTGTTTGTAGTTGGGAATATACTGATGCCAAGAAGAAGAACAAGTTGATCAAAACAAGAGAAAGATGAAGAAGAATACACTCTTCAGACAAAAAGAAGTCTTGTGAGAAAAAGCAAAATTACACATGTAGAGTATATGATATACGTATCAACTATGCACACACTACTGAGTACTGACTGAGCACCGCACCAATAATTTCTGCATCAACTTCTGGAGCTCATCTGACGTGATCAGATTGGCGCGGTTCTCCCGTTCCTGGACTTCTTGACCAGGAAGAGCTTCTTCAGCAGCCTGAGCATCAGCAGCAGGCTCCATCTCCGGCGCCGGACCACCATGTGCCTGCCACCGCCCGTACGCTTCCTCGTCTCGATGACACCATCGTCCTCGCCGTCGCCGTCGCTGTAGAACCACTCGGCCTCCTTCATCATCCTGATCGCCATCAGCCCACCTCCCTTGCTCAGAGGGCTGAGAGGGCACACCGGCGGCGCGTGCACGAGCTCTTCGTTGAAGTCCTCCCACAGCATGTCCATCTTCTCATCGTGGCCCCACGGCGCGCCGCCGCCGCTGCTGCTGCCGTCGTCGTTCTCCTCCTCCTCCGCGACGGCGGCGACGAACCACGGCGGAGGGAACGAGGGCGCGAGCTTGCACTGCCCTCCCGGGACAGTGGGGAAAGTGAACTCATCCATGGTGGAGCTAGCTAGCTAGTAGCTAGCTAGCTTGATTGCTTGCAAAGTTGCAAATCTTAAGGTGTAGTGTGTAGTATGTATCTGTCGACCACTCGGTTCATATTTATATGGAGGCGGTAGTCTGGTACTACGAGGTACGTGTACGAGCGGTAGTGGTAATGGAGGTTCCATCAATTTCACTTTCATGGAGACGGTGGAACATCCTCGTCTTTCTAGTACCAAACTGAACTGTGCCGGGAAAAGGCATGGTACCTGGGTGCTGTGGTTGGCCAGAACTACTACGGCTAAGCAAGTGATGATGCGGTGATGATGTGCCCGGTACGGGTAACTTGCTTCCGGTCCAGGGGATCCAGCTCGCTCGCGCTTCCCCTGACGAAAATGGCCATGTCTGATGGGCTTTTAGGCCCCTTCTCCAACACAGGACTCAAAATTTAGAATAGGAAAAATACTGTGATTCAGATGTCATGTGTTCTGATTTCTATGGGAACCAAAACCACAGGAAAACTTTAAAACCATCGTTCGAGTTTCACACAGGAACAGCAAAAGGAGTTATAGACACAAGAGAAGGAAACATGTGGCAGGACCTCATGTTGGTTTTATCCAAAAACCCTATGGGATGGCTCATTTCATAAGAATTTCAAAGGAATACAGGATAGCAATTCCTTTTTTATAAACGTGTCACTGAGGAATTTTCTTTTTCCTATAGTAACCATATTGGTGCGAGGCCCACGTCGCCCCCGTGCGGGCGACACGGGCGAATCCTGATTCCTACCGCCGCCGCCACAAAAAAAAAAGCGCTCCTCCTCTCCGCCGTTGCCGGAGGAAGCTGCAGGGCGAAGCCGCTGCGGCCGACGGCGGCGACGGGGACCTAGCTCGCATCGTGGGGGTGTCCTCGGGCACGGCGAAGTCTCCCTTGGCGACGGCGGCGGCGGTGATGTTTTGGGCGGCTACTCGGTTCCGGCAGATCGGGCCGGTGGTTTGCCTCCTCGTTTACGTGCCATACTGCTGTCGCACGAGCGCGACGCTGGAGTGTGGGCGGGCCGGCTGCTGCCATTTCCGTCAGATCTGGCGCCTGGAGCCGCGGGTCGTGGACAGCGGGGGCCGGTGTCCTCCGTCGTGACGTCGATGGTGTCAGCTTGGTGGAGGCAACAGTGTGGTGGCGGCCTTTTGCTCTTATCGCATCACGACAACGTTCTGCTTGATCGGTCCTCCTCGATTTGGCCGTCGACGTGTTCCGGAACTATTGCCGGAGATCTTGCCCAAGGATATCTGGATCGGATAGTATCCGGTCGTTTGCGTCCATATCAGCCTATGTGGCTCCAGGAGGGCGTGACACGAAGCTCTGCTATTTGTTTACACCATGGGACATGTCGACATCTCAATTTCAATGGCACGGACAATGGTGGAGAAAGTATTGATGGCTGAGATCGGAGGATCAGTAATGCGGAGGGGGCTTTGAAGGCGATGGAGTCAGCCGGCTGTTTGATAACTTTCAGTAGCAGCAGTGTCAAGTGGGGGCGACAACACTGGAGGATTTCATTTTTTGGGGTGCTTCTCGGGTGCCGAGTCGTGACTTTCAGGATGAAAACCTAAGATCTGACCTTTAGTGGTTGTGCCTGGCAATTGCCTTGTTAAAGGTATTGTTTTGAGAGCTCGGTCTTTCTCCAGGGTGAAAACATATAATTTTGGATCGGGCGACGACATTGCTTGTGCATTGATTCTTTTTTGAAGGCGTCACTTTTCAAGACCTTCTATGTTTTCCAAGTGTTGTCTTTGGTGATGGTTCGTGTGCTGCTGTTGTCAGGAGTTGATCACTGTGGCGAGGTCTTTTTTTCATTTCTTTTCTCTTTTCTTTTCAACTTCTTGTTGTTGCAGGGATTGGGTGTAAATGCTATCTGCACAACATTAATATATTCCCCTTTCAAAAAAATATTCCTCAAAAATTTCTATGTTTTGCTTTCTTTTTCGCGAATACGCGCGGAGCGTATCATTCCATTGATAGAATGGGAGAACAAACAGTGGCAGGCCTGATGACGCGTACAATGATAGGCCCTTATGTTTTGCTTTCTCCAAACGGCAACCTTGACAGTCAACTATTGCGATGGGAAATGCTAGTCAGAGGGTTGAATCAAACACCCAAGTTGATCAAGTTTGAACAAGTTATCATGGAATCAAATTTAGTTACTATTGACAATAATAGAGAGTAACATTTTGATTTTTATAAATACTCAGAGAGATGCAATAGTGCAAACCATAAATAGAATGTTCGGCATTGAAAGGATGGTCGGCAAAATTTGGTGTACTGAACTAAGACGTCTCCTGGTCTTTAGTAGTCCAACCATTGTAACATCATTGGTACACAACTTGTAATCCACTATAGCTCGGTATTAGTAATTGCCTAAGTTAACCTAAATCAGGCAACATTCAAGCATGTGAAGTTTTGTACCCATTCAAGTGGGATTATTATAGAAAAATTCTCTGAGTAGATTTTATTTGATAACAGTCACCAGACGGATCTTCACGCGATACATCATACATGTGTGTAGATCTGGACCTAGCTTCTTTTACCATGTTTCTCATGCTTTTTCAATCCCTCAAAAAATAGTTTTATCAATGTCAAGATATTGAAATATATTGCCCGCCTCTCTTCGTCTGCTCGGACTTTTGGGGTAACTTGCCGGAGCATGAATTCAATATAATATCGGGGGTCAAGAGGTCTCGACTTCAAGCTCCACCAACGCAGTGTTAAAAAAAGGATTATGCGTTCTAGATCAATCCCACGTATAAGGGCTACAAAGTTCTAGATAAGAAGGGTATTGAAATATATTATCCGTCTCTCTCCGTCAGTTTTGGGCAACAGATTGGAGCATGAATTCAATACAAGTGATGCTCTGTTTAAATTGTCTTTTCGAAAAGGGACTCTTTATTACTTAAAAGATTTAAGCACTACACCCGACCTCCTTTAAATTGGTTTAAATTGGTTTTTCTTTTACCTCCTTGACTTAGCAATATTTTTCTCTTTTTCGAAAAGGAGCAATACCTCCAGCCTCAGCATAAGTATGATGCACACAACCATCTTTATTAATTATTCACAAGAACCTCACAAAATGAATACAAAAATCAACTCAGAGCCACCTTCTAGGCGAACAAAGGCGCTACATCTACAAGTATACATATGTGCCCCGTTCGCATAATAGACACAATCTAATTCAGTGGCCTTAAGACCATGTCTAGGCGTCCCATAACGTGCATCTCATGCGCATGCTCTAGGATCTGCCGCCGCCATCTTTCGACATCTCATCTTTAGGAGGAATCACTGCAAAGATCCTGTCAGTCTCATCTGTCGTCGACGTCATCACGACACCGAACAACGCCACCATCCTGCGCACGTCGATCAAACTGTGTCCAACACTGAGACTCCACTACTCCACACCGCCGAGAACCACTGTCTTCAATGTGGTCGATGTAACACCGCTCCACCTGTTGGCCTCTCCAGTGAACCACTACTCCAAGACGATGCCCCAGGAGGGAGAACGGCATCAAAGTCTTCGTCATCATCCGATCCAGGAGACCTAGATCTAGGGTTGCCCTCGAAACAGCAGCCACATGTAGGAAGAGGGGCATGCCATCTACAACTGCCGATGTACCCAAGCGATGTCCACCGCCACATAGCTATCACGACGTCGCCTTCAACAAAGACACGACGTCAAGAGCATCGTGGCCACCTTAGGGTATTCACCCGAGATACCGTGAGGTGAGAAAATGTGGGGCGGACCCGAATGACGTCTCCAGGAAGAAAAATGGCATCCGTGGGTGTCGTGTCCAATGTGGGAATTATCCCAATACGGATCCCCACCTCCCGCTCTGTCCCAACCCGGTAACCGGCTAGCATGGCCATGTCTGATAAGATGGAGTGCACGCAATATGGGTTGGAGGAAGGAGCAACTCGACGCCTTTGCCTGTGGGGCCAGCAGGCCGCAGCACCAACCCGCCGGTGAATTGTCGGCCACCCGGTCCGATCCCCGGCAGCCCACCCGCCCCATCGCGCCACCGGACAGGGAGGCCATCCCAGGGGCTGCCGCCCCTGATCTAGGCCCTTCCTCCCAAATCAGGAAGGGCTACGCCAGCCCTGCCGCGAAGGCCACTGCTGGGACGCTGGCCGACCGCCACACAGTTGTTGTCCATCTGGGCGCCTTGGTCCAGACCAGCGCCTCCACAATCCAGATCGGGATCAGGCCAACTCCATCGTGCGACCCTATCCTGTCTGCCCCGTCTGTTTGGGGTAAAAGGGGCAAACGAGACGGTCCAGCGCGCGGGCGCAAACGGACTTTTGTCCGCTTTGGTCCGCTTTCGACCCATCTCTTGGCCAAGTTTGCGCCGGTTTTGGGGTGAAACGGACAGCGCGCAGACGGGCGGGACGCGCGCGCTTGTCCTCCCCTGGCCCGCCTGTCGGTGGGAGAAACCAAAACCCTCCACGGCCATTTGGCGCCATTTCCCCCAAACCCTCCCACGTCCCTCCCGTCGCCCCCTCTCTCCCCCGTCCATGGCCGACGCCCCGCCGAGTTTCGGCGGCCTGGCCGTCGACCCGCCCGCAAAGGTGAAGAAGAAGGCGACCAAGGCGCCAAGGAAGCCGCGGTCGGAGTGCACACCGGAGGAGATCGCCAAGTTGGACACGGAATCGGCGAAGAGGGGGGAACGGAGAGCGGCCGTCAAGGTCAATGCCACCGCGGCCAAGTTCGCCGCCCAGTGCGAGGAGCTGGAGGCCGCGCGGTGCAAGGCCGCTGCCGCCGAAAAAGAGGAAATCATCAACAAAGCGCAAGCCATCCTCATGCTTGGCATGGGCCGTCCAGCCGGGTTCCCTGCAGCGGCCGTCGGCCCGGCGAGCAAAGGCTCGTCAGTCACCCGGCCTACGCACTGCCAGTCGCTGACGTCGCGCGCCGCACCCATGTCGCCTGGCTTTCCTCCGCCAAGGTACGACGGCCAGACCCGTTTCTCGGCGTCGCCGGACGTAGGCTTGTTCGCGCCGTCCACACCACGCCCCGCGGCCGTCATCGACCTCAACGTCACGCCTGGGTCCGGCAGCAGCGGGCGGCCGTCCGTTGAGATGCAAAGAAAGCAGGCACGGGCACCGTTCACGGGCACCATGCCGGCCCCCCGCGTCTTGTTTGACGAAATGCCAACACCAACGCCAACGGTGGACGACCACTACTACAACCAGTACATGTAGAACGTGATCTTCGAGGGTGGGCATGGCGATGGCTACGACCCCGAGGAGACCCAAAGTCAGGATGGCCGCGCCCAGTACGTGCCCGATGAAGAGGCCGACGACCGTGCTGACTACGACCATGGTGACTCGTGGCATGAAGACGATGACATCTATGTCGAAGGTGATGGTGATGAAGAAGAAGTCAATGAGGTTGATATTAGTGGCGAGCCATTGTTCATCGACGAGCTCACCCAAAGAGCGGAAGCACAAAAGAAGAGGAAGAGCATTCGCACGGGTTCATATACACAGGACGAGGATAAGTTGATTTGCCAATGTTGGATGGATATTAGCCAAGATCTGAGGACCGGTGCGCAACAAAGGGGCATTGTTTTTTGGACGAGAATCCACAAAACATTCCATGAAAGGAAGATGTTTGAGCCCTACCAAATTACAAGCAACCGTGGCATCGGCTCGATTCAAAAAAGATGGTTGTTCATCCAACAAGAGTGCAACAAGTATTGCGCCGCATTTGAGAGCGTTGAAGCACGGCCCGTGAGTGGTCTCGACGTTGGGGACATGGTATGCTCTCCTCTTTGTAGCCATTTCCTTGCTACGACCATGAGACTTCGGCCATGTATATGTTTGCATGTTCACTTGTTGTTGATCATGTGGCGTTGGCATTTCAATCTTTGGAGGCATTCAAGGCCCGGCACAATGACAAGCCATTCACTCTTACGCATTGTTGGACGATCATCAACAATTGCCCTAAGTTCAAGGACCAATACCGTGAACTACAAAGGAAGAGAGGCAAGAAGACGGCCAAGTTCGACGGAGGTGGAGATGGCGAGGCGTTGAAGAGGCCGAGGGGAAAGACCAACTCCAAGGTTGACGACATACGTGATGCCTCATCCATGGCCTTGCATGAGACTTTGCATGGCATGATGTCCCAAAAGGATGTGAGGGACGAGAAGAAGCGGCAAAGCAAGGAGGAGCAAATGAAGCAATACCTAGACCTTCAAAGACAGAAGCTTGAGATGGAGGAGGCGGCCAAGCGGAGGAAGATCGACATGGAGGAGGCGGCCCGGCAAAGGTAGTTCGACATGGAGGAGGCGGCCCGGCAAAGGCACCTCGACATCGAGGCCACCAATGCCGCCACCAAAGCGAAGGAGGTGGCCCTTGCGATCATGAGCGTGGACTTGTCGAAGATGAGCGACAACACGAGGGCCTGGTTCGAGGCCAGGCAGAAGGAGATGCTCGACGCCGAAGGACTGAACTAGGTCGTCCGATCGGCGTCGGCCGTTCTTTTTTGGAGGCTGGCATGGGTGCCGCCCGCCCGCTGGGCCGCTGGCAGTGTGCCGGCGAAAAAAACATTCATTTCTGGAGGCCGGCTGTGTTGCCGGCCGCTGGCTGTGTTGCCGACGAGGATAACTATTCATTTTGGAGGCTGGCTGTGTTGCCCGCCGCTGGCTCTGTTGCCGGCGTGATGAACCGGGACCGCTGGCCTGAACTAGGACTTGGCATTTGAAACGTTGATTTTAGTTTTTTAAGTGGACGTGGACAGGATGGGGCAAATGGATGCGGCCGCGCGCTGGGCGCACGGCCACCGCATCTCAGGAAAGGTCCGGACACGACCCCAAATCCCTATCCAAACGAACAGAAGGGATGCCTCGGGATCGCGCGGTGGAGTTGGCCTCACACCTTCTAGATGAGGCATCCCGCGCCACCCAAGGTCCCGAGAGGGGAGGCAGTACCTCCGTCGTTGCCCTTGGACACACAAGCTTTGCCCAGCGCCGACCACCGGCGGCGGCGGAGCAATATGAAATTTTAAGAACTGGTTTTGCACAGACACACACATGGTCTAAACTGACAGATTTCTAAATGTTTCTTCCATGTAATATTTACTTTGCCCATCAGAACCAGAAGGAAACTAGTGTCCGTGGGACATGGCGATGATGTGAAAAATCAATACATGGTGGATACCTAAACACAAATTAAGTTCATGAGCAAGGGACGGGTAGGCTGTAGGTAGAATAGAGTAGGCATGGGCCTGACTCTGACCTTCCTAACAGAAACCGCAAGATGCTGGATGCTGGACCAACCAATCACATGCATGCCGAGGTGAAAAAGAGCAAAGATGATTGGTGTTGGATGGCTAGGGTGACTGAAAAGCAAAGGGAAGATGAACACACCATGAATAGTGTCACAATGGTTCTGGATGGACGGAGCAGGCATAGATGTGCACTAGGTGCTCTCTTCTGATGGCTTTCTGCCAAAGATGTGATGTTGCTTGGAAAGTGGTGTCTTTTCTGGTAAAAGAGTAAAGATGACTGAATGAGGTGTCTTTGGTTGTCACTGACAAGGAAAAAAAGAGTGGCTGAATGGATGATCGAGGGCAATGTCTTGTGGACCATGATGCAACAGTTTGTTTTGGATGGATATGTATTGTATCTCTCAAAGATTCTAATCTGTGAAATGCTAGTCTGTTGCATTTCAACAAAGAAACATCCTAGTCTCTGTCATGTGGATTCTAGTTTCTGGGTGTGTAGATCTGTGCCTTAGAGCAACTCCAACCGATCGACCCAAACGGACGGCGCATTTGTCAGTTTTTTGTCCGTTTGGGTTGACCGCCCGCCCGGCGTCAGCCCAGTTTTTCATTTGGGTCGGCAGCGCGTCCAACGCGCCGACCCATTTCATAATCGCGCGCGCTCCAGCACGCAGGAAAGGTTCGCGTGCGGCGCGCTGGTTTTGGCGCGCCAGCACGCGGGAAAGGTTCGCGCGCTTGTTTTGGCGCGCCGCCGCGGCCGGCGCTCGCTATAAGAAGGCGTACTCGTCTCACCACCTCTCACTCTGTCTGCCGCGCACTTGTCTCGCCCCCTCTCACTAGCCTCGTCGCCTCTGCGCCACCATGTCGATGCGACGCCTGGGAGCTTTGGATTTTCGCGGAGTCCGCGAGCGCCGCTCCGGCGGCTTCTCCTCCGAGATCATGTTTGGCGAGAAACGCCTCTTCCTCAGCACCTTCGACACCGCATAGGAGGCGGCCCACGCGCACGACACGGCGGCGTGGCGCCTCCCGAGGCCTCGTCGGGAGATGAATTATCCCGACGTGTCGAGGCAGCGGGCGCAGGATCTCGCGCCTCTCCCGCGACTTTTCACCGACGAGGATCACCGTGTCCACCGGAGGCGTCAGCGTCGCCTCGCCATCGCCAAGAACGACGTTGAGGCCATGGTGATGTGGCGCGAATGCTTCCCGCAGGACATCGTCGACGAGCGCCTGTTCTACAAGCAAAGGAGAACGGAGAGGGAGGCGAGGAGGACGGAGCGAGCCGCCTATCGGGAGGACAAGCGTACGCGGAAGCTGACCGCTCAAATGAAACTGAAGTTGCGAGAAACGTCGGGATGGGACGACTTCGTGGCCGAGAATCAGGCTGACGCCTACATTCAGACGTCGGAGGAGGACATTACTGAGTCGGAGTCAGATAGCCACGAGTAGTTGATCTTTTTTTATCTGTGTACGTTTACAAATCTATGTATCTTTTTTGTATCGGAAAAATGGCCGGCGGCGTCGGCGACGAAGCAGGCAGGCGAGGGCGTGCTATTGGATGTGGAGAGGTCAATGTGCCACCGACCAGCGGGCCCGGGGAGGAGAGAGGGCGAGCGCGCGCGTCCGTCGTGTGTCCGCGTCGACGCAAATTCGGCTCAAAAATGGGCCGGGAATGGGTTGGCAGGCGGACGAAAGCGGACGCGCGTCCGTTTGGGTCGACGTGTTGGGCCGACTTTTCTGTCCGCGCCGACCCAAACGTACGCGGGCGAACGAAATGGTCACCCCGTTGAAGTTGCTCTTATTAAAGTCATACTGCTAGATGTAGCAAAGGTGGAAACTGAAAAAACATAAAAGAAAAATATGTTTGTACTTTAATAACAGTAGAAAGGATGCAAAGGAACTGAAAACTTGGGAACATGTATCGACGAGAATACCAGTAAAATGCCTAGGTGCTGTGTCATAAAATATTCAGTGTAAACTTGACTGACACACGAAATATATGCATTCTCAGCTGGTAGTAAACTGGACATACGAAGAAAAATAAATAAAACTACTCCCTCCGTTCACTTTTATTAATCATTTCAGACAACTTAAAATGAGCTATTTTATACATTGTCTGAAATGTCTTCAAGGTCTTATAAAAATGAACAGAGGAAGTATTTTATATTCGCACATAAAAAATAATCAAAATATGGGTGTTGTGTTCTTCAGTCCACTTTTGCTGGAAGATTTTCTCTTAGCTGTTTAAACTGTCTTCTGAAGAAGTTTGAAGGTGGTAGGTGCGATCGCGAGAGGTGCTAGAACGGGATATTTTATCACGTGGATACCTAATCTGAATCACCACCGTTTTCCAAGTTTATCATCTCCAACATTGGCAACTTAGTGGGAGCAAGCTAATCTGATCGTTCACAGGCGATTCGTTAAAGAGGGCAGAGTAGTGGGATCCAATCATTAATTGGTGATTGTTTTTTTGGCACTTCAAAATCTCAAGTCTCTGTGAACAAAAACTTCACTTTCAAGCAAGAGAGTCCCACTCATGGACTGTAGGACCAGTGCAGCCCTATGCTCAAATTATGTAAGACTTCGATTGTTGTTGTAGCTGTATTAGCAGTTGGCACATGCCATGGATAACCATGTTTAAGTTCTCCACTATACCACCAACAAAGTAGAGAAATGCACTCAATCATACTAGTATGTATCAACCAATAGAGGCCTGCAGGTATCTTAATATGTATAAAGGGCAGGGTGGATCCAATCATTGGTGGTTTTTGTTTCTTTGAGCACTTGAAATTGCTAAGTCCCAGTGAACAAATACTTCATTATGAAGCGAGAAAAAGGAAGCTCCACATATGGACCATTTTTTTAATGAAAACGCGGCTGCATCATAGCTATGAAAAACAAACCGCAAATTATTTCATCCTTACAACCAAAAGGATTGTGCGATAGGCAAAAAGGGCCTTACCCTCGTATGAGGGGGCGCCGTACGTGTTTATATGGCAGGGGCGCACCTCCCTGATGACAGCGCACCCATGTTGTTGAGATTACAAATTTGGAGGAGAAGAGGTAAGAGGGTTCGGTTACAGGAGATAGAGTCCTACCGAAGCTAACAACCTGAATATATATCCCATATGTCATGTTACAATGTGTGTGTTTAACATCCTCCCTTAATCTCAATTTCATCAAGTTGAGATTATGTTTGAAGTCTTCAAAACTCCGTGTGGGCAAAGTTTTGGTGAATCCATCTACAACCTGATCTCTAGAATGCACAAACCGAATGTCAAGTTGCTTGTTAGCAACCCTTTCCCTGACAAAGTGAAAATCTATCTCTATGTGTTTTGTCCTGACACGAAACACGGGATTAGCAGATAGATAGGTAGCACCAAGATTATCACACCACAAACATGGAGCTTGAGTGTTTTCCACACCAAGTTCCTTAAGAATGGATTGAACCCATATAATTTCTGATGTTGCATTTGCAATGCTTTGTACTCTGCCTCTGTACTGGATCTAGACACAGTTGCATGTTTTCTTGCACTCCATGATATCAAGTTGGCGCCAAAGAACACTGCAAATCCACCAGTGGAGCGCCTATCATCCAGGCTGCCTGCCCAATCAGAATCAGAAAAGGCACTAACCAAAGTAGATGGTGACTTCCTGAAATTAAGACCAATGCTCAAAGTATTTTTGACATATCTAACTATACGTTTGGCAGTAGTCCAGTGAACAGTGGTGGGTGCATGAAGAAACTGGCATACTTTGTTGACAACAAAAGAAATATCAAGTCTTGTGAAAGTCAAGTACTCTAATGCACCTACTAGACTCCTGTATTTAGTGATGTCCTCTTTACACAAAGGTGTACCTTCTGTAAAAGACAATTTCTCAGAACTTGATAATGGAGTAGGTAATGGTTTACAAACTTGCAAGCCAGCCTTTTTTATGAAGTCAGTGGCATATTTTTCTTGGGAGAGATGAAGTCCATCATCATGTTTCTTCACTTCAATCCCTAGTAATAGTGGAGATTTCCAAGATCCTTGAGAGCAAAATTTGTACTCAAATCCTTCAACAGTCCTGCTATTGCCTCATCAGATGAACTCGTAACAATAATATCATCAACATATATGAGAAAAAATATGGATGTATACAGTTTATTGTAAATGAACAATGAGGTGTCCGACTTGGAAGGAACAAAACCAAGTGTTTGCATCTTGTGATGGAGACGTGAGTACCATGCCCTTGGTGCTTGCTTCAGCCCATAAAGTGCTTTATCAAGTTTGCATACATAAGAGGGTGCACTTTTATTTTCAAACCCAGGAGGTTGTTTCATGTATACCTCCTCTTCCAGAACGCCATGAAGAAACACATTATGTACATCTAGCTGTCTGAGACTCCATCCCCTAGAAACAGTAATAGACAAAACAAGACGGATTGTTGGAGCATTAACAACGGGACTAAAGGTGTCCTCATAGTCTATACCACACCGTTGCTTGAAGCCCTTCGCAACAAGTCTGGCCTTGTAATGAATGATGGTTCCATCAGATTTTCTCTTAATTCTAAAAACCCATTTGCAATCAATAAGATGTTTACCTTGTTGTGGGGGGACTAGATGCCACGTGTTATTTTTCTCTAGTGCCAAGTATTTTTTCTTCATTGCCTTTTTCCATTTTTCATCACCAAGTGCCTCTTCAAGAGTGTTTGGTTCACCTGGTTCACCTGTAGAACCAACTAGGCCATATTTGGTTATGTGTTTGTAGTTAACAGGTTGTATCACACCTTGTTGTAGCCGTGTTCGTCGTTGTAATGGTGCAACAGGATCGATCGTCGCAGAAGATCCCGAGCCGCGCAAAGGAGTTCTGGGCGCAGCAGATCCTGAGGTAGATTCACCTCGCGCTGGCGTCGGATCCTTGATACATCTCCAACGTATCTACTTTTCCTAATGCTTTTCCTCTTGTTTTGAACTCTAATTTGCATGATTTGAATGAAACTAACCCGGGTCTGACGCAGTTTTCAGCAGAATTACCATGGTGTTGTTTTTGTGCAGAAAGTTCTCGGAATAGAACGAAACTTTGCGGAGATTTTTTATATAATAAAAGAAAAATACAGGAGCCAAGAACCACCGGAGGGGGGCACATGGGTGGGCACGATCCACCAGGGCGCGCCCCCCTCCTGGCGCGCCCAGGTGGGTTGTCCCCACCTGGTGGCCCCGCAGACGTCAACCCTGATACTATATATTCACATTTGCCAAGAAAAAAATCAGAGAGAAATAATTATCGTGATCTACGAGACGGAGCAGCCACTACCTCCTGTTCTTCCTCGGGAGGCCAGATCGGGAGTCCGTTTGGGGCTCCGGAGAGGGGGATCTTCGTCCTTCGTCATCACCAACCCTTCTCCGGCATCAATTCCATGATGCTCCCCACCGAGAGTGAGTAATTCCTTCGTAGGCTCGCTCGTCGGTGAGGAGTTGGATGAGATTCATCATGTAATCTAGTTATTTTTGTTAGGGCCGATCCCTAGTATCCACTATGTTCTGAGATTGATGTTGCTGTGACTTTGCCATGCTTAATTCTTGTCACTTTGGGCTCGGGTGCCATGATTTCATATCTGAACCGTTTATGATATTATCATTATATTCATGTTTTAGATCTGATCTTGCAAGTTATAGTCACCTACTACGTGTTATGACCCGGCAACCCCAGAGTGACCATAACCGGAACCACTCCCGGTGATGACCGTAGTTTGAGGAGTTCATGTATTCACCGTGTGTTAATGCTTTGTTCCGGTTCTCTATTAAAAGGAGGCCTTAATATCCCTTAGTTTCCAATATGGACCCCGCTGCCACGGGAGGGTAGGACAAAAGATGTAATGCAAGTTCTTTACATAAGCACGTAAGACTATTTACGGAATACATGCCTACATTATATTGATGAACTGGAGCTAGTGCCGTATCACCCTAGGTTATGACTGTCACATGATGAATATCATCCAACAAATCGCCGATCTAATGCCTACAAATTTATCCTATATTGTTCTTGCTAAGTTACTACTGCTACCGTTACTGCTGCACTTGTTACAAAACTACTGTGATCACTGTTACCGTTACTATTGCTGCTACCACTACTATCAAAATTATCATATTACTATGCTACTGATCACTTTGCTACAGATAATTAATCTCCAGGTGTGGTTGAATTGACAACTCAGCTGCTAATACTTACAAATATTCTTTGGCTCCCCTTGTGTCGAATCTACAAATTTGGGTTCAATACTCTACCCTCGAAAACTGTTGCGATCCCCTATACTTGTGGGTTATCAAGACCTTTTTCTGGCGCCGTTGCCGGGGAAGCATAGCTATATTTTTTGAGTCACTTGGGATTATTATCAATCTATCATTATGAAGAATCTGAAGGATGCTAAGACTAAGATTCCTCCCTCTAAGACGAGGGGAGGTAAGGAACTGCCATCCAGTTCTGCTTTAGATTCACCTTCTATTATAAGTAAACTTGCAACACCACAACATGCTATTACTCCTGATATATCGCAAGTTATTGATGATTCTACTTCTGCTATGAATGATACTTATGATGATGCTAGTACCTTGCATGATGATGATGTGCCACTTGGTGACTTTCTTGATGAATAAATTACTAGAGTAATACAACATGATGTTGTTGAATCTGATGATGAGTTTGGAACTGAAAATTTTGAAACACCTGCTAGAACTAGCCTTCTTAGATATGAATTGCCTAAGGTACCCGAAGGCTATGTTATGAGTGAGGAAACAACTAGAGATATTCTTGCTTGTAGCGATAGAGATGATCTAGAAAAATTATTATGCAAGTATAAAGAAAAGTCTCTGAATGCTAGAATGAAATATGATCCTAAGTTTGCTACCTCACCTATCTTTATTGATGATAAGGATTATGAATTCTCTGTCGACCCAGAGTTAATCACTTTGGTTGAATCTGATCGTTTCCATGGTTATGAAACTAAAACTGTTGTGGCACATCTCACTAAGCTAAATGACATAGCCACCCTTTTTATTCATGATGAGAAAACCCGTTACTACTATATTCTCAAATTATTTCCGTTCTCATTAAAGGGTGATGCTAAAGCTTGGTACAATACTCTTACTCCTGGTTGTGTGCGTAGTCCCCAGGATATGATTAATTACTTCTCTGAAAAATATTTTCCTGCTCATAAGAAACAAGCTACCTTACAGGAAATATTTAACTTTGTGCAAATAAAATAAAAAAGTCTCCCACAAGCTTGGGGGAGGCTTTGCCAGTAACTTAATGCTTTGCCTGATCAGCCGCTTAATAAAAATGAAATACTCGATATCTTCTATAATGGACTAACCGGTGCTTCTAGGGACTTCCTAGATAGTTGTGTTGGTTGTGTTTTCAGGGAACGAACTATTGGACAAGCTGAAGAACTATTGAATAACATATTGAAAAATTATGATGATTGGACTCTTCCTGAACCACTGCCTAAGCCTACTTCGAAGAAGAGGGGTATATTATATCTCAGTCCTGAAGATATGCAAGAGGCAAAGAAATCCATTAAGGAAAAAGGTATTAAAGCGAGGGATGTTAAGAATTTACCTCCTATTAAAGAAATACATGGGCTAAATACACCACCAATGCCTAAGGTGGTAGAGGTAAATTCTCTAATGAAATTCAATGACAATGATAATCCTCACAATATGCACCCTAGTCAATGCCTTCATGAGTTTGAAAACTTCATTAGGAAACAAGATCACTTCAATGCAAATGTTATGAAACAATTGAAGTACAATTCTGGTATGATTGCTCGCTTGAGTGACTTGTTATTTAGAATTTCAAATGATGTTAGAGGTGTAGGAAAACAAGCGTCTATGATACAAACCCAGCTAGAACAAGTTGCTAAATCACAAAGAGAATTACTTGATGAAATGAATAGCAACATACACGACTTTCATGTTAGAGTTGCAACTAGAGGAGGAAAAATGACTCAGGAACCACTTTATCCTGAAGGACACCCAATAAGAATTGAACACGGTTCACAAAGAAACAACACCACTACACCTAGTCCCTCTAAAAATAAAAATAAAAAGAAAACCGATAGGACTTTGCATGATACTAGTGAACCTGAAATAGAAAAACCTCCTGACAATGATAATGATGTTTCTATCTCTGATGCCGAAACTCAATGTGTTAATGAACATCCAGCTAATGATAATGAAAAATACAATACTGATGTTCATGAAGACACTCAATTAAATAATGAAAGAGAACCAGATAATGATGTTGAGATAGAACCACCAATTGATCTTGATAACCCACAAACTAAGAATAAAAGATATGATAAACAAGACTTTGTTGCTAGGAAACACGGTAAAGAAAGAGAACCGTGGGTTCAAAAACCTATACCCTTTCCACCCAAGTCAACTAAAAAGAAAGATGATGAAGAATTTGAACGCTTTGCTGAAATGACGAGGCCAGCCTTTTTGCGTAATCGCTTGACTGATATCTTTAAAATGCCTCCTTATGCAAAGTACATGAAAGACATCATCACCAATAAGATAAAAATACCAGAAGCTGAAATCTCCAGCATGCTTGCTAATTATACTTTTAAGCATGGAGTACCTAAAAAACTTGGAGATCAAGGAATACCAACTATACCTTGCTCCATCAAAAGGAATTATGTGAAAACTGCTTTATGTGATTTAGGAGCTTGTTGGGGATATAAGTATTTGATATGACTCGCCCAGGAGGGGCCGGGTTACCCAACGGCAGTTTATGGGCCAAGCCCAGAAAGCATATTAAAGATAGCGGTTCATATAAGGGCCCAAGGCCCGAGGCGGCTTAAAGCCAGTGAGTATCAACCGCCATATATGTGACTTGTATTGTAAGGCATGTAACAAGAGTCGCCAGGCCAGACACGATTGTATGAGCCGGCCGGACTCCGTAGGCCGCAGGGCGTCAACCCATATATTTAAGGGGCCGACCCGACAGCGGCTTAGGGCAAGAAACAACAGATCGAGAGCTAGGGAAGCGCATCCGCTCCCTAGCAATCGACACCCAGCAATTCCACCTCAAACTGGATTAGGTTTTACCCTCACCGCAAGGGGCCGAACCAGTATAAACTCTCCATGTCTTTTGTCCCGATTAACCCCTTTAAGCTAACCACATCGCTATGGCTCCGTGATACGTCCAAAACGTATCTATAATTTCTGCTTGCTCCATGCCTCTTTTGGGTGATATTGCTATGATATTTATACACTTCCATACACTTTTGATCATATTTGGACTAACCTATTAACTTAGTGCACCCCAGTGCCAGTTCCTGTTTTCGGCTGTTTTTGTATTTCAGGTTTTCACGTTACGAGAACTACCGGGAAAAATCCAGAAAGACTATATAAAAAATCAGCGTTCCAGAACCTACCGTGCGCCCGAAGGACAGCCGGGGGGGGGGGCACCAGGGCTCCAGGCGCCCTGGCGGCGCGCCCCCCTCCTGGGCCGTGCCGGGGGGGCGCCTGGGCCCCCCGGGGCTCCTCCGATGCCCCCCCTTTGGCATATATTTAAAGCGTCTCCCGAAACCCTCGAAACAGGAACTCTTTTCGCGATCCCATCTCTGTTCCGCCGCCGCCGCCGCTTCCAAGATCGGGAGCACCAGGAGAACTCTTCCCGGCACCCTGCCGGAGGGGAGGATCACCACCGGGAGCTTCTCCACCACCATGGACGCCTCCCGGATGAGTTGTGAGTAGTCTCCCTTGGACCATGAGTCCATGACCAGTAGCTATGTGATGTTCTCCTCCCGTTCTTGTGCTTCACTAATTAGTCCTCGTGAGCTGCCCTACATGATCGAGGCACATATGTAATCCTTATGCTGTTGCTATGATGAGTTTGCTGGGATCCGATGGATTATGAGATTATGTTCAGATTGTGTTTGAGTAATATATTTGATCTACCTCTTTTATATTTATGTTCGTAAGTAATTCTTGCATGTTCTCCGTTGTTATTTATTGCTTTGGCCAAGTAGTAGGTAGTGACTCCAAGAGGGAACGTTATGCTTGATTGTGGGTTCATGCCCCTCGATGACTAGCTTGAGTGACAGAAACATGAGTCTAGGGGATGTGTTGTTGCCACAAGGGGGAAAACAACGGTGCTTGTGCCCGCGGGTGAAAGGATTGTTTACTTTACGCAAAGTTCTTTTAATGCAGTTGTCTGTTGCTTTGAGTTTACACTATGGGTGGGGCTCGCAACTTAATACCAGCGAGATGTTCTGGATAGATATCTCAAGGTGGATGATTAGTAGTATATATTGATGGATTTTGGTCTACTTACTTTGGCGTACTGCCCATGCTTTGAACCTCAACCTTTCTTGCAATGTAGTCAGCATTGGTTTGCGCACATGGTCATGTCAATTGCCCAGGTGTAATTCGTTTACCTCACATAGCTGTTTTATCGTCTTTTGGGAGAGAGACATCACTAGTGAACATCATGAGACTCCGGTCCATATTACCATCATTGATCACATCCGCTATTTACTTTTGCGCTATTTACTTACTATTGCAATTATACCTATCACTATTATCACTTGTGTTTGATCCTTTGTAAACTACAAGGCCGGAGGGATTGACAACCTCTCTGTACTCGTTGGGAGCAAAGTTATTTGTATCTGTGTGCAGGTCCACGTTGATTGCTAATATCCGGCGCCGTTAGCAGTTGACACCTTCTTGTTGAAACTGGGAGTCTCTGGGAAATCGATCCTTGGTATTACCAAGGGAAAACTTCTGCTACACTGCATCTCAAACCTTCCACTTGGGGTAACCAACGAGGGGTGAGAAGCCACCTAGCAAAGTAATTTCTGGCGCTGTTGCCGGGGACTCCACTCTTCAGGATAGGGGAGTTGCACGCTATCTTTTACCTTTGCTTTTAGTCTTGTTAGTTTACTTTTCAGTTTTGCTTTAGTGTCTTTTATCAAAAATCACAAAAAAGAATTATTTACCTTTCTGTTAGTAGTCCTTCTGTTTAGCCAAACATGTCAGGATTAGGTGCTTTGATGGAATCAGAAGTTCTAGATTTCCATCAAAGGGATGGGGAAAATATGAAGAAGGCATGGGACAGAATTTCTGATGCACATAGGAGAATTATGCCTTGGATACCTATAAAAATTGTGCTTAGAAATTTTTACCATGGTCTTTTTAAATGGTGTAAACACTCTCTTGACATTATAGCTGAGGGAGATTTCCTAGAATGTGATGAAGCTAGAGCTCTTGAAATTATACATGGTCTATCTAGTTACTTTGTTTATGATCATAATTTTGATACTATCATAGATAGACTTGTGACTATTGAAAAGAGAATGGATGCTCTAGACTTAATGAAAGTAGAGAAACCCAAACCCAATAAGAGAGATATTTTGGAAATAGATAATGATTGGGAGCCTCTTGTTAGGATTGGTATCTCTAATCAAGACTTCCTTTCTTATTGTGATATTGGATCTATGGTTTCTACTATGCCAAAAATTGTTCATGATTCTTTAAAATTTAACATGGATAGATTATCATCTCATCATGAACACACTAATGGAGATATTTCTGAAATCCAGGGAGGAATAAAAGATGTACCAGTTAAATTCCTTAAAAGGATTGCAATGATTGATTTCTTCATCATGGAGCCAAACCAAGGAAATATAGTGCTTGGAAGGGACTTCCTCCGAGCAGTTAAAGGCTTCATCGATATAGGTAAGGGACAAATCCGCTTACGCGGGAAGGCAAAATGTGTGTACCCCTTTCCTAGAAGGAACAAGAGTGAACTTGTTGAGAAACCATTTGAAGCAATCTATAGCTCTGATTATTATGATGGTTACTGATTCCTCTTTGCATTATGCCTAGCTTAAAGGCATAAAAGAAAGCGCTTTTGGGAGGCAGCCCAATGAATAAATTTATTTTGCTTTTGTTGTGTCTTGATGTTGTTTACTACTGTAGCATCATCATTGTATCTTTGCTTTTCATATTTGTGCCAAGTATAGCCTCTGATTGCTAGAAAGTTCAAAAGTTGTGAGGTGCTGTCCAGGAAACAGATTCTGTCCTTGGATAGAAAAATTAGTATAAAATCACCAGTTCATCTTTTTGGTCTGAATTTTTTTGACAGCGTTCTCTATATAATTTTCTTTCGTGCGTCTGTTCTGAGTTTTTTGATTTGAGTTGCAGAAGTGCCCCGAACAAATCAATTACTACCTGCTGTTCTGTTTTTCACAGATTCTGTCCTGTTTTGCTTTTCCTTCATTTTGCAAACCAAGAGCTTGCTTTTTCTTTGCAAAAACCTTTTGGCAATCTTGAGAAACAGTAGACCTTAAAGAATATCTTTATTTCCAGCAAGGTATAATTATTTTATTATGGGTACTAACCTCGCTAATCAGATTATGATGAGTTATGTATGAAGGGAGTTTTCAAGTGTGCGAGGGAAGATGATAAAAGAGATTCAGGAGTGTCAAGCGCTCAAGCTTGGGGATGCCCCCGTGCACCCCCAAGAAATATTCAAGGAGACTCAAGCGTCTAAGCTTGGGGATGCCCCTGTGCATCCCCTTCTCCATCAACATTATCAGTTCGTCTTTCGTTCCACTATATTTTAATCACTTCATGTGTTATGTGCTATGCTTGGAGCGTCTTGCTTTTAGTTTCCTTTTTAGTTTTTCATAACGAGTCGGAACTCAGCGTTCTTTATGTGGGAGAGAAACACGCTCCACTTCTACCTAGAACATAACATAGAATTTTCATGACTATCTTTGCTGTGTGTGTTCTTTGTCTTTTAATAGCTACTATCATGCTCTGCTCTTAGTATTCATGCTTATCTTTTTAAAGAGCTTGTGTTTAGTTGGTTGCTTGAACTCTCTTTAATTATCATGCTTATCTTATTAAGAGATTTTGCTTCCGTTGCATTGGTTAATATGTCTATGATAAAGATGCTACGTGCATAATGGCGCTTAGTAGTTCAGGTTTTCTTATGGTTAGTCTCAAATAGCTGGGGGATTCCCAAGGTGTTATTGGAGTACCAACATGATTTGTTTGCCAATGATGTGGTATGGTTTAGTAATATCTTCCCTCAAGAATTTATTTTGATTGACTTGGCTATGCTCACGCATATTTAAGACTGTAAAGAAAGTCTGTCAAGCCTTGATGATCTTTTATTTCCGAGTAGCGATATAACTTCCATGCCTGATTCAATGTTGCTTTGTCGCTCTGCATGATTATGACCGTCATTGCTCTCTGAGTTGGTCGCTCCCAGTCTTTTGATAACCTCCACATGTACTAAGCGGACTGACTGCTTGTGCATCCACATCCTTTTAAACTAGTTATGCCATATGAGTCCACCATACCTACCTATATGTGGTATTTCACCGCCACTCCAAGTAAATTTACATGTGCTACCTTTAAAACCTTCAGTTGCAATATATAGCTCATGGGAAAGTAGCTTAAAAACTATTGTGGTAGAGAATATGTTGCTTATGTATCTTATTTTCTTATAAGTTGCTTGCTGAGCGGTAACCATGTTTCTGGGGCGCCATCAACTGTTACACTTTTGTTGAATATCATGTGAGTTGCTATGCATGCTCGTCTTGTCTAAAGTAAGGGTGGTTTGCCATGAGTTGAATGGTTTGAGTATGCATATTGTTAGAGAAGAACATTGGGCCGCCAACCAAAGCCATGTATCATGGTGGAAGTTTTAGCTTGGACACTAATCCTCAATCTCTTATGAGAATATGCTTAAGAATTTAAGAGGAGTCCATTATCTATTTTCTATGTTGTCCCGGTATGGATGTCCTCAAGTTGAGATCTATCAAAAACGAGAAATCAAATGCGATCTATCTCCTTGGTCCTTTGTACAGGTGATATAGAGGTACCCCCTTTGTGACACTTGGTTGAAACATATGTAATGCAATGACAATCCATGGAAATCCGAGCTAATTAGGACAAGGTGCGAGCACTATTGGTATTCGATGCATGAGGCTTGCAACTTATAGGATGTCTTATGCATAGCACATATGAAGTACTACTACCGTTGACAAAATTGTTTCTATGTTTTCAAAATAAAAAGCTCTAGCACATGAGTAATCCCTGCTTCCCTCTGTGAAGGGCCATTCTTTTACTTTTATGTTGAGTCTCCACCTTCTTTTAAAAGCACCAACTACTGAGAGCATGATTGTCATTCTAAGTGTAATGTGCATTGTCCCAAAGTAGCATTGTCTTTTGCATGATTGTGATATCGTTTATTTTGAAATCATTGTATCTAGTCATCACTTAAACCTTGAAGGTGCCCCTGCATTTATGTTTTGCTTCACTAAAGGGGGCAAGCTAGATATCACTTTATCATATTTGCACATCATATTCATTGCAAATCTTTTTGATGTTTCAGTATCATATTGTAAAACTTTCAGTTCTTTGTGATTTTCTCATGAGGTAACTTAATTACTATAGATTCATTGTCTCAGTAAGCTTTTGTCATATGACTATGAAAAAGTCCTATATGGTTAATAGCATGTCACCACAGAAATTATTCTTGTTATCATTTACCTACTCGAGGACGAGCAGGAATTAAGCTTGGGGATGTTGATACGTCCAAAACGTATCTATAATTTCTGCTTGCTCCATGCCTCTTTTGGGTGATATTGCTATGATATTTATACACTTCCATACACTTTTGATCATATTTGGACTAACCTATTAACTCAGTGCACCCCAGTGCCAGTTCCTGTTTTTGGCTGTTTTTGTATTTCAGGTTTTCACGTTACGAGAACTGCCAGGAAAAATCCAGAAAAATTATATAAAAAATCAGCGTTCCAGAACCTACCGTGCGCCCGAAGGACAGCCGGGGGGGGGGGCACCAGGGCTCCAGGCGCCCTGGCGGCGCGCCCCCCTGGGCCGCGCCGGAGGGGCGCCTGGGCCCCCCAGGCTCCTCCGATGCCCCCCTTTGGCATATATTTAAAGCGTCTCCCGAAACCCTCGAAACAGGAACTCTTTTCGCGATCCCATCTGTGTTCCGCCGCCGCCGCCGCTTCCAAGATCGGGAGCACCAGGAGAACTCTTCCCGGCACCCTGCCGGTGGGGAGGATCACCACCGGGAGCTTCTCCACCACCATGGACGCCTCCCGGATGAGTTGTGAGTAGTCTCCCTTGGACCATGAGTCCATGACCAGTAGCTATTTGATGTTCTCCTCCCGTTCTTGTGCTTCACTAATTAGTCCTCGTGAGCTGCCCTACATGATCGAGGCACATATGTAATCCTTATGCTGTTGCTATGATGAGTTTGCTGGGATCCGATGGATTATGAGATTATGTTCAGATTGTGTTTGAGTAATATATTTGATCTACCTCTTTTATATTTATGTTCATAAGTAATTCTTGCATGTTCTCCGTTGTTATTTATTGCTTTGGCCAAGTAGTAGGTAGTGACTCCAAGAGGGAACGTTATGCTTGATTGTGGGTTCATGCCCCTCGATGACTAGCTTGAGTGATAGAAACATGAGTCTAGGGGATGTGTTGTTGCCACAAGGGGGAAAACAACGGTGCTTGTGCCCGCGGGTGCAAGGATTGTTTACTTTACGCAAAGTTCTTTTAATGCAGTTGTCTGTTGATTTGAGTTTACACTATGGGTGGGGCTCGCAACTTAATACCAGCGAGATGTTCTGGATAGATATCTCAAGGTGGATGATTAGTAGTAGATATTGATGGATTTCGGTCTACTTACTTTGGCGTACCGCCCATGCTTTGAACCTCAACCTTTCTTGCAATGTAGTCAGCATTGGTTTGCGCACATGGTCCTGTCAATTGCCCAGCTGTAATTCGTTTACCTCACATAGTTGTTTTATCGTCTTTTGGGAGAGAGACATCACTAGTGAACATCATGAGACTCCGGTCCATATTACCATCATTGATCACATCCGCTATTTACTTTTCCGCTATTTACTTACTATTGCAATTATACCTATCACTATTATCACTTGCGTTTGATCCTTTGTAAACTACAAGGCCGGAGGGATTGACAACCTCTCTGTACTCGTTGGGAGCAAAGTTATTTGTATCTGTGTGCAGGTCCACGTTGATTGCTAATATCCGGCGCCGTTAGCAGTTGACACCTTCTTGTTGAAACTGCGAGTCTCTGGGAAATCGATCCTTGGTATTACCAAGGGAAAACTTCTGCTACACTGCATCTCAAACCTTCCACCTAGGGTAACCAACGAGGGGTGAGAAGCCACCTAGCACTCCTCAATCAAGTCCTTCCCTTAGGACATCTTCCATGACAACTCCACGACAGTTGGCTCCCACTGATAACCCACAAGTATAGGGGATCGCAACAGTTTTCGAGGGTAAAGTATTCAACCCAAATTTGTTGATTCGACACAAGGGGAGCCAAAGAATACTCTTAAGTATTAGCAGTTGAGTTGTCAATTCAACTACACCTGGAAACTTAGTATCTGCAGCAAGATAGTGTAGTAGCAAAGTAATATGATAGTGGCGGTAGCGGCAATAAAAGTAACGATAGTGTTTTTGTAGTTTTTGTGATAGTAGCAGCGGAAAAGTAAATAAGCAACAAGCAATATAGGAAAAGGTCGTAGGCATTGGATTGTGATGGGAAATTATGTCGGATGCAATTCATCATGTAGAAGTTATAACCTAGGGTGACACTGAACTAACTCCAGTTCATCAATGCAATGTAGGCATGTATTCCAAATATAGTCATACGTGCTTATGGAAAAGAACTTGCATGACATCTTTTGTCCTACCCTCTCGTGGTAGCGGGGTCCTATTGGAAACTAAGGGATATTAAGGCCTCCTTTTAATAGAGTACCGGACCAAAGCATTAACACATAGTGAATACATGAACTCCTCAAACTATGGTCATCACCGGGAGTGGTCCCGATTATTGTCACTCCGGGGTTGCCGGATCATAACACATAGTAGGTGACTATAGACTTGCAAGATAGGATCAAGAACACACATATATTCATGAAAACATAATAGGTCCAAATCTGAAATCATGGCACTCGGTCCCTAGTGACAAGCATTAAGCATAGCAAAGTCATAGAAACATCAATCTCAGAACATAGTGGATACTAGGGATCAAACCCTAACAAAACTAGCTCGATTACATGATAGATCCCATCCAACCCATCACTGTCCAGCAAGCCTACGATGGAATTACTCACGCACAGCGGTGAGCATAATGGAATTGGTGATGAAGGAAGATTGATGATGACGATGGCGATGATCTCCACTCTCCGGAGCCCCGAACGGACTCTAGATCAGCCTTACCGAGAGATATTAGGGCTTGGCGACGGCTCCGTCTCGTGAAACGCGATAATTCTTTCTCTCTGATTTTTTTCTCCCCGAAAGTGAATATATAGGATCTAGGGATACGTCAGTGGAGCACCAGGGGGCCCACGAGGCAGGGGGTGCTCCCCCACCCTCGTGGACAGGGTGTGGGCCCCCTGGTATGGATCTTCTTGCTGATATTTTTTATATTTTCCAGAATAAATCTCCGTGGAGTTTCAGGTCATTCCGAGAACTTTTTATTTCTGCACAAAAACAACACCATGGCAATTCTGCTAAAAACAGTGTCAGTCTGGGTTAGTTCCATTCAAATCATGCAAGTTAGAATCCATAACAAGGGCAAATGGGTTTGGAAAAGTAGATACGTTGGAGACGTATCAACTCCCCCAAGCTTAAACCTTTGCTTGTCCTCAAGCAATTCAGTTGATAAACTGAAAGTGATAAAGAAAAACTTTGACAAACTCTGTTTGCTCTTGTTGTTGTAAATATGTAAGCCATCATTCAGGTTCTCAAAAAGATCATGAACTAATCACATTCATAATAACTTTCAGGTCTCAAGACTACTCACATCAATGGCATAATCAACTAGCGAGCAATAATAATAAACCTCGGATGACAACACTTTCTCAAAACAATCATGATATGATACAACAAGATGGTATCTCGCTAGCCCTTTCTGAGACTGCAAAACATAAATGCAGAGCACCTTTAAAGATCAAGGACTGACTAGACATTGTAATTCATGGTAAAAGAGATCCAGTCATGATCATACTCAATGCAAATTAATAGTAATACATGCAACGACATAGGTGCTCTCCTACTGGTTCTCTTTGATAAGAGGATGATGAATCTGCATAAAAGTAAATAGATAGGCCCTTCGCAGAGGGAAGCAAGGATTTGTAGAGGTGCCAGAGCTCGATTTTTAAATAGAGATGAATAACATTTTGAGCGGTATACTTTCATTGTCAACATAACAACCAAGAATCTCGATATCTCCCATGCTACGCACATTATAGACGATTCCCAAACAGAATGGTAAAGTTTATACTCCCCAACCACCAACAAGCATACTCCACGGCTAGCCCAAAACAACGGGTATCGTCCAAACCAGCAACAGCCCCGGGGGAGTTTTGTTTAATTATTATGATTTTGAGCATGGGACTGGGCATCCCGGGTACCAGCCATTTTCTCATGAATGACGAGCGGAGTCCACTCATCGTGAGAATAACCCACCTAGCATGGAAGATATAGACATCCCTAGTTAATACATGAGCTGTTCGAGCATACAAAACAGAATTTCATTTGAAGGTTTAGAGTTTGGCACATACAAATTTACTTGGAACGGCAGGTAAATACCGCATATAGGAAGGTATGGTGGACTCATATGGAATAACTTTGGGGTTTATTGAAGTGGATGCACAAGCAGTATTCCTGCTTAATACAGGTGAAGGCTAGAAAGGGACTGGGAAGCGACCAGCTAGAGAGCAACAACGGTCATGAACATGCATTAAAATTAATCAACAATGAATGCAAGCATGAGTAGGATATAAATCACCATGAACATAAATATCGTGGAGGCTATGTTGATTTGTTTCAACTACATGCGTGAACATGTGCCAAGTCAGACCACTTGAATCGTTCAAAGGGGGATACCACCCATCATACCACATCACAACCATTTTAATATCATGTTGGCACGCAAGATAGACCATTATAAACTGTCAGCTAATTAAGCATGGCATAAGCAACTATGATCTCTAATTGTCATTGCAAGCAGGTTTCATTCATAACAAGCTGAATCAGGAACGATGAGCTATCATATTTACAAAAACAAGAGAGGTCGAGTTCATACCAGCTTTTCTCATCTCAATTAGTTCATCATATATCATCCTTATTGCCTCTCACTCGCATGACCGAACGGTGTGGATAATAATAATAGTGCGCGTGCATTGGACTAAGCTGGAATCTGTAGACATTTAATACAAGAGAGAAGACAAGGTAATATGGCTCAAGGTTAAATCAACAACAAAGCATATGAGAGCCACTAAGCATTTTCAATCATGGTCTTCTACTCTTAACCCCCAAAGAAAAGAAAAGAAACTATTTACACGGGAAAGCTCCCAACAAGCAAAAGAAGAATGGGAAATCTTTTTGGGTTTTCATTTTTAACTACCACTACAAGCAAAGAAAGCAAACTAGCTAGAAGCTACAACTAATATTTTTTGTTTTTCTGGGTTTTTCTAGCACACAAAAAAAAACTAAGAAAAAGAAATTGAAACTAAGCATGGATGGTACAGTGAAAGAGTGTGAGCACCGACAACTAGAATAAGTGTGTGAACATGAATGTAAAGTCGGTGAGAAACACGTACTCCCCCAAGCTTAGGCTTTTAGCCTAAGTTGGTCTATGGCCACGGATCAAAGCTACTCCCTCCAGTGTACTGAGATGTATCCTCTGGGTGCCACTGGTTGGCGAGCTCATCCAGCTCCCACCCATAAATAGACTGACGGTAAGGATCAAGTGGTGGCTCTGGCTCAGGCTCTGAAGCTTGTGACTGGCCTTGGTACTTGTAGAAGGCATCTGATGTGATGAGGTATACGCCTGTAGACAGATCAAACAAAGATGGTGCAAGCAAGGTAACAATTTCACAGTATATTTCATCAAACCTTAATTTATAACTAAGTTGCATATTCTTATCTTTAATAATGAAGTCATGAGCTAGCATGCTCTTGTAGTCTAGATAAACAGGGGCAAGCAATTTTTCTTCCTTCTCATAATGCCTAATGGGTATTCTAAAATGTTCAGCAAGGCGAGAAGCAAAGATGCCTCCAAAGATGGGCCCCTTTGAGCGGTTCAGACTCAGTCGTTTATCAATGACGGCACCCAAGCTAAAAGTTGTGTCTTGAAACAAAGCATGGCATAAAATGACAATATCAGGGGCACTAAGGTTCCCGCTATTCCCGCAACCAATTAAACATCTACTAGCAAATACAGCAAAGTAGCGCAGAACAGGGAAGTGTATACTAGTGATTCTTGCCCCTGAAACTTGTCTAGTTTCCCCTACAGCTATCATGTCAATAAACCCTTCAACGTCTTCACGATGTGGTTCATCAAGTCTACCTCCAAAGGGTACTTTGCATAATTCACAAAAATCTAAGACTGATATCTCCTTAATCACATCATATAAACGAAACTCCACTGTAGGAGGTGTTTTCTTAGCATGAAAATGAAAACTTTGCGTGAAAATATTGGTGAGTAAGAGATACTGTTCTTTCTGGTCGTGGAGGAAGTCGGTGAGGCCTCATTATTTGCCAACCAATAAAAGTCTTCGTAAATCCCAGCGGACATCATGAAATCATTACAAGGCCATCCGCACGGTTGAACTTCCGCCATGCGAGGAAGATTATACTTGGGCTTCTTATTTTCCTCTTTCTTCTTCTCCTCTGGGCTCTTGCTGGAGGAGCCCCTCAACAATCTTTTTATCATTTTCCTTTTCTAAAAATTTCTGGAAAAAAATTAGTAACTCACAATAAAAGTTAACCAAACTCAACAAGATTGATAGCAACAACTCCTATACGTGCCTAGAGACTATATCATGCATTAGAACTACTTGGGACCAAGAAAATTTGACATGCAAGCTCAAGAACAAGGTCACCACAGCAGTATAAATTTGCAATAAATAAAACACTAGAACAAAAACTAATTGGACCAATGGAGGAGTCACATACCAAGGAACAATCTCCCCAAACAGTTTGGTGAATGGTGCTTTAAGCAAGGAGATAAAAAATGGCAGCAAGATGAGCTAGAACTCGTGCTTGAGCTGGTTGGTGATTTTTTGGGAGGAAGAAGAAGAGCATGGGTGCAGGAATAAGTGGAGGGGGGCCACGTGGGGCCCACGAGGCAGGGGCGCGCGCCATGGACCCTCGTGGCCAGGTGCTGGCTCCCCTCGATGTGTGTTCTGTGCCATATTTTCTCAAATATTCTAGAAAAAATCATATTTCATTTTCATGGCATTTGGAGAAATTTTATTTTTAGGGATATTTTTTTATTGCACGGATAAGTTTGGAAACAGACAGAAAATACTATTTTTCTTTATTTATCCTAATTAACAGGAAGTAAAAAGAGGGTATAGAAGGTTGTGCTATCTAGATTCACCTATCCCATGCTCATCAAAAGGAATCCATTAACAAGGTTGATCAGGTCTTGTTAATAAACTTTTTCCGAGTAACATGAAACCGGAGAATTTTCGAATAACACTAGGTTACCTCAATGGGGATATGTATGTCCCCAACAATAAGGATGTCATATGTCTTCTTGATAGTAGGAAGAGGAAATTCAAAACCTCCAATAGTAATAGTTGAATTTTTTTCAATATAATTGATACTGTGTACCTGAGGTTGTTTCCTCGGAAAGTGAACCGTATGCTCATTACCATTGACATGAAAAGTGACATTGCCTTTGTTGCAATCAATAACAGCCCATGCAGTATTCAAAAAGGGTCTTCCAAGAGTAATAGACATATTATCGTTCAAGTATAACAAAGTTCGTTAGAATAGTAACATTTGCCACTACAATAGGCACATCCTCACAAATACTGATAGGTATAGCAGTTGATTTATTAGCCATTTGCAAAGATATTTCAGTAGGTGTCAACTTACTCAAGTCAAGTCTACGATATAAAGAGAGAGAGGCATAACACTAACACCGGCTCCAAGATCACACAAAGCAGTTTTAACATAGTTTTTCTTAATGGAGCAAGGTATAGTAGGTACTCCTGGATCTCCTAATTTCTTAGGCATTCCACCCTTAAAAGTGTAATTGGCAAGCATGGTGGAAATTTCTACTTCAGGTATCTTTCTTTTGTTGGTAATAATATCTTTCATATACTCAGCATAAGGATTTGTTTTAAGCACATCAGTCAAACGCATACGCAAAAACATAGGTCTGATAATTTTAGCAAAGCGCTCAAAATCCTCATCATACTTTTTCTTGGATGGTTTCGAAGGAAATGGCATGGGTTTCTAAACCCATGGTTCTCTTTCCCTACCGTGCTTCCTAGCAACAAAGTCTCTCTTATCATAAAGTTGATTCCTTGATTGTGGGTTATCAAGATTAACAGCAGGTTCAATCTCTACATCATTATGATTGCTAGGTTGAGCATCATCATTAATATTATCACTAGGTTCATGTTCATTACCAGATTGTGTCTCAGCATCAGAAATAGATATGTCATTAGGATTCTCAGGTGTGTCAGCTACATGTTCACTAGAAGCATGCAAAGTCCTATCATTTTTCTTTTTCTTCTTCTTAGAAGAACTAGGTGCATCTAAATTAGCTCTCTGAGAATCTTTCTCAATTCTCTTAGGGTGGCCTTCAGGGTATAGAGGTTCTTGAGTCATTTTATGACCTCTAGTTACAACTCTAACATCATAGTCATTATCCTTACTATTTAATTCACTGAGCAAATTGTTCTGAGCCTTAAGTACTTGTTCTACATGAGTGGTGACCATAGAAGCATGTATACTAATGAGTTTCATTTCACCTTTAGCTCTAGACAGATAATCACTGAAACATTCAATCATATAAGCATTGTGTTGTAATTGTCTACCAACATAAGCATTGAAGTTTTCTTGTTTCACAATAAAATAGTCAAACTCATCTAAGCATTAGCTAGCAGACTTATAACGAGGAATATCACCTTCGTCAAATCTATAAAGAGAATTTACCTTTATTACCTGTGTCGGGTTATCAAGACCATGTATTTCTTCAATAGGTGGTAAATTCTTAACACCTTCAGCTTTAATACCTTTTTCTTTCATAGATTTCTTTTCCACTTGCATATCTTCAAGACTAAGAAATAGAACACCTCTTTTCTTCGGAGTTAGCTTAGGGGCTGGTTCAGGAAGTGTCCAATTATTTTCATTGGCCAGCATATTATTCAATAGTAATTCAGCTTGTTCAACTGTTCTTTCCCTGAAAACACAACCAGCACAACTATCCAGGTGGTCTCTGGAAGCATCGGTTAGTCCATTATAAAAGACATCAAGTATATCATGCATATCAAGAGGATGATCAGGCAAAGCATTAAGTAATTGGAGAAGCCTCCCCCAAGCTTGTGGGAGAGACTCTTCTTCAATTTTCACAAAGTTATATATTTCCCGTAAGGCAGCTTGTTTCTTATGAGCGGGAAAATATTTAGCAGAGAAGTAATACATCATATCCTGCGGACTACGCACACAACCAGGATAAAGAGAATTAAACCAAGTCTTAGCATCACCCTTTAACGAGAAAGGAAATAGATTAAGGATATAGTAGTAATGAATCTTTTCATTGTTGGGAAACAGGGTGGCTATATCATTCAACTTAGTAAGATGTGCCACAACAGTTTCAGACTCATAGCCATGGAAAGGATCAGATTCAACCAAAGTAATTAACTTAGGATCAACCGAGAATTCATAATCCTTAGCAGTAACACAGATAGGTGAAGTAGCAAAAGCAGGGTCATGTTTCATTCTAGCATTCAAGGACTTTTCTTTTAGCTTAGCTAATAATTTCTTAAGATCATATCTATCATTGCAAGCAAGAAAGTCTCTAGCAGATTCTTCATCCATAACATAACCCTCAGGAACAATAGGCAATTCATATCTATTGGGAGTAGCCTCATCATCACTTTCATAAATATCATCAGTTTCAACATTAGCATTCTCCCTAACCCTAGCAATTTGTTCATCTAGAAATTCACCTAGTGGCACAGTATCAGGCATAGAAGTAGTTTCATCATACATAGAAGAAGTAGCATCATCAAGAACATACGACATATCAGATTCAATAGCAGGAGTTGGTGTCGCAAGTTTACTCATAAAAAAAGGAGAATCAAGCGCAGAGCTAGATGGCAGTTCCTTACCTCCCCTCGTAGTTGAGGGTACGATCTTGGTTTTTGAGTCCTTCAAATTCTTCATAGTGATCAACAGATATAAATCCCAAGTGACTTAAAGAATAGAGCTATGCTCCTCGGCAACGACGCCAGAAAATAGTCTTGATAACCCATAAGTGTAGGGGATCGCAAAAGTTTTCGAGGGTAAATTATTCAACCCAAATTTCTTGATTCGAGACAAGGGGAGCCAAAGAAGACTCTTAAGTATTAGCAGTTGAGTTGTCAATTCAACCACACCTGGAAACTTAGTATCTGCAGCAAGATAGTTTAGTAGCAAAGTAATATGATAGTGGCGGTAGCGGCAATAAAAGTAACGATAGTGTTTTTGTAGTTTTTGTGATAGTAGCAGCGGAAAAGTAAATAAGCAACAAGAAATATAGGAAAATCTCGTAGGCATTGGATCGGTGATGGGAAATTATGTCGGATGCAATTCATCATGTAGAAGTTATAACATAGGGTGACACTGAACTAGCTCTAGTTCATCAATGCAATGTAGGCATGTATTCCAAATATAGTCATACGTGCTTATGTAAAAGAACTTGCATGACATCTTTTGTCCTACCCTCCCGTGGCAGCGGGGTCCTATTGGAAACTAAGGGATATTAAGGCCTCCTTTTAATAGAGTACTGGACCAAAGCATTAACACATAGTGAATACATGAACTCCTCAAACTATGGTCATCACCGGGAGTGGTCCCGATTATTGTCACTCCGGGGTTGCCGGATCATAACACATAGTAGGTGACTATAGACTTGCAAGATAGGATCAAGAACACACATATATTCATGAAAACATAATAGGTTCAGATCTGAAATCATGGCAATCGGGCCCTAGTGACAAGCATTAAGCATAGCAAAGTCATAGCAACATCAATCTCAGAACATAGTGGATACTAGGGATCAAACCCTAACAAAACTAACTCGATTACATGATAGATCCCATCCAACCCATCACCGTCCAGCAAGCCTATGATGGAATTACTCACGCACGGCAGTGAGCATCATGGAATTGGTGATGGAGGAAGGTTGATGATGACGATGGCGACGATCTCCACTCTCCGGAGCCCCGAACGGACTCCAGATCAGCCCTACCGAGAGAGATTAGGGCTTGGCGGCGGCTCTATCTCGTGAAACACGATAATTCTTTCTCTTTGATTTTTTTCTCCCTGAAAGTGAATATATATGATCTGGGGATACGTCGGTGGAGCACCAGGGGGCCCACGAGGCAGGGGGCGCGCCCCCCACCCTCGTGGACAGGGTGTGGGCCCCCTGGTATGGGTCTTCTTGTAGATATTTTTTATATTTTCCAAAATAAATCTCCGTGGAGTTTCAGGTCATTCCGAGAACTTTTTATTTCTGCATAAAAACAACACCATGGCAATTCTGCTGAAAACGTGCGCGTGTTAGTTCCATTCAAATCATGCAAGTTAGAGTCCATAACAAGGGCAAAAGGGTTTGAAAAAGTAGATACGTTGGAGACGTATCACCCACCATGGGGCCTGCGGCCTGTAGTTTCGAGTTCTTAAAGGGCAGCTTCGAAGGGCTCAAAGGATACGCTATGGGCCGGATGACGAAGAGTCATCGCGGCAAACTTTACATCGATGATGAAGGCTTGGGTCCCGAGGCCGGCTCAATGGAGTACGGGTACCGCGTCCCCTTCGGCGGAATCCACGTCTTCATCGGCAAGATCGGTGAACCGGGCCCTGAGCCGGACACCTGCATGGACATCTTCGAAACGGCTCAGCGTGCGCGACCTGCCCGGGTTCAGCCTGCCATGAAGCGTGCCTTTGTTGGATACGTGCAGGGTACTGAAAGATCCGGATCTCACGATGAGACGGCCACTCCTTCCGATGGCGAGTCATCCACAGGTGAGACCGATTCAATCTACCAGATGCAGAGCGGACGGCTTGGGGGCTTGTCCGACGGTAGCAGTATTCCGGACCCCCGTGAGCCGCCGAGCAGGGTGGTGATTTTTATGACTAGCACCCAGCCGGCTCTCGGATCAACAGTCGTCGGGGCCATAACACCCGACGCAACGGTAGCTGCGGCAGGCATGGGCGGTTCAACACGCCCGTCGACTCAGGTTTTGACAGATCTGTTGGAGGATCTGGCGACTCTGATGGGGACAGAGGTAACCCCAAAAATCAGGATCAGCATAAGGCAGTTGTGGATAAGCTGCGACAGGAGATAGCACAAGCTAAAGAAGACCTGGCGGCGGAGAACGCCAGGATGACTAAGGAATGGGCTGTTTTGGACGCCTGGGCTCACCGGATTCAAGCAGATTCTTACCGGCTCTCGGTGGATTAGAACGCGGCTAATGAGGTCATGAGGAGAAAGCAATGGAGTCGTCTCCCCTTCATTTATGAGCCAAGGAATCTTTTTAACATGGCTGGAGCAGGGGGCAGTAGCCCGCCGGTGGTAAACCGGACAACTGAAGTGCCTAGGACCGGCGGGCCGGTTCACCAGCGTATGACAGGTTCTCTATATGCAAACCACCCATCGCCTCGTTACCCGGCAACGCCGGCGGGTCACTACTCCAACCCTCTGGACAACATGATAGCGACAGCGACGAGATTGGCGGCTTTGCCAGTTGCAAGCGAAACTCCAGTAGCGGTGGAAACCCGGAGGGCTCAGGAACTGCTTCAAACGGCGCTGCAGCAGCAACAGGCTTGTTTTTATAGTCGAGACCAGGTTCATGCAACTCCCCGTCCGAGGGCTAGCTACATTAGGCATGTTGACTCGCCAGAAGTTTCAAGCACAGAGTGGCGTCGTAACTCGCCTCGTGGACATAACCCAGCGCGGCATGACGCCAATGCACATGACTTGGTGGAAATCAGGGTAGGATGCGCCAAGAGGCGGAGCTGGCAGCTCAGGCGGCCGATCATCAGTCGGCGCCATATTATCCGGCAACATCGGTAGAGACAGGCAGGACGTCTAGAGCTTGGGGCGTGCCATGCTTAACGGCGGCTATACGGAACGAGCGGTTGCCTAAGGATTTCAAGGGCCCTCGTAAGGTGCCCAATTACACAGCAGATCAGCCCCTAGAGGCTTGGATAGAGAGTTACGAGATGGCTATGGAGATGTTGGATGTTAGTGAAGCCGCGTGTGCCAAGTATTTCACGATGATGCTGGAAGGTACGACTCGTAACTGGTTGAAAGGATTGCCCGTCAACTCCATCGGGTCATGGGCGGAGCTGAAGGCCAAGTTTATCAAGCACATCAAGGATACATGCAAGCAGCCGATGTTAATTGTGGATCTAGACTCTTGTGTCCATAACAAGGGTGAGTCGACAACCAGTTGGGTGCGCCAGGTCTCAACCATCATGCATTCTTCAGATAAGATCAACGCCGAGTCTGCGATATTAACGTTGGAGAAAAATTGCCATTTCCCTCCGCTCAAGTTGAAGTTGGGGCGGCTTAAGCGCCATTGTAGTGATATGGGGGAGCTTATGGAGGCTCTTGTCAAATATGCTGACTCTGATAGTACCAAGGACTTCGAGTGTCAGGCTGAAAGACCGGGAAAGGGAAAGAAGGGTAATGACCCGGGAGGACATCAGTATAACCCGACCAATCAAAATAGTGGCAATGAACGCAAGGCTGATACTTTTGTAGCTAATACTGGGGCACGGAATTTTAACCAGCGTCGCAAGGGGAAGCCGCCTCCAAGATATAACATCGACGAGGTGATGAATCAGCCATGTCCAAAAAAATGGAACAGACGAAAAGCCAGCCACTCATATGTGGAAGGACTGCAGCATCATGAGGTCTTACAGGGAGTCTATTCAGAACAATTATGGACCGAACGGAGGTTCAGGATCCGGTTTTCACGGTCCGGGTCATGGAGGTGGCGGCTCAAACTCCGGCTTTCAAGGCCAGGGAAATCAAGGCGGCAACAACCAGCACAACAGTCAAGGGAATCAGCAGCAGTCCGGTTATCAGAGTAACCGAAGCAGTTGAGCAGCGTGCAGTACCACGTCTTCACCATAAGTTTGTGCAAGCGAGACCAGAAGCTTCATAAAAGGGCGGTGAATGATGTTGAGCCGGTAGTTCCCCATTACTTGCTATGGTCTAAGCAGCCCATTGTGTGGAGCCGCGAAGATCACCCGCCCCGAGTTGATAATCCGAGTCAGCTGGCTTTGGTGGTGGCACCTCAGGTCGGAGGATACAAGTTCACCAAGGTACTCATGGATGGAGGTAGCAGCAGCAATATCCTTTATTACAATACCTTCCGTCGTATGAGATTAACTGACAAAAAACTCAAGCCGTCCAATACTGTCTTTCATGGAGTTGTGCCTGGTAAGTCGGCGTACCCAGTGGGCAAAATTGATTTGCGGGTATCCTTTGGGGATGAATATGATGCCAGGACAGAGACTTTAACGTTTGAGGTTGTTAGGATCCACAGCCCATACCATGCTCTGTTTGGAAGGACGGCTTATGCTAAGTTCATGGAAAGGCCGTGTTATATTTATGTGTAGCTCAAGATGTCGGGTCACAAGGGGACCATTACAGTGCATGGCAGTCGCACGATAGCCTTGGAATGTGAAGAAGGCGATGTAGCTTACGCAGAGTCAGTCTGCGCCATAGAGGAACTTAAGTTTTACAAAGATAATGTTGACCCGGCAGATATGACATCTTTGAAGAAACCAACCACAGAGCATGAACCATTGCTGAAGTTTAAATCGGCGGACGATACCAAGCTAGTTGACTTTGTTCCTGGTGATTCATCTAAGCAGTTCAGCATCAGTGCTAATTTGGATCCGAAATAGGAAAGCGAGCTCATCGAGTTCATCCGTGAGAGCCGGGACATCTTTGCATGGAAGCCTTCAGACATGCCGGGTGTACCGAGAGAACTCGCCGAGCACACTCTCAATATTGATCCGAGGTTAAGCCGGTCAGACGGTTTCTTCGCCATTTTAACGAAGAGAGACGAAAGGACATTGGTGAAGAGGTGGCCCGGCTCTTGGTAGCCGGGTTTATCGTCGAAGTTTTTCATCCAGAGTGGTTGGCTAACCCGGTTTTGGTGCTTAAAAAGAACGGCACTTGGCGAATGTGTGTGGACTACACATACTTAAACAAAGCTTGTCCAGCTGACCCGCTTGCCCTCCCCTGTATTGATCAGATCATTGATGCTACGGCGGGTTGTGAGCGCTTGAGTTTTTTGGATGCATATTCTGGGTATCATCATATCAAAATGGCAGTTAAGGACCAGGAGAAGACGGCTTCCATCACTCCATTTGGAGCCTTCTGCTATGTGTCTATGCCTTTCGGGCTTAAGAGTGCTCAAGCGACTTACCAGCGGTGCGTACAGAATTGCCTGCACAGCAAGATTGGGCGTAACGTTCATGCTTATGTGGATGACATCGTGGTCAAATCCAGAAAGAAGGAGACCCTGATCGACGACCTAAAGGAAACATTGGAAAATCGTCGGGTGTACAAGATGATGCTTAACCCGGCCAAGTGTGTTTTTGGTGTTCCAGCAGGCAAGCTCTTGGGTTTTTTGGTCTCTGAGCGAGGCATCAAGGCTAACCCGGAGAAAATCAAGGCCATCGCCTCCTTGGCAAGACCGAAGTGTGTTAATGATGTCCAGCGCTTGGCAGGACAGATAACATCTTTGAGCCGGTTCATAAGCCGCTTAGGTGAAAAGGCTATCCCTCTATATCAGATGATGAAAAAGACACATGACTTTGTCTGGAGTGAAGCTGCTGATGAGGCGTTCGAGGCACTCAAAAAACAATTGGTTGGGCCGCCGGTTCTGGCGGCCCCCATTGACAAGGAGCCATTGTTATTATATGTTGCTGCAAATAGCAGGGCTGTCAGTGTGGCCATTGTGGTAGAAAGGAAAGAGGATGGCAAAGAGTATCCGGTTCAAAGGCTGGTTTATTATATCAGTGAAGTGCTTATTGATTCCAAACAGAGATATCCACATTGGCAGAAGCTAGTAAATGGGGTCTTCATGGAGAGCTGGAAGCTTAAGCAATATTTTCTGGGTCATCCTATTACAGTGGTGAGTTCTGCTCCCTTAGGGGATATCATCCAAAATAGAGAAGCTACAGGACGAGTGGCCAAGTGGGCCATTGAGCTCGGGCCTCATGGTTTAAAATATATGCCTCGAACAGACATCGAATCGCAAGCGCTTGTGGACTTTATCAATGACTGGACGGAGCTACAGACGCCTGAGGAAAAGACGAATAGCACATATTGGACAATTCACTTTGATGGATCCGGACAGTTAGAGGGCTCGGGGGCTGGAGTTGTTTTAATTTCCCCATGAGGTGACTAATTTTCTTATGTTCTCCGGTTAATGTTCCCATGTACTAATAATGCAGCTGAGTATGAGGCTTTGCTCCACGGTCATCGGATGGCCAAAGAGATGAATTTAAGCCGGGTAAGATGCTTCGGCGATTCAGATCTGGTAGCTCAGTAGGTTTCTGGTACCTGGGATTCCAAGGACCCACTCATGGTGGCTTATCATCGGGAGGTTGATGCTATTGCGGGTCACTTAAAGGGTTACCAAGTTGAGCATATTGATCGAAGGAAGAACGAGGCAGCTGATGCCTTAAGCCGGTTAGGATCTCAATGTAAGCCGGTGCCCCCCAACACCTTCTTGGATGTTTTGCTTAACCCGTCTATCAAGTTGCCTACAGAGGAAGACCTTGCTATTCCGGACCCAGAGGCACAGTTGGTGGCGGCTCTTCATGTTAAACCTGATTGGATGGTCCCGTATTTGGCTTACATGACCCGGGGGAGTTACCTGAGGATGAAATCTTAGCCAGACAGATAACCCAGCGGTCTAAGTCAATGATGATTGCCAACGGAGAGTTGCACCATCGCAGTGTTACAGGGGTGTCTCAACATTGCATCTCGCCTGAGAAAGGTGTGAGGTCCTATGGGAGATCCATGAGGGACATTGTGGTCACCACGCCGGCTCCAAATCTCTTGTGACAAAAGCTTTTTGTCACGGGTTCTATTGGTTGACGGCTCATGCTGATGCTAAAGACTTGGTGAGCAGATGTGATGGTTGTCAGAAATTTTCACGGCGTGCTCATGTTCCGGCTCAAGAGTTGAGGATGATCCCAATAACCTGGCCGTCTGCGACTTGGGGGCTTGATATGGTCGGGCCTTTCAAGAGGTCCAAAGATAAGAAAACCCACCTTTTGGTGGCAGTAGACAAGTTTACTAAGTGGATTGAGGCAGAGCCAGTCAGCAAGTGTGATGCGGAAACATCGCTTCAGTTCATCAAGAAGGTGATTTTCCGTTTTGGTTTTCCCCATAGTATCATAACAGACAATGGCACTAATCTGTCTAAGGGCGCTATGAGCGAGTTTTGTCAGCGTGAGCATATCCGACTTGATGTTTATTTTGTGGCTCACCCCCAGTCCAATGGTCAAGCAGAGCGGGCTAACCAAGAGATTCTGCGAGGGATCAAGCCCCAGCTCATGGTTCCTTTAAAGAGAACGCCGGGTTGTTGGGTGGAAGAGTTACCTTCTGTGTTATGGAGCATTAATACAACGCCCAACAGGTCTACAGGTTACACACCCTTCTTCATGGTGTACGGAGCAGAGGCGGTTCTTCCTAGTAATATCCGTCATGACTCACCCCGAGTGGCGGCTTACGTTGAAGCTGATAATGAGAAGGCATGCCAGGATGCGTTGGATCGGTTGGATGAATAGCATGAGCTCACGGCGGCTCGTACAACAATCTATAAACAGGATCTACAACGATATCACAGTCGGCGGGTCAAGACCAAAACCTTTCAAGAAGGCGGCTTAGTTCTCTGACTCATTCAAGATCAGACTGACATGCATAAACTTTCGCCACCTTGGGAAGGACCTTTTGTCGTCAGCAAGAATCTACACAACAGGTCATACTATTTGATCGACATTCGAGAGCACAAGGACTCACGTACATTAGAAGAGGAGACTAATCGGCTGTGGAATATTGCTCACCTCCGGCCTTACTATACTTAAGCCTCCGGCTCTGATGATGTAGTTCGATTATGTAAATATTAGTACAATATAATAAAGCGGCATCCCTGCTAATTTGGGGCATCTGCCATTTTTTCAAAAGCTGAGTCCTTGTCATAATCATGCATGTTTTCTCAAGAGGCTTACCACCCAAATTACAGGGATCACAGAGAGGTGGATGCATAGCACAACTCCAGCATAAGCTCTTGACGAGAATAATCTACAAGTATGTCACTTGGGGGCTTCATGTTCAAACATAGGCGTATTCGACCGAAGAGAACACAACATTACTACCCATTTGACCAGGTAATGTTCAAACATAGGCGTATTCGACCAAAGAAGACATAACATGTGGGTCATCCTACCTGTACCTGTTGGGGAACGTAGTATTTCAAAAAAATTCCTACGATCACGCAAGATCTATCTACTAGAAGCATAGCAACGAGAGGGGAGAGTGTGTCCATGTACCCTTGTAGACCGGGAGCGGAAGCGTCTAGTGACGCGGTTGATGTAGTTGAACTTTCTTCGCGATCCAACCGATCAAGCACCGAACGTACGGAGCCTCCACGTTCAGCTTGATGACGTCCCACGAGCTCTTGATATAGTAGAACTTCGCAGGAGAGTTTCGTCAGCACGACGACCGAGGTGTGTTTCTGTGGAGGGGGGCACCGCACATGGTTGGGAGAGATTAACTTGATCAACTTGCGTGTCTAGAGGTGCCCCCCTGCCCCCGTATATAAAGGAGCAAGGGGGAGGCTGGCCGGCCCGTATGGCGCGCCCTAGGAGTGCCACTCCTACTAGGAATATGATTCCAATCCTATTCCTAGTAGGAGTCCACCAAGAGGGAGAGGGGGGAGAAAGGAGAGGGAGAGGGAGAAGAACGAAAGGGGCGCCACCCCCCTCCTTTCCTTGTCCAATTCGGACCAAGTGAAAGGGGCGCGTGGACCAGCCCTGGACGGCCCTCTCTCTCTCCACTAAGGGCCCAAGTGGCCCATTAGTTCCCCTGGGGGGTATCGATACCCCTCCGGCACTCCGGTTTAATCGAAACTTTTCCGAAACACTTCCGGTGTCCGAATATAGTCGTCCAATATATCAATCTTTATGTCTTAGACATTCCGAGACTCCTCGTCATGTCCGTGATCTCATCCGGGACTTCGAACTACCTTCGGTACATCAAAACTCATAAACTCATAATACTGATCGTCATCAAACGTTAAGCGTGCGGACCCTACGGGTTCGAGAACTATGTAGACATGATCGAGACTCATCTCCGGTCAATAGGCAATAGCGGAACCTGGATGCTCATATTGGCTCGTACATATTCTACAAAGATCTTTATCAGTCAAATCGCATAACAACATATGTTGTTCCTTTTGTCATCGGTATGTTACTTGCCCGAGATTCGATCGTCGGTATCTCGATACCTAGTTCAATCTCGTTACCGGCAAGTCTCTTTACTCATTCCGGAATACATCATCTCGTGACTAACTCATTAGTCATTTGCTTGCAAGGCTTATTATGATGTGTATTACCTAGAGGGCCCACATATACCTCTCCGACACTCGGAGTGACAAATCATATTCTTGATCTATGCCAACACCACAAACACTTTCGGAGACACCTATAGAGCATCTTTATAATCACCAAGTTACGTTGTGACGTTTGATGGAACACAAGGTGTTCCTTCGGTATTCGGGAGTTGCATAATCTCATAGTCATAGGAACATGTATAAGTCATGAAGAAAGCAATAGCAGTAAAACTAAACGTTCATAGTGCTAAGCTAACGGGTGGGTCTTGTTCATCACATAATTCTCCTAATGATGCGATCCCGTTGATCAAATGACAACTCATGTCTATGGTTATGAAACATAACCATCTTTGATTAATGAGCTAGTCTAGTAGAGGCATACTAGGGACATACTGTTTTGTCTATGTATTCACACATGTACTAAGTTTCCAGTTAATATATTTCTAGCATGAATAAAAGACATTTATCATGATATAAGGAAATACAAATAACATATTTATTATTGCCTCTAGGGCATATTTCCTTCAGTCTCCCACTTGCACTAGAGTCAGTAATCTAGATTACAAACTAATGATTCTAACACCCATGGAGTCTTGGTGTTGATCATGTTTTGCCCGTGGAAGAGGCTTAGTCAACGGGTCTGCGACATTTAGATCCGTAAGTATCTTGGAAATTTCTATGTCTCCTTCCTTGACTTGATCGCGGATGGAATTGAAGCATCTTTTGATGTGCTTTGTTCTCTTGTGAAACCTGGATTCCTTCTCCAAGGCTATTGCTCCAGTGTTGTCACAAAAGATTTTCATTGGGCCCGATGCACTAGGTATCACACCTAGATCGGATATGATCTCCTTCATCCAGACTCCTTCATTTGTTGCTTCTGAAGCAGCTATGTATTCCACTTCACACGTAGATCCCGCCACGACGCTCTGCTTAGAACTGCACCAACTGACAGCTCCACCGTTTAATAAAAATACATATCCGGTTTGTGACTTAGAATCATCAGGATCAGTGTCAAAGCTTGAATCGATGTAACCGTTTACGACGAGCTCTTTGTCACCTCCATACACGAGAAACAAATCCTTTGTCCTTTTCAGGTACTTCAGGATGTTCTTGACCGCTGTCCAGTGATCCACTCCTGAATTACTTTGGTACCTCCCTGCTAAACTTATAGCAAGGCACACATCAGGTCTGGTACACAACATTGCATACATGATAGATCCTATGGCTGAGGCATAAGGAATGACTTTCATTTTCTCTCTATCTTCTGCAGTGGTCGGGCATTGAGTCTTACACAACTTCACACCTTGTAACACAGGCAAGAACCCTTTCTTTGACTGATCCATTTTGAACTTCTTCAAAACTTTATCAAGGTATGTGCTTTGTGAAAGTCCAATTAAGCGTCTTGATCTATCTCTATAGATCTTAATGCCTAATATGTAAGCAGCTTCACCGAGGTCTTTCATCGAAAAATTCTTTTTCAAGTATCCTTTTATGCTATCCAGAAATTCTATATCATTTTCGATCAACAATATGTCATCCACATATACTATGAGAAATGCTACAGAGCTCCCACTCACTTTCTTGTAAATACAGGCTTCTCCAAAAGTCTGTATAAAACCATATGCTTTGATCACCTCATCAAAGTGTATATTCAAACTCCGAGATGCTTGCACCAGTCCATAGATGGATCGCTGGAGCTTGCACACTTTGTTAGCACCTTTAGGATCGACAAAACCTTCTTGTTGTATCATATACAACTCTTCTTTGAGATATCCATTTAGGAATGCAGTTTTGACATCCATTTGCCAGATTTCATGATCATAAAATGCGGCAATTGCTAACATGATTTGGACAGACTTAAGCATCGCTACGGGTGAGAAAGTATCATCGTAGTCAACTCCTTGAACTTGTCAAAAACCTTTCGCAACAAGTCGAGCTTTGTAAATGATAACATTACCGTCAGCGTTGGTCTTCTTCTTGAAGATCCATTTATTTTAGATGGCTTGCCGATCATCGGGCAAGTCAACCAAAGTCCATACTTTGTTCTCATACATGGATCCCATCACAGATTTCATGGCCTCAAGCCATTTTGCGGAATCTGGGCTCATCATTGCTTCCTCATAGTTCGTAGGTTCATCATGGTCTAGTAACATGACTTCCAGAACTGGGTTGCCGTGCCACTCCAGCGCGGAACGTACTCTGGTTGATCTACGAAGTTCAGCAGAAACTTGATCTGAAGTTTCATAATCATCATCATTAGCTTCCTCACTAATTGGTGTAGGAATCACTGGAACCCGTTTCTGTGATGTACTAATTTACAATTCGGGAGAAGGTACAATTACCTCATCAAGTTCCACTTTCCTCCCACTCACTTCTTTCGAGAGAAACTCCTTCTCTAGAAAGGATCCATTCTTAGCAACGAATATCTTGCCTTTGAATCTGTGATGGAAGGTGTACCCAACAGTCTCCTTTGGGTATCCTATGAAGACACATTTCTCCGACTTGGGTTCGAGCTTATCAGGTTGAAGCTTTTTCACATAAGCATCGCAGCCCCAAACTTTAAGAAACGACAACTTTGGTTTCTTGCCAAACCACAGTTCATAAGGTGTTGTCTCAACGGATTTAGATGGTGCCCTTATTTAACGTGAATGCAACTGTCTCTAATGCATAACCCAAAACGATAGTGGTAAATCGGTAAGAGACATCATAGACCGCACCATATCTAATAAAGTACGATTACGACGTTCGGAGACACCATTACGCTGTGGTGTTCCGGGTGGCGTGAGTTGTCAAACTATTTCACATTGTTCTAAATGAAGGCCAAAGTCGTAACTTCAAATATTCGCCTCCGCGATCAGATCGTGGATACTTTTATTTTCTTGTTACGATGATTATCTACTTCACTCAGAAATTCTTTGAACTTTTCAAATGTTTCAGACTTGTGCTTCATCAAGTAGATATACCCATATCGGCTTAAATCATCAGTGAAGGTCAGAAAATAACGATACCCGCCGCGAGCTTCAACACTCATCGGTCGACATACATCAGTATGTATGATTTCCAACAAATCTGTTGCTGCTCCATTGTTCCGGAGAATGGAATTTTAGTCATCTTGCCCATGAGGCATGGTTCGCAAGCACCAAGTGATTCATAATCAAGTGATTCCAAAAGTCCCTCACTATGGAGTTTCTTCATGCGCTTTACACCAATATGACCTAAACGGCAGTGCCACAAATAAGTTGCACTACCATTATTAACCTTACATCTTTTGGCTTTAATATTATGAATATGTGTATCACTACGATCGAGATCCAACCAGAATAGACCACTCTTCAAGGGTGCATGACCATAACAGATATTACTCATATAAATAGAACAACCATTATTCTTAGATTTAAATGAATAACCGTCTCGCAATAAACAAGATCCAGATATAATGTTCATGCTTAACGCTGGCACCAAATAACAATTATTCAGGTCTAAAACTAATCCCGAAGGTAGATGTAGAGGTAGCGTGCCGACGGCGATCACATCGTCTCTAGAACCATTTGCCACGCGCATCATCACCTCGTCCTTAGCCAATCTTCGTTTAATCCGTAGTCCCTGTTTCGAGTTACAAATATTAGCAACCGAACTGGTATCAAATACCCAGGTACTACTATGAGCATTAGTAAGGTACACATCAATAACATGTATATCACATATACCTTTGTTCACCTTGACATCCTTCTTATCCGCCAAATACTTGGGGCAGTTCCGCTTCCAGTGTCCAGTCCCTTTGCAGTAGAAGCACTCAGTTTCGGGCTTGGCTCTAGACTTGGGTTTCTTCGTGGGAGTAGCAACTGTCTTGCTATTCTTCTTGAAGTTCCCCTTCTTTCCCTTGCCCTTTTTCTTGAAACTAGTGGTCTTGTTAACCATCAACACTTGATGCTCCTTTTTGATTTCTACCTCCGCAGCCTTGAGCATAGCGAAGAGCTCGGGAATTGATTTCTGCATCCCTTGCATGCTATAGTTCATCACAAAGCCTTTATAGCTTGGTGGCAGTGATTGAAGAACTCTATCAATAACAATATCTTCATCAACTTTGCAACCAAGTTGAGTCATATGATTGTAGTACCCAGACATTCTGAGCAAGTGTTCACTGATAGAACTGTTCTCCTCCATCTTACAGCTATAGAACTTATTGAAAATCTCATATTTCTCAATCTGGGCATTTGCTTGAAATATCAACTTCAACTCCTGGAACATCTCATATGCTCCATGACGTTCAAAACGTCGTTGAAGTCCTGGTTCTAAGCCGTAAAGCATGGTACACTGAACTATCGTGTAGTCATCAGAACGAGCTTGCCAAACGTTCATAACGTCCAGGGTTGCTCCTGCAGCAGGCTTGTCACCCAGCGATGCTTCAAGGACATAATTCACTTGTGCAGCAATGAGGATAATCCTCAAGTTACGGACCTAGTCCGTGTAATTGCTACCATCATCTTTCAACTTAGCTTTCTCTAGGAATGCATTGAAATTCAAAGGAACGGTAGCACGGGCCATTTATCAACATAGATATGCAAAAACTATCAGGACTAAGTTCATGATAAATTAAAGTTCAATTAATCATATTACTAAAGAACTCCCACTTAGATAGACATCCATCTGGTCATCTAAATGATCACGTGATCCAAATCAACTAAACCATGTTCGATCATCACGTGAGATGGAGTAGTTTTCATTGGTGAACATCTTATGTTGATCATATCTACTATATGATTCACGCTCAACCTTCCAGTCTACAGTGTTCCGAGGCCATATCTGCATATGTTAGGCTCATCAAGTTTAACCCCAGTATTCTGCGTGTGCAAAACTGGCTTACACCCGTTGTATGTTAACGTAGAGCTTATCACACCAGACCATCATGTGGTGTCTCGGCACGACGAACTTTCGCAACGGTGCATACTCAGGGAGAACACTTATACCTTGAAATTTAGTGAGAGATCATCTTATAATGCTACCGCCGTACTGAACAAAATAAGAAGCATAATAAGAAAAACATCACATGCAATCAAAATATGTGACATGATCTGGCCATCATCATCTTGTGCTTTTGATCTCCTTCTCCAAGGCACCGTCATGATCACCATCTTCACCGGCGCGGCACCTTTGATCTCCATCCTAGCATCATTGTCGCCTCGCCAACTATTGCTTCCAGGACTGTCGCTACAGCTTAGTGATAAAGTAAAGCAATTACATGGCGATTGTATTTCATACAATAAAGCGAAAACCATATGGCTCCTGCCAGTTGCCGATAACTTTACAAAACATGATCATCTCATACAATAACGTATAAATCATCATGTCTTGACCATATCACATCACAACATGCCCTGAAAAAACAAGTTAGATGTCCTCTACTTTGTTGTTGCAAGTTTTACGTGGCTGCTACGGGCTTAGCAAGAACCGTTCTTACATATGCATACAAAAACCACAACGATTTTTCGTCAAGTATGTGATGTTTTAACCTTCACAAGGACCGGGAGTAGCCACACTCGATTCAGCTAACGTGAGAGAGACAGACACCCACCAGTCACCTTTAAGCAACGAGTGCTCATAACTATGAAACCAGTCTCGCTTAAGCCTACGCGTAATGTCGGTCCGGGCCGCTTCATCTCACAATACCGCCGAACCAAAGTATGACATGCTGGTAAGCAGTATGACTATTATCGCTCACAACACATTGTGTTCTAGTCGTGCATATCATCTACGCATAGACCTAGCTCATGATGCCACTGTTGGGGAACGTGGTATTTCAAAAAAAATCATACGATCACGCAAGATCTATCTACTAGAAGCATAGAAACGAGAGGGGAGAGTGTGTCCATGTACCCTTGTAGACCGGGAGCGGAAGCGCCTAGTGACGCGGTTGATGTAGTCGAACTTTTTTCGCGATCCAACCGATCAAGCACCGAACGTACGGAGCCTCCGCGTTCAACACACGTTCAGCTTGATGATGTCCCACGAGCTCTTGATCAAGTAGAACTTCGCAGGATAGTTTCGTCAGCACGACGGCGTGGTGACGGAGATGATTAAGCTACCAGTGCAGGGATTTGCCTAAGCGCTGCAACGATATGACCGAGGTGTGTTTCTATGGAGGGGGGCACCGCACACGGTTGGGAGAGATCAACTTGATCAACTTGTGCGTCTAGAGGTGCCCCCTGCCCCCATATATAAAGGAGCAAGGGGGGAGGCCAGCCGGCCCCTATGGTGCGCCCTAGGAGGGCTACACCTACCAGGAATAGGATTCCAATCCTATTCCTAGTAGGAGTCCACCAAGAGGGAGAGGGGGAAGGAAGGAGAGGGAGAGGGAGAAGGAAAGGGGCGCCCCCTCCTTTCCTTGTCCAATTCGGACCAAGGGGGAGGGGCGTGCGCCCACCCCTGTCCAGCCCTCTCTCTCTCCACTAAGGGCCCAAGTGGCCCATTAGTTCCCCCAGGGGGGGGGGTACCGATACCCCTCCGGCACTCCGGTTTAATCCGAAACTTTTTTGGAACACTTCTAGTGTCCGAATATAGTCGTCCAATATATCAATCTTTACGTCTCGGACATTCCGAGACTCCTCGTCATGTCCATGATCTCATCAAAACTCATAAACTCATAATACCGATCGTCATCAAACGTTAAGCGTGCAGACCCTACGCGTTCGAGAACTATATAGACATGACCGAGACTCATGCCCGGTCAATAACCAATAGTGGAACCTGGATGCTCATATTGGCTCCTACATATTCTACGAAGATCTTTATCGGTCAAATTGCATAACAACATACATTGTTCCCTTTGTCATCGGTATGTTACTTGCCCGAGATTCGATCGTCGGTATCTCAATACCTAGTTCAATCTCGTTACCGGCAAGTCTCTTTACTCGTACCGTAATACATCATCTCGTGACTAACTCATTAGTCATTTGCTTGCAAGGCTTATTATGATGTGCATTACCGAGAGGGCCCAGAGATACCTCTCCAACACTCGGAGTGACAAATCCTATTCTTGATCTATGCCAACACCATGAACACTTTCGGAGACACCTGTAGAGCATCTTTATAATCACCCAATTATGTTGTGACGTTTGATAGCACACAAGGTGTTCCTCCGGTATTCGGGAGTTGCATAATCTCATAGTCATAGGAACATGTATAAGTCATGAAGAAAGCAATAGCAATAAAACTAAACGATCATAGTGCTAAGCTAACGGATGGGTATTGTCCATCACATCATTCTCCTAATGATGTGATCTCTTTGATCAAATGACAACTCATGTCTATGGTTAGGAAACATAACCATCTTTGACCAATGAGCTAGTCTAGTAGAGGCATACTAGGGACATATTGTTTTGTCTATGTATTCACACATGTACTAAGTTTCCGGTTAATACAATTCTAGCATGAATACAAGACATTTATCATGATATAAGGAAATACAAATAAAATCTTTATTATTGCCTCTAGGGCATATTTCCTTCAGCACCTAGCTGCTTCAACTCCATCAGGTCATCCTGATTGAACCGACGAACTCTTGGCAATTAGTCGTATATGGCGTATTCGACCAAGACCTGAGCTTGTTAAGGTTCAAACGCCGGCTGTCACTGCGAGAGCACCACTTACAGATAGTCAGGATAGATCCAGTCTCAAAATGTCGCCTTCCTTGAAACTTGGATAATTCGGCCTATGATGCAAGATGCAACTCTAACCCCGCGTACTCTAGGCAAGTCTATCTTTAAAACAAAGACATGTACTTGTCTAGGTTCAAATGTCGATTGGGTATTGTGAGAGCCGGCTCATAGCACACACGTACCTTCCAGTGGCCACCAAGGCTAGTTTCATTGAAGAAGAACCTTTGGCTTGGCGGCCTGCAAAAGCCTCGAGTGTTTTTTTCGATCTTTTTCTCTAGTTCCTTTGTTTTTGTGAGTTTTACGTTTTGATTTGTGTACTTTGCAAAGTCGGCCAAGTTGCCTCTTCTTGTGGCTCATATTTGAAGCCTCTCCAGGTCTCTGAAGCCCAACCTAAAGAATGGCTCTAAGCGTCCAGAGTATATCAATCTTATCTCTGGAGCAATACCTCTACAAGGTTTATAATTGTATGGAGACTGATAAAGCTGGCAGTCTAAATCATATCTTCAGGTATGACTATTTTTTTATAATTAAGCCGGCCCTGGTTATGGACATATGTCCCCAGCGGCACCGGTTGGGCATAATGACCCGCCCGGCGGTAAGCCGCTAGGGTATATGTTCTTTGTTTATATGCAGGACAGAGGTTGTACTGATTTACACAAGACAACACTATCACAATGGTAGAATGACATACTTTGAAGCCTGGCGGGTTAATAGTATTATACAGACACAGAACTATGCGTGATGGCACGCCAGATTCAAGTTCAACTACCCTATTATAATAAGCTAATCAGCATAAGTGTTTTACATAAACGGGATCAAACATGTGAACCGCCCGGCGGCTCATTCTCCTTGGCCTTGCTGTTTTGAAGACTCCGGGTTATCCTTCTTCGGTTCTTTGCCCTTCTCTGTCTGAAAGTTCTGTGCCAACCAATCCAAGCTAGTCAAAGCCTCAAACTCAGCCTCTTCATCAATAAGTTCAGAGGGATCAATTTCACGAGCAAAAGTATGCTTACTGATTGGAGGGACCAGCTTCATCACTTTGTAAGACGGAGTGGGCATCTTCTGGTTCTCAATACTATAAGCCGCCTGATATTTGGACAAGTCCATTTCTTTAACGATTAAGCTGGCCAGTCGGCGGATGTTTTTGACGCAGGCGGCAAAGTCCTTATGGTCAAATGGTGTGCCGTCTTCTTTCAAGCTTGGATAGCCAGTGGACAAGTCGGACGGGTCCAGTCCTGGAAGCCATGCCTTAGCCCGGCTCAAGGTTGTTACAGCATCGACTCTTGTAGATGACCGTTTTATTTCATCTATTCTAGCAAGTAGAATGGAGAGTCTTCTTACAATATCCACAAACATCTTGGGTGCCTGGTTGGACGGCGAAACAGCAGCCAAGACGCGTTGTGCTCCAGTGTATAGCTGCTCCACAAGGGTGTAGATAGCTTTGAGCTTTACAAGTGGATCTCTGCCAAGATTGCTGCTCCTCCTACCTACATGACCCATAAATTGGTCAGTAATAGGTTAAGTTCCCTCAAGATATTATTTAAATTACAACATGGCGGCTTACCAAAGATGGGTGAAGTCATTTCCGAGACACAATGCTTTAACCCGGTGAGCTCAATTGTCACCTCTTCAAGAGTTGCTTCGGCTTGTTCAGCTCTCTACACCAAAGCAGTTCTTTCTTCTGCCCATGCAGACTTCTCTGACTTAAGTTTAGCATTCAGTTCATTCAATTCAGACATGCTAAATTGAAACTTTGATTCAGCCTTCTGGGTCTCTGACTCTGTATGCTTAAGCCGATTCTAGGCATCGTCTAACTGCGCTTGCAATTCAGAAGTGGTATCCTGAACAGACAAAGAGAGCATGAAACAAATTAGGTTCCGGTTTACAATGATTAAAGTCCCAAGCCTTTTGCAAGCAACAACACTTGGCATTTGGGGGCTAATGGATGCTGAAAGTTTTTCTTTCCATACCGGTTCATGTTACTGAAGTCTCAAGCCCTTTACAAGCAAGAGCACTTGACCCTTGGGGGCTAATGGATGCGGAATTTTTTCTAAATTATCAGTTCATACCAATAAAGTCCCAAGCACTTTGCAAGCAAGAGTACTTGGCACTTGGGGGCTAATGCATATTGCTTCTTTATTATCAATTATTTTACTAACCCGGCGGAAAAATAGTCCTTACCACCGGCTCATGAGGGGTATGCAAGCAAGTTCTATACAATGATAATTAGAACCGGCTCATTCAAGCTGAGTAAGCCGACCCTTGGGGGCTACACATGCATGTTCCTTAAAGACAGATTTCTTATTCAGAGGTATGCCGATTCAAAAAGGTATCAGTTATTTCTAAGTCTACAACATATTCACTTGTATCATATCCAATAGACTTGGGGACTGGAAGGACAATTATAGTTTGGTCAAGAGTTTTACCTCAAACTTCTGGTGCATCTGTTTCACCATGTCAATCTCAAGGTCACGACTTCTATGGACCTGATTGAGATATCCAGAAAGGACTTCGCCAGTGCTCAGCTGTGCGTACTGAGCCGTGTCAAACCTCACTTTCCACTTTTCAACGAGTTCTTGCTTGGCAGTATGTTTAGCTAGCACAGTCAGATTGCCTAGCTCTCTGAAGGCAGTACCAGTAATTGTAACATCGTCAGTCCGTTTCTCCGCTGGCTCAGACGGGGCTGGTGGTACAGCAGTTATAGAATCGGCCTTGGCAGGATCAATAGAGACGTCAACAGTCTAAGGAGGAGCATCCTGAGTGGCCTCCTCTATTGGTTTATGAACATCTGCTATCAAGACCTGCTACTCCGGCTCAATTACCTTTGGATCAGCTGCCGGCTTACTCGCCCTGGCTCTCTTAATAGGTTTAGCTTGACCTCTGCACGGGTCAAAGTGAGTCAGTATAAAGATTTAAAGAAAAGATGAACATGGAAGAAATTGTTTACCCAGGGGCAGTCTTGGAAGGCGGAAGTTGACTTTGAGATGAGTCGCCAAATGAAGAATGGGAGACCTCATGATAGTTTGAATCGGAATAATTCAGCGGTTGACGAATAAGACCCGCCAGCTGGTAAGGAGAGTTTAAGAGTGGAAAAACCTCATTCTGGCGTTTCCGACGAGTTGGAGTGTTTGGTAAACCGGAGGACAGTTCTTCCTCCCCGGTGTTCCGAGTCCAACGCCGGCTTTCGTGTTGCTGTTGCTTCAAAAGAAATTGAGGATCTAAATGAGCTGAAGGGTGTGAAAATCTTACTTTCCGGATTGTCCGTCAAACCTTTTGTCTCGGCAAGGATTCTGAGCCGGAGGAAATAGTAATTACCTCTTCATCAATGGCCTGGCTGGCCTGAATGTCATCCTGACAATAATCAGTGTCTATAAGATGATTGAAATAAGAACCAAGAGAGTCAAGGGCTACCTCTGACTCAGTGCCATAATCCATTTCCAGCAACTCAGAAGCGGTGGTTTTCTTCTTGGTCTTTTTTATGGCTCTCTTGGCAGCTTTCTTAGTAGCTCTGGCCCTCTTAGCAGCTTCATGGTCATAAGATTTTTTTCTAGAAAGCCGACTTAGCCTGCAAGAGATGGCAAATTCAAGATTATCAGGGGAATCAAAATTATAAGATAACAGTAGTTAAAGTTAAAATTTACTCTGGTGCCGGGTTAAGTTTACAGAAGGGTTGCAGGCCCACTTTGCTGCAATCATCTAGGCTCTCATTCAAGACAGTTTTGGTTATGTCTGTGATTACAACTTCCTCCAGATCCTCTGAGCTGTGGCATAATGGACCATCGGGTTTTCCAGTGTAATCGCACATTAAGCCGGTCCTGCGGCTCAAAGGAATGATCCGCCAAGCGAGCCAACACCGGGCCAAGTCAATTCCGGTTAACCCATTTCCCAGCAAGGCCTTCACCTTTGAAAGAGTGGGAGCAATTTGCTTGCGGTCTGCGGCAGTTAGTTTCTCAGCAAGAGGATGCTTGGTATCTAAACGCTCGGTACGGTAACCCGAGATTGGATGCTCATCAGCTAGGGAAGTGTCTTTGCACTAAAACCAGGTTTGATTCCAGTCTTTTGGATGACTCAGCAGACAGGCATAAGGAAAAATAGAGTCTCTTCTTCTTTGGATTGAGACGGCTCCAAGTTCCAAACTAGGTCCATTGGTGAACTCGTTCTGGTGATTTAAATAAAAGAACTCTCTAAAGAGTAGGATGCTGGGCTCCCCTTGAAGATACACTTCACATAAGACTTGGAAGTTGCAGATATTTGACACGGAATTGGGTCCGATGTCTTGAGGATGGAGTTGGAAAAAGTGCAGAACGTCTCTGAAGAATTTAGAGCTGGGTGGTAAAAAACCCCGGTTCATGTGATAAGTGAAAACCATAACTTCATCATGTTTTGGTGCAGGTTTCTCTTCGCCCGATTTAGGGGCACGGTAAGGCATAACGGACTTCTTTGGCAGGTATCCAACCTTAATAAAATCGGCAAGTGTAGCCACGGTAACAACTGAAGGGACCCAGTTGCGCGCGGTGACTGTCTTTGGCGGCATTATGAACAAACAAGCCTAAAGAAGGAGAAGATTGTTGCCCATTTAAAGTCAATTCATTAAACTGGAAGAAATATTACACTATAAAAGTTCAGCATGGCGGCTTAAATGGGGCCTAATGGCATAAGAATAATTATAATTCGTAAAATTAAGCCGCCATGACAGGTGCGGATATTCAGGAAAGCAGATTTCACTGAGTCTGGGAAAAACAGTTTTCACAAATTGCACCATTAACTTTGGATCTACAACAGTTTGGAAATTAAGGTTAAAATGATGAACAGGCAAAACCGAAAGTTCGATATGATGCAGTTCTTAGGGTTGAATCTATTTTTCACAGAGAGGAGATATTACAGTATTTGCTAAAGGGACATTAACAACATCAGCGCACGAAGGGACATCAAGTTCAGAAGGAAAACTATAATCGTTGAGAAAGAAGAAGATGAACTTTGGCGGACTTTGTGGGAACCCTAATGGATCTAGGAGGTGACGAACAAGAATGCACCTGGTCGAGGAAAACGGCGATGGCACGCGGAAGAGAGCTGGTCGCGTTGGGCGGACGCAGCGGCTGTTGTTGAAGACGAAGCAGAGGATGGAGGCGCCGACGGAGCTCGGGTGAAGGAGTGTCGCGAGGTAGGAGACGAAGCGGAAAGAAGCAAGGGGAGAATGGGAAGGACTCTATAAGCACAATGGATATGGGTCACGCGCAAGAATCGAGGAGGCAAAAAAGAGGAAAGTAACAGTGCAGGCGCCTCGATTATCGGAATCCCAATAAATGTGAAAGATTTGTTAAACATCCGAACAGTTCGGAGGTTAGTAACAAGTGATGTCATGGCGGGTTACCATCATTTCAAAAACTGACGTCATGGCGGGTTACCATCATTTCAAAAGCTAACGTCATGGCGGGTTATAATTTCCTATGAGAAGAGGAAGGAAGCTTGACATGAACAAGTTCAAATCAACATGGGGCCTAATGTTGGGGATATAAGTATTTGATATGACCCGCCCAGGAGGGGCCGGGTTACCCAACGGCAGTTTATGGGCCAAGCCCAGAAAGCATATTAAAGATAGTGGTTCATATAAGGGCCCAAGGCCCGAGGCGGCTTAAAGCCTGTGAGTATCAACCGCCATATATGTGACTTGTATTGTAAGGCATGTAACAAGAGTCGCCAGGCCGTACACGATTGTATGAGCCGTCTGAGACTCTGTAGGCCGCACGGCGTCAACCCGTCTATATAAGGGTACGACCCGGCAGTGGCTTAGGGCAAGAAACAACAGATCGAGAGCTAGGCAACCGCATCCGCTCCCTAGCAATCGACACCCCAGCAATTCCACCTCAAACTAGATTAGGTTTTACCCTCACCACAAGGGGCCGAACCAGTATAAACTCTTCGTGTCTTTTGTCCCGATTAACCCCTTTAAGCTAACCATGTCGCTATGGCTCGGCAATCAAGTCCTTCCCTTAGGACATCTGCCGTGACAACTCCACGACAGTGCTGGTGTTGGTGTTATGCCTTTCTCTTTATATAAAAGACTTGATTTGAATAAACTCACACCTACTAAAATATCTTTGCAAATGGCTGATAAATCAACTGCTATCCCTATCGATATCTATGAGGATGTGCCCGTTGTTGTTGCTAATGTTACCATTTTGACTGACTTTGTTATACTTGAGATGCCCGAGGACGACAACATGTCAATTATCCTTGGTAGACCCTTCTTGAATACTGCAGGGGCTATTATTGATTGAAATAAAAGCAAGGTCACTTTTCATATTCATGGTAATGAGCATATGATGCACCTCCTGAAGAATCAATTCCAAGTTAATGGTATTAATGTTATTGAAAAATCTTCGACAATCACTATTGGAAGTTTCCAAATACATCTACCTATTGTTAAAAGGAAGTATGAAATGCTTATTGTTGGGGACTTTCATATCCCCGCTGAGGTAACTTAGTAATTTACGAAAATTCTTCGGTTTCCTGCTAATCGAAAGTGGTTGTTAATAAGACTTGATCAACCTTATTAATGAATCATTTTTAGCGGTATGAAGTTGCTGAATTTAGTAAGCACTACCTTTCGTCCCTACCTTTTGCTTTCTGTTTTTATTAGCTAAATAAAATAAAATGCCATGTTTCGTCTGTTTTCTGAATTTCCCGTTCAATAAAAAAATGTCCAAAAATAAAAGTTCTTAGAACGCCCTAAAAATTTAACACGATTTTTTCCGAATATTTAAGAATTTTTGGTGCAAATAATATCAGAGGGGGGTCCACCAGGTGGGCACAACCCACCTGGGCGCGCCACGACCCCCAGGCGCGCCATGGTGGGTTGTGGTCCCCAAGTGGGCCCTCTCCCTTATATTTTTATACCACTTCATCACCTACCTCCAGAAAAAATTCTCCATTGCTCCCTCTCGCGTTCTGTTGGGGAACGTAGTATTTCAAAAATTTCCTACGATCACGCAAGATCTATCTACTAGATGCATAGCAACGAGAGGGGAGAGTGTGTCTACGTACCCTCATAGACCGAAAGCGGAAGCGTCTAGCGACGCGGTTGATGTAGTCGAACTTCTTCGCGTTTCAATCGGTCAAGCACCGAATGTATGGCACCTCCGCGTTCAGCACACGTTCAGCTTGATGACGTCCCACGAGCTCTTGATCCTGTCGAGCTTCACGGGAGAGTTTCGTCAGCATGACAGCATGGTGACGGATATGATGAAGTTACCATCGCAGGGCTTCGCCTAAGCACTATAACGGTATGACCGAGGTGTGTTTCTGTGGAGGGGGGCACCGCACACGACTAGAACAATGTTTCTTCTGTGTGTTTGGGTGCCCCTGCCCCCGTATATAAAGGAGCAAGGGGGAGGTGTGGCTGGCCTTCTAGGGCGCGCCAGGAGTAGGATTCCTACTCCTAGTAGGAATAGGAATCCCCTTTCCTATTCCTACTAGGAGTAGGAAATGAAGGGGGAGAGAAGAAGGAAGAAGAGGGGCACCTCCCCCCTTTCCTAGTCCAACTAGGAACCCTAGGGGGAGGGTGCGGCCAGCCCTATGGGCTGCCTCTCTCTTTCCTACAATGGCCCACTATGGCCCATACTTCCTCGGGGGGGGGGGGGTTCCGGTAACCCCCTCCGGCACTCCGGTTAAATCCGAAACTTTTCCGGAACACTTTCGGTGTCCGAATATAGTCGTCCAATATATCATTCTTTACGTCTCGGACATTCCGAGACTCCTCGTCATGTCCGTCATCTCATCCAGGACTCCGAACTACTTTCGGTACATCAAAACTCATAAACTCATAATACCGATCATCATCAAACATTAAGCGTGCGGACCCTACGGGTGCAAGAACTATGTAGACATGACCGAGACCCATCTCCGGTCAATAACCAATAGCGGAACCTGGATGCTCATACTGGCTCCTACATATTCTACGAAGATCTTTATCGGTCAAACCGCGTAACAACATATGTTGTTCCCTTTGTCATCGGTATGTTACTTGCCCGAGATTCGATCGTCGGTATCTCAATACCTAGTTCAATCTCGTTACCGACAAGTATCTTTACTCGTTCCGTAATACATCATCCCGTGACTAACTCATTAGTCATTTGCTTGCAAGGCTTATTATGATGTGTATTACCGAGAGGGCCCAGAGATACCTCTCCGACACTCGGAGTGACAAATCCTATTCTTGATCTATGCCAACACCACGAACACCTTCGGAGACACCTGTAGAGAATCTTTATAATCACCCAGTTACGTTGTGACATTTGATAGCACACAAGGTGTTACTCCGGTATTCGGGAGTTGCATAATCTCATAGTCATAGGAACATGTATAAGTTATGAAGAAAGCAATAGCAGTAAAACTAAACGATCATAGTGCTAAGCTAACGGATGGGTCTTGTCCATCACATCATTCTCCTAATGATGTGATCCCGTTGATCAAATGACAACTCATTTCTATGGCCAGGAAACATAACCATCTTTGATCAATGAGCTAGTCTAGTAGAGGCATACTAGGGACATTCTGTTTTGTCTATGTATTCACACATTTACTAAGTTTCCATTTAATACAATTCTAGCATGAATAATAAACATTTATCATGATATAAGGAAATAAATAATAACTTTATTATTGCCTCTAGGGCATATTTCCTTCAGTCTCCCACTTGCACTAGAGTCAATAATCTAGATCACATCACCATGTGATTAACACCAAAGTGCACATCACCACGTGACTAACACCCATAGTTCTCATCGCCATGCGACCAATACTCAAAGGGTTTACTAGAGTCAACAATCTAGTTCACATCGCCATGTGATTAACACCCAAAGAGTACTAAGGTGTGATCATGTTTTGCTTCGTGAGAGAAGTTTAGTCAGTGGGTCTGTTACATTCAGATTCGTATGTATTTTTGCAAATTTCTATGTCTATAATGCTCTGCATGGAGCTACTTCAGCTAATTGGTCCCACTTTCAATATGTATCCAGAATGAGACTCAGAGTCATCCAGATCGGTGTTTAAAGCTTGCATCGACGTAACTCTTTATCACCTCCATAACCGAGAAATATTTCCTTAGTCCTCTAAGGATAGTTTTGACCACTGTCCAGTGATCTACTCCTGGATCACTATTGTACCTCCTTGTCAATCTCATGGCAAGGTACACAACATGTTTGGTACACAGCATGACATACTTTATAGAACCTATGACTGAGGGATAGGGAATGACTTTCATTCTTTCTCTATCTTTTGCCGTGGTCGGGTTTTGAGTCTTGCTCAACTTCATACCTTGCAACACATGCAAGAACTCTTTCTTTGACTGTTCCATTTTGAACTACTTCAAAATCTTGTCAAGGTATGTACTCACTGAAAAAACTTACCAAGCGTCTTGATCTATCTCTATAGATCTTGATGCTCAATATGTAAGCAACTTTACCAAGGTTTTTCTTTGAAAAACTCCTTTCAAACACTCCTTTATGCTTTCCAGAAAATTCTACCTCATTTCTGATCGACAATATGTCATTCACATATACTTATCAGAAAGGTTGTAGTGCTCCCACTCACTTTCTTGTAAATACAGGCTTCACCGCAAGTCTGTATAAAACTATATGCTTTGATCAACTTATCAAAGCGTATATTCCAACTCCGAGATGCTTGCACTAGTCCATAGATGGATCGCTGGAGCTTTCTTATTTAGCACCTTTAGGATTGACAAAACCTTCTGGCTGCATCATATACAACTCTTCTTTAATAAATCCATTAAAGAATGCAATTTTGTTATCCATTTGCCAGTTTTCATAAAATGCGGCAATTGCTAACATGATTCAGATAGACTTAAGCATCGCTACGAGTGAGAAAATCTCATCGTAGTAAACACCTTGAACTTGTTCAAAACCTTTCGCAACAAGTCGAGCTTTTTAGATAGTAACATTACCATCGGCGTCAATCTTCCTCTTAAAGATCCATTTATTTTTAATGGCTTGCCGATCATCGGGCAAGTCAACCAAAGTCCACACTTTGTTCTCATACATGGATCCCATCTCAGATTTCATGGCCTCAAGCCATTTTGCGGAATCTGGGCTCATCATCACTTCCTCATAGTTCGTAGGTTCATCATGGTCTAGTAACATGACTTCCAGAACCAGGTTGCTGTACCACTCAGGCGCGGAACATACTCTGGTTGATCTACGAAATTCAGCAGTAACTTGATCCGAAGTTTCATGATCATCATCATTAGCTTCCTCACTAATCGGCGTAGGAATCACTGGAACTAGTTTCTGTGATGTACTACTTTCCAATTCGGGAGAAGGTACAATTACCACATCAAGTTCCACTTTCCTCCCACTCACTTCTTTCGAGAGAAACTCCTTCTCTAGAAAGGATCCATTCTTAGCAACGAATATCTTGCCTTCAGATCTGTGATAGAAGGTGTACCCAACAGTCTCCTTTGAGTATCCTATGAAGACACATTTCTCCGACTTGGGTTCGAGCCTATCTGGTTGAAGCTTTTTCACATAAGCATCGCAACCCCAAACTTTAAGAAACAACAACTTTGGTTTCTTGCCAAACCACAGTTCATAAGGCGTCGTCTCAACGGATTTAGATGGTGCCCTTATTTAACGTGAATGCAGCTATCTCTAATGCATAACCCAAAACGATAGTGGTAAATCGGTAAGAGACATCATAGATCGTACCATATCTAATAAAGTACGGTTACGACGTTCGGACACACCATTACGCTGTGGTGTTCCGGGTGGCGTGAGTTGTGAAACTATTTCACATTGTTCTAAATGAAGGCCAAACTCGTAACTTTAAATATTCGCCTCCGCGATCAGATTGTGGATACTTTTATTTTCTTGTTACGATGATTCTCTACTTCAATCTGAAATTCTTTGAACTTTTCAAATGTTTCAGACTTGTGCTTCATCAAGTAGATATACCCATATCTGCTCAAATCATCAGTGAAGGTCAGAAAATAACGATACCCGCCGCGAGCTTCAACACTCATCGGTCCACATACATCAGTATGTATGATTTCCGACAAATCTGTTGCTCGCTCCATTGTTCCGGAGAATAGAGTTTTAGTCATCTTGCCCATGAGGCATGGTTCGCAAGCACCAAGTGATTCATAATCAAGTGATTCCAAAATTCCATCACTATGGAGTTTCTTCATGCGCTTTACACCAATATGACCTAAACGGCAGTGCCAAAAATAAGTTGCACTATCATTATTAACCTTGTATGTTTTGGCTTCAATATTATGAATATGTGTATCATTACGATCGAGATCCAACAAACTATTTTCATTGGGTGTATGACCATCGAAGGCTTTATTCATGTAAACAGAATAACAATTATTCTATGAATTTAATTGAATAACCGTATTGCAACAAACATGATCAAATCATATTCATGCTGAACGCAAATGCCAAATAACATTTATTTAGGTTCTACACTAATCCCGAAAGAATAGGGAGTGTGCGATGATGATCATATCAATCTTGGAACCACTTCCAACACACATCGTCACTTCACCTTTTTAACTAGTCTCTGTTCATTCTGCAACTCTCGTTTCGAGTTACTAATTTTAGCAACTGAAGTGGTATCAAATACCCAGGGGTTGCTATGAACACTAGTAAAATACATCAATAATCTGTATATCAAATATACCTTTGTTCGCTTTGCCATCCTTATTATCCGCCAAGTATCTGGGGCAGTTCCACTTCTAGTGACCATTTCCTTTGCAGTAGACGCACTTAGTTTTAGGCTTGAGTTTAGCTTTGGGTTTCTTCACGGGAGTGACAACTTGCTTGTCATTCTTCTTGAAGTTCCCCTTCTATCCCTTTGCCCTTTACTTGAAACAAGTGGTCTCGTTAACCATCAACACTTGATGCTCTTTCTTGATTTATACCTTCGCCGATTTCAGCATCGCGAAGAGCTCATGAATTACTTTTGTCATCCCTTGCATATTATAGTTCATCACTAAGTTCTACTAACTTGGTGATAGTGACTAGAGAACTTTGTCAATTACTATCTTATCTGGAAGATTAACTCCCACTTGATTCAAGCAATTGTAGTACCCAGACAATATGAGCACATGCTCACTGGTTGAGCTATTCTCCTACATCTTGTAGGCAATGTACTGTCAGAGGTCTGATACCTCTCGACACGGGCATGAGTATGAAATACTAATTTCAACTCCTGGAACATCTCATATGCTCTGTGGCGTTCAAAATGTTTTTGAAGTCCCGGTTCTAAGCCGTAAAGCATGGTGCACTGAACTATCAAGTAGTCATCATACCGAGCTTGTCAGACGTTCATAACGTCTACATCTGCTCCTTCAATAGATATGTCACCTAGCGGTGCATCAAGGACATAATACTTCTGTGAAGCAATGAGGAAAATCCTCAGATCACGGAACAAGTCCGCATCATTGCTACTAACATCTTTCAACTTAGTTTTCTCTAGGAACATATAAAACAAACGGGGAGCTACATCACGAGCTATTGATCTACAACATAGATATTCTAATACTACGAGGACTAAGTTCATGATAAATTAAAGTTCAATTAATCATATTACTAAAGAACTCCCACATAGATAGACATCCCTCTAGTCATCTAAATGATCACGTGATCCAAATCAACTAAACCATGTCCGATCATCACGTGAGATGGAGTAGTTTTCAATGGTGAACATCTCATGTTGATCATGTCTACTATATGATTCACGCTCGACCTTTCGGTCTCCAGTGTTCCGAGGCCATGTCTGTACATGCTAGGCTCGTCAAGTTTAACCCGAGTATTCTGGGTGTGCAAAATTGTCTTACACCCGTTGTATGTGAACGTAGAGCTTATCACACCCGATCATCACGTGGTGTCTCGGCACGACGAACTTTCGCAACGGTGCATACTCAGGGAGAACACTTATACCTTGAAATTTAGTGAGAGATCATCTTATAATGCTACCGTCAGTCTAAGAAAAATAAGATGCATAAAAGATAAACATCACATGCAATCAATATAAGTGATATGATATGGCCATCATCATCTTGTGCCTTTGATCTCCATCTCCAAGGCACCATCATGATCACCATCGTCACCGGCGCGACACCTTGATCTCCATCATAGCATTGTTGTTATCTCGCCAACTATTGCTTCCACGACTATCGCTACCGCTTAGTGATAAAGTAAAGCAATTACATAGCGATTGCATTTCATACAATAAAGCGACAACCATATGGCTCCTCCCAGTTGCCGATAACTTTACAAAACATGATCACCTAATACAATAACGTATAACTCATCACGTCTTGACCATATCACATCAAAACATGCCCTGCAAAAACAAGTTAGACGTCCTCTACTTTGTTGTTGCAAGTATTACGTGGTTGCTACGGGCTTAGCAAGAATCGTTCTTACCTACGCATACAAAATCACAACGATTTTTCGTCAAGTATGTGCTGTTTTAACCTTCATAAGGACCGGGCGTAGTCACACTCGATTCAACTAAAGTGAGAGAGATAGACACCCGCCGGTCACCTTTAAGAAACGAGTGCTCATAACGGTGAAACCTATCTCGTGTAAGCGTACGCGTAATGTCGTTCCGGGCCGCTTCATCTCACAATACCGCCGAACCAAAGTATGACATGCTGGTCAGCAGTATGACTAGTATCGTCCACAACTCACTTGTTTTCTACTCGTGCATATCATCTACGCATAGACCTGGCTCATGATGCCACTGTTGGGGAACGTAGTATTTCAAAAATTTCCTACGATCACGCAAGATCTATCAACTAGATGCATAGCAACGAGAGGGGAGAGTGTGTCTACGTACCCTCATAGACCGAAAGCGGAAGCGTCTAGCGACGCGGTTGATGTAGTCGAACTTCTTCGCGTTTCAACCAATCAAGCACCGAATGTACGACACCTCCGCGTTCAGCACACGTTCAGCTTGATGATGTCCCACGAGCTCTTGATCCAGTTGAGCTTCACGGGAGAGTTTCATCAGCACGACAGTGTGGTGATGGATATGATGAAGTTACCGTCGCAGGGCTTCGCCTAAGCACTATAACGGTATGACTGAGGTGTGTTTCTGTGGAGGGGGGCACCGCACACGGCTAGAACAATGTTTCTTCTGTGTGTTTGGGTGCCCCCTGGCCCCGTATATAAAGGATCAAGGGGGGAGGTGCGGCTGGCCTTCTAGGGCGCGCCAGGAGTAGGATTCCTACTCCTAGTAGGAATAGGAATCCCCTTTCCTATTCCTACTAGGAGTAGGAAAGGAAGGGGGAGAGAAGAAGGAAGAAGAGGGGCGCCTCCCCTCTTTCCTAGTCCAACTAGGAACCCTAGGGGGAGGGTGCGGCCAGCCCTATGGGCTGCCTCTCTCTTTCCCTCAATGGCCCACTATGGCCCATACTCCCTCGGGGGGGGGGGGGGTTCCGGTAACCCCCTCCGGCACTCCGGTTAAATCCGAAACTTTTTCGGAACACTTCCGGTGTCCGAATATAGTCTTCCAATATATCAATCTTTACGTCTCGGACATTCCGAGACTCCTAGTCATGTCCGTGATCTCATCCGGGACTCCGAACTACCTTTGGTACATCAAAACTCATAAACTCATAATATCGATCGTCATCAAACGTTAAGCGTGCGGACCCTACGGGTTCAAGAACTATGTAGACATGATCAAGACTCATCTCCAGTCAATAACCAATAGCAAAACCTGGATGCTCATACTGGCTCCTACATATTCTACGAAGATCTTTATCAGTCAAACCGCATAACAACATACGTTGTTCCCTTTGTCATCGGTATGTTACTTGCCCGAGATTCGATCGTCGGTATCTCAATACCTAGTTCAATCTTGTTACCGACAAGTATCTTTACTCGTTCCGTAATACATCATCACGTGACTAACTCATTAGTCATTTGCTTGCAAGGCTTATTATGATGTGTAGAGGGCCCAGAGATACCTCTCCGACACTCGGAGTGACAAATCCTATTCTTGATCTATGCCAACACCACGAACACCTTCGGAGACACTTGTAGAGCATCTTTATAATCACCCAGTTACGTTGTGATGTTTGATAGCACACAAGGTGTTCCTCCGGTATTCGGGAGTTGCATAATCTCATAGTCATAGGAACATGTATAAGTTATGAAGAAAGCAATAGCAGTAAAAATAAACGATCATAGTGCTAAGCTAACGGATGGGTCTTTTCCATCACATCATTCTCCTAATGATGTGATCCCGTTGATCAAATGACAACTCATGTCTATGGCTAGGAAACATAACCATCTTTGATCAATGAGCTAGTCTAGTAGAGGCATACTAGGGACATTCTGTTTTGTCTATGTATTCACACATGTACTAAGTTTCCAGTTAATACAATTCTAGCATGAATAATAAACATTTATCATGATATAAGGAAATAAATAATAACTTTATTATTTCCTCTAGGGCATATTTCCTTCACGTTCTTGCTCTCAAACCTGCGGATTTCGATCTCTTTGCTCGAAGCTCCATTTCCGAAACTGTTTCAGGGGATTGTTGCTTGGTATGTGACTTCTTCGCTTGTCCAATTTATTTATTTTTTAGTGGTTTATATTTTGAATAATTAGCTACTTTTGGTGCTGCTGTAGATGAGCTTGCATGTTGAATTCTTAGATTTCCAAGTAGTTTGAATGTTTGCTATGGCTTCTATGTATTCCTATGAGTAGTTGCTATCAATTTTGTAGAGTTTTATTGATAAATTTTTGTCGCACAAAAATTTCAGAAAATTGTACGTGAACGTGATGAGTCTCTTTAAAAGGCGTTCTTTGAGGAGGAGATCCTCGGGAGCATCTTCTAGCGACAGCTTCGCTCGTCGTTCTTATGTTGAACCAAGTGAAAGTTCCATACGAGATGCCGCCACTAAAACATGCTATTGGACTTGTGATGATTATATGGTTCGCGTGGGTATTAAGGAGGAATTTGAGCAATTGGTTCACAATGCGGGTATTGGTCCCTACATTTCAGATAAGTGCGATCAACACCTCATTCTCATTGAATCATTTGTTAAAGGATTTAAATTTCATCCCCGTGAGTCTAGGGTGTCTTTCAAACTTTATGAAAATCCTTTTACCATATCACTAGAGAGTTTTTCTCGTCACTGCAAAATTCCATTCTGGGGTTCGCTTGACGAACCACCAAGGTCTGAGTACCAATCATTTTTAACCAGTCTCTGCTACGGTGGAACGAGGGGCGTGATGCAAGGTAGAATAAAAAGCATTCATTTTCCTGCAATTCGGTACTTTGCTTTATTTAATGGGAAATGTATTGTAGGCAAACAAGATTGTAGTACACTTTGTGCTCCATACTTGAGCCTTATACACACCGCCCTCACCAATGATAGGAGTTATAATCTTGGAGCGATTGTTGCATGCAGGTTACAACACAATGCTAATAGTGGCTGGTTCTATGGCGGAATCTATGCCACGTGTTTAGCAAGAGAGCTGGGTGTTTCACCTTTACCCTTTGACCCTATCCTACCCACGCGGTATTTAGACTTTGATGCTATGAAAAATCATAAGACCCTCAAAGGAGACATTCATAACTTCACTTATAAATTGTTATTTAACCAATCGACTGTTATGTACACATATTTGCCCGCGTCTGATCTTTTTGATTATCACAGCAAGGGAAGATATTTCGTTCTTGAGAGTGAGGCCCGAGCCCACAATGATGCGGTCGAGGCAGCACGGCAGGCTGAGGCCTCCGCACCAAGAGCCTCAGTGAGCTATCACATCGACTACTATCCAGGCTACTGACTACATACCAAGTTGGGTCAAAAGCCTAAGCTTGGGCGAGTACATGTTTCTCACCGACTTTACATTCTTGATCACACATCTCAATCGTCGGTGTTCACACTTTTTCATTGTATTATTCAAGCTTAATTTATTTTCTTGTTTTCTTCTTGAGCATTTGAAAAACTTTGGAAAAACAAAAAAAGTTGTTTAGTTGTAGTTAGTTTACTTTCTATGCTTGCCTAGTTGTAATATCAAGAAGAAAACCCAAAAAGATTTCCTTGCTCTTCTTTTGCTTGTTGGGAGTCTTCCTGTATAAATAGTTCTCGTTTTTGTTTTCCTCTTTCGTTTGCTTGTTCTGGAAAACAAAAAAAACTACAAAAATATTTTAGTATGTTTCTCTAAATTTCTTTCTTTTTATCTCCGAGTCATACTAAGGAGAAGACCACGATGAAAATGTTGAGTGGCTCTCTTATGCATAATTGTTGATCTAATGAAGAGCCCATTTTACATTGTATTATCCTCTTGAATAAAATGATTGCAGATTCCAGCTCAGTCCACAACACTCTTGCACCATTATTATTATTTCACATCATTCAGTCGTGCAAGTGAAAGGCAATAATGACGATATTCGATGAACTGGCTGTGGCAGAGAGAAATTGGTATGAACTCGACTTGTTCTGTTTTTGTAAATAGGTTTAACCTAGTATCCATGATTCCACCCATTATGATTAAACATGTTTGCAATGACAGTTAGAGATTATAGTTTCACATGCCATCCATAAGTAGCTAAGTGTTAATAATGATTTATCTTGGATACCAACATTGAGTTAAAATGATTGTGATGTAGTATGATGATATGGTATCCTCCTCTGAATGTTCGAGTGGCTTGACTTGGCACATATGTTTATGCATGTAGTTGAATCAAAAACAACCTAGCATCTATGATATTTATGTTCATGGTGTCCATATCCTACTGATGCGGGTGTCCAATGTTTATTATGCATGATGCATGTTCATGACCACTGTTGCTCTCTAGCTGGTCACTTCCCAACCTATTTGCTAGCCTTCACCAGTACTAAGCGGGATTACTGCTTGTGCATCAAATTCAAAAACTCAAGTTATTCCAGATGAGTCCAGCATACCTACCTATATGCGGTATTACCCTGCCGTCCTAAGTAAATTTGCATGTGCCACCTCTAAAAACTTCAAATAAATATCATTTTTGTGTGCCTGGATCGTTCATGGAACGACAGGAGGTGGTCAGTATCTTCCATGCTAAGCGGGTTACTCTCAGGTCGAGTGTTTATTCACTCGCCATCGCACGAGAAAAGGGCGGTAATAGGGATTCCCAGTCCCAAATTGCAAAAAGAAAAAGTTTATAAATAAACAAACAAAAACTCCCAATGGAGTTCAAACCTTTACTTTTCTGCTTAGGAACCGCCACTAGCGTGTTTAGCATGGGAGATATTGATAACTGATAGTCGTGAAGTAAATGAGAAGGGTGCATTTCTCAAAATATCATTTACCTCTGTTTTAAAAAGTTGAGCTCTCGCACTTTTGCAAATCACCGCTTCCCTCTGCGAAGGGACTATCTATTTACTTTTATGTTGTGTCATCACCTTCTCTAATAAGCGCCAGATCTGAGAACATTGTTGTCATGCATATGCATTGTGTGTATTGAATGTTGGGGGTTATCATGACTGGATCTTTTCTACCATGAATTTGGAGGTGCTCTGCATTTATGTTTTGCGGTCTCAGAAAGGGCTAGCGAGATACCACTATTGTCATATTATATCATGGTTGTTTCGATAATGTGTTGCTGTTTGAGATATCTTATTATTGCTCGCTAGCTTATTATGTCATTATATGAGTCATTATAATTTTTAAAATTTATTGTCAACATGGTTGGTTATAATGCTGGCTGAAAACCTGGGTGTTGTTTAACCTTATTTATGCATACAAGAGTAAAAGAGTTCGTAAAAGTTTTTCTTTCTCACTTTCAGTTTATCAACTGAATTGCTTGAGGATAAACAAAGGTTTAAGCTTGGGGGAGTTGATACATCTCCAACGTATCTACTTTTCTTAACGCTTTTCCTCTTGTTTTGGACTCTATTTTGCATGATTTGAATGAAACTCCTCTTGTTTTGGAGCAGGTGTTGAATGGAAGGGCCCAGAGGCGGAGCGCGGTTTCATCTTCCGCATAGATGATGGCGGGTCTCGGCGGAGTGGCGCAGTGGAGGCTCGGCGTCCGGTGCGGATTGACAAACTCGCGCAGGAGGGCGACGCTGTCTGGCGTCGTGGTGGCGTAGATGGCAGAGAGGCCTAGTAAGGTCGATGCATTAGTTATGCTTTGAGGATGGATCGAAGGAAGATGGAGGTGACGACCCTTGCAACGTGCGGTGCTCACTGGGAGTGTGCCGCACCGGTGTGTGACCAACTTTAGGTAGTGGCTTGCATGAGGCATCCAACTTTAGATGTTAGGCTTTGGTGCGATGTCTAATTGGTATTAGGCTCGGACATTTGGCACCCCCTTCATTAAGGGATTGGAGTAGCAACAGGCGGTGCCAAGATTGTGGCTTCAGACTTATTGATGTATTACCTTGTAAGGTCTCTGGGAATAATTAATAATATGATTGCATGCATCACCCAGATGCAGAGGCCGGGGGTACATCCTCCTTTAAAAAAACATAACAAAAGATACAATTCGTTTCGCCTTTCCAATATCGCTGAATTAGTCATGCACTTTTAGATTGTAACCAGTCTGGAGAATGCTCAAGTGCGGCATACATAGATTGCACAAAAACATGCCAGATGTAAAATTCCATCTAAAGGTATGTTGTTCGTGAGTAAGCATGGTCACTTTTTTTGGGATCCTCACATTGTTCTACGGTAAAATTTGTAAGTAAATAAATGGTATGTTAGGGGGGGAGAGGGTAAGCATGGTGTCACCCCACTTTCAAAACAATTTGAGGCTAACTAGTCAGGAGTTACGCAACCAGCCCACAGGAGCCGTCAAGCAGCCCCCGCGTTGTCCCCGCTAGAGCGACTCGGGCGGCTCCCTACTAGCCGCCGGGGGCGCATACTCCCTCCTCCCCTTCCTCCTCTGCCGCCGGGGGACGCCGCCAGTCTAAGCCCAGGGGCCGACGATGGTGGCGGAGGACATCGCCTCTCTCCCGCGGATCTGGTGTCGTGCGGGGCCTCGAATCGTGTGGAGGCGCATCAGATCCGATCGGCGAAGTCGATGGCTATGGCACAGCGGCGTCGAAGGCGGCGCGGGCTGCGGGCGGGGCGGCCAGCCCTGTTCGGGCGACGGCAGCGTGCCATTTGCCTTTGGATCAGCAGCGGCATGGAGGGCTTGGTGGTCGCATCGACGGCTCCTCTGGTCAAATTTGTTCTAACTGGTGCAGTGGGCGGTGGTGGTCATCTCTTTCGTCAGAGGTGATTGGCCTGCGGCTAGGTGGTCGGATCTTGAGATTCGTCATCTAGTCCCGGCTACGAGACAGGGAGACATAGTTGCCAGTGAAAACCGATCCATTGGCGAGCGATGTCGGCGTTTTGCGTCGTTGCCTTGATGAAGGTATCATCATGTAACTGTTGTCGACTCACTCGTGCTGCTTCAGGGGAAACCGTAGGATCTGGTCTTCCAGATCGGACTATGGCGGTACTACGGTGTCGTTTCTCTCTTGGGAGCATCGTTTGTGGAGCAGCGCTGGAAGACAGAGCTAGAAGGTAGAGCGGCTTCATCTTGCACGGAGCATCGGTGGAGGTATCAAGTCATGTCTGGCCGATAGGTGCTACGCTGAGTCATGCCTGGTTGGCAGGTGCTACGCACGACAGCTTCCAGAGTCTGGGCGGATGAGTGCAGGGCGGTGGCGCCGTTGGGAGCCGTGGTGGCGTTGACGAATGTCCGGACTGGTAAGGACGATGCGGATATCTCTCCTGAAGATGGGTCAGTGATCCGATGATGATGGCAGCTTCTAAAATGTGTGCAGGTGGTGTGCGCTTTAGGTAGGCTGCACCGACTGTTGGTCCCGATACGTTATGTCGATGGATCGGCGACGACACTGGTTTTAGATATATGGAGTGAGAGCACTCCTCGTTATCTAGTTTGTAGGTGCGATTAGTGGTTATGGGTGGATTGTGTACTCCCTCCGTCCCAAAATTCTTATCTTAGATTCATCTAGATAGGGAAGTATCTAACACTAAAACGTGACTAATTACATCCAGATTTAGACAAATTGAAGACATTATTTTGGGACGGAGAGAGTATGTTCTTGTCAGATCTTTCTAGAATAATTAATAAAGATGACTGCATACAACGATTGATGCAGAGGCCGGGGGTTTCACCTCCTTTTCTAAAAAAAACTAGCACGAGTTTGTCAAAATCGAACACTCAAGGGATTCATGACCCAGACATATTTGACATTGTAGCATGCTTATTACACAGGATGTCGAATAACCTTGGGTAACCAGTGCATGAGTCACCTTAAGTCTAATATCGTCCAAAAATCATATGAATGACCCGTTTGGCATTTAAAATGACCCAAATTGGAGAAAATGTCCTTGTCCTTCATGAGACCCTTCCAAAAAAAAGAGCTCACATGTTTCTCTTTGATGAACGGCAGTGGTTTTTGTCCCAAATATCTCTTTCCTTAAGCAAAGTCTTCTAGACCCAACAGCCAGGGAGGAGCTTAAAGGTCTATTTCCTGAATGCCTAGGCTCCCATCGTCTTTTCTCTTTTTGTTAGATCAAATTCCCTACTACCGCCTCGTCACAAAAATATAAGCTTTATAGAAACTCGTCATTTACATACCCATTTGGAATCCTCTTAAAAAGGACATCATAAAAATCAGTACGTTACTTAGAACCATATTGAGGAGAATCAAGCGACCACCATATGAGATGTTTTAGGCCTGACAACTGTGCATTTGTGTCGCAAAATCGAGATCCTATTATCACCATTATATCGGCAGTGGATTGCAATACCAAGGTAATTGATTGGAAAAGATTTTATGTTAAAACCAAACAAGCATCCACATTTCAGGCTCTTGCTCCTTGATGTCCCCCCCTTAAAAAATCCCATTATTTAAAGACACAAAGAAAAATCTTCAAATTTGTAGTTTGCTTTGTCAACAATGATGAAGCGTCTCAATCTTCATACAGGGAGACCCGCGATTTATATATTGATTGGGTGGAGTTCGGTACAGGGTGCGGCAGCCTCTGGCTACCCATAGAGAGGATTACATGGGAGGTTACATGAGATAGAGAGATAGAGAGATAAGAGAGTACTCCTAACAAACTCAATCTTCTATGTACATGACTAACAATACCGAACACAATACCCAACACGTTACTTGTCTAACACTCCCCCTTAATGTGAACTCCGCAAGTTTAGATTAAGTTTGAATTCTTCAAATGGTCCTATAGACAAGGCCTTTGTAAAGCCATCAACAACTTGGTCTCTGGATGGCACAAACCGTACTTCCAATTCTTTCCTAGAAACTCTTTCTCTGACAAAATGGTAGTCAATCTCAATGTGCTTGGTACGAGCATGAAGGCATTATTTGCAGAGAGATATGTAGCACCCAAATTATCGCACCAAAGACATGGAGTCTGTGTATGATATATGCCAAGTTCCTTGAGGATAGACTTAACCCATATAATTTCTGTTGTTGCATTCGCCAGTGCCTTATACTCTGCCTCAGTACTTGATCGTGACACTGTTGTCTGCTTCTTTGCACGCCATGAGATTATATTAGGTCCATAAAACACTGTAAAACCACCTGTTGATCTTCCATCATCCAAGCAACATGCCCAATCGGAGTCAGAAAAAGCACTGACGAGAGTAGACGAATACTTAGTGAAAGTGATACCAACACTTAGGGTATGCTTGACATATCTCAGTATACGTTTAGCAGCAGTCCAATGATTAGAAGTGGGTGCATGAAGAAATTGACACACTTTATTTACTGCAAAGGAGATGTCAGGCCTAGTAAGTGTCAAATACTTAAGTGCACCTACCAAGCTCCTGTATTTTGTGCCATCCTCGTGACTCAAAGGTGTACCCTCCACAAGTGATAATTTCTCGGAACTAGATAATGGAGTTGTGGATGGTTTACAACCTTGGAGCCCTGCCTTGCTCAGAAGATCGGTTGCATATTTTTTCTGAGAAAGATGAAGACCACCTTCTTTGTTGCGTTTGACCTCAATGCCAAGAAAATAATGCAAATCTCCAAGATCTTTCAGAGCAAACTCAGAGTTCAAGTCTTTGAGCAGAGCTATAACTGCCTCACTAGATGAGCTTGTGACAATAATATCATCAACATAAATGAGCACAAAGATGACTGTGTTGCACTTTTTGTAAATAAACAAGGAGGTGTCAGATTTAGAGGAAACGAAGCCAAGTGTTTGCAACTTGGAACTCAAGAGAGAATACCACGCTCGAGGAGCCTGTTTCAAACCATAAAGCGATTTGTCAAGCCTGTAGATATGAGTTGGTTTGTCTAGATCTGCAAAACCAGGAGGTTGCTTCATGTAGACTTCCTCTTCAAGAACACCATGAAGGAACACATTCTATACATCTAGTTGGCGAAGACTCCAACCTCGTGACACAGCAATAGATAGAACAAGACGAATAGTAGCAGATTTTAAAAATAGAACTGAAAGTATCCTCATAATCAAGCCCATACCTCTGTTTGAAACCTTTGGCAACCAGTCTAGCTTTGTAGCGATCTATAGTACCATCTGGCCGTCTTTTGATACGAAAAACCCACTTACAGTCAATGACATTTATACCTGGACATGAGGGAACGAGATGCCATGTGTGGTTTTTATGAAGAGCACAAAACTCCTCATGCATGGCTTTGGCCCACTTTGGATCAGCAAGTGCAGTGGAGATGGTCTGTGGCTCTTCTGCAGAAACAGGTGACACGGCCAAACCAAATTTAGTTTTGTAATGAACCGGTTGAATTGTTCCACCCCGAAGGCGTGTACGTGGTGGTGAGGGGGCGCCGGCATAGCCACAGACGATCCAGGGGAGGCAGCCGCCTCCAGAACAGAAGGATCTAGCGATCCCGAGGCCCGGGACCCGCCTGGTGACGAAGGAGACACCGGATCGTCTGCGGCATGAGGTGGTGATGATGATAGCCCGGGGCACACAGAAGATCCAGGACGACCCATCGGGGTAGGCTCGGTTTGCGTACCAGGCCCACCTGGCCTAGATGCATGTGGCGTAGTGGAGGACGGGGCCCGCCTCGAATAAACCAGCGGGGTGGGCTCGTAGCGCTCGGTCGATTTGTCTCCCACGGGCGGTTGGCGGGTCGCGCAGGAGGGGACCAGCTCAGGTGCGGTCGACCGCATGGTGGGGTCGGAGGGGCGCTGAAGAGGAGGCGCGGATCCCATCACTGATTCAGGCAGTTCGGACCCAGTCTGACACACCTATCCCGAGGAGGATCCGGCTAGATCAGCTGCAACAGCCCGGGGTGCATTATTTGGAATAAAACAACCACCATTTGTACCAGAATTTGCACTGTCGTGTCGTCCTGTATCAGAAAACTCAGAGGGTATGTTAGGATAATTAGCCAAAGTTGATTCATCACTAGTATCATTGCCCAGACGATCAACTCCGGAAAGGTGTGAGGGAAGGAGGAGGATTTCCTTTCTAAGAAGGGCACCGGCGTTGGGATGAAGTTTAGCAAAAGGAAATTGTGTTTCGTCAAAAAAGACATCACGAGATATGTAAACACGACCGGTGGACACATCAAGACACTTAACACCCTTGTGTTGTGTACTATAGACAAGGAACACACACTGTTTAGAGCGATACACAAGCTTACAAGTGTTGTAGGGTTGAAGGTTTGGCCAACATGCACAACCAAAGACTCGAAGAGTGGTGTAATCAGGCATGACATGCAAAAGCCATTCAATTGGAGTTTCATTGGAAATAACACGACTAGGACACATATTAATGAGGTGAACGATGGTAAGAAAAGCTTCATCCCAGAGTTTTAATGGCATGGAAGCTGAAGCTAGGATGGCTAGACCTACTTCAACAATATGTCTGTCCTTGCGCTCGGCAGAGCCATTTTGCTGGTGAGCATGAGGACATGAAACATGATGAGAGATTCCAATCTTTTGGAAGAAGGAGTTTAGTTTCTCGTACTCACCACCCCAGACAGACTGCATAGCAATAATTTTGCTATCAAACTTTTGTTCAACAAGTGCTTGAAAGTTGTGAAAGACTTCAAACACATCATCACATTTCCTAAGGAGATAGATCCATGTATATTTGCTATAGTCATCAATAAAACAACGTAATGGGAATGTCTACCAACAAAGGTGGGTGCTGGACCCCATACATTAGAAAAATCAGTTGCAAAGGTTTGGTTGACACACTAGTTGAGACGGGATACATCAATTGATGACTTTTTGCTCGTTGACATGGATCACAAATAGTATCGGAATCTCTCTCACCAACAACTGGAAGTTTATTTCTACGAAGTATTTGATGAACAGTGGCAAAAGAAGGATGACCTAAGCGACTATGCCACCTTTCAGGAGAGAGCTTGATGGCACCATACACTTGTTTATTGTACTGACAATACTGAGGAAGCAAAGCATAGAGTCGCACGCAGACACCCCTATGGAGAACCCTCTTCGTGACCCGATCCTTGATCGAAAATAAGAATGGGTGAAAATCTAGAAAAGCATTGGTGTCAAGAGCAATTCTATGAATAGATAGCAAAGTTTTGGAAGCATTAAGAACATGCAGGATTCCGTTTAGCTCAAGATTTTTGTGTGGAGTTCTATAAGTGATTTACCAACATGACTAATTTCCATACCTGCACCGTTTGCAGCGGTGTAAACTTGATCATTATCGCAGTACTTCTCATGCATGGTTAATTTATCCAATTCTCCCATGATGTGGTTTGTTGCCCCTGTGTCCATGTACCAATTGGTATCGACACTATACGAGGCATCGTCGACAACTACAACTTTCTTAGGCTGAGAGTTGTTGTCGGCGTAACGCCAAGCACAATCTCGAGCAAGATGATTAGATTTTTTTGCATATTTGACATTTACCCTCATAACCTACATAGCCCTGAAAGTTTCTCCCTCTGTTAGGAGGGGCTCGCATGTTGTTGTTGCCACCAGGATGCTGCTGGTAATGGCCGCCGCCACCACCAGGGTATCCGGCATGATAGCCGCCACCATTCCCGACACCGTTTCCAGCGGCAGAGCCACCAGATCCGCCGCCAGGGTTGTAGCCTCCGCCGCCAGGGTTGTAGTCGCCACCACCGCTGCTAGCACCATAGCTACCACGCGAGCCGCCACCGCCCTTCTGGTTGCGGTAGGAGCCCTTGCTGCCGCCGCGCCCCTTGGAAGCGAGGTTGTCCGAGGATTTGAAGCCCCCGTCACCGCTCCCGTGGAACATCTCGACTCTCTGGTCGAAGTTGGCCACCAAGGAGAAAAGGGCGTCGACGGTGATGGGTTCAACGCGAACGTCCAGTGCTGAGATGATCGGTTGGTAGTCCATGTCAAGGCATGCGTGTTGGGGAACGTAGTATTTCAAAAAAAATCCTACGATCACGCAAGATCTATCTACTAGATGCATAGCAATGAGAGGGGAGAGTGTGTCCACGTACCCTCGTAGACCGGGAGCGGAAGCGTCTAGTGACGCGGTTGATGTAGTCGAACTTTCTTCGCGATCCAACCGATCAAACACCGAACGTACGGAGCCTCCACGTTCAGCACACGTTCAGCTTGATGACGTCCCACGAGCTCTTGATCCAGTAGAACCTCGCGGGAGAGTTTCGTCAGCACAACGGCGTGGTGACGGAGATGATGAAGCTACCGGCGCAGGGCTTCGCCTAAGCACTGCAACGGTATGACCGAGGTGTGTTTCTATGGAGAGGGGCACCGCACACGGTTAGGAGAGATCAACTGATCAACTTGTGTGTCTATGGGGTGCCCCTACCCCTGTATATAAAGGAGTGGAGGAGGTGGAGGGCCGGCCCTCTCCATGGCGCGCCCTAGGGAGTCCTACTCCCACCGGGAGTAGGATTCCCCCTTTCCTAGTAGAACTAGGATCCCTTCCAAGTAGTAGGAGTAGGAGTAGGAGAGAATGAAAGGGAAAGAGAAGAGAAGGAAGGAGGGGGCGCAGCCCCTTCCCCTAGTCCAATTCCTACTAAGCCTTGGGGGGGCACAGCCTCCTCTCTCTCTTTCCCCTAAAGCCCAACAAGGCCCATATACTCCTCGGTGAATTCCCGTAACTCTCTGGTACTCCGAAAAATACCCGAATCACTCGGAACTTTTCCGTTGTCCGAATATAGTCGTCCAATATATCGATCTTTATGTCTCGACCATTTCGAGACTCCTCGTCATGTCCCCGGTCTCATCCGGGACTCCAAACTACCTTCGGTACATCAAAACACATAAACTCATAATATCGATCGTCATCAAATGTTAAGCGTGCGGACCCTACAGGTTCGAGAACTATGTAGACATGACCGAGACTCATCTCCGGTCAATAACCAATAGCGGAACCTGGATGCTCATATTGGCTCCTACATATTCTACGAAGATCTTTATCGGTCAAACCGCATAACAACATACGTTATTCCCTTTGTCATCGGTATGTTACTTGCCCGAGATTCGATCGTGGGTATCATCATACCAACTTCAATCTCATTACCGGCAATTCTCTTTATTCGTTCTGTAATACATCATCTCGTGACTGACTCATTAGTCATTTGCTTGCAAGGCTTATTATGATGTGTATTACCGAGAGGTCCCAGAGATACCTCTCCGACACTCGGAGTGACAAATCCTATTCTTGATCTATGCCAACACCACGAACACTTTCGGAGACACCTGTAGAGCATCTTTATAATCACCCAGTTACGTTGTGATGTTTGATAGCACACAAGGTGTCCCTCCGGTATTCGGGAGTTGCATAATCTCATAGTCATAGGAACATGTATAAGTCATGAAGAAAGCAATAGCAGTAAAACTAAACGATCATAGTGTTAAGCCAATGGATGGGTCTTGTCCATCACATCATTCTCCTAATGATGTGATCCTATTGATCAAATGACAACTCATGTCTATGGCTAGGAAACATAACCATCTTCGATCAATGAGCTAGTCTAGTAGAGGCATACTAGGGACACTCTGTTTTGTCTATGTATTCACACATGTACTAAGTTTCCGGTTAATACAATTCTAGCATGAATAATAAACATTTATCATGATATAAGGAAATAAATAATAACTTTATTATTGCCTCTAGGGCATATTTTCTTCACTGCGATGATGAAGGAGATGAGCTCCTCCTCCCCGAGAGGTCTGCCCGCCACCGCTAGTTCATCGGAGAGGGAGCGCATATGGGCGAAATACGTCGAGGCCGACAACGAGCCCTTCTGGACATTGGTGAGACCGGCGCGAAGATTGTTGGCACGCGACAGCGAGACAGCCGCAAACATAGATGCAAGGGCAGTCCAGATCGCGTGGGAGGTTTCAAGGGAGGCAACCTGAACGAGGACCTCCTTGGAAAGATTGCGGAGGAGATATGCGACGATTTGTTGGTCCTGGACGAGCCAGGGGGCGTAGGCAGGGTTGGGGGTGACCTAATCCTTGCCCTCTTTTGTCTTTGGTTGTGATTGTTGTGGGAGGCTCCTGGATGGTTTGATCAATATAGCCATACAAGCCAGCGCCCAGTATCTGGGATCGCGCTTGTGCTCTCCAGAGAACATAGTTCGTCCGGGTGAGCGGCTCGGAGGTGTTATAGTTGAGGCCGGAGGAGATTTAGGCAGCGGAGGTGGACATGATGGATGGCGGCGGTGAAGAGGTGGAAGATGAACAGGGATGTGGTGGGTGGGAGGTTGAAGATGATATGCTAGATGAGATGGAAGAGGCCTGCTCTGTATACCATGTCAACAATGATGAAGCGTCTCAATCTCCATATAGGGAGACCCGTGATGTATATATTGATTGGGTGGAGCGGTACAAGGTGCGGCAGCCTCCGGCTAACCATAGAGAGGATTACATGGGAGGTTACATGAGATAGAGAGATAGAGAGATAAAAGAGGACTCCTAACAAACTCAATCTTCTACGTACATGACTCTAACAATACCGAACACAATACCCAACACGTTACATGTCTAACATGCTACAGGTCATGATCATAAAACTAATTATGTCATGAGAATTTGAAGAATTAAGATGTCATCATCAATAAGTTGAAACTACTTCACTAATTTGGCCATGTACTTTACCCAAAAAAAACACTATTTGAAGCCCAGGCTGTGGGTAGCCCATTAAAAAATACTCCCTCCGTACGAAAATACTTGTTATCAAAATGGGCAAAAAGGGGTGTATCTGGATCTAAAATACATCTAGATGCATCCCCTTTTATTCATTTTGATGACAAGTATTTTCGGACGGAGAGAGTAGAAAACATTAATTTCATACTTGAAAAAATCATATATTTATACTCATACATATAGATTGGTAGGATGGGCAACCTGGAATGCCATCTCGTTACATGACATGATGACAATGATATCAAGCCAAGTCCAGGGATCGATGCACTAAAAACTAGTGATCCAACCCATCAGCAAAAATGGGGCCAGCACATACTTTTTTTTTTTAGGGACAGCGCATACATATCTTTAACAAGAGCTGTGTCTCAAAAAAAAAAAACTTTAACAAGAGCTTGTCTTATCTCTACCCTGGTCCACGTGCTTTACTGAAAAATCTACAAGAAAAATAAAATCCTCTCTCTAGTTAGTATCGTCCTTTAGCCAGAGCGTGACTCGGGACAAGAGCGGCAGCTATACTGCCAAAAATAAAAAGGAGTGGCAGCTGTTGTTTGCTCCGTGGAAAACAGAGAGGAGATGGACCACTGCGCTGCTGCGTGATAGATGCCTTGTCCAAGTGCACATTGGCATGGAAGGCCTAGCGGCTAGCGGCCAAAGCAATGCTGGTCCAGTAGACGGATGGATGTGCCTAGACAGCGATCGACATGCAGTGCATTACACTACGGATGGATGTGCGGAACAGAATTATTATCACTGATCTGGCAAGTTTATAATTCCTACGTCCGGTTTATCTTCAGTTGACTCTGGTCCCGGTCCGGGAAACTCCAAAGCGAGCCTATCCATCCATTTGACACCATTTCCAGCTGGTGCAAATTCCCATGCTACTAGCTAGATGCTGGTGGCAGAGCTTGGAGAAGAACTAAGATAGATTTGTAGAGTATCTCCAGCCGTTGGCCCCTTAGGGGCGTCTAAAAGCGTCGTCTGGGGTGAGCCGGCGCAAAGAATAGACCTGGAGCGAGTCGGTCCTCAGCCGTCGGCCCCCAGGGCCGCCCCAGGCGCATTAAAATTAAAAAAAAAATCGGCGAAAATATGATAAAAACTAGTTAAATTTCGCCCAAACATGATACATTTCGGCGAATTTCGCGCATGTTCATTACATAAACCTAATCTAAAAAAGGAAGGGGCTGAAGTCGTCGTCGTTGTCGGCCTTCTCCTCGTTGACGCGGGCGCCCCTGCTGGACCCCTGCCCGGCGTCGCCATGGTGGACCGGTGGCGGCGCGTCGTCGTCGTCGTCGCTGTCGCATAAGACGACGACGCCGTCTTCCTCGCGGCCGCGTCGGCGTTCCTCGAAGCGGCGAAGGGCGGCACGCTAGCGCTCCTTCTCCTTATCCCGGCGCGCCTTCTCCATTGCAATGGAGTCCTGGCGCGCCCACTCCAGGGCCGCGTCGTCGTCGTCGAGCTCGGCCTTCACCGACGCCAGCCCCGGCTCCATCTTCACCGGCGCCAGCCCCGGCTCCATCTTCACCGGCGCCAGCCCCGGCCCCGTCTTTGGCTTGACGAAGCGCGGAGGAGCCGACGAGGAGGATGCGCGCCGGCCGCCCTCGTTGATGATGATGCCGACGCTCCGAGTGCGCCGGCCGATTGGTGTCTCCGCCGCGGGCTCGGCCTTGACGCCGAGAAGCGCCGGAGAACCGGAGGAGTGGGAAGACGAGCGGGATGAGGAAGAGGAGGAGGATGCAAACCTCCTTGGCGCCCATGCGTGCCGGTGTTGCTGCGACGGGGCGGTCCGCGTCGTAGGATAGGTCAACGGCGGGTTGTTCCCGCCGTCGAGGTGCGCCAGCACGCCATCCAGTGTGCGGCCGGGGACGCCCCACCATAGGTGGCGCCCCTCGTTGTTCTTGACGCCGCCGACCACCGGTGCACCGTTGGTGGAGGCCAGACGATGCTGCTGGCAGCTCTGGAAGTACGCCGCCCAGGCCGCGTGGTTGCCGGCGGCGTACTGGGGGAGGGAACGCTCGTCGTCGGTTAAAGAGGCGCGCGCCACCTCAACCTCCTCGGCGAAGTACCGAGGCTTCGCCACGGCGTTCGGTAACGGGGGAACGGGCACTCCCCCGTCGCTAAGCCGCCACCCCGTCGGTCCGGCGCGCATGTCCGGCGGCGTCGGGATGTTCACCTGGAACAGGAGCCAGGACTCCTGTTCGCGGAGCGAACGGCGGCCGAAGCCGTTCGCCGCCGCCTCGTCTCCGGGGAAGCGCTCTGCCATGGCGACGCGGCGGTGGAGAGAGGGAGAGAGGGGCTGTCGGGGGCGCTCGGGAGAGGTGGACGGGGACGGAGAGAGAGGGGCTGGGCGGCGGCGAGGGACGAGTGTGGGCACAACGACTGAGAGACCGCCGGCTTTTATAGCCGCTCCGCGCCCGTGTGTACGTGTGCGAGGGAGGGGAGGCGTCGGCGCGTCGTCCCGAGACGCGCCGCCCGTGAGGAATCAATTACAAGGCTGACCGGCGACAGCCTTGCCATTGATTCCCCGCGGGAACCGAGGCAGTTGGGGGAAGACGAGACGCCGTGTCGCTGACGCGGCTGGTCCGCGGCTTGTTCGCGCCAAAACGGTTCGCCCCGGCGCCCCCAGACGCCCCCAGCGCGCCGGGTTCGACCTGGGTCCGCCGGCGCTGTTTTCAGCCCAGGCCGACAAAAATCGGGCTCCTGGGGACGCGACTGGGCCGTTTTTTCGGCGCCGGCGCACAAAAAATGCTTGGGGAGACCTTCCCGGGGCGCGGCCGGAGACGCCCTAAGTAGTACTAGTATCATGGGTGTGCTAATAGAGAATATCACACACGGCTCCACTGATCTGGCATGTCAAGCATGTTTACATGTGAATCAAAAGCACATGCCAAAGGGAGAATATCATGACATACTATATTTCCATCTTGCCGCGAACGGGCGTCATAGGAAAACAATTTAGCTTGAGGATGTCATTGAGGGAGAGGACATTAATTAAGAGGTTACATTACCTCATATTACGAAGAGATATCTGGACCTCATGGTGATATCCAGATTTACCGAGACACTAGTTGATGATATACCCCAGATTTCCACATATGAGAATTTCAATTTGCCGGCAGAGTTCATAGAACACGAGGTAAGACAAATGGTCTTTCAGATGGAGCATTGTTAGGCGTGGGTGTCAGACGGTTTTCCTTGTGACTTTCACCGGGACTTGTGCGAAGTGATTAAAGGTGACATTCTTGCACTTTCTTCGGATTTTCACAAGGTTATACCTCCTTTCCACAACTTTATCTCCCTAAGGTGCCAACGGAGACCAAAATTTAGCAACTCAAACCTATTTGTCTTTTAAATGTTAGTTTCAAAATTTTCAAAAAAGTGGGTACTAATTGTGTCACAATAGTTGCTCTCTTGTCATTCAGATAACACAAATGGCATTTTTGCTAGGCCGTTTTTATAATGGAAGTTGTTGTTATTCTCCATGCGACAATATATGATTTGCACCCTAAGAAATGTGATGGTATTATTCTTAGAATAGATATCAAGAAAGCATATGGTAACGTGTGATGGTACTGTAAGTTTCTGGAAGCGTTCCTATTCTCCTGGAGGAGACCGCGTTGGGTATATATTGATCTTGGCAAATATGCCGTAAGATACAAGGAAGAGGTTGATCGCAAGGATACAATTCTCGTACATAGGAATCCAAGATGGATACGAGAGGAGGGAGAAGAGATAGAGATGGTTGAGATTACAATCAAGTTAAACTATTTCTAACACCCTCCCATAATCTCAACTATCCTATATTCAGATTTCTCTTGAATTCTTCAAATGGCTTGCCTGGTAAAGCTTTGGTAAAACCATATGCCACTTGGTCCTTGGAAAAAATAAACCGGATGTCCAACTTCTTCTCTGCAACTCTTTCACGCACAAAATGAAAATCAATCTCAATGTGTTTGGTTCTGCCATGAAACACTGGATTGGCAGAAAGATAGGTTGCACCCAGGTTGTCACACCATAGACAAGATGTACGATGTTGCTTGATTCCTAACTCATGAAGCAATGATTCCAACCAAATAATTTCAGCGGTAGCATTTGCTAGAGATTTGTACTCAGCTTTTGTACTTGATCTTGACATCGTAGCCCGTTTCCTGGCACTCCAAGAAATAAGATTAGAGCCAAAGAATACTGCAAATCCTTCTATTGACTTTCTATCATCACTGCATCCTGCCCAGTCAGCATCAGAAAAAACACTAACAAGTGTAGAACTGGAGCGTCTTAACGGAAGACCCAAACTTGCATTATGTTTTATGTATCTTACAATTCTTTTTAACTGCTATCCAGTGTTCTGTAGTCAGAGCATGCAAATATTGACACACTTTGTTAACAGCAAAAGATATGTTAGGCCGTGTCAATGTTAAGTACTACAAAGCACCCACGGTGCTTCTGTATCTAGTGATTTCTTCTTCCTTAAGTGATTCTCCCTTAAAAGCTGAAAGTTTTTCTCAAGAAGACAATGGTGTGGATGAAGGCTTACAGTCCTTCATTACCATACGAGTTAGGAGTTCAGTAGCATATTTTTCATGACTTAATTCTATGCCATCTTGCACTTTATTAACTTCAATGCCTAGGAAGAAGTGTGGATCACCAAGATCCTCAAGATCAAATTCTGAGCTTAGATCATGCAGAAGAGCATTAGTAGCACATTGTGAAGAACTTGCAACTATAATACATCAACATATAGCAACATAAAAATAATTGTATTTGCCTTGTTATAAATGAAAAGTGATGTGTCAACCTTTGATGCAACAAAACCAAGATGCCTTAACTGCGAGCTCAACCTTAAATACCATGCTCTCGGTGCCTGTTTCAAACCATAAAGAGCCTTATCAAGCTTGCACACATATTGGGGTGTGTTGTTATTTTCATACCCAGGTGGTTGTCTCATGTAAACCTCCTCTTCCAGAACACCATGCAAAAATGCATTCTGAACATCTAGTTGTCTCAAGCTCCACCCTCTGGACACAACAATAGCAAGCACAAGTCTAATAGTAGCAGCTTTAACAACAGGACTGAAAGTATCCTCATAATCCAAACCATAACGTTGTTTAAAACCTTTTGCAACTAGACGTGCTTTATACCTATCAATCGAACCATCTGCTCTTTTTTATTCGAAAACCCCACTTGGAGCTAATGATATTTTTACCTCTTTAATTTGGTACAAGATGTCATGTTTTATTAATCATAAGCGCAGAGTACTCTTCATCCATTGCCCTTTTCCATCTGGGATCTCCAAGTGCATCTTCGACCCTTGTTGGTTCTCATGTAACACATAACATGATGATAACCCACAAGTGTAGGGGATCACAACAGTTTTCAAGGGTAAAGTATTCAACCCAAATTTGTTGATTCGACACAAGGGGAGCCAAAGAATACTCTTAAGTATTAGCAGCTGAGTTGTCAATTCAACCACACCTGGAAACTTAGTATCTGCAGCAAGATAGTTTAGTAGCAAAGTAATATGATAGTGGCGGTAGCAGCAATAAAAGTAACGATAGTGTTTTTGTAGTTTTTGTAATAGTAGCAGCGGAAAAGTAAATAAGCAACAAGCAATATGTGAAAAGCTCGTAGGCATTGGATCGGTGATGGGAGATTATGTCGGACGCAATTCATCATGTAGAAGTTATAACCTAGGGTGACACGGAACTAGCTCCAGTTCATCAACGCAATGTAGGCATGTATTCCGAATATAGTCATATGTGCTTATGGAAAAGAACTTGCATGACATCTTTTGTCCTACCCTCCCGCAGTAGCGGGGTCCTATTGGAAACTAAGGGATATTAAGGCCTCCTGTTAATAGAGTACCGGACCAAAGCATTAACAGATAGTGAATACATGAACTCCTCAAACTATGGTCATCACCGGGAGAGGTCCCGATTATTGTCCCTTCGGGGTTGCCGGATCATAACACATAGTAGGTGACTATAGACTTGCAAGATAGGATCAAGAACACACATATATTCATGAAAACATAATAGGTTCAGATCTGAAATCATGGCACTCGGGCCCTAGTGACAAGCATTAAGCATAGCAAAGTCATAGCAGCATCAATCTCAGAACATAATGGATACTAGGGATCAAACCCTAACAAAACTAACTCGATTACATGATAGATCCCATCCAACCCATCACTGTCCAGCAAGCCTACGATGGAATTACTCACGCACGGCGGTGAGCATCATGGAATTGGTGATGGAAGAAGGTTGATGATGACGATGGCGACGATCTCCACTCTCCGGAGCCCCAAACGGACTCCAGAGCAGCCCTCCCGAAAGAGATTAGGGCTTGGCGGCGGCTCCGTCTCGTGAAACGCGATAATTCCTTCTCGCTGATTTTTTCTCTCCCCGAAACGGAAGATATAGGATCTAGGGATACGTCGGTGGAGCATCGGGGGGGCCCACGAGGCAGGGGGCGCGCCCCCACCCTCGTGGACAGGGTGTGGGCCCCCGGTGAGGATCTTCTTGCAGATATTTTTTATATTTTCCGAAATAATTCTCCGTTGATTTTCAGGCGATTCCGAGAACTTTTTATTTCTGCACAAAAACAACACCATGGCAATTCTGCTGAAAACAGCATCAGTCCGGGTTAGTTCCATTCAAATAATGCAAGTTAGAGTCCAAAACAAGGGGAAAAGGGTTTGGAAAAGTAGATACGTCGGAGACGTATCACATGACATACGGTATAGTGCCGTCAGTTCGGAATTTTGGATTTCTTATACCTTTCTGCATGCGAGTTGTAACCCGAGAAGTCACAACCGGTTGTGATCTGATAGGCTATGGTGGCTGTTGTACATGAGAAGCTACTGGAGACGAAGCCATAGACGATTCTGGAGAAGAATCAAATCCACTTTCCACAGCAGATCCCGATCCAGAAGGAGTAGCCTGTTGTGTGTCAAAAGAACTGCTAGCTCCTGAGGTTTGACGCGTAGAAGATCTCGGTCCAGGCGTTGTCTCCTGCATGCGCGTGGGCTGCATTGATACTGAGCCGGTCATCATTGCGCCGCATGTGGGACACACGATCTCGCCGCGTGATTGGCCCAGCTGGCCCCTGCAGCTCGCTGGAGATTTGGCCAATGTCGTTGCCACGCCTGTCCATGTTACGGGCCCGCATGTGGGACGTGGTTGGCCCGGGCTATCCCTGGCACGCTCCGGATATGAGGGATATTCGCCCAGACACACAGGAGTTCCGGGTGGCTCCAAATCTACCTTATGTCCAGCACCTGCTTCTTCCTCCTCTAGCACATGAAATATGCCTTCATTTTCAGCAACATTTTGATCATTTTCTGCACCGTTTTATTTTGCGTCTTCTCCGTGGACCTGCGCGGGTATAGGCACACCATTGGAACTAGCAAAATCATCAGTTGGGTTAGTACAATTGTCGCCCCCATGATCAAAGTCTCGAAGATTTGGTGGAAGAAGAATACTTTCTTTCCTGAGAAGTGCTCTGGCATTAGGATGAAGAGATTCAAAAGGAAAAATAGACTCGTTAAATACAACATCACGAGATATGTAGACCCTACGTGTAGATATGTCAAGGCATTTTACTCCCTGGTGAATTGGGCTATAGCCTAAAAAGGCACATCTCTTGGAACGAAAACAAGCTTATGCATATTGTATGGTCGAAGATTAGGCTAGCATGAACAACCAAATACACAAAGTGAGTTTTAATTAGGACCAATGCCCAAAAAACATGTCATAAGGATATCAAACTTTATGACTTTGCTAGGGAGAAAGTTAGTGAGATAAGTGGCAGTCAAGAAAGCTTCATCCCAAAATTTTAGTGGCATGGATGCATTTGCTAGTAGAGCTAGCCCTACTTCAACAACATGGCGATGTTTTCTTTCAGCAGAACCATTTTGTTGATGTTCATGTGGACATGAGACATGGTGTGAGATGCCAAGTTTCTAAAAAAAGGAATTGAGTTTCTTGTATTCACCTCCCCAGTCAGTTTGCATGGCAATGATCTTCGTGTTTAGTTTTCGTTCAACAAGATTTTGGAAATTCTTGAAAACTTGAAACACTTCATATTGTTTCTTAAGAATATAAATCCAAGTATATTTTCTATAGTCATCAATATAGCTTACATAATATGAGTATCTACCAACTAAAACATGAGCTAGCCCCAAAACATCTAAGAATACAAGTTGTAAGGGTGCGGTAGAGATACTGGTAGAAATAGGATATGGTAGCCGGTGACTTTTAGCTTGTTGACATGGATCACAATCTGACTTGACGCTAGACTCATGAGATTGGGGAAGCTTATTTTTGCTAAGAACTAGTTTAACAATAACTGTTGAGGGATGACCTAATCTACTATGCCACTTTGAATAAGATGGCTTGGCGGTGACAAAGGCTTGTTTATTCAACGATGATGATGAAGATATGAGTGGGTAAATACCTCCCACGCACTTGCCCCTAAGAAGAATTTTCCTTGTGTCCAAATCCTTAACCAAAAAGAACTCAGGATAAAATTCAATGAGAACACGATTATCAAGAGTGAACCTATGAACAGAGACAAGATTTTTTGAAGTTTCATGCACATATAGAACTTTGTTAAGATGCAAATTTTTCATGGGTTTTTTTACAATTGAACGACCAACATGAGTGATTTCCATACTCGAACCGCTTGCGGTGCGAATTTGATCCGGCCCGTGATACTTTTCTCTGGTCGTCAACTTGTCTAGCTCACCCATGAAGTGGTTTGTGGCTCCGCTGTCCGCATACCAGTTGGTGTCGATGCCGTAACCATTGGTGGCGGCATTAGCATATTTCTCTTCATAGTCATCTTCTTCAAAGCGATCCCAACATGCACGGGCACCTAACATATCTGGCACTCGGGAAGATCCTGAGATGGTTGTTGACGCTGTGGCTGCTATTGTGGACGACCTCGATAGCTTCTACCACCAGTGCTGATGGAAAGGAGAGGGAGGATGTCTTCCTCGATAGTGCCCTCTGTGGTCGTGCCCACGGCCTCTCTTTTTGTACTAGTTGTGCCCCATGTACACTGTATTTGCGGAAGAGTTGAAGCCATTCTCTGTACTGTCACCAAGCATCTCCACTCATTGGTCGAAGGCGGAAATCTGGGTGAATAGATCAACCACACTGATGGTGGATTTGACAGCGCCAATGGACACCACAACAGAGTCATATTTGCGATCAAGACCTGCAAGAACGTAATCCACCATCTCAGGATCAGAAACAGGATGTCCTGCTACTGCAAGCTTGTCTCCAAGGTTCTTCATCTTGGCGATGTAGGTGGAGCTAGACATGGACCCCTTCTACGTGGTGGTGATGGCAATCCGCGGGTTCATGATTCTGGATTGGGACTGCGATGCAAAAATTGTAGTGATTGCATTCCATAGATCGAAGGTGCTTTCCTCGCTGATAATTTGCGCAAGGATCTTCTTGGAGAGTGAATTCAACAGATAACTAAGGACTTTTTGATCCTTCGATAGCCATGGCGCCTAAAACGGATTTGGTACTGCGATCGTGGTCTTGTCTGATTGTTGTTGCTCCACCGTGGTTGGGGGCGCGGCGTCGGTTCCATTGAGAAGCACTATGACCTGCGCTCCTCGCAGGTCGGGCATTACTTGAGTTTTCCACAGGAGATAATTCCCTTTTGCCAACTTCTCGGACAGAGGAGGACTGAGGTTGAGGACGACCGTGGTCGAGGTGGAAGACATGGTGATGGAAGGAAGTTTTCTTTCTCGTAGCTAGATTGGGAAGAGGATGGCTCTGTATACCATGTAAGTTTCTGGAAGTGTTCCTACTCTCCTGGAGGAGAGCCGCGTTGGGTATATATTGATCTTGGCAACTATGTCGTGAGATACAAGGAAGAGGTTGATCGCAAGGATACAACTCTCGTACATAGGAATCCAAGATGGATACAAGAGGTGGGAGAAGAGATAGAGATGATTGAGATTACAATCAAGTTAAACTATTTCTAACAGGTACTTCCTACATCATGCAGATGAACGGATTTATCAACCTGGAGGGTTTGGGGTGGCAATGTTGTCTTGTAGAGGAGTGTTGTCATTAAGTTAAATAATGATGTTGGGCCTTTTTTAAGCTAAGAATGGACTTGGAAAATGGGATCTTCTTTCACCAATTCATTTTAATAATGCGACAGTTATGTTGATAGTTCTAATTAATAAAGGTAAGGAGGATGGGCAATACATAGTGGACTTATCCATCATTTAGGAGACGAGGGGTTGTCTATTCTACACTATGATGATGACAAAATCCTTTTATGGATCTTGACTTGGCTAAAGCTGCACACGCGAAGCTAGTCCTCAATGTTTTTGAACAACTCTCTGAGTTGAAGATTAACTTTCATATTCCAAGGTTATATTGTTCTGGAAAATCCAAGTAGCATGAAGTACAATACCAGAATGGCCTCGAGATTCATGATATTGAAGCCAAGTATTGGGCCTTCCAAGTAAAGGGTTGTTAAGGTGCTAACCGAGTACGAGTGTGGCAGACTCTTACACAATGAATATTTGTGACAAAAAACACTCACGGTAGTTAAACCTTAACCAACTGACTCCAACCTTTGGAAGGGCCTTGTGAAGGTTAAATATAATGGCATATAATGTGGATCTTTAGTATGGGGAATGTTGAATCAGTTAGATTCTAGTAGGATAAGTAGATCAATGATATGCCTCTTTAGTTATGTACCGTGATTGATTAATATTGTTCGCCATAGGGATGCCACTGTTTTTGAGATTGATGGAGTAGAGAACCCACATGTTGACTTTCATAGGCTCTCATTGGGTAGCATTTAGCGGATTGAAGTGTGATTGTCCTCAAGGACCAAGATATGTTTGAATGTGTGCTTCACACTTTTTGGGTATTTTCTATGCACTCGATGCATTCGACTTTGATGGATACACGTGTCAAGTTTAGGTCTAAAAGATCACGACGTCTAAAATTATTGTTAATGCTAAAAATCTCTTTCATTTGTTTCCTCCGTCCAGGAGTTATACTAACTAAGAATACCTTGGCTGAGAAAATGGTAGGGGCATAAACTTATTGTACCTTCCGTTGTGAACAAGAAATCATTCAACATCTCTTTTTTCATTGTTATGTGGCACATATTGCACGGCCGGATGTGTATTTTCCCTTTCATGATGTGTATTTGCCCTTTCATGATGTGTATTTGCCCTTTAACATCACCAAACCTCGTAGTATTTTTCACATTTTTGGGTCTTCATTATGAGGTATTGAAAAATCTATAATCCCTCTTATTTTGATCGGGGTGGCAACTGTGTTTCGGTCTATCTGGCTATGCAGAAATGACGTCTTTGACAAGAAAAAGGTACATCTTTGGAACCAGGTGCTACTTTCATGTACCAACCAAGAGCGGCTATGGGTGTTATTATAGAAGGTGTGACGAGTGGATGGATCTTGATACAAGTACGCTCGAGTAGATTACCAGTTAATTTATGTCCAGGTTTGAACAACGTGCTAGTGTAAAGCGCGTGAATGCTTAGAGCGGTCTTATGTTGTATAATCGTCTTACTTGGTCCATCTTATACCTGTTCTTATTATTGGCAGATCTAAATTTCTCATCCTTATAATCAATAGTATAGTAAGTGTAGCTATATGCATATCTCGATGCAGAGGCCTAGGACAATAAAGCATTTGTTTTTAAAAATGCAAAGTTGGACACTAGTATACCTCTCCACTACTAGGGAAAACTCTAGTAGTAGCGTGTGGTTTTGGCATAGCAGTAGCACGGGTGGTCACGCTCTCTCGATGCAGAGGCCTAGGACAATAAAGATTTTGTTTTTTAAAATGCAAAGTTGGACACTAGTATACCCCTCCACTACTAGGGAAAACCCTAGTAGTAGCGTGTGGTTTTGGCATAGCAGTAGCACAGGTGGTCACGCTACTAGTACGACACTGCAATTAAAGTTTAGCAGTAACATGGTTCACCCACGCGTTACTGCTAACTCAGATAGCAGTAGCGCTGGCCCTAGCTACCCAGCGCTACTGATAGTTACTAGTAGCAAACCCAGGACCTGCGCTACTACTCCTCGTATGTATTCCATTTGTCTATAGTTTTGCAATATATTTATACACTCTTATACAAGTTTTGATATAGTAGCAATTTAGATATTGTTATATCATTATGATCATGATGAGTTATTAAGTGGAGGCAACATGGTGCATATCGAAATTATTACTAATCCAAAATGAGTTATTATATCAATGGGTGAAATAAATGTGGATTATATTCAAGTGGAGGCAACATGGTTCCTCCACTTGAATCTAATCCATGTTTCTTTCACCCACTGATATAATAACGCGTCATGCTCATAATTATATAACAACTTTGAGTTATCATCATAATATTAACTCATCATCATTATCATAATAAAAAGTCATACTCATCATCATTATAGTCATCTAACAACTCTTCATTGTAGCACATCACTCATAATAATAATAATAATAATAATAAACTCCTCCTCGTCATCATAGTCATAACCAACACTAGTTAATTGTTCTTAGCACATGATCATGAGTACTAGCTAGGAACTCCTACCCTCTCTAAGGTAAAATAGCATAAAACATGATAGCACTTAACTCCCCATATGCAGAATGGAGATTATCCTATCTCTAATTCGTGGGCTTCGCACCATGTTGCCTCCAAGTAGCTCCATGCGATCATTCATAACTTTTTTCCATCCTTTGATTGTGAGGTCTTCATCTGTTCGAGACATCGTGTATTCACAACGGGGATCCGTAGGCAGACTTGGTCGTAAGATAATAATATCAATGTGACCTTTGTATGCATCAGATGAGGCACACAATTCTACGGGATTTTCTGTTGAAGAGCATAATAATAACGTAGTTAGCAATGTAGTTTAGCTTTAGAAGAATGTATGCAAAAGATGCACTGCTGTCATAATAGTCAAAAAAAAATCTTACCATGCCATTTCCATGGATGTTACCGTAGTTCAACACGTGGACTAGTGGCACATATTGACCATAATATGGAGGAGTTTCATAATTATAATTGAAAGTCTCAACATCAATAATAAATGAGACAAGATGATCTTTCTCCTCGTAAATTAGTTCAGAGCCATTAGTGTAGTAGGTTTTGTCTACTATCTCCCGTACATTTTTTGAGGAATGGAAAGAAGCTGTCAATGATTTTTAAATAAACAATATAAATTATTTAACAAATTTATTTGACAACTCACAAAGACGCTGAATTAGAAGCGTGTGCACATCCACCCAAATGTCGATATATCGTGGAATTCATCTTCGGGTCGAATATGAAAGGTTATTTTCATATCCTCCTTAAATTCATAGGCCTTGCAAAGTACTCTCCAAGTTGAGCGACCAAAATGTGAGCTATTTGGTGCACTAAATAGCTTAACCCAAAAAGTGACACCATGCTTCGTCCTAAGGTGAGCTCTCTTCGTCTCTGTCCTCTCCCTATCTCCGAAACCGAGCTTTTACAAGACTTCGAATTGTAAAAAATGGAAATTACACGTTGAAGCCAAAAATCACAAGTCATGCTTAATTATAGAAAAATACTTGTCATTATTATGTACCGTAATAACATCCAAAGTCTCCTTCAGCATGATGGTGAAGCACCTACCGTTTTGCAGATGAGGCATCATGTCGAACATACCCCGGTCGTATTTGCAGCTGTCGCACTCAGGGATCCTATCGTCATCAGACATTTCCTATGTTCATAAGTCAAAGATTCAAAATCGATGGCAAATAATAGGAACTCAACACACAAATTATTATTATTCATCACGTGTTGACTGTCGGTCTGTCGAGTCTTTCCTTGAAAACTCTCATCTCACGTGGTGTATATGGTGGTCACTCCCTCTCTAACATATTCGACTGTCGCTGATGGTTGCTCCTCCCTTCGTTCCCGAGTGCATTACACCAAAATGTCTAGCACACGGGAACAAAGGAGAAGCGACCCCCACGACAACAGTCGGGATTTTTCCTCTCTAACATTTGTGACCATCAATGATGATCGCTCCTTTGTTCATTCGAAAGTGCATTATATCAAAATGTCTAGAACCTTCGAATGTAGAAGAAGCGACCACACGACAACAGCCGGGATTCTTCCTCTCTCATATTTCGACAGTATATGGTGGACTCTCCCTCACAGATATTTTGACTATTGTTGATGGTCGCTTCCCCGCCCCCTCTCGTGCATTACCAAGGTAGGTAACGAGAAGAAGGAAAGGAAGGGACCCGACAACAATCGAGATTTTTCCTCTCTCGTATTTTGACATTATATGGTGGACTCTCCCTCACAGATATTTCGACCGTCGGTGATGGTCACTTCCTCTCCTTCTCTCGTGCATTACTAAGGTATATCATGAGAAGAAGGAAAGAAAGCGACCCCATGACAACAGTCGACATCCTTCCTTCAAGAGTTGACTGAAAGTTACACAAGGAGCCCCAACAGAATGACAGTCAACTCGTTACATATATCGAGTAATGACATAAGAAATGACCTATGGGTTGCCGGAATGTCATTTAATTCTTGTTCCGGCAAATCACGGGCACTTGATATTTCCTACTTTATAGCATAAGTCGTGCTAAAATAAAAAAAAATCGGGTATGACCTTTGCTAAAATAAGACATATTGAGCGCCTGAAATTTACTGGAACGAAAATGAATCAAAATTCCAGCAAAACATAGGCCACTCAGAGTTAGCCTCCAATAGAAAGAGACATATGTGGCCATCTTTGGTACCAAATACACAGTAGCTCAAGATCAACATGCCCAAATAGTACAAAGTACCAATATTGAAATAATCTCATACAAACTTTGTATTGGTATTGATTCTGGAACCTTAAATATAGACTAAAAACCTAAAAATCCTAAAACAATCTAGCGTAAAAAACCTAAATATATTCGTAATAACCCTAAATATAGCAAAATAACCAAATGATGAAATGGGCTCATATATATCAACACATAGGGTTCATATATATGAACACCTAGGACTACATATATTTACATTCTATTGTACTCAAAACCCCAATTTAGTGCTCTAGTGACGAAATGTGTTCATATATATGAACACCTAGGGTTCATATATATGAACAAAATTAGTAAAAATTCTGAACATATTGCATTTGCTAATTCATCCAACACATTCAGTACCTAGCTAATTTGTTCAATTCATCCATTCATTCAAATATATATTCAAAAGAAATTGAATTGAGAGGATAAGGAGGTACTCACGGTAGGCGGGGCGGGGCCGAGAAGGTGACGGAGAGGGACAGCTGCTACTTCACGAGCTTGCGTTGTATTCCATCGAAGAGGAAAATGTGATGTAGCACAATAGCGTAAGTATTTCCCTCAGTTTTTGAGAACCAAGGTATCAATCCAGTAGGAGACCATGCGCGAGTCCCTCGCACCTGCACAAACAAATAAGAACTTCGCAGCCAACGCGATAAGGGGTTGTCAATCCCTTTACGGTCACTTACGAAAGTGAGATCAGATATATATGATAGTTTCATATTTTTGGTATTTTTGGATATAAGAACAGAAAGTAAAAACGGAAAAGTAAAGTAGATTGTAGATTGATATGTTGAGAATAGACCCGGGGGCCATAGGTTTCACTAGTGGCTTCTATCATGATAGAAAAATTCTACGGTGGGTGAACGAATTACTGTCGAGCAATTGATAGAAAAGTGAATAATTATGAGAATATCTAGGCATGATCATTATATATAGGCATCACGTCCGTGACAAGTAGACCGAAACGATTCTGCATCTACTACTATTACTCCACACATCGACCGCTATCCAGCATGCATCTAGAGTATTAAGTTCATAAGAACAGAGTAACGCCTTAAGCAAGATGACATCATGTAGGGGGATAAACTCAAGCAATATTATATAAACCTCATCTTTTTATCCTCGATGGCAACAATACAATACGTCCCTTGCTGCCCCTACTGTCACTGGGAAAGGACACCGCAAGATTGAACCCAAAGCCAAGCACTTCTCCCATTGCAAGAACTATAGATCTAGTGCGCCAAACCAAACCAATAATTCGAAGAGACTTGCAAGGATATTATAATCATACAAAAAAGAATTCAGAAAAGAACCAAATATTTCTCATAGATAATCTTGATCATAAACCCACAATTCATCGGATCTCGACAAACACACCGCAAAAAGAGATTACATCGAATAGATCTCCTCGGTGACCGAGGAGAACTTGGTATTGAGATCCAAAGAGAGAGAAGAAGCCATCTAGGAACTAACTATGGACCCGAAGGTCTGTGGTAAACTACTCACAACTCATGGTGAGGCGATGGTGTTGATGTAGAAGCACTCTGTGGTAGATCCCCCCTCCGGTGGAGTTCCGGAACAGGCCCCAAGATGGGATCTCACGGGAGCAGAAGGTTGCGGCGGTGGAATTAGGGTTTTCTCTCCGTGTCTGATGTTTTCGGGGTACATAGGTATATATAGGAGGAAGGAGGGCACCGGGGGACAAACTTGGGGCCCAAGAGGCAGGGAGGCGCGCCCCCCACCCTCGTGGACGCCACGTGTGCCCTATTCCGTGGTTCTCAAGTCTCCCGTAAAGATTTCGCTCCAAAAATATCTCTCCCGAAGGTTTCATTCTGTTTGGACTCCATTTGATATTCCTTTTCTGTAAAACCCTGAAATAGGCAAAAAACAGCAATCTGGACTGGGCCTTTGGGTTAATAGGTTAGTCCCAAAAATAGTATAAAAGTGTATAACAGAGCCCATTAAACATCCAAAACATCATAAATAATAGCATGGAACAATAAAAAATTATAGATACGTTGGAGACGTATCAAGCATCCCCAGGCTTAATTCCTGCTCGTCCTCAAGTAGGTAAATGATAAAAACAGAATTTTTGATGTGGAATGCTAACCAACATAATTTTCAATGTAATTCTCTTTATTGTGGCATGAATGTTTAGATCTGAATTATTCAAGACAAAAGTCTATATTGACATAAGAAATAAGAATAGTTCAAGCATACTAGCAAAGCAATCATGTCTTCTCAAAATACCATGGCTAAAGAAAGTTATCCCTACAAAATCATATAGTCTGGCTATGCTCCCTCTTCATCACACAAAATATTCATATCATGCACAACCCCGGTTTCAGCCAAGCACTTGTTTTCGTACTCAATTCTTTCAAACCTTTCAACTTTCACGCAATACATGAGCGTGCACCATGGATATAGCAATATGGGTGGAATAGAATGGTGGTTGTGGAGAAGACAAAAAGAGGAAGATAGTCTCACATCGTCTAGGCGTGTCAACGGGCTATGGAGATGCCCATCAATAGATATCAATGTGAGTGAGTAGGGATCGCCATGCAACGGATGCACTAGAGCTAAAAATGTATTAAAGCTCAACAAAAGAAACTAGTGGGTGTGCATCCAACTTGCTTGCTCACGAAGACCTAGGGCATTTGAGGAAGCCCATTGTTGGAATATACAAGCCAAGTTCTATAATGAAAATTCCCACTGGTATATGAAAGTGACTAAACATGAGACTCTCTATCATGAAGAACTTGGTGCTACTTTAAAGCACAAGTGTGGAAAAGGATATTAGCATTGTCCCTTCTCTCTTTTATCTCATTTTTTTGGAGGGGCTTTCTCTCTCCTTTTTTATTTAGCCCCTCTCTATATTTTTTTGGGCCATCTCCTTTTTTATTTGGCCTTTCCTCACATGGGACAATGCTCTAATAATGATGATCGTCACACTTTCATTGATTTACAACTCGATACTAGAACAAAGTATGACTCTATATGAATGCCTCCGGCGGTGTACCAGGATGTGCAATGAATCAAGAGTGGCATGTATGAAAAATTATGCATGGTGGCTTTGCCACAAATACGATGTCAACTACATGATCATGCTTGGCAATATGACAATATGAAGCGTGTCATATGAACGGAACGGTGGAAAGTTGCATGGCAATATATCTCGGAATGGCTATGGAAATGCCATGATAGGTAGGTATGGTGGCTGTTTTGAGGAAGATATATGATGGGTGCATGGTACCGACGAAAGTTGCGCGGCACAAGAGAGGCTAGCAATGGTGAAAGGGTGAGAGTGCGTATAATCCATGGACTCAACATTAGTCATAAGAACTCATATACTTATTGCAAAAATTTACGATTCATCAAAACAAAGCAATCAACGCATGCTCCTAGGGGGGAGGTTGGTAGGAGTTATCCATCGCGCGCCCCCGGCCTCCACGCAAAGGATGACACTCTACAAATACCTCATGCTTTAACTTCGTCACGTAGCGGTTCACCATACGTGCTTGCTACGGGAATCACAAACTTTAACACAAGTATTTCTCAATTTCATAATAAGTCCACTAGCATGACTCTAATATCACTATCCTCATATCTCAAAACAATTATCAAGTATCAAACTTCTCATCATATTCAATGCACTTTGTATGAAAGTTTTTACTACATTCATCTTGGATGCCTATCATGTTAAGGCTAGTTTTATAGCCAAAGCACATTACCATGCTGTTCTAATAGACTCTCAAAAGGATATAAGTGAAGCATGAGAGACCAACAATTTCTTCAAAATAAAATCACCACCGTGCTCTAAAAGATATAAGTGAAGCACTAGAGCAAAAACTATTTAGCTCAAAAGATATAAGTGAAGCACATAGAGTGTTCTAACAATTCCTAGGCCATGTTTATCTCTCTCAAAAAGGTGTGTCCAGCAAGGATAATTGTGGCAAACTAACAAGCAAATACTCAAATCATACATGACGCTCCAAGTAAAACACATATCATATGGTGAATAAATATATAGTCCTGGGTATAGTTACCGATAGATGAAGACGAAAGAGGGGATGCCTTCCCGGGGCATCCCCAAGCTTAGGCTTTTGGTTGTCCATGAATTTTACCTTGGGTTGCCTTGGGAATCCCCAAGATTAGGCTCTTGCCACTCTTTGTTCCATAGTCCATCAAAGCAATACTCAAAACTTGAAAACTTCACAACACAAAACTTAGACGAAAATCTCGTGAGCTCCGTTAGTATAAGAAAACAAACCACCACTCAAAGGGTACTGTAATGAACTCATTCTTTGTTTATATTGGTGTTAAACCTACTGTATTCCAACTTCTCTATGATTCATATCCTCCAATACTACTCATAGATTCATCAAAATAAGCAAACAATACACGAAAAATAGTATCTGTCAAAAACAGAACAGTCTGTAGTATTCTGTTACTTTCGCATACTTTTGTAACTCCAAAATTTTTGAAATAAATTGTTAAACGTGGGGAATTTGTCTATTAATCATCTGCAAAAAGAATCAACTAAATAGCACACTCCAGTAAAATATGGTGACCATTCTAGCGAGCGCTAACGATTCTATTTTTTACACCAAGATCATACAAACTTCATACAGGTCTTCCCAAAGGTTCTACTTGGCACAAACACTAATTAAAACATAATACTACATCTAAACAGAATCTAAATGCAATATTTATTCCTAAACAGAAGCAAAAACAAAAAATATATAATTGGGTTGCCTCCCAACAAGCGCTATCGTTTAACGCCCCTAGCTAGGCACGATACAAGGATAGATCTAGGTATTGCCATCTTTGGAAGGCAATCCATAAGTGGCTCTCATAATAGATTCATATGGTAATTTAATTTTCTTTATAAGAAAGTGTTCCATGCCTTTCCTTAACGGAGACTAGAATCTAATATTTCCTTCCTTCATATCAATAATTGCACCAATCGTTCTAAGGAAAGGTCTACCAAGCATAATAGGACATGAAGGATTGCAATCTATATCAAGAGCAATGAAATCTACAGGAACATAATTCCTATTGGCAACAATAAGAACATCATTAATCCTTCCCATAGGTTTCTTAATGGTAGAATCCGCAAGATGCAAATTTAAAGAACAATCATCAAGCTCATGGAACCCTAGCAAATCACACAAAGTTTTTGGGATAGTGGAAACACTTGCACCCAAATCACACAAAGCAAAGCATTCATGATCTTTAATTTTAATTTTAATAGTAGTTTCCCACTCATCATAAAGCTTTCTAGGGATAGAAACTTCTAATTCAAGTTTTTCTTCATAAGATTGCATCAAAGCATCAACTATGTGTTTGGTAAAAGCTTTATTTTGACTATTAGCATGCGGAGAGTTTGGTACGGATTGCAACAAGGAAATACAATCAACCAAAGAGCAATTATCATAATTGAATCCCTTGAAATCCAAAGTAGTGGGTTCATCATTATGCAAAGTTTTAATCTCTTCAATCCCACTTTTAACAATTTTAGCATCAAGATCTAAAAACTCCGAATCATTGGGACACCTTTCAATTAAAGTAGACTCATCTCCAATCCGATATTTATCAAGATTCATACTAGAAAACAAGGATCTAATAGGAGACACATCAATAACTTTCAGATCTTCATCTTTATTTTCATGATAACTAGAAGAACACGCTTTTATATAACTCTCTTTTTTAGCATGCATCCTAGCGGTTCTTTCTTTGCATTCATCAATGGAAATTCTCATGGCTTTGAGAGACTCATTGATATCATGCTTAGGTGGAATAGATCTAAGTTTCAAAGAATCAACATCAAGGGTAATTCTACCCACACTTCTAGTCAATTCATCAATCTTAAGCAATTTTTCTTCAAGCAAAGCATTGAAATTCTTTTGCGAATTCATAAACTCCTTAACACTAGTTTCAAATTCAGAAGGCATCTTTCCATAAGAGTTATTGTAGGAATTACCATAATTATTAGAGGAATTACTAGGAAAAGGCATAGGATTAAAGTTTCCTTTATAATCATTGTTACCAAAATTATTCCTACCAACAAAATTCACATCCAAAGATTCATTATTATTTTCAATCAACGTGGATAAAGGCGTATCATTAGGATCAGAAGAAGCACTCTTAGCAGCAAATAATTTCATAAGTTCATCCATCTTTCCACTCAAAACACTAATCTCTTCAATAGCATGCACGTTTTTATTAGTAGATCTTTCGGTGTGTCATTGAGAATAATTGACCATAATATTATCTAGGAGTTTGGTAGTTTCTCCTAAGGTAGTTTCCAGAAAAGTGCCTCTTGCGGCCGAATCTAAAAGATTTCTAGAAGCAAAATTCAAGCCATCATAAAAGTTTTGTATAATCATCCATAAGTTCAAACCATGTGTAGGGCAATTACGTATCATTAATTTCATTCTCTCCCATGCTTGTGCAACATACTCATGATCTAGTTGCTTAAATTTCATAATATCGTTTCTAAGAGAGATGATCTTAGAAGAAGGGAAATACTTAGAGATAAAAGCATCTTTGCACTTATTCCACTAATCAATACTATTTATAGGCAAAGAGGAAAACCAAGTTTTAGCACGATCTCTAAGTGAAAACCGAAATAACTTCAATTTAACAATATCATTTTCCGTATCCCTCTTCTTTTGCATATCACACAAATCAACAAAGTTGTTTAGATGGGTAGCGGCATCTTCACTGGGAAGGCCGGAAAATTCATCTTTCATGACAAGATTCAATAGAGCAGTATTGATCTCACAAGATTCAGCATCGGTAATACGAGCAAACGGAGTGCTAATAAAATCATTATTGTTGGTATTGGAGAAGTCAAACAATTTGGTATTGTTCTGAGCCATAGTGACAAGCAAGCAATCCAACACACAAGCAAACAAGAAGCAAGCGAACGAAAAACACACGGCAAAAAGAAGGCCAAATAAAATGACAAGGGTGAAGTGGGGGAGAGGAAAACGAGAGGCAAATAAATGTAATGCGAAGGATAAGGGTTTGTGTTAGGTACTTGGTATAGGACTTTTGCGTAAGCCTCCTCGGCAACGACGCCAGAAATTCTTCTTGCTACTTCTCGAGCTTGCGTTGTATTCCCTCGAAGAGGAAAGGGTGATGCAGCACAGTAGCGTAAGTATTTCCCTCAGTTATTGAGAACCAAGGTATCAATCCAGTAGGAGACCACGCGTGAGTCCCTCGCACCTGCACAAACAAATAAGAACTTTGCAGCCAGCGCGATAAGGGGTTGTCAATCCCTTTACGGTCACTTACAAAAGTGAGATCTGATAGATATGATAGTTTGATATTTTTGGATATAAGAATAGAAAGTAAAAACGGAAAAGTAAAGTAGATTGTGGATTGATATGTTGAGAATAGACCCGGGGGCCATAGGTTTCACTAGTGGCTTCTCTCATGATAGCCGAATTCAACGGTGGGTGAACGAATTACTGTCGAGCAATTGATAGAAAAGCGAATAATTATGAGAATATCTAGGCATGATCATTATATATAGGCATCACGTCCGAGACAAGTAGACCGAAACGATTCTGCATCTACTACTATTACTCCACACATCGACCGCTATCCAGCATGCATCTAGAGTATTAAGTTCATAAGAACAGAGTAACGCCTTAAGCAAGATGACATGATGTAGATGGATAAACTCAAGCAATATGATATAAACCCCATCCTTTTATCCTCGATGGCAACAATACAATACGTGCCTTGCTTCCCTTACTGTCACTGGGAAAGGACACCGTAAGATTGAACCCAAAGCCAAGCACTTCTCCCATTGCAAGAACTATAGATATAGTAGGCCAAACCAAACCAATAATTCCAAGAGACTTGCAAGGATATTATCATCATACATAAAAGAATTCAGAAAAGAGGCAAATATTTCTCATAGATAATCTTGATCATAAACCCACAATTCATCGGATCTCGACAAACACACCGCAAAAAGAGATTACATCGAATAGATCTCCTCGAAGACCGAGGAGAACTTGGTATTGAGATCCAAAGAGAGAGAAGAAGCCATCTAGGTACTAACTATGGACCCGAAGGTCTGTGGTAAACTACTCACAACTCATGGTGAGGCGATGGTGTTGATGTACAAGTACTCCGTGGTAGATCCCCCCTCCGGCGGAGCTTCGGAACAGGCCCCAAGATGGGATCTCACAGGAACAGAAGGTTGCGGTGGTGGAATTAGGGTTTTCTCCCCGTGTCTGATGTTTTCGGGGTACATAGGTATATATAGGAGGAAGGAGGGCACCAAGGGACAAACGTGGGGCCCACGAGCAGGGGGCGCGCCTTGTAGGGGGCGCGCCCCCCACCCTCGTGGACGCCACGTGTGCCCTATTCCGTGGTTCTCAAGTCTCCCGTGAAGATTTCGCTCCAAAAATATCTCTCCCGAAGGTTTCATTCCGTTTGGACTCCGTTTGATATTCCTTTTCTGTAAAACTCTGAAATAGGCAAGAAAAACAGCAATCTGGACTGGGCCTTTGGGTTAATAGGTTAGTCCCAAAAATAATATAAAAGTTTATAACAAAGCCCATTAAACATCCAAAACATCATAAATAATAGCATGGAACAATAAAAAATTATAGATACGTTGGAAACGTATCAACGGCGCGGGAGATGGAGGCTGCGTGTGGGGAAGGGTTGGCGCGGGGAGGGCGGGCGGAGCAGCACAGTGCAGGGGAGGGTGGTCGCGTGTGGGGGAGGGCCGGCGCGGGGGAGGGCGGCTGTGCGTGGGGATG